>JAKWJA010002495.1:71197998-71881509 GCA_027704765.1 Solanum habrochaites
TGGTCAACAGCAGCGCCAATAAAGGAGAACGCTGCAACCCAAACAACACGACCCGAAGAAAGGCGCAGCACACGCGACGCGAAAGAGCCTCAGCAGCAAATGGAAAGAGGTGGTTGGGATTTGTGAGTTTGGGATGAGTCACAAAGAAAGAAGAAATAGTTCAGCTCACACGGTTCAAAGGTACCCTGGCACGAGCTTGGAAGGCGAGAAATCGTCTAAAATGAATAAAGACAGGAGTGCATAATAAAGGCAGTGTATAATGTAAGTTCGTGAGAAACCCCAATGACATCACCAAAGCTTAATGAATAAAGAAATAATCAATGAGTTGGATGTGAGAGGAGTCTAATTAGGCAATAGTTGTAATTGAGAAGAAGTCTCAACGTAAAGTAGAACTCTTAATTTACTGTTGAATTAAGTTTCGGAGTTCGCTACAATACAACAGAAATCAATGAATTGTAATTTTAAAAAGGAATCCCAAGAGTTAGGAGTTTGAATGGAAGAGGAGTCTGTAATGACCCAAAGGTTCATTTTTGATAATTTTGAACTATTCCTTACTTAGTTAATTATTTGTGGCCAATTTACTTATTGAATCGTTAGATGGACTAAAGTATATTTTATTAGATCTGATACCACTTTGGTTCATCTAATAAAATTAAGTTATAAAATTACCACTTAAATACCTAATTCCTTTAATTAAAAACAAAAAAAAGATAAGAGAAAAGGGAAAGAAATTAACGCTGCATCGAGTGGCCTTGGGCGGGGAGACTACCCCCCTTCCACGTCAGGTCACAAAACTAAGTTTCTTCTTTGTGCAATTGGAAATATGAATCAAATTCAATTGGTCGTAGTTATATTATATAATAATGAGAGGAAATGTAGTTATAATGTAATTATACTATTAATATTTTTGTTTTGCAATTGCCTAAGAATTTGGCACAAATTGGACTTCGTGCATTTTTATATCATTATGGACAGTTATGGCTATGTAATCATCATAATAACTAAAGGCATTCACTTATATTTTGAATGCATGGTCGTCCGTAAAACAAAAAAGTTTTTTTTATTATACGCTTAGTTTAATTTTTTACAATTTTTAATATATATAGAAATTTTAATGTACTCGGAGCAAGGTGTCTAAGCTATTGGGATATTAATTATAGAAAATTGTAATGATTTATTTAATTGGAAAAGTTATACGTAATATCATACGTGAAATTGAAAATATAGATTTTGAACCTATGGGGACCATAAATAAGATTTGGGAAGCTTGTTACTCCCTTTAGTTATTTTCGGGTCTGATATATACATATCAGGTATTGTTAGTTCAAAAAAAATCTAATCGTGGTTACTTATTGAATAGATTGTTGTTGAGTTGGAGTTCAACAAAAAGGAAGACTCAAGTTCCAAGTAGATTGTTCTAACTATTTGGATGCAAGTGGATTTCGAAACGCCTTGTTAAGTCGTGACAAATTCGTTTTATGTTCCTTGTGTGATGTTGAGAATGATTTGGAGACTTGTGTTGTTTATTTGTTGGTGTTTGGATTCCTTTTTGTAAATTGAGCTTTGGTAATCAAAATGTTATCTCCTCATTTTTTCATTTGAGCATGTAATTGCATTGTACTTGAGACACCTGGTTGTGGGTAAGAGGATTACCATTTCGAGTCTTACTCGCCGCCGCGATGGTTATCATATTTCGGGGGACGTATCGCGCGCCGCGAAAAGGTTACTAATTAGCGAGGGTCGTGTCGTGCGCCGCGACAGATTCATGGACAGATAGTACCCCCATGGTCCCCGAACTGAAGACAAGGCGTTTTTATCGTTAGGGAAATACATGCCTCACTATACTGGACATTGCATCGCATTGCATTACAACATTTATTATTTATGAACTTGAACATGTGTTTTTTGTTATCTGTTAGTGTTTCTCTGTGAAGCTTGTGACTGTTGAATAATTGAGTTTGGTTATTGAGAATGTGTAAACTGATAGAGTGTGGTTATTGAGGTGTGTGTTTGTGGGAAACTGTAACTATTAGACTGTATGCGGGGGGTTTAGATATGGTTTAAGAGTGCCCCTGTATTTGTTCACTTACTTGTGTTTAGATGGTCTGCTTGTTGGGTACCCACGGCGTGGTCTGGTACTCAATAACCCATTGCTTCTACTAACAAATTTTTTGTAGGATACAAGCCAGCCTGGATCTTCGTGATACCTGTCATTCTTTTTTCGTTTCCGAGCATCTTGTGGGGATTGTGATGTACTGCTTGGTCCCTCGCGAACTTTCCTACTCCAGTTTATAGTTTGGTTTTTTATTGAAAGACACTTCATTTGACTCTATTTTGTTTCAATTCTAATGTTTACATTAGAAGGCTTGTGCACGTTACCAACTGGTTTTGGGATTGATTAATATACTTTGGTTTCATACTAGAAATTTGTTGTTGGTTTTGTCATTTACTTCCGCACTTTGTTAGATATTGGGTTTTAGGCTGACCTTGTTTTGGTGGATACGACAAGTTCCATCACACCTATTTTTGGTTCCGTGACAAAATGTATCAAAGCCCCAGGTTCATAGGTCTCACGTGTATACAAGCCGAGTCTAACGTAAGTCCAAGGATCAGTACGAGACGTCTGTACTTATATTTTAAGAGGCTAGCAAGTATTACAGAAAAGTTCTCTTTTGTGTCATTCTTTCTCATCGGGCGTATCACTTCTTTAGTACTGAGTTTTGTTACTCTTTTGACCAGATCGAGAACTATGAACTAATGTTTTTACTGGTGGTAGAAGGGAGGCACGTCCCGAGGCAGTTGTTTAGGCCCCAGGCTAGAAGGTAAGGGGTAAAGATCTCGAGCTAGAGGTCGTGCTAGTATTGCGAACAGTTCGCCAGAGGTCGTGGACTGGAGCAGCACCAGTGAGATGTCGTGCTAGAGAGGTCTCTACCGAACCTTCATAGTGAATATAGAGAGTGACCAGGTTCCACCAGATCCCATAGTCCCACCGTTGCTTCAGGATACCGCTATTGAGGTGTGTTAGTGTGTTACAAGTCTTTTCTCAGGGTGGTGGTGCAACTCCACACCACATGACTATCGTACTAGAGAGGGGCTCAACCCACGGCAGCAACAATCTCCGTTGTTTCAGGATGCTGTGGGGCAACTACCAGTAGATCCCGCCGTTTTCATGATGATATTGCACCAGCAGTTGGGGGTCAAGTTGCATCGATGGGTTGTTCTACAGAGGATGATCCCGTAGGGTATGAAAGATTTCGAAAGATGGACCCACCTCAGTTTCAGGGTGGGAAGAGCGAGGACGCTCATGATTTTCTAACTACCTGCCGAGAATTACTAGAGGTGGTTGTAATTAGCTGAGTCAATGGGGTTTAGATATGCTACACCCACTTTGACCACGAGAAGCTGGTGGAGGGACTTATTCGGGATGTTTGCCAGTTGATCTCCTCCCGTACTTGGGAGCCTTTGCTAGCGCATTCCAAGATCGTTTTAATCCCATGAGCGTGAGAGAGGAAATGTCGCTGGGTTTGAAGAAGTCTGAGACAGGGATGGTTTTATCTGTTTACATAGTATGAGGCCGCGTTTTTGCCAGTTTGTCCTAGCAGGCTTGGGCCATTATTTCCAATGAGACAGAGAGGATCCGCGATTCGTGCGGGATTGACTTTCTCTATATCAGGTCAGCTGTGTTTTCGGACATCTAGGAGGGACTATCTTTTCCACTTCATCCATTGTGAGCGCCGCCAAAGAGGCGGAAAATGGATTGAGAGAGAATAGTTTGGGGACCCTAAAAGGGGCCCGTATAATCAGGCAGTTTCCATGGTGCCTCTCTGGAGGTATGGGATCACAGAGAGTGAGTGTTCTTTTTCAGCCGCGGGACCTATTCATGCATCTATGCCGACATTTTGAGGGTGGCCAACATCTAGGGGTTCTTATGGCCCGGTCCAGGGCATCCCAGTACGGTTTCCAGCCGCGACCTACAGGGCGAGGCATTTATAGTGGGTTCAGGGTCCACACAGCAGTTTCCATGTCAGAGATTTTGTTTTTACTTGTGGAGAGCGCGATCTCTAATGCGCATGTACTTCACAAAGGGGGTCGTGGTGGGCCTCGCCTAATTCTTCATCCAGACTAGACCACCAGCACCACAGGTAGAGTTCCGTGGCAGAGTTATCAGGTAGAGGTGAAGATTTCTTCTAGTATGGTGTTGCCAGCTCAGCAGAGTGGGGGTAGAGGTTACCACCCAGATGGAGGTGACGGAGGAGGCCACTTCTATTCTTTCATGCTTTCCCCTGAGACCTGAGGCGGAGACCGTCCCGATGCTGTTATACAGGTTATCATCCCAGTACCCATCGCCCTGCGTCTGTGTTGTTTGATCGGTTCCTGACATTCTCTTATGTGTCTACGATTTTGTGCTAAATTTGATATGATTTAGAGCATGACTGTAGTACCTATTCGTGGTTCCTACACCCGTGGGTAAGCACCTTATGTGGATCGAGTATATCGATCCTGTCTATAGCATTGGCTGGGTATGACAATCTTGGGAAGACTTAATCATTCTTGGAGTGGAGATCTTTGATGATTATCCCCTGGGTATGGATTGGCTTTCTCCTTATCAGCTGTCCTTGATTGTAATGCTAAGATTGTGCCGTTAGCAATGTCCCTGGTATTCCATAGTTGAGTTGAAGATCGCTAGTGGTTCTTATCTAGCAGGTCATCTCGTTATTATCCATGCGCAAAATTGGTGGAGAGGGGGTGTTTGTCTTCCTTAGCGTTTATTCGGGATAGCTAGTGTTGAACCACCTTCCATGGACTCTGTTCCCCAGTGGTTTCAGGAGTTTTCTCGATGTATTTTCCCTCTGATCTTCCAGTTTCTCCCGCTAGGGACTATCGATTTTTGCTTTGATTTGGAGCCGTGGCACTAAGCCTATTTCTATACCTTCCATATCGTATGGCCCCAGCGAGTTGAAAAGAATGAAGGATCAGTGTGCAAGATTTATTGCCGTAATGGTTTATCGCCCTAGGTATCACCTGGGGTCCCCTGTAATTTTTTTGTGAAGAAAAAGAATGGACTATGAGGATGTGCATTGATTTACAAACAGTTGAACAAAAGTAACCAGTGAAGATAATATCCTCTTCCGCGTATTGATGACTTGTTGATCAGTTCACATGGAGCATCATTTGTTTCTGCCTCGATTGATTTAAGGTCGGGTTATGCATCCTTGAAGATCTAGGGCATCAGATATCCCTAAGACAGCTTTCGGACCCGGTATGGGCATTATGAGTTTCCTAGTGATGTCCTTCGGATTGACTATGCCCCTGCAGCATTCATGGAGTTCATAATGGGGTTTTTCGACCATACCTTGATTCTTTTGTGATTGTTTTCATCGAGACCTCTTGGTTTACTCTAAGACTGAGAGGACCATGTCGACACTTGATGATTGTACTTTCAAAGGTTGAGAGAAGAGAAAGTTGTATGCCAATTCTCAAGTTTGAGTTCTGGCTTACTTCTCTTCTGTGACATTCTTGGGACACGTGGTGCCAGGAGGGTATTAAGTAGATCCGCCAAAATTGAGCAGTTATAGAGGCTGACCCGACCTACTTTCACTACTGAGATTAAGGGGGTTTTTGTGGGATTGGCAGGCGATTATTCTGACGATTTGTTCAAAGTTTCTCTACTATTGCAGCTCCATTGACTATATTGACTCACAGGATTTTGGTTTTCAGTGGTCTGATGAGTTTAGGAGATCTTTCAAAAGCTCAAGACTTGTTGACTTCTGCTCCTGTGGTTGACTCTACTCTACCGAATGAAGGTGTAGACTTTACTGTGTATTGTGGATGCTTCAGGAGTTGGTTTGGTGGTTGTTGATAGCGCAAATGGAAAGTTATTGCTTATCTTCTAGGCAGATTGAAGTCCCATGGAAAAACTAACCCTACTCATAGATCGGAGTTAGCGGCTGTGGTAATTTGTACTGAAGTTTATGCTTTCATATTTTGTATGCGTTGCACTTTTGAGATCTTCACTGATCAATTCGGATCCTTCATATATTCTTTAGCCAGAGGATTGAACTTGATGCAACGGCGATGGCTTGAGTTGCGAAGGACTAATGATTGACCAATTTTGTATCATCCAGGTAAAGGCCAATTTTGGCCGATGCTCGTAGTAGGAGACTCCTAGCATGGTGGGACGATCTTGGCCAAGCGCTTAGTAGTGAGGAGAGACCATTGCTAGAATGTGCAGATATTAGCTAACAGTCTTGTCCGCTTGCAGATTTCAGAAGAGATGATGGGATGAGCTTTTATTAGGCCTCGGTCTTCTTTAGTCGAGCAATCCGTGTGTTCGAACCAATTTGATGATGAAAAATTATGTCTCATTCGAGACAAGTATTGAGAGGGAAGCTAAGGTGCTGTCCTTGATTCTAATTGTGTCTTGCGGATCGGAGGCAAAATTTGTGTGCCCAGACCGGCGAAATTTAATTAGATTTGATGCTGAGGAGGCTCATTGTACTCTGAATTCCCTCCATCCGGGAGCGGCGAAGATGTATCCTGATATTAGTTAGCATTCTGGTGGTGGTTGGATGAAGAGAGATATTTCAGACTTTTTGTTTCGAGGTGTCTCTTGCCAGCAGGTCAAATTGTGAGCACCAAGCGGCCCGGGGGTGTCGTCTCAAAGGATGCCTATTCCTACTTGGAAGTGGGAGCGGATTACTATGGAACTTTGTTGGGGTTTTGCTACCATGGGTGGTTTATGCTCTATTTTGGGTTGTGGGTTGATTAGCCGGACACGTTCTGCCCACTTGCATCCCGGTTCGGGTAAATATACAGCAGAAAAGTTAGCCGAACTATTATTCAGTCCAGATTGTGCGTACTAACATGGAGTTCTTCCTGTTTCTATCATACAGATCGGGTCACCTTTACTTCTCACTTCGGAAGGGCATTACAACATGGTCCTGGGTACCCGTTAGATATGAGTACGGCATTTCCCCTATAACGATGGTCCATCTGAAGCTGGACCATTCAGGTATGGAGATTTGCTTCGAGCGTGTCTGGATCGTTTTGGTGCAAAGGATGGGATCGGCATTTACCACCCTTAGCGAGTTCGCCTATATAACATTTACACTCTAGTATCCAAATGGCCCCCAATTTGAGGCATGTATTGTAACTGTGTAGATCTCCTATTGGTTGGTTTGTTCGGCGGAGATTGACTCTTTGGATACAGACTTGCTTTAGAGATTCGATTGGGAGCAAGTTCGTATGATTCCGTATAGATTATTTGACAGTAGCTCAGAGGTCGACAAAAGATTTATGCAGACCGTAGAGTTAGAGCTTGGGTTTTATGAGGTGATCATTTTGGCTTCGGTATCACCCATGAAGGGTGTGGATGAGGTTTGGAAAGAAGGGCAAGCTTAGCCCTAGGTCATTGACCTTTGAGATTGTTGAGCCGAGTAGAGAGGTGGCCTATAAGTTGGCCTTGCCACCTGTTTGTCGCAGTTCATCCTGTTTTACTGTCCTCTATGCTTCGGAAGTATGTCCGGATGAATCTCATGTGATTTCACTGATTCTTGGAGCTGGGTCCAGACGTGACATTTGAGGAGGAGCCTATTAGTCTATTGGAATAGAGAATTCCGAAAGCTTAGGACCAGAGATTGCCTTCACAGTGAACGGTTGCAATAGAGCACCGATCAGTGGGAGAGTCAACTTGGGAGACTGATCTGACATCGTCCAGATATCCTCACTTTTTTGAAGCTTCAGTACTTTCTTTCGTTCACTTTTGTGTTCGAGGACGAACATGATTTTGTGGTGGAATGTACTACCCAGGGGGGAAAGGTCATTTTTGATTTTTTTAAAAATTTTTTTTTTTTTTTTGAACGATTCATTTGACTTTAGTTAATATTTGTGGCCAATTTACTTAATTGATAGATAATGGACTACAGTATATTTTAATTTAAGATCTTATCATTTTTCCATATAATAAAATTAAGTTAGTAAAAACTTTACCACTTAAATACCTAATTACTTTAATTAAAACAAAAAAAAGAGATAAGAGAAAAAGGGAAAGAAATTACCCTGCCATCGATTGGCGCTGGCGGGGAGACTACCCACTTCCACGATCAGGAACAAAAATAATTTCTTCTTTGTGCATTGAATATGAATCAAGCCAATTGGTAGTTATAATTATTAATATGAGAGGCACTGGTAGTTATAATTATTATATATATTATATTTTTGTTTGCAAGAGTGACTTAGGAATTGGCCCAATTGACTTTCGTGCATTTTTTTTCAGTATGAGCACTTTATTGCTAGTTAATCATCATAATAACTAAGGCATTCATTTATATTTGGAATGCAGTGGGTCGTCCTTAAAAACAAAAAACATAAAATTATTACGGGCTTGTTTTATTTTTTACAATTTTAATATATATGACATTTTAATGTAATTAGTCAGAGGTGTTAACTATTGGGTATATTACTTAATAGAAAATTGTATGATTGGTATTAATTGGAAATTTTATAACTTACTATCTACTTAAATTTAGAAATATAAGATGTGACCTATTACAAAATTAAGATTTGGAACTTTTTGGTTACGCACTTAGAGTGATTTCGGTCTGAGATAGCATATCGGTATGTTAGTGTTTTCAAAAAAATCTTATATCGGTGGTTAGCTTATTTTTAATAGATTGTTTTTTGTGGGAAGTTCACAAAAAGGTGAAGACCTCAATTCCGAAGGATTGTTTCTACTATTTGACTGCAAGTGGATTCTAAACTCTTGTTAAGCGGACAATTCGTGTATTGCCGTGTGTGATGTTTATAAGATTTGGAGACTTGTTGTTTATTTGTTTGTTGTGTCTTCCTTGTTGTAAATGAGCTTTGGTATCAAATGGGTATCTCCTCATTTTTCATTTGAGCCCATGTGAATTTGCATTGTACTTGAGACATGGTTGTGGTAAGAGGATGTACCATTTCGAGGGTCGTATCGCGCTCGGCGCGATGGATATCATTTTCTAGGGACTATCTCTCGACGCAAGGTTTACATTACGAGGGTCGTTCGTGCGCCGCGACAGATGCATGGACCAGATATGTCCCCCACATGGGTCCCGAACTGAGAGACATCGGGTGTGTATCGTTAGGGAAAACATGCTCACTATACTTTGACATTGCAAATCTCATGGCATTACCATTTATTATTGAGACTGAAATGTCTTTTTGTTGAATCTTGTGAGTGTTTTCTGTGAAGCTTGTGACTGTTGAATATTGATTGTTATTGAGAATGTTAAACTGTAGACGTTGTGGTATTGAGTTGTGTGTTTGGTAAACTGTAACCTATTAGACGTTGTTGGAAGGTTTATATAGGTGTAAGAAGTGCCCGATTTTGTTCACTTAACTGTGTTTAGAGGTCTGGCTTGGTGGGTACCTAGCTGTTTTGGTACTCAACCCCTTGCTTCTACAATTTTTGTAGGATACAAAGCCTGATCTTCGTGATACCTTTCATTCTTTTCGTTTCCGAGGCATCTGTGTTGATGATGTGTGTACCTGCTTGTCAGCTCAGCGAACTTTCCTACTCCAGTTTTAATGATTTTTGTTTTTAATTTGAAAGACATTCATGTCAGCCTTCTATTTTGTTCCATTCTAATTTTACCATTAAGGCTTGGTGCACGTGACAACTGGTTTTGGGGATTGATTAATATGAACTTGGGTTCATACAGAATTGTTTTTGTTGGTTTGTCATTCTATAAACTTTCCGCACTTTGTATAATATTGGGTTTAGGGCTGACTTGTTTTGGTGGATAAACAATGCCCATCACACCTATTTTGGGTCGTGGACAGAGTCTTACTTGAGAGTAGACTCTATGCCAAGAAGATTCAAGTCACTAAGGCTTTGGAATGAACACTACCCTATGATAAATTGTGCTTAAAATAGAATTTAAGTCGTTCATAATCTTTTGCACTTGACAGAGAAAAACAGCAATTGGAGAAATTCACTTCTCAATGCTACAAGTGACTCAAGAACAACATCGAAAACCTTGATCTTTTATAAGTTTAGTTGTTAGGAGTGTTTTTTCTTTATGAAATGAAGTCTTTTATGTATCTTATTTTTTGGAATTATACTGAATTATGGAGTGTTGTATTCAGGTTGTAACAACTTCAGCGTGGGAAACGTATTTGGGAGGTTGTGTGAACGGTTAGGAATTAAGTTACTTCCTAGGATTCTAAGAGTTGTAGTCTAAATCTAAGTTTAAGTTTAGGTAGGTTGCAAGTTTGTAATTTTTATCTCTTTCGTGGATCGCTCGTAGTTGAATGTAAGTGAAGTGTAGTTAAGTCAGTAAGGTACAAGTCCGTGTGTTTTTACACCTTTTGAGTTGGGTGGTTTCCACGTAAAATTATTTATTTTTACTTACTGTCTTTACTGCTTTGTTGGCAACACGGTTAGCACCTATTTCATACTATGGTTGAAAGTTAAATCAATAAATTATTAGGTTGTGTTGCTAGATAATTTTCAAACTTGAGTGACTTTTGAGAGATTAACTCACTTTACAATTTTTAGTGTGTACCGATAACTACAACACCTGAATCCAAAATTAATCGGGATAGAGCTATGAATAGTGATTACTGTTAAATATTAATTTCATTCAAGTTTCGTAATATCCCGTAAATTCTTTTCGGTAAACAAATTTCATTATACAAAAAGTGATATAACATTCTCACGGATAGCAGCAACCTACTTCTATATCGAAACTTCACCCAAAAAATTCATCGAATAAATCTCATCAATCACGGACGCTATCGAAACAATCCTCAATCATCAAGAATGGAAAGTTCGTTCAAAAGGGATCCAATAAATCCCATTGATAGGATTTGAAATTGTGTGTGGGAGGGGGGGGGGTAAATTATAAAATCACTATCGAAATCAAAAGGGTAAAACTAATTTTTTAAATTGAAAATCAAGGTTCTACAAGGCAAGATGAGGTGTGGGTTTTAAACCCCATTAAAATGAACAAGATTGAGCTATTAATCAAGAACTTACTATCTTTCCAACTTGGAGAAAAATCTCAAAGCCCATATTTTGAATGCGGTCAAAAATGAGAATTCAAAGACTTTGTCATATTAGTTTACAACCACAATAAGGACCTTAAATACTCAAATCAATGAAAACCTATTTTTCACACGACTTCAATCAGTAAGTTTTTTCTCTACTTTTGGATTTAAAATTTTAATTTAATTGATAGAAATCATGAAAATATAAAGGTAGATTCTTGAGAAAAGATTAAAATAGGTTATAAATATGTACCAAGTTATTCTGTAAGAAAACACATTAAAAATCTCCTCAAGAACTTTCTATCTCCCAAATGTCAAAATATAAGTAGTTCGGAATAGTTTTAACTCAGGAGTTTGGGGGGGGGGTCCTAAAACCGCATGTTTCGGTCGCTATTGGTCTATTATTCTCCACTAAAAGTGTGCACTAGCAGCTTGAAACATATTTTTGACCCTCAAAACTCAGTCGGAATCCTATAAACACGAATTTTTAATGTAGAATTCATTGAAAACAGTTTTGGAATCAACGAAAAATCGTCGGGTTGAAAAAACCAAGATGGTTATATCGAAATACCCCTTTAAACCCATTTAGATAAAAAAACACTTTTTACCTAAATATCCAAATCACACCCCCAAGGTTTCGGGACTCTGAACCAACAATCACCGTACCAATCCAAACTCTACGTTCCCTACTTAATAAACCTTATAAAATTTCCATACAATGATCGGAATCATAATGTTGACCAAAGTCGAACCATACAAAATGATTTCAACTCAAATTCGACAAATCTAAAAAACACACCCGACATATTGGGAACCACACCAACCATTCACCAAAGCCACCCAATTCAAGGATGAAACATCCCTATTTAATTATTTTTAATCCCCAAATATCAAGTTCCAACTCATTCCCTGAATCCCCAAATTGAATAGTCATCCTCTCCATAGTTCTTCTTTCTCTAACGAAGAAGAAGGAAGCTAAGTTCTAAGATCATCTCCTACATCCTCCATCGATGTCAAGGATTTTGACAACAAGGTATGATAATCTTCACCTATGGAGCGCTTTCCTCCTAACGATTCCTAATTTTTCCAATGTACAAGTTACAAATCTCCAATTAGTCATTGGTTCCTTTCATATTGATATAATTGATTGTTTTATGAACTATTATGTTGAAAGGATACAATCCTATGCTTTTGAGATGAATTCTCATGAACCCCTGCTTAACCTTTTTTCAAGATCATGAATGATGAAATGACTTTTCAAATTATGAATGAATAAATTTATGAAGATATGCATGTTCTTTTTGAAATCGATTAAATATGATCTATGTTAACTCTGGGAGTAAATCATAAATATTGTTGTTGATTCTTGTGAAAGAATTCTAAAATAGTTACCATTAACTAATGTTAAAAGGTTTTCTCACATTAAATATTCGTGTTGAAAGATTATACTGTTATTCAAACCTGTATTATAAGTTACCTAAAAAGATCGAAACAGAATAAGATGAACAGAAAGTAAATAGAATACAAAAAGTGATCCGTGTCCACAAAACTACTGTGTTTCCTTAAGAAATTTTATCCGCTCACTGTACCCCGGGGTTATGGATTAATTTCTCGCCAAGATAAATGGATTATCCTGTTAAAGAAATAGTGATACCTCTAATTCTTTACTTCAGCGACTTCATAACAACAATCAGTCAACCCCAAGTCATTCGATCGTACACTTTGATTTGTTTGAAAGAAAAATTTATGCAGAGTCCGATAAAAATTCAGAAGTTGAAAAAAACGAAAATTGACTTCTTTTATAGCCCCCATTTTCAGCAAAAAGTGTCTCTTTAGATAATCTGTTTAAGACCGCGTTTTAATCCAGAAAGTTGTCGTTTGGAAAAAATAACAACTTTTTTCAGAAAAATGTGTGGTGTAAGGTGATATACAGTGGTTTCCACGGTTTATTAAATACTATTTCCTTAAGTGTAAGTGTTCCAAAAGCTTTTGGTGCTAATTTATATAAGTTTCTCTTATTTGCAGTGAAATCCTTCCAAATGCAGAAGAGACCACCGAGGACTGTGACGGTCCATCATGCTCGTGACAGTCCTAGTGGGCAGCTAGTGAACTTGCTGAAGAAGATGTGCGAATCGGACCAATGTGGGGGTTACGAAAGCGTGACGGAACGGTCCGTAGCCATGACGGTCCGTCCTGGCGAGGTTGTCATGAAGATCAAGAAGAAGCCCATTACCCATATTCCAAGAGTTATTGTTTGAAACGAGACCCTCGACTAACCGTTTGTGCTCGTAACGATCCTCCATACCTGTCGTCGAGGGTAAATGAAGGAGAGGCAAGCATAAGAAATTTATAAGTATGGGCACCGGAGTCCCATCTGACGGCACGTCGTGACCACGACGTCCCTTCGCGAGTGTCCTCGACCCAGCGCGTTTGACAAATTTCCAGCAAATAAGTCCTTTTTTAGATTAGGTTATTTATTTTTTATAAATATGTTCGAAAAAATCTCATTTGAGGTTAACCTTCTGTATCATTGTTTAGACCTTTGAAATTGTTAGACTCTTGATTATTTTGTAGACCGTCTTTGAAGATTCTTGGATTATCTTGAGACTTTTAATATTCATTGAATTGTAGGTGCTTTTCGCATGATTATCAAGTGAACTTTCGCATTTGTACTTATAATCAAGTGAAACTTTTGGATTGTTACTATTTCTCATCGAAGTAAGTGCATGATTCTTATATCACATATTTAAATATGTAATTATGACTATTGTAACTCAACTCCATAACTAGGGTTGTGGGAACCATAGGCAATAATGAGTTACCTAACTAAAATAAGCATAGTTCTAGAATGTCTTGCAGGATTGATAATTCCTTTCAGATTTAAAGCTTTTAAACGGATGACCAACTTCACTCGTCTTATGCTACTTTGCCAGACAAGGAGGTATATAGAAAGAATATCCAACTAGATTAGTGTATACTATCTAATAGGCTATAATTGATTGGTAGAGGTAGATACTTAGTCCCAAATATCGAATAGGATGCTAGTATGAGTAACGATAAGGGTTAAGAGGCCCACACGTAGCCGGACCAAGGTTGCGGAATGAAATTTCTAATGCCCGGACCAAGGATTTTAGAAATACATAACTTAGTCAATTTTGCATTCCCAAGATATTAGGAAAGAATGTTGATAGTTAGACTTATCAGTTATTACCCTGTGGGGAACACTTAACCCAGTATACTTTCATTAATTGATTAAACTCCAACATTTTGAAGTTTGTTAGTTGTCTCTTTTTCCATTTCGCTAGTAGTTTTCGATTTATTTAGAAATATACAACCCCCCTTTTAATATCATTTTGCTTCCAAGGAACTAATTGACTGAACAATAGTAATAATACAGTGAAGTTAAGTCTAAACTTCGTTTCCTCTGGTGAACGATCCCACCCTCAACTATTTTTGTTTATTACTTGACACGCACCGAAATTTACTTCTATTTGAGAAGTACGTTTGAGCATATCAAAATTTGGTGCGCCGTTCGGGAAAGTACTTTTAGATTAACTTAAACTTTTACTATAGTTAGTAGATATTTTCTTGAGTTTTAATTTGTTTTATTGTTTTGTTCGTGCAGAAGCACCCACCTTGTATGCCAATACACGAAGAATGAAGAGAACCCTTGTTCCATTAATCACGAATTCGAGCTACACTAACGCAACATGAATGAAACTTGGGAATTAATGATGATGAGCCACAACCAAACATCCCAGCTCAGATTGATGTTCATGGTCAGTTATTACCCGTATCTCCGGGTGAACAACCAACAGAGGGGGACAAATCGCATCTCCACGGCCCCCCAGCATCTACAGAGGCTATGACAACATACAGACTCGGACGGCCACTTTCTTGCCCTACTCTCCCACCGGACACAACTTCGGTGGTCTAGTAGCCCTGATGCACAACTGGTCCTGCCATAGGTTTGTTTTCAGGTGCTACCTTTCTTGAGGATCCACATCCCATATAGCTAGTAGGCAAGTGTGTAAAAGCTGGTAGGGAGCCTGACTTGGACTTTGATATAATAGGGGTTTAGAGTGTCTCCTCTCTCACTGACGGGAGAGACTGCTATAATGGGTCCCTAATCTCCCATACAACTCATTTTCACTTGGAACCAATTAAGGGGTGTTTTCTTTCTTAGCACGCTATTAGCCCCCTTTCCTCATAGAAACTAAACCACAAAGACACAGAGTTGAACCTACTGTGTTGCACTACCGAGGAGAGTCATTAGTAGTTTCTTAGGCATAGATTTCAGCCTCCTCGTTTTTTAGAACGTCCTAAAATCGACCGTAGAGAAAGATGAGTCACTGAATGAATACTTCTACTATCGGGGATATGGTGTGGTGTGGTGGGGGGGGGGGAGGATGATCATAACAAGAGGTTTTACACTAGACAGGGATATTCTGGGAGTGTCCTTATCTTAATTTGCTGAAAAAAGTAGAGAAAATCTCCCTGAATAATAAGCTTGAGTACAGGAAGTCAATCCCCGGGAGAAATACCTTCTGCATGCAGTCCACTCACAACCCAGCCACAATAGATTCGTGAAGAAATGGCTTTGCTGAGAACTGAAGCTTGGGTTTGGTACTAAAAACATATCATTGGGGGTCAGAAAGCTAAATGCAGTAACTACAACTACACAACGTCATAAACTACCGTAATTACCATATTACTCAGTTGTCAATACCCGGAGTGGGTTCTACACTATAGTAGAACGAGAATACCTAAACCACCACATCCTAATGATGAATGTTATTATGCGGAGTACTCCTATGCAGTACAATGAGCAGCGGGGGGTTTTCCGACCGAGCGCCCACTGCTCAAATCGGATAATTGCACCAGGTCAAGGGAAACTCAAGGTCTGATCTATGGTACTATAGCCGTGAGGGTCATTATGTCCGAGTATGGAAACTACAACTGGCGACAACGAACTCAAACAGGGGTAACTACGGTAACCGAAATGAAAGGAATGGGCCCTATGTCCTCCTCAACAATCGTGAAGTTACTCCTAGTGATTGTGGTCAATATTATGGCGCGATTTGATTATATTTGAAAAAAATGATGAGGAGGTTCGATGCTAGTAATGAGCACATACAGAGTCAAGTGTGTGATTTTAGCATGTATTGGGCAAAAGTCGATACACATGCACTACGATTAAGCAGAATTGAGTTTGTAATGGCCCATTATCTGCGACAGTGAACACACAGCAACCTCGGGCACTCTTCCTAGCAAGCCTGTCCCAAAATTCGAAAACATGAAATGCGCACGTATGGCAATCACTACTCGGGGTGGTAAGGCAAACCATTGACCCACCTATGCCATCTAATGAGAAAAAGGTGAAAAGATGAATGATAAGGTGGTAAAGGGTAGTGTGGAAGTAGAAGAGAGCACTGAAAAGATGCAGAAGGCCCATGAGGTAATTCCAAGCCTAGACCACACCCACCCTTCCCCGCATCGATTCGTGAAAAAGATCGAGAAATGGTAAATATTCGGCCTTTTATAACATGCGAAGCAAGCTTTCTTCAATTCCCCCCCCTTTGGTAGAAGCTCTTCTTGACAATGCCCGGTTATCAAGTTTTATGACAGATTGTTACAAGAAAAGATTGTCACTGTCGAGGATGATGAAAATGCAAGCATTGTCCGTGCTATGCTACCAAATCTCTCGTACAAAAAAGAAGATCTTGGGTGCTTCACATCCCTTGTCCCCGTCGGTCATTACATTTGCGAAACATTAATGTGATCTAGGGGCAAGCATAATCTATACCCCTCTTCGATTTTTAACATGAAGTTTGAGTTTGGGTACCCAAACCCCTGCGATGGCGGCTACTGATGGTTGAGTCGAACAGTGAAAAGGCCTTAGGGATACTCATTTATGTGTATTAAAAGTGGATTCATTCATATTTCCGGCTGATTTTTGTTATTCTTGATGTGAATGATCGATTTTGAAGTGACTATTATTCTTGGGAGGCCATTCCTTCTATAGGTAATCCTTAGTTGAATGTGGAAAAGTGGCAGATGAATTTCGGTTGAACAATAAGAAGCGCTTTCAAACATTTTAGGTCCATGAGGTAGAGTGGTGAGATCCAATCGGTATCCGCCATAGTCCCACACAGAAAAAGATGAAGAAGAGAATGCAAAAAAGTGAAAACAAAGTTTTATGGTTGGGATTTGGGTTTTTAGACAGTTCAAGGATACATTGGCTTCTGGGCAAGCTCAATTACAAACGAATGGACCTTACTTGATTACCCAAGTATTCCCTCATGGAGCAGATTAGATAAAAACAAGGAGGAGTGCGGTTTAAGGTAATAGAGAACGATAAAACTCTATTTTGGGATACCTAATAGAAGCTACGTCGGTGAATGATGTGGATACAGGCAGAACCATCTATCTTGATGAAGGCTGAGTAATCAAATGTTCTCATTCCGTCCGTGACCTGAAATCATGTGCTTTTTGGGAAACAACCCAATACTTATAGTTTTTCCCCTTCTAGTAATGGTAGCGATTTCTACTAATGGGGGGTTTTAAATTTGCAAGGCACATCACCAGGAATCTGCAGAAAATTACTACTCTGGCAACAGTCCACTGACGGATACCGTGAACG
This sequence comes from Solanum habrochaites, assembly GCA_027704765.1. NCBI lineage: Eukaryota > Viridiplantae > Streptophyta > Magnoliopsida > Solanales > Solanaceae > Solanum > Solanum habrochaites. Next base: position 71,215,670 of record JAKWJA010002495.1, read on the forward strand.
GACTTGCCCCTTTGACTGACCGTCGCATGCTCCATCGTGCCCAGGTACGTCCTTTCTCTGCTATTTTCAACTAGGGCACAACACGCGGACCAACAATACCGTCACATACTCAATGGACGTCGTCATGGAATCGCGCGTCATTAATGAAGCTACCCAACCCGACCGTCTGGGTTTTTTAAATATTCATCATTTAAAACCCCCACACCTTCATTTCTCACATGATTTCACTCTTCTCCCATTCCCCTCCCTTTTTCCCACTTTCAAAGCGCTCTTACAAAATCGCCATTTCTCCAAACTCCCCATCCCACAAATCACTATCAACTAGTTGGAGTCTGCCTCGTGTGGGTCTCTACTTGATCACCAAGTACCTTTTCTCTCTAGTTTTTCCCACAAATTTTTTAACTATGTTCTTCTAATTTCTACTCATTATATTCATTTTTGTTTATCAACTAGTATAGTGTATTCTTCGGATATGTTTCATTATTTATCAAATTGTCTAACCTAGGTTAACCATCATCGAAATTTCCGTGTTACAACCCTAAAATAGATGCTTTAACATTGCTAGTTTACTAGGTAGTTGGGTTAGACCAATGTAGGTTAAAACACTATCAATTCGATTTGGGGTCGCAAGGGAGGAATGGGGCAATCCCCAGTTTTTTGTCACTCTAGTTACAGAACGAGACCTCTGATAACCGGGACCGTCGTACCCGACGCCAGACCGTCATTGGGTCCGTTCCAACCACCTAAAACCCCACTGTCTATTTTCCAAAGTGTCCACCAACGGCCCCATGCGACGGACCGTCGTCCCGCGACGGTCCCAATCCTGCCAACCATTCTGGATGTCAGATACCCCTATTCCAGGGTCTCTCACTTTTCTAAGTGTCCTCCCGACCCATGCACGTACCGTCAACCGCTACTACGGTCCGTCGCACCTCACCGTTCTGGCTTTTCAAAGACCCTTTTTTCCTAAGGGTCTCTCTCTATTTTCTAATGTCCTCAAACGGACAACTACGACGGACCGTCATATCCCACTGACTGTTCCGTCGCAGACCGTCCTCGGCGGTCAGAGACCCCTCTCCTAAGGGTCTCCAAGTTTTTTCAATGTCCCTCTGACAGAACCTACAACGAACGCGTAACCTGTGACGGTCGTCCGCATATCCTCCATACTTTGATCAAACTCTCCTTTCAGGGTTCTCCATATAACATAGTCTAATAAGACACGACGGACCTGATGACGGTCCGTCGTGGTCATACAGCCGTCACCCTGGTCCTTTGTGTTTCACTGTTACTAATAGCAATGTCTTTATTTTTTGTGGTTTGCTTTTCTTGTGTTGGGGGGGGCCTCCTTCTATGTATAATATGATCCTTTAATTTTACTATCTATTAGGTCACAAAAACAAGATCGGTCTCGCACGCGGCTATCAAATTCTGTCTCCCTCTGCCCTCCGTCATTGCTCTGTGATAGCGTGACCGATTAATGTGGCCTCCAGCACTTTCCCACCCATCCCGTGCTGCATTGCTGCCAGAGCCACAACACCCAAAAAAGGTGGCGTCCGGCGTAGTCACCTGCCTCCCAGTCTGATGAGGAGTCACACTGACTGCACCACCTTCTATGTCAGCAACTAAATGATGGAGCATCTGGCTCTTAGCATTTTCGTGGTCGGAGGAAGCCTCCGGATTTGTGAGGTGTCCGCACCCGCCACCGCATGCAAAGCGTCGGCCTCGTCTGATGTAGCTAAACAGTTCGAATCTACACCCGTTTCACCCGCCCTGCTCTCACCCCGATTACTGACCAGCCCAACCAGTGGTGTGTCCAGACCGGGCATTTAAGTCTATTCAATGCAAAGTTCCTAAATGAACCAAGGATTATGACTCGACACTTACATTGGAGAGGCGGTCCTTACGTAAGTCTCTGTTGATGCCTGAGATCCACAATATCCTTCACCAGACACTCGACTGGAGTGGACAGCACGTCCGTTGGGATGTTAATATTACGAGTCTGGTCGAAGTTCTATGCATCCTACGTAGCGACTCTTCTATCACATATTGATAGGAAGGCTGCCGCCCGCCAAACATCCCCAACTGGAGCAGTCCTGGGTACGTGAGCGTTCCAGGTTGATATCCCCTGCCTGGCCATCACCGCCGTTTCCTATACGACAGGATGTTGTGCTAATCGTACCCCGCTCACTGATCGATTGACTACCGATGACAGATTGGTTAAAGCTGTTCAATTCCCTGCGTGAGCCAAGTCTCTGAAGAGACCACCAAGAGGTGGAGGTCCCTGCACTTTGTCCGTTGATGGAGAGGTCCGTTGATGGGAGAGGGGGCCGACGGCGTGACGAGCCGAAGTGGGCATCAAAAGACAAGGCCAACCTGACTTTCACGGTGAAAGTTTTGTGGTTATTGGCCGCACTACTTCCCCCACAGCAACCTGAAATATCGCACATGGGATCGAAGCAGAGAGCAGTACTAAGGCGGCGATGATAGTCGGGTTTGTTAGGTAGATTTGCGTGGTTCTATAGGCGGTAATGCACGAGAAGGAGTTTTTTAAGGTCACAACTACTTACCCTTTTCGTGCATGCATTTCTTATGCAGGTCTGCCGGGTGGCTAAATGTCATGTTTGATCAGCTAAGAACCCCGCTGGGCACAGTTGATATCGGCCTCATCAGGGATGAGGCCAATGAGTGGCTCACGCACGAGGGCCCCGTCAGAGTTTGCCTCCTCTTAGATGATTAATACTGGTGCTGAGACGGTTAGACAGGCCCCCGCACGGCTACGCAGGAGGCTTCCACTGACACTACCTCGGTTGAGTCTATCTCGGTAGTAGCAATGCCCCAAGCTCCTCTCGACAACCCTTTTCTCTGCTATGGTCCGCTTGCTAGGGGCCAGGATATATTAGAGGCGCAAATGGCTACACTTCTGCCATCATCCCGCCTTGGATGCAGAAGTCTATTGCCGAGGTAGAAGAACAACTTGGAGTGGAGAATGGTCCAGCCACAAGAGCGGAAGTTCGCTGAGGTTCATCAGAGCTTGGACGCTTTGGTCTGCGGGTGCTTAGCCCGTCCAGACCTCCGGTGGATGTGTCGACCCTTCAGGCTGCGGTTGGACAATCTTTTCGAGCAGATAATTGATATGATCTTAGAGGATAGGGTGCCTGAGTTCTGAGGCCCCTACTGCAGAGCTGATGAAGACACAGTGATGGCAGCCCTCTCGCAACATCAGAGATTCCAAACCCCTCCCCCTCGGCGTATCCAAGAGGCGTAGGGGTCTAGAGAAGGATGAGGCGCAAGCACGAAAGAAGGAGCGAGGAGATGGAGGCTGACGAGGAGAGCCTGCTTGCTGAGGAGGACGCGTCAGATGAGAGCAGGAGAGTTAGCTGCTCTGGGGCGTCTAGCTCCAGAAATGTGAAGATAGAGGGAGGCACTGCTATAGTGTTGTTGATTTACTGAGGACACCACGCAGGGTGTCCAGATTACAGAGGTAGTGGGGTCCGGGGAACCGAGCCCACCAGCTTGTGATCGCGGCGATTTGCGCCCCAGGTTTGCTTCACATACCACTCTAGTATTTAAAATTTTTTTATGCATAGAGGACAATTGCATGTCCTTTTGTTGGGGTGGGCAAATGCCCAATTCAATATCATCTTTTGGGGTTTCTTGCCTGTGTTCTTTTCCCCAAAAGATAAATTTTTATGTTAAACCTGGCATGTCATTATCTTGTGTAACATAGTTTAATCTGGAGCATGGATGGAAAAATGATATCCTGATATTAAAATGAAAAATGATGCATGACTAGGCATAGTAATGATAAATAAGGGCTCCTTAGCATTGACATAGAAGAATCATAGATAATCATAGAAAGAATCATGACCCTAAGTCTAAAATTTGAACTCTAGTGTTGATAATCGAATAGAGTAGAGTGTCAGTTGAGTTGAGGAAGATTGAATATCCGCTATTTGTTACTGAGCTTAGAACTGCCTGGTTAGTCCTGCTAAAAGTAGTTGTAATAGAAAAATTAGGAAGAACATAGGCCCTTATTAATAATCCCATTGTTTAGCCTAATAAAAGGAAAATCAAATGAAACTTTATCCTCTTTTAATCCAAAAAATGAGTGAGCATAAACTAGACCTTTCTTTTCACCAAACTGATCTTTTGAGAAAAAATGTGTTGGCCCGGGTCCCTCCTTGGACATGGCACCTTAGCTTATGCGAAAAGCATAAGTGAGGGTGGCTACTAATTGCAGTAAAAACAACCCCTTTATGGCTCCAAACAACTTTGGGTATTGTTGTACTTTGACTCTGCAAAGCCTGAGTTGAGGCGTGGCTATTATGAGGAATGCTATGAAAGTAGGGTTGAGGAACAAAGAGAGAGAAACAACAAAAGTAGTGACTCAAGAATTCGTTCAAAGAAAAGTAAAGAAAAGAAAACATATTACAAGAAATACAAGCAAGGAAAGAAGAGAGTCAATTACACAAATGAGGAAAGGAAGGGAAAATAGAAGGTGAAAGACTATGAGAAATGTGGGAGATAAAATGATAAAAAATGGTATATTAGCCGATATGTCCAAGGAGTAGGCAAAAAAAAGGCACTAAAGTATACCTAAATATACCCTTACCTGACCCTGAGCCTATGTTCGAAGTTAAGAACACCCTATCGTGATCCTAAGGGTGTATAGCGAACTTAAAGCATGTGAAAAATAAGGGAAAAGCTGGCAATATGTATGAATGAGTGTGAATTTGTTCTGAGAGTGAGTGTGAAAAAAGTATCCTATACTCAAACTGAAAAATCATTGTGTGAAAAATGAGGATTTTGTTTTAAAGTGAGGACACTAGTTGCAATACACGAAATATTAGCAACCTCTGTGGGAATTGAAGAGGATAAGTGTTAGTGCATGGTGAGTTGTGTCATGGTACTGACTCCACATAATTCAAAAACCTAATAGTGATGCATGCATTAAAGATGATGAGATTAATCGGGATTGATAGCCAAATGATTGCAAAGGATAAAACATGCCTATATTGTACAAAAGATTTTTTGTATTCAAGTCATAGGCGTCGCTTGAGGACAAACAACGAATTAAAGTTGATGAGGGGTGTGCATATTACCATGTTTCCGGTATGATTTAATTACTTTTTCCTTAGTTTAGGGGTACAAAGACTTTTTGGCTATTTTATATAAGTTTATCCTTATTGCAGGAACATTCTGCCAACGATGAACGCGGAGGTTTTTGAGGAAGAAAGCAGAAGACGACCACCTACGAGCTGTTGACGGTCCGTCATGCTCCGTGACGGTAAGTAGGTGCAGGTAGTGAAAATTGCTGTGATGAAGATGGGGAAGTGGACCAAGTGTGGGGTTACGGAAGTGTGACGGACCGTCGTAGCCATGACGGTCCGTCCTGCAGGTTCGTCATTGAAGATCAGAGAAGTAGCCCAGTACCCATATTCCAAGAGTTCAAGTGTTGGAACAGTACCCTCGACGGACCTGTTGTGCTCGTAACGATTCTGTCATACCTGCCGTCGAGAGTAATGAAAGTAGAGCAGCAGGAAGAAATTTGCAAGTATGGGACGACGGAGTTCATGACGGCCGGCCGTGACCATGAAGTCCTGTCGCGCGGTCCGTCGACCCCAACTGAGTTTTACAGATTTCCACCACATCAGAGTCCTTGTTTAATAGGTTTTTATTTTTTTATAAATAGTACAAAAAACCTCATTTTTGAGATTAGAACTCTGGATCATTGTTAGACCTTTGAATATTGTGAGATTCTGATATTTTGTAGACTCTTGAGAGATATTGATTATCTGAGACTTTTATCATGATTGTTGGTGATTTTGCATGTTAATCAAGTGAACTTTCGGATTTTTAACTCTTTATCATCGAATTAAGTAAGTGCCTGAATTCTTATAAACATATTGAATATTGTAATTATGACTATTGTAAACTAAAACTCCATAACTATGGTTTGTGGGAACCATAGGTAAAATGAGGGTAAAACCTAACTAAAATAACAATTCTGAATTAGAATAGTGTCTTGCCTGTATGATAATTCTTTCATTTAGACGTCTTTTTAAGGATGACCAGCGTTTAGAACTCGCCTTTAATGGCTACGGCAGAACCAAGAGGTAGATAATAGGAAAAGAAAATACAACATAGATTAGTTGTATACTATCTATAGCTAGATTGATTGGTATGAGGTAATAACTTAGTCCAAAATATCGAATACGATGCTAAATATGAGGTTTAAAGATAGGGTTAGGATGCAACACAGTAGCCGGACCAAGGTGCGAAGTGAAATTTTCTAGATGTCGGACCAGGATTAGAAAATACAAACTTATCACTTGCATGCAAGATAATAGGAAAGAATTGTTTAGTTTGATTATCAAGTTATGAACCAGTGGGGATACGTACACCCTAGTACTTTCAAATTGATATAACTCCAAACATTGTAAAGTTGTTAGTGTCTCTTTCAAATTTCGCAAAGTTATTTTCGTTTATTTAGAAATAGAAAACCCATCTTTATCATGTTTGCTTTCCAATGGAAGTAAATTGACTGAAAAAAAAGACAATAGTATAATAATAAAATGAAGTTTAAGTCTAAACTATTTTCCTCGTGGGAACGATCCCACTTAACGAGTTGCGGTTATTACTTGACACGACCTTTCCTTCATATTTGAGAAGTAAGTTTGAGCGTATCATTAGGAAAAATAACGACTTTTTGGAAAAGAACCATTTTTTGGAAAGAAAAGAGTAACAAATTCTCGGAATGTTACCTACACAAATTTGATAAGAGATATAGTAACAGGATTTCATTTTGATTTAACAAAAAACTTATAAATAAAATTGTGTCCAAAAATTTAAAATTGATCAATCAATCACCTCATTGCCAATACAAATCCGAAGCCGAAGAGTCGAGCGAGCGACGACGACGACAGAGGAGGGGGCATCTTCTCTGCTATTTAAGAAGTAGTGGAAGTGTTCTTATATAAGGACCCAACAATTTTCCCTTTCTTTTGCGATATGGGGAGAAAGAAATGACTTTCATTTGCACCTTTGCAAATGACTTCTTTTTCCCTCCAAAATAGTTCCCTCACTTTCATATCCTCTCTTTCTTTTCCCATTAACACTTGTTAAACTCAACAATCCCTCACATGAATGGGAAAGGCTATGGTTAAAACATATGCATGAAAAAACTTGTGGTCTGGATAGGGTAAGGTTAATCGCAATCTGGATTTTTTTTTTTTAGTAGGTTTTCCTTTCTTTTTAAAATTTCCAAGTGCATATATATCAGGTATACTCGGTCAACAGGTAGATTTGGATATCTTTGAAACCGTTCGAGATTTGGTGTACCTAAACAAACATATGTCACACAATTACCTTGAATGTTCTTAGTTCTCATGTTTTTTGTTCGTTTCATCCCTGAACACATCGGATAGTAAGTGATTTAAAGAACTGCCTTACCGGATGCTCCTTGAGAGGCTTACACTCACATTACATAGATGATTTCTAAAATGTGTTATCCATGAGATACACCATTTTATATTCCCTGTATCAAACATAGAAACCATTAAAAAAAGTCCTTAGTCTTTATCTTGTTACTAAACTTTTTCATCATGAGAATGGACCATATAAAATAATAATTTTTTTGACAATGTGAACCGTCATCACGGATTTGTTTTAGCTCTTGAACCTAGATCTTGGATCTCCAATCTTCTTTTTTTTTTTTTTTTGAGGTAGGAGTTACCGCCCGAGACTTTGTTCTCGGCCATAGTCCCATTCAAGTCGATGATTTCTCAACTCCCTCTATAGTTAGGCTTTGTAAGTTTGATCCAACACATTATCTTTTGACTTCAAATAGTCAATTGTGATATTCCACAGAGAGTAGTTGTCTCACATAGTTATGTCTTTGTTCTTATTGACGATAATGTCGTTATCATAATGATTCCAGCCTCCTTCCTATTGCAGCTTGAATATCACAGTGTATGATATAGGGGCATTGGTTTAGTTTGGCCCAAAATGGAATATCTCTAAGAAAATTTGGAGCATTAGCTCTTCACCTGCTTGTCAAAGCAATGAAGTCAGAATCCATTGTGAGCGCGCGATACATGCGCCACCGTGTGGGAGATTTCAAGATATTCTCCTCCACCAAATAGTAAAAACGTATCACTTGTGGATTTTGGGTTTTGTTTCAGTTGACCCCAGTAATTCAATTTGCAATCACTATATCCTTCAAGAACGACGGATATTGTTGTTAATGTAAAACATTGTTTGAGTGTCATTCTAAGTATTCCCGAACTCTCTTCATTTCCAACCAATGACTTGTGATTAGGATTACTTGTGTATCGGACTCAGTTTAATGATAGGAAGCTATGTCTCGTCGTGTGTAAAATAATGACATCCATTAAGCTTTCCAATACGCTAGCATAGTCCAATTAGACTGACTTTCACCTTTATCTTTGCAAGATGAAATTTACATCAATTGGAGTCTTTGCCCTTTTTTTTAAGTATTTCAAAAAAGTGAGTTATTTTTAAGTATCTTTTGAATATAATGAGTTTGAGGACAATGCTAGACCGTTGTAGGGTTTTTAAGGAAGTTAGAATTTTAATTCCTAATATCACAGCAACAATTCTCACTCTTTCATGAACAACTTACTACAAGCATATGTTTTCGTAAGATTTTATATTAGCAATGTACTTTGCTCATTAAGCATTGTAATCTACATATAAGCATACATCGACTTCCTCATTTGGATCTTTATGCAAAAACACATTTATCACATTAATTATCTTAAATCCATTTGGCAACATGGTTTGATGCAAAATTTTCATTTGCCATTGTTTGGGACTTGTTTTAGTACATTTAAAGTGGACTTAATAAGTTTGCACCGTGCTTTTTTCTTTACTAGGAACATACAAAACCCTCAGGCTGTTTGTTCTATGTAAATTTCTTATTCCAGCTCTACATTTAAGAAGTTGGTTTAACAATCCATTTGATGAATTTAAGAACGTTATACGCAGCTAGTGCAATTAAAATTCGAATAGATGTAATCCGAGTCACTAGCGAATATGTGTCAAAATATCAAGGACCTTATTGTTGTCTAAAACCTTTGACAACAGCTGGTTTATAGTGGTCAATAGTTCAATCATCCTTTCACCTTCCTTTTAAAGATCCTTTTGAAACCCAAGGGTTGTTCCTGGAGGAAGATCAACCAAACTCCAAGTATGATTGCTCACATTGATTCAATTTCACTATTAACAGCCTCTTTTAAAGAAGGTTGAGCCGCTAGACAAGCATTGTTCCTTGAATGTTGAGGCTCACCTTTCAAGAAGAAATGTTATAAAATCATATCAAATGAAGTAGATGTCCTATTGAAGTTTACTGACGTCTTGGACTTCTTCATGGGTTCATTCTCTTTTGGTTCTTCTTTGGTTGTTTAGAATCTTCACTAGATGATCAAGTCTAAGTTTTATACGGATAGATATGTTCAAAAAAGTCAACACTGTTGATTCCATACTTTTGATTATCATGAATATTCGGAGATCGACTTATGACCAAAATTGCACAGCCTTTCTGTTGGGGTATATACAATGAATAAGAACCACAGGCTTAGGGCCTATTTTTATCCTATTAGGTATAGGAAACTTGGACTTGGGCTTAGAAACACCCACAAATTGAAAATAATTGCAAGTTGGGTTTTCTATCTTTCCATTTCTCATAGGGAATTAATTGTCTTTGAGTGAAGGCACTATGTGTTAAGTATTTGATTTGCTGTAAGGATAGCTTCCCCCCCACGAGTTTTGTGGTAAAACTGAACTTATAATAATGCAATTATACATTTCTTTTAAAGTCGGTTTTTCCTTCTGCAATTCCATAGACTAAGGATGTAGGGCAGCGTAGTTGATGGATTATTCCATTTCTAAAACATATTTTTGCAAATTGCGCTTCATATCTCCACCACATCACTCTGAGCATTTTGATCTTTTTATCTAACTGATTTTTAACTTCAGTTTTAATTGCCTAAATGCATCTATTTGATTTTTATTCCTATCATTTAGCAATAGAACATAAACAATATATATGCAATCGTCAATAAAAGTTATGAGATACTTTTCCCACCACGTGATGTGTTGACTTCTGTCAACAAATATCAGGTGAATCATTAAAAGGATTGAATTCCTTAAACAGATGTAAGGATGCTTAGAAATTAATTAGATTCAACGGCAAATTTGATGTTTTGATCTATTGCACTCAAATTTTGGAAAAATATTAAGTTAATCAGTTTCGCCAAAGTTTTGTTATTAACGTGTCACCAAACGTTCATGCCATAAAATTTAGAACTCAAGCAAGTAAGAAGAAGAAAGCAGCAAAATATTATCATATTATTGGCAATTACATGAGTTGAAAAGGCCATCACTAAGGTTATCCTTTTCCTACATACATATTTCATTCTTGCTACTACTACTATCAGAAAACAAATACACATTTGGAATCCATCGTGGTCAAACTGGAATTGAAACTAACATTCTTTCTCAATTCTGAAAACAATTAGACCTATTCAAGTCACCCTTGCTCTGATGTCATTTTTAATAGGAACTTTGCCAGTTCTTCCACCTTTGCACAACGGATTTGCCATAAAAATTGCTAATCTGTAGGTGGTCCATGGGGGAGTATATGAGAAATAATTCTGTTGGTACAAACATGGCATGAGGGACACCAGAATCTATCACCCTTTCTCTTGGATCCAAACAAAGTTACAGCTGAAGATTGCACAGAGATCGTCCATTTACCTTTGTTTTCAGACAAGTTTGCTTGACCTTCTTGTTTCTTGTCCTTCTTAAGGACCCGGCATTTTAGTTGCCCTATGACCATGTTTACCACAGTTGATAGCCGTTTTCCATGATTCTTCTTAGGAGGATTGCTTTTTGACTCAGATGCTTTCTTTCTTTTCTATGATTTTTGTGATCTTCTTCAACAAAATTTTACTGCAGATATTGTGAATTACCATGTGACCTCTTTTTTGGCGGCCTATTATCATCTCAATTCACAAACACTTTAGTATGAGATCTTCAACAGTCATTCCTAAAGAGGACAGTGTTTATGTTTCAAGTAGATTTTGAAGTCCTTCTACAATGGTGTAACTTTTCAATATTGCAGCCAACTTGAAAGACAATATTTAAACCAATCCTAAATTAAAAATTATGTGAGAATTAATAAAAAAACTTCATATTTCTAACATAGGCATTAAATAAATTTATACCTTCAGCAAGGAGATCCATGGTTATGACCTCAGTTCTTGAACTTGGGTACGAGGTTCTTACTGTCTATCAGCGTATTAGGTCCAGAAATTTTGCCACAAATGGAATTTCTTCATTACGACATCTTCTGTTTTGTACTTGTTCTAAAGCATCCAGCGTTCTTTTGAGGTTTGTGTTTTGGACATTGATATACACATTGGACAGTCATCTTGCATGCCACTCAGAATATAATTGTTACACAAAAAATTTGAGTGTGTTCATGCTTATGTTACCAAGAATCTTCATCAGGCGGCGTTTCATATAACTAATAGTAACATTCTCATTAATGAACTTCTGCAGACTCAACGTAGTGAGAGAAGACATTATTTGCTCCATCTCTTTTAAAGTCGACTCTAAAAAAACTTTGCCGGTTTCCAGTCGGCGTCAAGGCAGCATTGACGATTAGTGGCAACCGATGTTGTTGCAACACTGACTGTTTCCAGCATTGCTTAACTGAATTATTCATTTTTCTTTTTTTTTTGTCACAAATGAAGATAATTTAAGCCATTTAAATACTAACAGTAAAGAATAAATCTTTACACATACTATTCTGATTTAAAGATTAAAATTTTTATTTCTTTTAATCGTTAATCAAATACTTTAAAAATTCAGAAGGTTAAAAACCAGATAGGTTTTAATCTCCAGGACACCCAAAGACAGAAACTATTAAATTTCTTAAGATTGTTATTCGATCTTGTATTCGAAGGTTAGCCCTAAAAAGATAGAAACAAAAAAAAAGATGAAACAGAAAGTAAATAGGAATAACAAGAAGTAATCCGAGGTCCACAGATACTACTGTGTGTGTCCTTAAGAAATTTAATCCCCTCACTGTACCCGAGGTTATGAATTAATGTTCTCCCAAGATAAAACAGATGATCCTGTAAAAAATAGCGGTACCTCAAATTTTTTTTAACTTCAAGTGAGCCAGAACAGTTTACAAGTCACACAGACCAGTCGATCGAACTTTGATTTGTTTTGATTGAGAAAAAAAATTATGCCAGAGCAGGAAAAAAAAAATAGTATTTGAAAAAGAAATTGAAGCCCTTTTATAGACATTTTCAGCAGAAACATGTCTGTTCAAAGAAATTGTTCAACACAAATTTTGTCCAGAAAGTTGTGTCTTTTGGAAAAAATAACAACTTTTCAGAAAAATGTGGCTTGTTAGAAAATAACAGCTTTTCGGAAAGTTAATGACTTTTCGGAAAGAGTAACCATTTTTCAGCGAAGGTACCGTTACCCGACAAAAATTATAAGAGATAATATTAAAGGATTTATTTGATTTAACAAAAACTTATTACATAAATTTGTCCAAAAATTTATCAATCAATACATCATTTGCCAAATCCAAATCCAAATCTGTGAAAGCCGAAGAAGAAGCCATCCGAATCCGAATCCGGAAATCCAAATCTGAAGCGAAGCCGTTATGGCGACCGACGACGACGACGGCGGAGGGGCATCTTCTTCTTATCTCTTAAGAAGTAATGGAAGTGTTATGAATAAGGGACAACAATTTCCCTTTTTTTGCCGTAGGCGGAGAAATGACTTTCATTTGCACTTTGCCAAATGACTTTTCATTTTCCCTCCAAAATAGTTCCCTCACTTTTCATATTCTCTCGTTTCTTTTCCCATTTACACTTGCTAAATACCCAACATAACTGACCCAATAAAGAAAATAAAAAAGAGGCGATTACACATGTTCCTTAAAGATCAGAGAATATGATTGATAACTATTCCGAGAGAATTGTGCTTGATACGAGGTGGACAAGTCCCCGCCGTGATTACCTGTGTCCAAAATATGTGTCAACATAGGTGGTCTAGATAGACATTAGCTAGTGGATCACGTAAGCTAGACCAGTTCTATGGTTCTTACCTTGACAAGTGAGACACCTATTTTGCGCGCCCTGTCCAGCTATCCACCGAATCATGTTTAAGTAAATGGTTCTATGTCAGTTAAGGTTAATTTACACGACAATCATGAAACTAAGGGTTACTTCAAGTAATCACAGTGGTCAAAAATGAGTTTTACCTGCATTTTGACCATGATTATTATGTATGTTCTAACCTCTTTCTTATTGTTTTAACTTGGTCTTTGACATATTATAAAAAAAAAAAAGGGTCATTTTTAGCATGTATTTTATAACTATGCATTGTTATCATGTTGTACATTTTATGTGAAACATACTCTTGCTTACATTATTTCTCAACTGTAGGATTCAGTGCTCTGATTCCGCATCCCATGGTTAGTCATCATTTTGGTTTTTAAATTGAGTAATGTGAATCTGCATGTTTAGGACCGAACCTTTTATTGTTTTTCATCTTTACTTTTCATATGTTATTGCCAGGATACTTCCGCCGTTCACTTTTGATGTAATGATGAAACTTTGAGACTATTATACTTTCCCTCATTTTTACAAACTCTATATGGTATGGAAGTCTTTAAAATCTCTTGATTTTTTATTATATTATTTATGTGAATTGCTATGGGGATTTGTAGACCTCTCGAGGTCTTATACTTCATGTCAATTAGGGTATACTTTGGATCGCTGACAAATTTGATACGTTAACGCACAAAAAGTTTAGAATAATCCTGGATTTTCTATAAAGCAAGTCGGTGAGTCTATGAGAAGTACACACATTTATGGAATAAGGAGTAGTACTTAAGATTATAGGAAACTCCAATGCTCTCATTACACTAAGTTGTACGATAGAGTGTAACTATATGTCCCCTTTCTTACCTAATTTGATCCGTTCTTCGGATAGGTCCTCCAAAAACATACAGTATCAAGGAGGATACGAACAAAAATACTGGGACAAGACGAAAAATCCTCCTCAAGTTCCTCAATTTCCAGTTAATCCTTGGCAAACACAAAAAGATTCCTTTTTTTAGATTTTTTTTCATTTCACGTCCCACGTCCTAACCTATCTTCGCCACCTCTTAGTCTTCCACATTTCCCAATCCTCTTTTGCGTTTCCTCATTCTGTAGATGACTATTTTCCTATTGTTTATTCTCTTTCCCTTCCAACCATTTCTGATCCACACTTCTCTATTCATTTCCCACTGATTAGCCCATATATTCTATATCCAAAAGTTTAAAATAGCCATCAAACCTCTCATTTGTGGATTACTGATGATGTCACTTCTTGTCAAACAAATCTGCACATTATATTTCCAATTTATCCTATTCCAGTGTCCATCCATCTTACAAGTCTTATTTCTCGACTATATCCCTTAAATGGACAATCTTCTTTCAAACAAGTTTTAAGGATGTGGTTGGCTCCTTCGCCATGGACAAGACATTCAGAGGCTTAGGGACACACAAGACTGAGAAATTTTGACTTAATTTTGGAAAACACCTAAGTTGTAAGGGATTATACCAGTCAAGCTAAGGTTGATGAGAAGTGTCAAGAGGGACAACGAGGCCTTAAATGCTAAGGGGTGACACAACAAGAAGTGTTAACTTCCATGACACTTTCTCTCTATGGTCAGCATGGTTACTGGAGGTGTGTTGTGGGCACTGGTTGGCTCAGTCTAATTGGTGCATTTTTCAGATGGATGTATCACAATAACTTTCTTCAAGGTGATTTATTTGAGGAGTTCTACATGTCCTTGCCTCCTAGATTTGGAAGCCAGGGGAGAAGAGAAAAAGTATGTGGGACTGCACAATCTTTGGTATGGATTGAAACAAGCAAGTAGACAATTGAATGGAAGCTTACCAATGTTCACAACACAATCATGGGATTCATCTAAAGTAGTAAACTTGAATACTCATATTTACTAAAGACAATGATGTTGGTGAATTGTGATATTTTAATATATGTGGAGACCTGAATAACAAAAATCAGTATAGAACTAATTCTAAGAGAGCTAGGATAAAATGCATTCATAACTTCTAGATGAAACGATCTAGGGGAATTGAGTTACTTGCTTGACATTGGAGTTTGCAAAGTCAAATATGGAATACTAATGATCCAAAGAAACAGTATCATTTAGAGTTGATATCAAGATTGTAGTTTAGTTGATTGAACGCCAACAAACACTCCATTTGATAGAACCAAAAAGCTTACAAGCCTGAATATGAAATTAGATACAAATGATTGTTGAGTGGAGGAACATGAGGATTTACGAATATTAAATTGAAAGGTTACGATATATTTACTCTGAAAAGGACCAGAATCTATTTGTGGGCAACATGTGAGCCGGTTGTGCCATTCCCCAAAGGAAACACACAGGATGCACAATCACATGTAGTGAAAATGCATAAGAAACAACCTAGATTGAGACTATTAATGGTGCATGAAGCCAGAAAGATCACTGCTTTTGTGATGCAGATTGGACATCATGCATAGTTCAAGTCAGTCTGTAACACGATTTGGCTAAAGATTGAGTTGGGAATACACTTGTTCATGGAAATTAAGAATCAAAAACACAATTTCAAGATCCTCACGCTAACGTGAGTTGAGAAGTATGGCTACAATTGTGGCAAAAAGTAGTGTGCGGTGTAAGACTTATGAAGAATTGCGAGTACAAGTTGAACATACCTATGGATCTACATTGTGACAATAAAAGTAGCCTTAGATGCCTCAAATCCTATATTCCAATGAACGGAACAAAGCATATTGAAACCATACTGGCTACTTCATTAGAGAAAGACTAAAAAAAAGGAGTATCAAGATGAACACATTAGCAGTAAAGAAACAAATGACACATGTTTTTACACGCCAATAGAGAGCAATTACACAATGATAAGTTGTTTCCCAAAAAAAAAAATGGGGATGTTAGATATTTCCATCGCCCAACTGATGAAGGGAGTGTGTAATGTGTATTGCAGTGATAAATTTAGTAGTTAACTTATTGTTGGATAGTTATCTTAACAGTTGAGTTAATTGCCAGATTAATTAGTGTGTTGCCAAATCATGTTTTGTGTATAAAAGAAACAGTGTAAGTAATGAGAAATCAGTCGGTTCTTTCTAAATCATTGTTTATTCATTACTCTCTTCCATTTTTTCAGTCCTTTTTCTTTACCGCAACTCCTTTAAAACAAGCTAGGAGATCCAAACTTTAAACAAGCCCCACAATCAGTATCGCTATTGTCAATATTCGTGATGCTTTTCATGAATTTAGTTGTGACCAAAAAGGTTAAATTATAGCTATTCTCGAAAAAAAATTGCGTAAGCAGCACGTTGGTTGGTAGTTACCTTATCTACAAGTAAATAAAAATAAATTAATTCTTGTCAAATCCCTTTCTTTTCCCTATCAGAGCTTCCTCAACCCAAATAGGATAAATAATAAGGTTAGTCGCTATAGAAAAGATTCTGGATTGACGATTTTTATGCTATAACGACCTTACTTAGAAAATCTGTCTAAGATAGGCTTATTAGCAAAACAAAATGTGAAGTTCAAACTACTTAAAATTTATTATCTTAAGATTTTGGATACAGTTACATTTAAGATCATCTGTTTTGAACATGAACAGGTCCATACGAAATGATTAAATTAAGAGTCTATGCCATTCGGTGGTGAGACAATGAAAAATCAAAAGAAATTCTTTTGGCGTCTTCCACGATTTGTCAAGGATAAGCGGGATCACCAATCACTACTCAATTCAGAAAAGAAATTTCATTGAATTATAACAACTTATGTCATTTATATAAAAAAAAATATCTACGAAACAGAAAATCAAACAAGTTCAAGCACATTTTCAGGCTCAAAAGATAGATTACAATACACATTATGGATTAACTATGGGCCCGTTTGGATGGCTTAATAAAAGGCGATTTAAAAAAAGGTAACTTTTGAAAGTGCTGAAACTTATTTTAAAATAAGCAGTTATGTGTTGGGATATACAAGTGTGAAGTTGCTATTCAAGGAAAGGGAGGAAAATGGAAAGAAAGAAAAGACGATGTTAGGGTTATGTGTAATTTGGAGATTGTATAAAAAATATAATGGCCCCAAAAAGATAAAAATGTGGTCAACTTTTAAAACAACTTATCAAGCTAAAAAAAGAAAGCACATTATCCCAGCTTTTAACTGTTGGCTTCATTAAAATAAGTTTTTTCTTTTAACTTAAATAAGTATTTGGAGTATTGTCAAACAGCTATGCTATATAGTCAAAACAAATCAATTTAAGTCAGTTTTGACCAGTTTTTAAGCTGAGCAGCCAGACAGGCTCTATGTATTCACTTCTTAGGAAAGTCCCTTAATTTACTTTTAATTTAAAAAGTCAATTAAGTATACATTTGTTCTCTTAGAAAATCACTCAACTTGAATTTATTATAAAAGCCAACTCAATTATTCCACCTTCCCCAAGGAAGTCATGTAACTATTAAATTGATATTTTAATTAAAGATGTGTTATATACAATTCGTAATCAAAACTCAAATTTTTAAAAATTAAAAAAAAATATCAATTTCAAACTCATTAATTGAACCCAATCATTACCCAAGCTCGAATCCAATAATATTGACCATTTTTATTGCCTTTTGTCTCCCTCTATGCATTTTTTTTTTCTGGCTCTATATTCTGTCTCTTTTTTAGTAGGTTTTATTCAAGCTCATACTATGTAGAAATTAAAGGTTTGGATGTATGGTTTTATTTCCCGTTTTATGTCTCAATTTCAATTGGACTTTGAAACTTATTGGAAATTTTAGCTCAAGGCTTGTAAAATGACATAACACATTAGCTATTTCGTGACCTTGGAATGGAATAAATTGAGTCAGCAACTAAAAGATCTGATTGTTGTGTGACTATTCAATCAATCGTTAAACATATCTATGAGATACTAAAACAAATCTTACCGCATAAAATTCCTGCTTTTGTCCAAATAAAACCTAGATAAAAAGGGGAAGAAGAGGCCGCCAGGAATGGAGAACGATAAAAACAACGTGGCAAAGGAGCAGCGGAAGATAGGAAAGGGAAAAAGGCATGGCATATAAGAGAGCGGATTTTTTTTTTGCTATAAAATGCATCCCCAAGGTTGTCACCCTGATGTCATGGGTCTGGATCCATCAAGGCAAAAATCACAACGGGGGCCCAAGCCTTGATTGTAACTTAATTACAAAAGATGCGCGGCTAAACAGTACACGTACAATATTATAAAACTTACAACATACAGTCAAACGAACAAAAAAAGTTATGCAATAGCCGCACTTATATGAGAAGTTGAAATTTACAAGTTAAAGTACCGCCTTTCACTTCTCTTGGGAGTTGTTAAACAGGAAAGTGCATGCCCACTCGAATAAATAAGCTGTTTACGAGCCAAAACAATCAGCCACCGGTATTAGCTTCTCTAAATAGTGAAAACAATGATATCCACTTTATCCATGTTCTGTATAGTGTCTTGGATGATCCTTATGAGCTTATTAAAGGTGTCTCTATTGTTCAACATAAAACTACAATTATAAGAGGGAGTCCAACTCCAACTGCATTTGGTTAACAACCCATTGTGGTTTTGATGACACAACCTAACCCTGCTTTTCATTCGTAACACAAACAAGATCAGTATTAATTTAACCAATCGAGCAAAGGTTAGACCATGAAACTGCTCCAAATAAACTATATGCTTTGTCGTTCCAATGGGTGGCACAATTTCTGGAAAGGTTGTTTTGTATATATTAATATTACAAGCAATCTGGTGTAACCTCTTCTAAATTTGTTTGCGATCAGTAAACTTCCATGCTCTCCAAATTTTCCCGCATATAATTGATGGGCTGATTTGAACAGTACCCATGCCATGGACGCTTTATCATGGATTTTCAAATTCCACCAGTGTAAGGATTCTTAGCACGAACCATGTTGCTGTATAATACCTGGGAGTCCGAAAAAGCTTCAGATGTATGATCAGCCACCTCGCCTGGAATAAATGAATGTTGTGGAGTCACTAAATGGATCGGCAGCAATAACACGTTCGAATGGTAAGTGGAATTTCGTGGGGGCTAAACAAACCTAGAGATGACCTCTATAAAAGGTAGTATTCCAAGATATAGTCCTTCAAAGCTAATAGAGAAAATTTGATCGGAAGTAGAATTTTGCCAATTTACTCAGATCTTCATTGAGATATTCTTTCCTTTTTCTAACTTATTGCCATGATGATTTATTTGAAATCTGCCATAGCAACGTCTCCAATCCCAGATACATGCATCATCTCTAAGGTATTGATACCCAAAATATCTGACTTGACAACTAGAAGTACGAGAGAAACACGAACGCTTCTATGAGTTTGGTGCTAGTCAATTTCCCATTTTTGATATATTGCTAACAGTATCTTCGAATTCTTTCTATTTAGGGAACCAAATTCGCCAAGTCTTCCATTCCACTCCAACTATCACACCAAAAAAGTGTTGTTGTCCTCTTTGAGGATTTTCCAAAAATTCTGCAAACAACATTGTCTCTAGCACTAATTCATTTGTTTCCATAAATAGAGTTTTGTGCTTTCTTCTTTGCAACAGCGGTGACGAGTGAACAATATTTTAGCCATCAAAAAGCTCACTAATAGAGAGGGTTATAGTTTGAAATCTCCACAGTTTCTAAGTGCTAAGAAGGTGGTGATATCTTCCATTTCTTATACCAAGGCGCCTGTTCTTTGGAAAACATAAAGTTTCCAAGAGCTCCAATGATACACTTTTATCACATGTGGAACCCCAAAATACCTTGCAAAATGTTTTATAACAGCTGAAGCTGAAGAGAAGTTTTGGTGGGCGGGCATATGGCTCTGACAAAGGTAAGTGGAATGCTTGAGGCACTCTTAATAAGAACCATCCTACCTCATGATGGAAGGAGTTTGCCATGCCATCCCTTACTCCTTTTAACCACTTCTGTAACCATTTCATCAATGGGACACCAAGATACGTGAAAAGGAAAATTTTTCTCCATGAAGCCAGTGCCATTTCTAAAATCGTGAGTTATATATGCACTAGTTTTCTGTATCTATCCGGAAGAAATCGTTGACCTTTGCCCCAAAGGATCTTTCATATTTTGATCTCTTCATGATACGTCTCACAGAGGGCTTTAACCACGGCTAAAGGTCACTATGTCATCAAAATATTTGTTGTACCTTACAATTCATTGAAAAAGAATAAAGTGTGAGTTAGTAATCAAGCTATTCAGGATCTGATAATACTTCACGCGCTAATTAAAAGCGGTGAGGGTTGGATGAAAGGGGGTCTCCTTTGTTTAATCCTTTGTGAAGACGTGAAAAAATCATCATTTTCTAGCTCCACTTAATGATTTAGAGAGTACCAAGCCATGAGAGACTAGTCTATCTATAATATCTATCCATTAATGGTTAAACAACTTTTCTTCAAGACTGAATAAATAAATGGCCATGACATCCGTAATATCCTTGGCCATAAATCCAACTTGATGACAAGTTTCCTCAATAGGCTTTGCTGCTTTGAACAATTCTTGTCTCAGCATAAACATTTTTCAGAGTCTATTTATAGAACAATCTTTGAAAATTATTTTGTGTAGAATTACTAAGACTAATAGGGCCTCAAGGTAAGAGAAGGGGAAGGCGAGTTTCCACTTTAGGAATCAATGCCAGACATGTATGAGTAGTTAAAGTATTTCGTGAAATTTTGCCACTGAAGAACTCCAAAACATACTCTAAAACATTAGGTTTATGCTCTCACCAGCAGACTGATAGAACTTTCTTTCCATTATGAACCATCAGGACCAAGCAGCACTGTCGGACAACCATGCTGAAAACTGAATTTTTTTTGTTCCTTTCATCAAGGAAGCTAAGAGAGAGATATATCCTCGGGATAAATGTTTTCTGGGGGTACAGTCCCCAAGTCTATGATCAAGCTTTTGAGAATTCGTAGAATTACATAATCTCCTCAAAGGGCTTGATTAGAAGCCTTGAGAGATTTATCATCTCCTTTGATCCATTTCCCCATGGGATCCTTGATGCTAATAATGTAGCCTTCTCCTTTTATCTCTAAGAACAATGTGGAAGTTATTTGAGTATGTGTTGTTGTCAACACCTTCTTTGATGGAACCATTTAATATAGGTCTTCTGCCTCAGGAGTAATTTTGCATACCGAACCCTCGAATATACTCAACATGTCCGTGATTAAGCTCAATCCGATCATGATCAGTGTTATTGATCAAGTCCAGAATATTCAACTTAGCTCCATTCATCACATGTAACATTATATAGAGGGGGAGGAACTTTAGGAGTAAGGGTTAAAATAAAATGGGTCGTCATATTATATTTTTTAATGGAGTCAGGTCAAGGGAGTGGATCAGTAATGGTTTTAAGTGGTATTTTTTTTTAAAAAAAAATTGTTTGTTTCATAATAAATTTATATTAGCAAATTTTTAATTAAATTATCATAAATAGATTGAGTGACTGTCTGAGAGAAGAGTGGATAGTTGAGTGACTTTCATAAGAGGAAAAAAGAAAGGAACATAGTTGAGTTTGAGTAACTTTTGATGTTTTTAAATTGAAGTTTGAGTGACTTTTCTAAGAAAAGACAATGACAGTTGAATGACCATTGAGATATTAAATTTCACTTATTTTTATGCAATCACTGATAAGTGATTGTTAGACAAATACAAAGTTAATGAATTGTAACAAGTAAGATATAAGTTCATTCATTCTTGTTGTTTTTTAAAATTTTCTGAATACTAACTACTATTAATTTTACAATCTACTAGTTGGCCGTTAATATCGTGCAAGAAGCAAATAAGATGTCGTCTCTTCAAAAAGAACAAAAGTTAGGTTTTAACTGTGTTGAGTTGAAATATAACTGTGGAGAGTTTGAAATATTACTTAGGATTAAAGGCAATCTTAGAACTAAGTTCGTCAATTTGATTTTTTTACAGATGGAGGTTAGCGATCGGTAAGCAATATTGGAGTTTAAAATACCTAAAATAACCATTGTAGCTGTGTTGATGATTAAGAACATTTTGGTGGCTCCCTTGTTTTAAAAAAAGTGAAATCTAGTTTTTTGACGTAACACAAAAGGTTTAGAAAATATTTGAATCTTTTGTGAGTTCTATTATATAAAGTTATGCAAAGGTTATAAATCTATTCTTTAATCTTGCGACTTAAACGTACACGTAAAAACTTGAAGAAGAAATTTAAATATTAAAAAAACAAATCATTCTTTATAAACCCAAACTTAAAAAAAAAAGAGAAAGAAGAAGAAACCATTCTATTGTAGGAATATTTTAAGTGAATATTGTCTAAAAAAGGATAACGTTTAATTAAAATAAGCATAACAACATATACAATGAAAATTTTAAAAAATACCACCAAATCTAGCCCTAAAATTGGTTGTATGACATTTTTGAACTAATAAAAGAAAAGAAACACATTTTGAACGTTCTGATACATTAAAGGCAGGATTTAAATCCATAAATTAAAATGTCAAAATTTTTTGTCATTCATTCAATTATGGAGAGAACATTAACTAATTTAGTGAGAATGTCCAAAATAAGTCTGAGTATAGGTTTGATTTCATTACATCCCTTCATAATTTTAACGGGTTGACTTCACGTAATTTGATTTGAGTTTCAATCCGATCATTCAAAATATTAATCCATTTTAAAGAATCTTCACTCAACCCAATTAATTTCAATTTTTCAATCCTTTTAAAATGCTTTTTTATATGGTGTAGTATCTGTTCTATATTGAACGTATAAATTACTATCTAATGTTATATATTATGTGATCATCAATACATGTGTAATTTTTCATGTAAATTTTTTCTATAGTTAAACTCAAAATGTGGTTTAAAGTTAAATCATTATAATTATAAATAATAAATCATGATAATGATGATTAATAATAATAATAATAAAAATATTTGTTGTAAAAATAATGTCTACACAATATCTTGGTGCCCAGGTAAAATTCTTGCAAGAAAATCGTGGCACAATTTACATTGTACCCCAAGCAAACTGAGTGGTCAAGTAACTTTCTATCCAAGTTTTTTAAGCCGTATATATATCTTCTCTTTGTAGAGAAGAGAACAACAACAAGGTAAACATTCATAATAAAGAAAGTTACTGATTTATCTGTTTCTCCTATCGCTACTCTTCTTAATTTCAAGTAATATATTATTTATAACCCTGTATCAGCATGAGTCTCTGACTATCTACAATATATACATAAAGATGAGTAGCCAAAAGGAGAGATCTTTCGATTATGGTAAGTACCAGTATGTACTTTACAAGCATTTAATATGAGCAATTTTATGTCACAATATCATCTTTCGTATCTCTTATTTGCATCAAGATTTATATTGATAACCAAGAGTTTAAAAAGTTGTTTTTTAGAATTATTATATTTGTCAACGATGTTTATGTTTTTATATTACGTC
Source organism: Solanum habrochaites (assembly GCA_027704765.1). NCBI lineage: Eukaryota > Viridiplantae > Streptophyta > Magnoliopsida > Solanales > Solanaceae > Solanum > Solanum habrochaites. The sequence continues at coordinate 71,239,283 of JAKWJA010002495.1, forward strand.
AGTATCGTTGTTATATATTAGTGTAAATAAATATTTGTTTGGTATGAATTTTATTTAATGAATTTGACAATGTATAAATTAAATGAATAAGCTTTTTGAGTTAACAATAGTTGTGACGTTATTCACTTTCAAATTTATGATTTCTTTCAATCTCTTTAGGGGTATATTCTCTAGGCTTTATTGTTGGCTCTAAATAAACAAAAAAAATAAGATTAATAATAATAAAATGATGGAAAAAACTAAAAAAATCTGAAAACATTAATATATATTAAAATAAATGACTATAATTAATTTTTTTATGTATAGGAATTAATACACAATAAATAGCCAATTTAATTATATATAACAATAATTAGAAAAGTTATTGTATTAGATATGAAAGTTATTGTACACACATAATTTATTTTATGTCTGGCATGTTTTATGTGAGTGGGTTCCTCATGTTTACCCTCACTAATACTTTCTCTTTCATAATCTTGCTATATCACAAAATTTATGTATATTTTTTTTCAATTTTTTAAGATCTTTAGATGATTTTAGGGAGCAATTTTGTAATTTGAAGTCACAGATATCACTGATGATTTTCTCCTCCATTTATGAAGCATCATAGTTGTTACATAGATGTTGCATCTATTTTCATGCCTCTTCAATGACTTGGTTCTATAGTACAATGACTGCGTTATAAAAAAAAGTAGTACAAAAAGAATATGAAACAGAAAGAGATTGAGATTTTGTGAATTGTCAATAGAATAGGTATATACATAGATACCGTATTTTAATAATATACAAGTTGTGAAATGGTTATTTCTGAATGCAGGGAAGGTATATTGGATACATAGTAATCTATCAAATTGAAAGGTTAATTAGGCAATACAAGTATAATAGATACAGTAAACAATTTTTATAAAAACAATAATGAGACACAAACAAGCCTCAAGTATATTATAAGAAAACGGACCAAAAAGGATTGAGGTTTGTTGAATTTTTCATTTTTTTTTGGACAACCGAATACTTGCACACCTTTTGCTAACCTACACATTCTATTATTTTTCATTTTTTGTTATGTATTGTTCAAATTATCATCTTTTGTTCAAACAACAATGTTCATATGTTATACTAGATTAGGATTCAGGTTTTGTTAACAACAATGTATTATTTCAAAATTATCGTGTTCATATGCTAAATTGTTATACGTTGTCTTGTTTTATCATTAATACATAAAGTTTTTTAAATACTTGTATTATTGAACATAATACTTAAGTTTTATAAATAGATGCTAATTTGAACTCATACCATTAATATAGTTTTAGTTTCATATTTAGTTCATTGTAATTAAAGGATAACAATGTATAAATAAAAAAATAAAAAATGATATACAATAATTATAGCAAGAAAAAGAGCTAAAATGTAGTCATGTTTATTAAATATCAGACTTATAAACTATTGAACTTAATAACTCTATTGTCACGGACCCAAAACGGTCCGCGATGGCACCCACACTTCCCCCTATGTGAGCGAATCAACCAATCTAAACCCTGAATTTCAAATAATATCAAACAGAAAGTAATGCGAAGACTTTCTTAAACTTCATTAATTAAAAACCAATTCAATAACTTCTAAAATTCAACATCTATTATTCCAAAATCGGAGCCATCACTACAAGAACATCTATGACTCCAAATTACTAAAATAAGCGTATTCTAAAGAAGCTAACAAAAACAACAAAAGCTAGTCTGCAGGAACTTCAAGGCATCAAGAAATGAGGAGAAGATCCAGATTACAGTCCAAGCTAAAAGCGTTAGCTGACCCTGAAAGCCGTATAAGGAAGGGACTGGCTAGAGTTGCGGTTTGAGGCTTGAAGACGACGGTTAAGTTTGAATGCTGCACTCCACAAATACAAAGAAAACAAAACAAGTATGGGGTCAGTACAAAAAACGGGTAATGAGTAGGTATCATCGGCCAGCTCAAAATAGAAAACAGTAATATCGATAATATAAAATCAATATATAATCAACATGTAGCAACAACAAGTTCTATAACATTTATCAGACGCCAAGTTCACAATGAGGACTCACGCCTCAATACCATACTCATTGGGATTAGTCATAGATTGAGTAGATTAAACATTCTTTCATATTCATTTCGTTATTTCCTCTTGTGTCGGACGTGACAAGTTCGCTCCCTACTTACTATGTGTCGGGAAGTGACAACTCCGATCCCCTAATTCTAAGTTGCGGTTCGTTGGCCACTCGATCCCTAATTCTACGTGTCGGTCGTGCCACCCGATCCGCTAATTCTATGTGTCGGTTCGTGGACACCGATCCCCTACTTCTACGTGTCGGTTCGTGACACCCGATCCCCTAATTTCTATCGGTTCGTGACACCCGGTTCCCCTAATATTACGTGTCGGTTCGTGACCCGCTCCACTAATCTCATTCTTATTAATGAATCAATCCTTATTTTATACCAAGGGCAAATCAAACCCATTACTTTAGTTCATAAGCCTTTCTTTTACTAGCACATCAGTAACAAGGGGTTATCAACGATTTGGGATCAAATGGCCATCATGCTTATTTTATCACAATGTATAATCACATTCATACAAGCTACAATTAAGCACATAGAAGACTTTACATGACACACCCAAAACATATCATTCGCCTATTAAGAGGTTACTACGAATAGTATAAAAACCATACCTACCTCACACCGAACGGAAATTGCGATCAACAAGCTATTCTCAAAATCCTGCTATCCTCTTCGTTTCTCCTCTCTCTACTCGTTATCCTCTCTTCTGTTTCTTCTTTTCTTTTTCTATTCAAACCCTCTTCTTTACCCTAATTAGATATGATTAAGTATAAAAGATGGCAATAAAATCCATAATTAACTTAAGGTTACCTCTTTGAACCCCCAAAAGTAAGTAGACTATTAACATTAACCCACCACTTATAATTAAAGCAAGGAAAAGTCCAAAAGCCCCTTAAATTAATTAAGAAATCCGACCCAGCCGGGGATTAGCAGCCGGTGACGGGCCTTCGTGCCTGCGACGGTCCGTCCTGCTTGCTACGTACGAGTTCATAACTTGATTCTAGTGAATGGCATGTTGGGACGGTCAGTCGTGGCCACGACGTTCCGTCTTGCCACTTTCAGTAGTGACGTTCGGAGAGTCGATCTCAGTACCCAAATTTTCATATTCTAAGTGTTTTGGAAAAGAGACTCCCTCGACGGTCCGTCGTGACAATGACGTTCCGTCGCTGGGATCCGTCCGTTCCGCAACCTAGTTTTTCCAGAAATAAAAATCTGCTGCTCAAACCGACTCTAAACAGGTGGTCGTTACAATAGATACAAATTTACCCATCGTTCGTCCTAGCACACGATCACGAAGAAGAAAAGCAAACAGAGTGAAAAGAAAGTACTGGGGGGGGGAAAAAAATCTGTAAACAGGTGTGGGTATCTTTCTTGCATATCAGCCTCCTTCTTCCCAAGTGGATTCTCAATGGGCGATTTCTTTCATTGACCTTAAGGATGCAATCTCCCTTGAACTCACCTTGCGGACTTCTCTATCTAAAATGGCAAAGGCTCATCCTATAAGATCAAGTTTTCATCAAGCAGGAATTGAATCCCAACGAAATGAGGTAGTTTCATCCCCATGGTATCTTTCAGCATCAGACAAATTGAAATACCGGATGCACTCCTGACAGCCCTGGAGGCCAGGCCTAATTCATAAGCCAACTCCCTACCGGCTTAAGTACTTCAAATGGCCCAAGATACTCGGCTTAACTTACCTCCTTTACCAAACCGCATCACACCCTTAATTGGGAAACCTTCAGCAAAACTTGCTCACCCCTCCATAAACTCCAATCCCTAACCGTTCGATCCGCATTACTCCTTTTTCCACTTTGAAGCCGCTCTAAAAGATTTCTTGATAGATTTCACCTCTCTAACGAATCCCTCAAAGGTTCAGTACCCCAAGTCTAACATCCGAATGCATCAAACAAACCAATGGGAGACCTACATTTCTCATCCCCTTACAACGCTTCAAAAGGAGCCATATCAATACGTGATGATAGTATTATTGTATGAAAACTCCGCTAAGGGTAAGAAGTATGCCAATGACCACCGAATTAATTCTATCACACATGCTCGAAGCATATCTTACAACATTTGAATCATTCGCTCAGGACGTCATCGGTCTAGAGGGTAAATGCAGTACTAAGGTCCAACCTCAGTACTAAATCCGCTGGGCAATGTTCTCCAAAACTAAAGTAAAATGCGTCCTCTATTGAATGATGGAAAGTGGAAAATCCAGCAACCGAAACAATTTCTGCGTGTAGAGTCTGGACTAAACTTCTCGGGCATTGTAAGTCACCTTAACCGGGAATGAAATGAGCATACTTAGTTAATCTGGCCACAATTACCCAAATAGAAATCAAATTGCCCAATGTCCTTGGAAGATCACACACGAGTCCATTTGCATTTCTCCCACTTCATTCAGGAAATGGATTCCTGAAGGGTTCCTCCGGACTCTGGCTGTATTACTTTACTTGTGACAATGGTGGACCATTTGGAAACAAACTCAACAATGTCGCGCTTTCATCTTCTCCACCAAAAATGTCTTTAGGTAACAGACATCTTGGTTGCCCAGGATGTATAGAATATCCAGAAACCTATGAGCCTTTGTAAGAATAGTGGGGATCAAAATCATCAACACGGGTACACATACCCTTCCCCGTAATTCTCAAAACACCCTTCCTATCCATTATGCCTTCTTTAGCTTCTCCTCGCAACACCTTATCTCGGTTAGGTTAGTTTCTCGTCATCAACTGGTTTCCCCTTGATCTTGTTCAAGAAAAGAAGATCTCGCCTCCATACTAGGCCAAAATCGTCCCCTTCTCATTTACTTCTAACCTCGTAAAGTCATTAGCAGAGTATGAACCTCTCTAGCCAATGGGCGTCTAGAAACTTGTAAGTGAGCTACACCCATGCTCCTGCTTTCTACTTAGGCGTCTGCCACACAACATTAGCCTTTCCGGATGATACAATGGAATATCCATATCCTCAGTAGTTCCATCCCCTCCACTGTCAGCTCAATTCAATCTCTCTGAGTAAAGACCTACGTAAACTACGATGATCCATTATAGCCATTCACACTTACCCCATATAGATAGTGTCTCCATTGCGTTAATGCAAAACACTTACCGCAGCCAACTCTAAATCGGGGGTCGGATAATTACGTTCATGCACCTTAATTGTCATTGAGCTTAACAATCACATTCTTCTCTTGCATTAGCACTGGACCCAACCAGAATAGATGCATCACAATAAACATAAAGTTCGTACCCTCTACTGGCAAGGTAAGGATAGGTGCGGGATAGTCCGCAAGGTCTCTTGAGAGTTTCTGAAAGCTTTCCTCACATTCATCAAGACCATACAAATGGAAAAACATTCTGCTTAGTCAAGTTCGTCATGGGAGAGTAGAAGAAAATCCCTTGACAAAGCGCCCGTAGCTAACTTGGCAACAACCAAAGCTTCATTATTTCTGACACATAGTAGGTCTTACCCCAATCTTCACTTTACTTCGATCTTAGAAGGAATCCACCATCACTCATCCTTAGAACAACGTCTGCTCCCAGAAGGTCACTGAATCTGCCCCAAAACTCACACTTGGAGAATTTGCATATAAAGCTTTTTCTCCCTAACATTTCCTTCCAACAAAGATTACTCAAATGCTGCCTCATGCCCTTTCGTACTCTTGGAGTAATCGTATATCATCAATAATACGATCAAAAAGAGGTCAGTATGGCTTTAAAAATCCCATGTTCATCACGCTCATGAAGCAGCAGGGGAGCGTTATCCAAAGGCAAAGTACCAGAATTCATTAAATGCCCATGACCTGGTTCGAAAAGCAGTCTTGGGCACATCTGCTGCCTGTATATTCAATTGTGGGATAACCAGACCTCAAGTCAATCTTAGAGAATGACACAAGCACCTTGTACTGATATCGAAACAACATCAATCGAGGAAGAGGATACCTGTTTTAACAGTTACTTTTTTAGTTCCGGTAATCGCTGCACATCCGAAGATCCCATCTTTTTCTTCACAAACAAAACAGGAGCACCCCAAGGATGACACTTGTCTAATGATGAAACCTGTTGCCTCAACAAATCTTGAAGTGGGGCATTTAACTCTCATTAACTCGGCGGGAGCCATTCTATAAGGGGGTATAGAAAATGGGGCGGAGTATTTGGTTCAAGATCGATGCAAGAAGCAATATCTCTATCCGGTGGCATACACAGGGAAGGTTGCAGGAAACACATCTAAACAACTTCGCGGACTATCGAAACCGACTCAATGGAAGGTACCTTGGGTAGTATGTCCCGGAGATGTGCCAAGAAGCTAAACAACCCTTACTAACCGTTCTCTTTAGAACGAAGAAAAGGACGATACGAACCGGCTTGGAAGTGTAGTCCCCCTCCCACACTACGGATATGTCCCAGGCTGGGGATAAGTCACAGTTTTAGCATTACAATCCAAGATTGCAACAAATTTGGAGAAAGCCAAAGTCATACCAGAATTACATCAAAATCAACCATTTCTAAGATAACCAAGGTCTAACATGGTATTGCTCCCCACAAAAGTCCACCAGACAAGACCTATACACCTTTTCACACTACACACACAACAGGACTCACCCACCGGAGTTAGAAACACGAATGGCTTGTCAAGCCAATTCACAAATGCAAAATTAAGACCCGAGCAAATGAGGGAGATACATAGGAAAATGTGGAGCCAGGATCCAAATAATACAGAAGCCATGCAATCACAAACCGGAAAGATTAACTGTGATAACAACATCTGATGCCTCAGCTTCAGACCGCCAGGGTGAAAGCGAAACAATGGGGCCCCATATACTTGTCTGCCCGTTGCCTCTACCATGTGTGCCTGTAGTGGCCCAGTTTGCCCGTACCCGACCGTTTGGTGACCACCATTACCTCGGCCACCGCGTTCTCCCAAATAACGGCCTCTACCATGAACCACCTCTCCCTTAGCATGGGGGTCTATAACTCTGTTTTGGACAATTCTCCTAATATGTACAGTCTAAACAATCCACCATATAATACTCTCTGGAGTCAAGCATAGTCTCTAGAGAAGAGTGTTGAACGGTCTGAATGAGGTGGATCCCCCCCCCCCCCCCAACTACAGTCTGTAGTGAAGACTGAATTGGTAGGACCGAGTAACCTCCTGGACCATGTCCTCTAGAGTAAGAACCATTAAGGCTCCACTCCCTTTCGAAAACCTTTTTGACTGTCGGATGCCATGGCGAAGTCCATTTTTTTTTTTTTTTTTTTTCTGGCTTCACTCATTCCAACTCTATCACGAAGTCTACCACTTCTAAAGGATTTTGCCGTTTAGCCGCTACCTGTAAGCTGAAATTGAATGAAATCGCAATTGCCTTACCCTTCAACCCAAAACAAACAGCGAACCGCTCTTTGGGACTGAAACAAAGTTGGGTGGCATACTTGTATAATGCTACGAAACTCGAGCCTCATATGCAGTAACGACATCTCCTACTTGCTCTAGGCGCAAGAAATCATCTCTTTCCTATCCCTTCTTAGTCCGGGGGTAAAGTCTCCCTAAACAAGCTAGTAGAGAAGTATGCCCAAAGTCATAGGGGTGCCTTCTGGTGGGTGACACTCAACATGGTGACCGCCCAAACATTTTGGAGTTCCCTGAAATTGCTTAAGTCAAAACTCAACACCCAAACTGGTCTCTTACCCATTGTGTAGTAGCTCATGACAGCTCAACAAGAAAATATAGGCTCCCAAGATTCAGCACCCTTGAAGACTGGAGGTTTCAATTTCAAGAACTTACTGAAAAGTTCATGCTGATCATTTGTCATTATGGCCTGTGGTCAGAGCAGGAAAACGTGCGGCTATTTCCAATGAGGCCAATCCAGCGGGAGCAATATTAGCTGCATGTTGGACCTCCGGAACCGGAGGTGGTTGGTGAAGAGAAAACAATGGAGGGTCTGCACTGATCAGATAACCAACAAAGATAAGCCCCACAAGACACCTGTGATTGATTCATTTCTGGGATAGGTTGGCGGTGGCAATTCATCATTTGCACTTGTTCAGTTTCCCCTTACTCACCCTCTCTAACTACTTCCTCAGTAGGTGGAGGGAGGGAAGTCACCGCCCCTAGTGCCAGATGTCTAGGTGCCCTTCTCTTCCTCTAGAGGACGTCCTCCCACGACCTCTCCACAACTCTTGGCACTAACTCTCTCGAGATACAAACCCAGTGCGGCTCAGACGCCCACCCTTGTTCTGCGGTGCTGGTGTTGGCGTAGTGTTGCTTAGTTTAACCATCTACGAAATAGGAGTGAGATGGTCAGATTACCAATTCGTTATCATCTAGATTACCAATGGGAATCCAAGTAATAGCACGAAAGAAGAAAAGAAAGAATGGAGTTTTCCTAAAGTATTATAAGCCTCTCAAAGAAAAAAGTAAAGCGTCCCCCATACCGTTCTTAAGACTCTACTCGACCTGTCTTGTGTGATGAGACCCCAACGAAAACTAATGCTCTGATACCAAGTTTGTCACGAACCAAAACGGGTCCGCGACTGGCCCCACACTTCTTACCCTCTATGTGAGACGAAACCACCAATCCTAAACCTGACATTTCAATATAAAGCAACGAAAGTAATGCGGAAAGACTAAACTCATAATAAAAACCAATTCAAGAACTTCTAAAATTCAAATCTATATTCCCCAAAATCTGGAAAGTCATTTCAATACAAAGAAACATCTATGATCAAATTATAAACTAAGAGTATTCTAAGAAGCTAAAAAAAAACAACAAAAGCTAGTCCATGCCGGAAACTTCAAGGCATCAAGACAGAGGGGAAGAAGATCCAGTCCAGCTAGAAGCGTTTAGCTCACCCTTAAAAATCCGGTAGGTTATAATGAAGAGTGGCTAGAGTTTGCGGTTTGAGTTGAAGACGACGTACGTGTGGTGCACTCCCACAAAACAAAAGAAAACAAATACAAGTAGGGGTCAGTTACAAAACAAGCGGTACTGAGTAGGTATCATCAGCCAACCAACATAGAAAACAGTATATATCAGATAATATCATCAAATCAACTATAATACTCAACATGTAGCAACAAACAAGTTCTATAATCATTTATAGACAGCCAAGTTCACACATGAGGAACTAAAGCCTAAATACATACTCATTTGGGGATTAGGTTCATTAGATTTGAGTATAATTAACATCTTCAGATTTCATTACTTTATTCCCTTGTGTCGGTACGTGTACACTCCGTCCTCCTACTACTATGTGTCGCTACGTGACATCCGATCCCCTTAATTCTACGTGTGGTCGTGGCACAACGATCCCCTAATTTTAGTGTCGGTAATGAACACGATCCCCCTAATTCTACGTGTGGTTCGTGACACCCGATCCCATTAATTTACGTGTCGTTCGTGACACCGATCCCCTATTCTAAGTGTCGGTTCGTGAAACCTTATCCCCTAATTTCTACGTGGCAGTCGTGACACCCGTCCCCTAATAGTACGGTCGGTTAGTGACACCCGCTCCACTAATCTCATTCTTTTTCTTTTGGTTTTTTAGTAATTCATCAATCTTCTTTTTATACCAAGGCATCTCAACCACATTACTTTAGTTCTATAGCCTTTTTTACTAAGGCATCATCATTAACAAGGGGGTTCAGATTTGGGATGTTCAATAGTTGTCATCATGCGATTTAGAACATTGTATAATAACATTCTAAAGCATAACTAAGCATCTAGAGAAGAGTCAATACAACCCAACACATATCATTCGCTTATAAGAGTTTACTAACGAATAGTATAAAAACTAGAACATACCTCACCGAGAATTGCGATCAAAACAAGCTATCTCTCAAAATCCTTGCTATCCTCTGCGGGTGCTCTCTCTCTGTCTACTCGTTCCCTCTCTTCTGTTCTTTGTCTGTTTCCCGGATTCAAAAACCCTTCTGTCTGTTGACCCTAATTGCAGATGATTAAGTCTAAAAGAGGGGCGGGGGGGGGGGGGGGAGGGGACCCCCACACCACCATCACCCCACACTACATGCAACCTCGAAGGTTACCCTTTTAAACCCCAAGTAATTAGACTTATTACATAACCCACCAATTTATATTTTAAAAGCAGGAAAATAGTCCAAAACGCCACTTAAAGAATTAACAGAAATCCGACCCAGCCTGGGATTACGCAGCCTGTGAGGGCCGTCGTGCCTGCGACGATCCGTCCTGGACCGTCACAGAGTCAAGAAACTTGATCTAGTGAATGGCCTGTGACGGTCCGTCGTGGCCACGACGTCCGTCCTTGCCATTCCGTCGTGAATTCAGAGAGGCGATCTCAGTACCCAAATTTTCACTATTCTAGTGTTTTGGAACGAGGACTCACTCGATTGGTCTGTCGTGCCAATGACGGTTCCATCGTGGGATTCGTCGTCCAGCCAGTTTTCCAGAAATAAAATTGATGATCAAAACGATAAACAGGGTGTTATTATACTTTAAGTTTGATAAATAAAGATGCTAATTTGAACATACAATAATAAGTTCCGTATTTAGTTCATTGTAATTAAAAGTAAACAATGATTATAAATAAAAAAATAAAAAAATGTATACAAAATATATCAAGAAAAAGAGCTAAAATGTAGTCATTTTTTATAAATATCATACTTATAACTATTGAACTTTAATAACTCTATAAATATAGTATTTTTATAAGTTACTCTATTTTCAATTTCAGCCTAACCTGCTCATTTGACACCCATAGTAGAAATAGTAAAATTCATATTTTTATCACTATGGCGCACTTAGAGCCTCCACGATGTTGGAGACAACACAATGGCTTTCTTGTTCACATAAATCATGTGTTGAGTTAAAATGTTATATGATATGCTTTCAGACCCCTTTTTGTAATCTTGTTGTAGATAATATCTTTTAAGGGGGGAAAATTGTATTTTGAAATGCTTGGACACTTTTATCATTCGAAAAGTAGCGCGATTGATATTGTTGACATCAAATTTTGATATGATATTTTTTAAATTAATATTTTAAAATAATTTATTCATTAAATAGTTCAAAATACATGTTTGCAATTTTAATGTAATTTATTGATAATTATCCTTATTTCTCAAAATTTCAAGATTTTTATTGATTAATTTTGTTTGTATTGTTTGTGTTACAATCGGTTGAATATGTTCAAATATTTGTTTGATTTTATTAATTCACTATTTTTTGTTAAATTGCATTTTTTTATATATCATTGGTTACATTTGTTACTTTTTTTTATATATAAATATATTCATTTTATTTGTTACCTTTGTTAATATTCATTTAAATATTTTTGTGTAGTCTAGAAATTCTATCAAATATGAATAAGATTGCATGCACATATATTTTATCAATCGGTGATTTTGGTCCACGATTTTAAGATAATGATATTTTACTATTGGTGGTAGGGGTGTACAATATAGAACTAAAACCTAACCAAACCGCAATTCGAGAAAAAAACCCGACTAGTGTTTGATTTGACTTGGTGTAGTATTGAAAAAAAAACCAACTACATTTGGGTTGATTTGGTTTTAACTAAAAAAACTCAACCCGAGATCAAACTGACCCGACATTATATATATAATTTTGAAATTTTATTTCATACATAAAAATGTTTACTTTGATATAATTTTTAAATATGTATTATACTTTTTTATAATTTTTATCTTTTAATATATTATTTCAAGTTTGAAACTTAGTATTCTGAATGGTTTAATAAAGAATAGTCAACAGATGTTGGTATTATAATAAAACTTAAATCAAAATCAAATTAATAATAATACAAAAGAAAATCAATTCAACACCAAGAATGACAACAATATTGAATATTTATTTTTTGGCTTTACATTGGTTTAGAAAATTCAAATACATAATCTTATTTTAATTTTCTCTAATATTTAGTAATGTAACTAATACATAGTAAACTTATTTTAGTACTTTTAAATTTTAATCATTTTAATTATGACTTATTAATTTGCAATATTTGTTTTACACAATTTCAGTATTATTATTATTGTTATTTTTGTTGGATATTTTAGTATCATTACTCATATCATATTTTGTGTTATTTTCTTTAAAATAAACATCTTAGATAATTGTATTTTGATAGGATAAAGAAATATTTGAAGTAAAAGTAAATTATATGTTTATATAAATATTTTACCAAAAAAATTCGAAAAAACTCAAAAAATCAAAAAATCTGAAAAAATCCATAAAACCCGAGGTTAAAAAATCCAAGTTTAGTTGGTTTGGTTTATAAATTAAAAAATCTGACACAAATAATTTAGTTTGACATTTAAAAAATCTGAACCAACCCGGTCATATACACCATTAATTAGTGGTTTTAATTTCCTATTTAAACAATAGCTTGGTCATTAAGTTAGGGGATGGATAAAATTTTAGATAAAAAAATTAATTTTTAAACTTTTGTGTTTAAGAAACTCTTTTATGATCAATTATTTTCGATGACAAACTAATCGAAACTCCCCAAAAATTCAACGAGTCCACCGACAAAGCGACCCCCAAGACCTCCTCACACTCACTGTTGGCCCTTACCTTCATAAAACACCAGCAGATCTGCTCTATTTTAATCCTTTTTTATTGTTTAAAATATCATTTAATCTATTGTGCTATAGTATTATGAGGTTATTTTGCTTTTGATTGTTGGAGCTCAAACTCCAATCACTCTTATTTCTTTTGTTACCCGATGCCTTTTTTTCTAGTAATTTTTTTTTCTATTTAATTTTGCCTTTAAGGGATAGTTTGGTACAAAGATTAATAATACAGGAATTAGTGATGTAGAGATTAGTAATGCAGGGAATGATAATACAGAAATTAGTAATGGAGCAATTATTTTTATCAAGTGTTTGGTTCATTAATTTTTTATAGTTTTATGTGTGGTTTAAACTCTACAAAAACTAAACTTTCCAATTATACACTTGAGTTATTATGAGACTTTCTATTTTATATAATTGGATCAAGGTAGATAATTAATGGATAATATTATTTTTATAACATTTTTGACTAGCTAGAAGAATACAAATTTTATTGTCATGTTCCCTATTTTCTCACTTAAATTATTTGAGATAAACAATTATCATCTTAATAAATTGGAGTTAATATCTCAAAAGGTCACAGAACTATAATAATTTATAGCGAAAATTTATTGAACTTTGTTATGTATCAATAAATTGAAAAAAAAAAACTCTTTATCGTAAAATAAAATAAATAAATATAGCAAAATAAATTAAACTATTTGTATACGCGAGACTACGTATGTAATGTTTAATGGATTTTCGTTAAAAGACAATATTTGACTTATGAATTGTTCTTAAATTCATACATCAACATTAGCATATTAGTTGGATTATAATATTTTATATTAATAATAAGTAGATTAAATAACTCATATTTTAGAAACAAAAAATTATATCTACACAATAAATTTGTAAGTCAATTTATTTAAATAAATGTATAAATAGTATAAATATAAAATATAAAATTTATTTAATAAACAAAATGACTAAAAGAATTTGAGGGGGTATTTTTGTCTTTACTTAGATTAGTCTCTTGGTATTTGAATTAATATCTGCAAATGAAAGATATTAGTTATAGTAACAACCTGTTTAGTTGGTTCGAGCAGTAGAATTATTTTGAAAATAACTGACTGGGTCGACGGATCAGGCGACGTACCGTCATCGTCACGACGGACCGTCGAGGGCCTCCGTTTCAAAACACTTCAACTCTAAAAATCTGGGTACTGGGAGCGACTCTCTGAACTCCGCGACAGAGCTGCAGCACGGACAGTCGTAGATGCGACGGACCGTCACAAAACCCTTTATCCTTAATTTACCACTCGTTCCTGAACTTGTGCGACCTGCAGGACGACGCGTCAATAGACCCGACGTGCCCGTCGACAGGTTGCTACCTCGCCTTGGTTTCCGTATTTCTCTAAAGTTTTTAATGGGTTGTTTTGGAACATGTCTGACAACTTATAAATTAGTGGGGTAAGTTTAATAAGTTCTTACATTTGGGGGTTCCAGAGGTACCTTGAAATATAGTAGGTTACTTACTTTTATAATCTTTTATATTGAACTTCTCATGATTTAGGTACAGCGCAGATTTGGAGCAGGCCCAACTCAAACGAACAGCGCTCGGAGAACGAGCCGAGAAAGGGAGACGCAGACACGAGGAAGCACAGGCATTGAGAAGTAAATTGCTTGATCGCGATCTTCGGTGGAGGTAGTTTATGGTTTATGCTATTTCATAGTAACTCTTAATAGCGAGTGATTGTATTGGGTGGTATTTAAATCTTCTATATGCTTGATTGTGGGTTTGTATGTTGTAATTTGTGTAATTTGTGGTGATTAGAATGTTGATACGTTGCATCTTTAATCTTTAATCCTCTCGTTAAGATTATGCCTCGGCATAACGCAGACTTGAGGAATAAAATTAATAGATTAGTGATCGGGTGTCACCGTTCCGACCTAGTAGTAGGGGAATCGGGTTTCACGTTCCATACACGTATTAGTAGGGGATCGGGTGTCACGTTCCTACAATGTCGTATAGGGGGTCGAGTGTCACGTTCTACACGATAAGAATCAGAGAAGTAGCTGAATCATGTGTAATATACTCATTTCGAAGCACCTATGCCCAATGAGTAATTGTGTGGAGGCTTGAGTCCTCAATAGGTGTGCGTGGTGTTGTGCCAATGGTTCTTGTACTTGTTGATTGTCACCTGTTAATATTGTGGTTGATTTATATTTTATTCCGTAATAATTGCTTTCTATTTTGAGTTGGGGGCCAATGATACCTACTCAGTACGGTTTCCTGTACTGACCCCTACTTTTATTTCCTTCTTGTTGTTTTGGTGAGTGGGCAGCAGGTGCAAGCCCATTGACTTCTACTCTCCTCAGACTCTAGCCTTTCTTCACAGGCACGTCATATTACGCAGGGTGATCTATTATCCTACTCGGGCTGGATTTTCTTGTTTCATGTCTTGATGTCTTTGAAGTCGGACTGGACCCATCTCTTTCTAGACTTCTTTTAGTTTCTTAAATACTCTTATACTAGTAATTTGAGGATAGCTGTTCTTGATGTGATGTTCTTCCAGATTTTGGGAACGCTAAGTATTGGTTTTAGACGTTATTAATTGATTTTCTTAAGAGTTTGAGTCTTCCGATTTTATTTACCTATTTCAAAATTTATAATACTGATAACGTTGGGTTTAAAGATGGTGGTTCGCTCACCTAAGTAGATAAGTTGGTGGGTGCCACTCGCGCTCGTTTTGGGTCGTGACAAACCTGGTATCAGAGCTTTAGGTTCGTTTTTCTTAGTCACACAAGAACGAATCTAGTAGAGTCCCTTGAGGAACGGTAGGGGGGGGGAACGCCCTTATTTTCTTTGAGAGGCTATATGACTTTTCAGAAAACTCCATTCTTTCTTTTCTTCTTTCGTGCTATTACTTGATCCAATTGGTATCTAGGTGATTACAAATTGGTATCTATGACCATCTTCCAACAACTCTATTCCGCAGATGGTTTAGACTAGAGCAACCACGCGCCACCCAGCCAGGCAAGACAAGTGCGTCTGAGCCTCCACTGGGGCTGTAGCCTCGAAGAGGAGTAGTGGCTATGGGCCGTGGTAGAGAGGCGTGGGAGGACGTCCTCTAAGAAGGGAGGTGGCAAGGGGGCACCCATCCGCATCTGGTAACTAGGGGTGATACTCGCTCCACCCCCACCACCGACTGAGGAAGTGTACGAGAGGGTGATGAAGGTGAATGAACAAGTACAGAATGAGGGATTGCCACCGCCAACACCCAACCGTAACGCCACCTACCCCAGAGATGAATCACATGTTTCTTCTTGCTTATTCTCGGGTTATCTGAGCGGGCCAGACACCTCCAGTGTTTTTCTAGCACCACACCTCAGGTTCCGGAATGTTACAACAATGCAGCTACTATGGCTCCCCGATTGATGCCTCATTGGAAATAGGCACGTTTCCCCTTCCGTTAACTACAACAGGGCCTATAATGACAAATGATGCACATGAACTTTTCAGTAGTTCTGGAAATTGCAACCTCCAGTCTTCAAGGGTGCTGAATCTGTGGATGCCTATGGAGTTTCTTTTTCTTTTTTCTGGTTGACTGTCATGAGCCTACTCACACACAAAAATGGGTATAGTACGAACGTTTTGGTGTTGATTTTTTGGGGACTTAATCAATTTCAAAAAAGGGAACGCCAAATGTGGTGGGGGTCACATTTTTGAGTGTCCAACCAACAGAAGGCACCACCTATGACTTGGGCATCATTCTCTAGCTTGTTTAATGGAGAACTATATTCCCTCCCCGGACCCTTTAGAGATAGAAAAGAGATGAATTCTCTTGAGCCTAGAGCCAGTAGGATTTCGGTTACTTCATATTGGATGGCTAAGTTTTTTTTTTCGCTCATTAATGCAGTATGGCCACCCAACGATGTTTCAGTCCCCAGAGCGGGTTCCGCCATTTTTTTGTGGAAGGGAGGAGGTCAGAATTGCGGATTTCAGTCTACAACAGGTACGGCTACGCAACTCCTTTCAAAAAGTGGTATACCTTCGTGATGAGGTGGGAAGGGGTGAAGCCAGATTTACTTCACGTCACCTCCATTGCCTCGCCCTCCCACCGGTTTCGACCGGGCGTGAGTTTCCTGGTTCTTTACTCTAGAGGACAGGGTTCAGGAGGCGGTTACTTACTCGGTCCGCCCAATTTAGTCTTCCACTGCCACTATAGTTGGGGGTCCATCCTCCAGACCCGTCAACATTCTTTTCTTTGAGAGACCTAGTTTGGACCCAAGGAGTGTTTAATGAGATGTGGGGGAGACTGGCATATCAAGAGGTTGTCCAAACAGAGCTACAGACCTCAACAGTTAGAGGTAGAGGTTGGTCATGGTAGAAGGGCCGTTATTTTCTGTAGACGCGGTGGTCGAGGTAATGGCGGTCACCAAAACGCCGGGTTAACGGGCAAAAACTGGAGCCCCTACCATACAGCACAACAACATGTTAGGGGCAAACGTGAATACGGTGATGGGCCCATTGTTAATGGCTTCCTTGGGCGGTCTTACAGCGGAACATTATGTTTTGTTATCACACACACAGGTAAATCTTTTGTTTGTGATTTGCATGGAATTCCGTATTATTTGATTCTGGATCCACATTTTCATATGTTCTTCTTCATTTGCTACTGGTCTTACAAATTTACATTGTGAATTGCTGCTTGACATGCCTATTCGTGTTTCTACTACCCGGTGGGTGATTCTGTGATAGTTGAAAAGGTGTATAGATCTTTTCTTGTGACTTGTGTGGGAGCAATACTCCATGTAGACTTGGTTATCTAGCATTGTTGCCTCGATGTAATTCTGGATACTTGGCTTTCTCCTCCAAATTTGTTGCAATCTTGGATTTTAATTCTAAACTGTGTCTTTAGCCAGCCTGGGACAGATCTTTAGTTTGGGAGGGTGACTAACTTCAATCCGGTTCGTATCATCCTCCATTCTTTGTGCTAAAGAGAATGGTTGGTAAGGGTTGTTTAGCTTTCTTGTACAATGCTCCTCCGGTATGATACGACCCAAGTCCCTTCAATGAGTCGTTCGATGTCCGCTCGGTTTTTTAGATTGTTTCCTGCATACCTTCCTGGTATGCCACCGGTATAGAGATATTGTCTTCGGCAAAATCGATCTTGAACCGGGTTACTCGAACCCCAATTGCTATAAACCCCCTTTAGAATGTCTCCCAGCTGAGCTAGATAGAGTAAAGGCCCAACTTCAGAGTTGTTAGTAAAAAGTTTCATTAGACCAAGTGTCATCCCCATTGGGGTGCTCCTGTTTTGTTTGTGAGAAGAAGATGGGGAGTCTTTCGGATGTGCATAGATTACGGTAAACAACTAATAAAGTTAACTGTTAAGAACAGGTTCCTCTTCCTCGCAATTGATGATTTGGTTCGATCCGTTACAAGGTGCTTGCCCTTCGCGAAAATTTGTTTGAGATCTGGTTATCAAAACTGAAAATAAACGGGCAACGAATGTTCCCCAGCCTATAAGACTGCTTTTCCGACCGGTCTGGGCCTTATGAGTTCTCTTAGTAATGTCTTTTCTTTTAGCTTCAACGAATCCCCTGCTACTTGCTTTCATGAGCTTGATGAACGGGATTTTTCAAGCCATATCTGGATCTCTTTTGTGATCGTATTTATTGATGATATACTGCATATACTCCAAGCGTAAGAAGGAACATGAGGCCCTTTGAGAATAGTGTTGGAAGTTATTAAGTGAGAAAGCTTAAATGCCAAATTCTCCCACGTGTGGTTTTTGGCTAGATTCAGTGCCTTCTTGGTGCACGTGTTTTCTAATGATGGAGTGATGGTCGGATCCTTCTAAAATGGAAACGTGAGAAATTGTGGTTAAGACCACTATATTGTCAGAAATCGGAGCTTTTTTTGGTTTTAGAACAGGGGATAGCCACTCTACTACCCGCCGATTTGTCAAGGGCAAACAAAAAAAAAACATCTCTTCTATTCTTCCCCAACTGCGAACTTGACTAAGCAAATGTTCCATTTGTCATGGTCGGATGAATGTGCTAAATCTTCAGAAATTTCAAGACCTGCTGACACTGCAAACCTTCCTTAGCCTTGCCCAGTAGAGGTAAAACTTCATTGTTTATTGTGATGCAATCCTATTCTGGTTTTGTGCCGTGCTATGCATAGAAGAATGTGAGTGCTTTGCTTCGCGGCAAATTAAAGGTGCATGAACGTTACTAATCGCGACCCATGTTTTAAGATTGGCTGCAATCGTGTTTGCATTAAAGCAATGGAGACACTATCTATATGGGGGTTAAGTGTGAATTCTCAACGGATCATCGTATCCTACAATATGTCTTTACGTCTTACATCAGAAATATTGAATTTGAGGCAGAGAAGATGGATGGAACTACTAAAAAAGGATTATGATGTTCCATCCTGTATCACTGGAAAGGCTAATGTTGTGGCGACGCCCTCAGTTATAAAAGCATGGAGCATGGGTGGTTTATTCCACTTACAAGTGTCTGACGCCATTGGCTAGAGAGGTTCAGACTCTGGTCTAATGACCTTATGAGTTGAAGTAAATGAAAGGGGGGATTTTTACTATGTGGCAGGCAAGATCGTCCTTTCTTGACAAAATTAAGGAAAGCAGTTTACTGATGATAAACTGATTCTGATCCGAGATAAGGGTGTTTGCGAGGAGAGGCTAAAGATAGCATAATGGATGAGGAAGGTGTTTTTGAGAATTAAGGGAAGGGTATGTTGTGCCCCGTGTGATGATTTTGATCCCCACTGATTCTTAAGAGGCTCATAGTTCCGATATTTCTATACAATCCTGGTGCACACCAAGATGTACCGTGACCCTAAAGCAACCCCCCACTTTTGGTGAGTAAAATGAAGCGCGACATTGTTGAAATTTTGTTTGCCCAAATGTCCAATTGGTCGCACAGTAAAGTATGAACAACCAGAGGCCCGCAGGAACACTTCAGAGAATGCCCATTCCTGAATGGAAGTGGGGACAAGAATTGGCATGGACTTCGTGGTTGGTCTTCCAAAAGACAGTGGCAAAGTTTGGATTCTATTAGGGTTTGTGGACAAGTTAACTAATCTTCTCATTTCAATTCCCGTTTAAGGTGAACTTACAAGGCAGAGAAGTTAGTCAAGACTCCTACATCCTCAGAATTTTCGGTTGCATGGAGTTTCCACTTTCCATCACATCAGATAGAGGTACTCATTCTTACTTCTAATTTTCGGAGAACTTGCATGCTTGAATTAGTTACTAGGTTTGACCGTAGTACTAGTACTCGTGCATTTCACCCTCATACCAATGGACAAGTCCTAGCGACAACGATTCAAGTATGGAAGATATGCTTCGAGCATGTGTGATAGAATGCGGTGGTCAGTGGGATAAAACTTCTTACCCTTAGCGGAGTTTTCTACAATAATAGCTTATCACTCATATTTGATATGGCTTCCTTTCGAAGCATTGTATGGGAGGAGATGTAGGTCTCCCATTAGGTTGGTTTGAGCCTTCGATGTTGACCTTGGGACTGACCTTTGAGGATTGTTAGAAAAGTAAATCTATTCAGAAAAGCTTTTAGCGGCCTCAAAGTGGCCAAAAAGAGTATGCATATCGAAAGTTAGGGACTTGGAGTTTTCATCGGAGGGTGAGCAGTCCTTGCTAAAGGTTTCCCCATGAAGGGTGTGAATCGATTTGGAAAAGAGGTACGCTTAGTCCGAGGTATATTGGTCCTTTGAATGTTCTGAAGCGAGTAGGGGGAGGTGGCTATGAAATAGGCCTTGCCTCCAGTGCTGTCAGGAGTGCAAACCCGGTATTCATGTGGTCCTATGTTTGAAAGTACCATGGGATTGAACACTACATCATTCGTTGGGATTCAGTTCTGCTTGATGAGACTTATCTTCTGAGGAGGAGCCTGTTTGCCATTTTAGAATAGAGAAGTCCCGCAAGTGGAGGTCGAGGGAATTGCATCCATTAAGTGCCTGGAAGAATCTAACCAGTTAATAAATCCCCTTGGAAAGGAGGGCGATATGCAAGAAAATATCCACACCTGTTTACAGATTCATGTACTCCTTTTCACTCTTGTTTTTCTTCTCGTTCCAAACACTTAAATTCTGAAAATAGATACTGAAATCGACTCTCCTTAACTTCGTAACGGATGGCAGGACAGACCGTCGTGGGGCACGATGAAATGAAAACCGTCCCACATCCCCTTCCACAAATTAACCTCTATCTTTGTAACCATACCGCAGGACTACCCGTCCCAGTCGTGACGGACCGTCACAGGTTCTGTAAGCTCACTAGCTGGTCCGAAATTCTGTTCAGTTTTAAAGGGCATGTTTGGACTTTTCAAATGTCTTATTATTTCTTAAGTTAATGGATTAATATTAATATTCATTACGTGGGGTTCAAGGAGACACCTTAAAATAAAAAGTGGGTTATTTTATTTATCTCTTATACGTAATTATATACTAATTAGGGTAAAGGAAAGAGACCTTTGAATAAGAAAAACCGAAAGAACAGAGAGAGGAAATATCGATTGATAGAGAGGCGGAACACAGCTTTGGGAAGATATCTTGTTGATTGCGATTCCTTTGTGGCGGTAGGTATGGGTTTTACGCTACGTGAGTAAACCTTAATAGCGAATGAATATGTATGGGTAGTATTTAACTCTTCATATGCTTATTGTATGCTTGTAGTATGTGATGATATAATTGTGCATTAAAAAATAGCATGACTGAAGCTATTGAAGAATCTTAATCTTGAAACTCTTGTTATTGCTTTGCCTTAGTATAAAGAAGCTTGATGAACTAAAGAATGA
Organism: Solanum habrochaites; assembly: GCA_027704765.1. Classification (NCBI taxonomy): domain Eukaryota; kingdom Viridiplantae; phylum Streptophyta; class Magnoliopsida; order Solanales; family Solanaceae; genus Solanum; species Solanum habrochaites. The sequence goes on from JAKWJA010002495.1 coordinate 71,260,772, forward strand.
GTTTTAGAGGAATCGGGTGTCACGTTCCGACACCCAGGGTAGAAATAGAGGATCGGGTGTCCCGTTCCGCCCAGTATAGAATATTGGATTCGGGTGTCACGTTCCGACACCGAGGATCAATATAGATCGGGTGTCACGTTCCGACACCAGGATAGAAATATGGAACGGTGTCACGAACCGCACGTAGACTTAAGGAATCGGGTGTCACGTTCCAACACCGAGGATAGTATATGTGAGCGAGTGTCCGTACGCTACACGATAGAAAAGAAAGATAATGACCTTGAAATATGTTAATATACTCAATCTAATGAACCTAAGTTCCCATGGGATATGGTGTTGAGCTTGATTCCCATGAGTGAACTTTTGGGGTTCTATTGATGATTTTAAACTTGTTGTTGCTACATGTTGAGTATTGGTAGTTGATTTAAAATGATATTATCTGATATATACTGTTTTCTATTATATTTGAGTTGGCCGATGATACCTCACTCCGTACTTGTGTTTTGTACTGACCCCTACTTGTCTGTTGCTTTCTTTGTTATTTGTGGATGTCAGCAACCTACCGTCGTCTTCAACATCATCGACCGTAACTCTAGCCAGTCTTCATTACAAAAAAACAACACTCGGATTTCACGGTGAGCTTACTCGCTTCTCGCTTGGACTAGATCTGCTTCCTCTAATTTCTTGATGCCTCTGAAGTTCAGGCATTGGACTAAGCTTTTTTGTTTATTTTTGCTTCTCTTAGAAGACTCCCCCCTTCGTTTAGTAATTTGAATCATGATGTTCTTGTGGTGATGACTTCCAGATTTGGGGGATATAGAGGGTTGATTTTTAGAAGTTATTGAAATTGGTTTTTCATTATGAGTTTTAAGGTCTTCTCCGATTGTCTTTTGTTATTTAAATTGGGTCGAAACATTGGGATTGAATTGGTTGGTTCGCTCACATAGTAGGATAAGTGTGGGTCCCAATCGTGGCCTGTTTTGGGTCGTGACACCTTCTCATCATTCACTCTTATATCTTTTTTTTTATTGTTAACAATGACATCATTCACGGATCTCGATCCAATGTCCTTATCAGAGCCACCAGTAGATCATTTTTTTTTACTTTTGGACATTTTTTCACAATCGATTCTTCCTTCTACAACTAATTGGGTAAGCCCAATATTGAAATATGGGTCTTCATCCATATGTATCAATGACTTTGAAGATGAAAAACAAAAACAAAATTGAATATTGAAGTTATTGAAAGAGATCTACCTTTGGAATAACTTGAAATCATCAATCTATTGAAAATAGAAAAGATTTGAAATTCAAAAATGGATCAATGGTGTAACTGTGGAGAGATTTGGGTGTGAAAAAGGGAGAAAAAGATTTATGTCAATTATGTATCTGATAGTTTTGTGTTATGCTAAATAATAACGGATTTATGAAAAAAAAAATTAGAACTGGTAAGAAATAATGAAATTATGGAACAAAAAGTGAATATGGAAATTTTTTCCATTTTTTATAAAAGTTATTATTTGATTCATTTTTATGAGTTGTTACTAGTTGTCACGATCCGAGATCACCCCCTAGTCGTAATCGGCGTATTCGACCTCAAAGAGGTCTTATACAAGCCTCTTATCATCATTCATCATATAAGTATGAAAATGTAGTGCGAAATTAAAATTTTTCACAATAAAGTCAATAAGGAAACTCTGTTATAAAACGTAAGAAGAACTAAGTCTCATCACAAGTCATCTTAGACACATCTCATTATCATAGGTACACGACTCTTACATAAAAAGAAAGATACAAGTTTTATGCAAATGCATTTAATAATGCAAACTAGTAATATAGAAGTCCCCTTGTCCTCGCCTATGATGACAACTCAATCTTGAGAGCAACTACTTCCCCCACACGCTAGATCAACCGTCTCTTGCCAACACCTACACTTAAGGCATCTCCAACCATGTACTCTATTTCACTCTCTGAATATAGAGTTCTCTATTTTTTCGGACAACCAACTTCAACCCAATTCTCTATGTTACTCTCTAAAAACGACTCTTTTTCTCTCTTCAATATTATATTATTATTTCTATTTCATTCTTATTTTCTTATTACATAATATAAATCCTTCGTCCTTCTGCTTCTTTCTTTCTTTTTTTTTCAAAATAATCATTTTTATATATTTTCATGGAAAATAAATTTTTTTTTACAAATACTTTTTTATATAAAATTAATTTTTGATTTGAATTCAAATAACATACCTTAAAACAAATATTATATAATATACAAATTAATGAACAATTCAAATAAAAGTGAAATCATTAATGAAATACAATTATACAAGCATTACATTTTTACTCAACTTTCAAGATTATTACGTTGCTCACATAAATGCTCTATTAACGACGCATTATGGAGTTCAAAATGAGCATTTTTGTCCGTATTTTTTTTATTTCTAGCTGAAAGTTGTTTAAATCGAAGATATTCATCTATCACTATTTTTGTCGTTGTAATTGGAACCTCTATGACATCTTGAATTGGAATATTAAAATTACGTTCATCCTCAATTTTCATGTTGTGCAATACAATGCATGTAGTCATTATATCATGTAGCACTTCTTTTTTTGCTTTTTATCCTAACGATAATTGCAAAATGTGATTGCAAACCTCTGAATGTACGTTGAACATGTTTTTGGCTCAATTATTGTTTCATCGCGTAATATTTCTTCTTTTGAGAACGTAAATTACAAATATTTTGAACAATTGTAGACCATTTAAAATTGTGCATTCTTTATAGTGATAATTAATAATAAAATCAAATTACGTTTCAAAAGAATTTCAAATATTAGAAATTTAACTCATAACCTTATATGAACGATTATGTTAGATACAAAATAATAAAAATAATAATAAAATAATAAAAAAGTGAAATAGAGAGTGGGAATAGTAGTTCTCCAAATTTGGAGAACTACTATTCAATTATATATAGAGAGAGAATAAAGAGTGAAATGGAGGGTGATTGGAGAGACCATTCTCTATTTTACTCTCCAAATATAGAGAATAGAGAGTAAAATAGAGTGGGGTTGGATATGGTCTTAGTAGAAAAATATAGTAAATATGAAATTAGTATAATTAAGCACTAAGTATGACAATCATGCAAAAACATGCTTTAAAGAGGTCATTTTAGTTGAAATATGTTTTTCATGCTATTTTTGAATAAAACTTCATGAGCCTAGTGTAAAAGACATCATACAAGTCAATCACCAACATATGAGGTAATACTCCCATAAACCAAAACATATAACCATATTCATTAAGTAACCCATTTTAAACCCATTTAAATTAAAACCATTTGACCATCTAATTCCATGGCTTGGCCAGACCCCTTAGTAGACATAAAGAGACCACCCATACAACCTTTTCAATACACCCTTAAGTGTTCCTTAACACTATCAAAGATAAGGATATTTCCTTTCCAAAATAACTTAACAAGTCAACATTCAATACTAGAGATACTAGAGGAAACATTCATACATTTAAGAACTTCACATAAAGACCATCCCTTAGGATAACTCTAAGTTACACTAGTGCAATGTGAAAGTAGCATCCCATTCTACTACTCTCACTTAGTGCTCCTTTGGAACCACCCTAGACTAGGCACATCACATTAAACAAGTCACATAACTTTCATCAACATTAGACATAAAATCAACATGCTTCATTAACATTAGACATAAAATCAACTTACTTCATTAACATCATATAGAAACTCATTCATTCATTAACAGTACAAGGAGACATCAAGACTCCCTTCAAAGGACTACTTGTGCAATGCATAGATGGTGTCCCATTCCATCACCTACCTAAGTAGTACACCCTTAGGAATACCTAGTACATTACATTCTTTTGTTAGGGTAAGCTTTAATTGACATAGACCATGAGAGCTTAACATGGAATCCTGATATTAACCCCTACCGGATAAGGGATCCCACTTGCCTAAGGTAGGATCATTCTTTTAGGCTTTACTTGGACAATCACTAGCTAGTCTTATGCAGGCGCATAGTTAAGGGATAAAGAAATATCTTCTAGATACTACACCTCTACTAACGGAGAGTACCCATATCAAGAGGTTGTTACTAAGTACCCGACCTTTACCCACGGAAGAGTACTCACCTCTATCTTATTCTTTCAGTGATAAGCATTAATCTCCACAGAGTATTAGACTTCTATTACATTCATTAGCTATAGGTTAAGAGATTGCTACTAAGTACTCTACCTCTACTCACAGAAAGAATACTCATCAAACATGTCATTCATTCATTGGAAAACTCTTAGAAATATTGAGATTGCTTCTAGACAATTCACCTCTAATCACGGAAAATGTCCATTCCAACATCCCCCATTAATTCATTAGAGCTCTTAGAAAACCTTTCAATATACCCACCTTCATTACATTTTCATTAGTTTCATTCATTCTTTCATGTGTGTGTGAAAGTCTTTCACATAACCACTATCATTCATAAAATTGTCTTCTAAACATGTTCATACTACATTCATCATAATCCACACACAACATACTTCACATTCACATTATACTTCCATAGTCATACTATATCTTCAAGAATCACATGCATAACTTTATATTACATCTCTATACATATGCATTATAACATTACTTTACTTCACATTTAATGCCTTCAAGGCCATAGCCACAATACACATACATATTCATATACATTAGCTAAACACCACCACCATAAGTGATCCATATCACACAAGAGCAATTTAATAAGAACTAGAACAATTTAGGTCAACTTACCCTTCATCCAAGCCATGATCACCCTTTCTTAGTTCTCCAACAATTCATCATATTTAGATATGGCTAGTGACAGATAACAATAGGAACCAACAATACTACTCAATTTTAGGTGCAATTCTATCATCATGAAACCATAATCACAAAATCCACTTCATAAGTCAATTAAGGAGATTTGGACAAAACATGGGTTATTCAAGAAATTACATTAAAAATCATCTTTAAAAACATGATTCAACATTAATACATCAATATCATGACTTAGAAAATATTTTAACAATGAACCCATGCATGGAATAGAAATTGAGAAAATTGATCATGATGCACCTTTGAAACCTTTGAATTGGACTCCTTGAATGAGAGGTTATTCAAGAATGAAGGATCACCATACCTTAGTATCAAGAAGCCCATGAAAATTGAAGAAAAAATAACTTAAAACCCGTTCTCCTAGCTTGAATTTGACCTAGACCTTTAATGGTGTTCTTGGGAGGATCTCTTCGGGAGGGAAGAGTTTGAGTTGGGTGAATGAGTCTAAGTGAGGGTTAAATTTTTTTAATATACTTAAAATACCCTGAATAATCTAAAATAACTGCCCCCCCTCCCCCCCATTTATTTAGCCAAGGGTGAAATTCACCAAATCACCCTTGGCTTGGTCGAGATTTTAGACAGCTTGCAGGTGACTATTGATGGGTCGTCAATCAATTGACACCCCGTCCTGGCAGTCTGTTAATAGTGACTGAGGGGTCAAATGGGGCTGAGCTCCAAAATTCAAAGTGTTAGCTGACGGAGGCCATAGATGGTCCGTCAATCGATTGATGGTCCTTCGATTGGATCAGCTATTGGTGTTGTTTTTGACAGTTTTTGTTCAACGTTTGGGTCCTCATCAAGGACCCCTAGGGTGGTCCTTGGGGAGTCGTAACTAGACATTTGATCCTAAACACGACCATCTATATGCTAGGGTCACCTCCCATCATTTTAGACTCCAAACGACACACCAAAACATGAACAACACACTAGAACACACTAGCACACAAAAGACTAATTTTTTAATGTCTTGTCGTTCCTTAGCGTTTGACTTCAAAAGCAGTCAAGCTTGCCCTTAGATATTATATCTCATTAATTTAACAAGTTATGAACTTACGAAACTCATGTGAAGCTCTAGTTTATCCTAATTCATTTTGAGGGAGTTTTACTAGTGATCCTCACTGAGTTGGAGTCGTGGAACATATTTTATTTAAAACTTATGTTTCGTACTTAGTATATTCAACAAAGTTTTGAGATTCAATAAATTATTTTTAAAACGTTTCTTTCAATTTGATTTTTATGTATGTTTGAGTTAGTCTTCCGCTTGTAGTCAGTCATGATGAGGGTTCACTTGGGAACCAACAATAGTTCTCGAGTGCCGACCACATTCAGGGTATAGACTCAAATCGTGACAATTTAAACAGTTGAACTCTCTTAAAACGAAATGTATCACATAAATTAGAAAAAAAAAGTATCGCCCAAATTGAAAAGAAAGAAACACTATTTACCAAGGACAAGGACAACATTTAACGTGTACACCCACCAAGTTGTCTTTGTTTTCGTGAGTTCCGCTCTCCTTCTCTAGATACCCCTTCTCATTGTATGCCTCAACACGTGATTTGTGAGTCGAACAATATTTGGCAGCTTTATATAACAAAAAAAAACATCATTTCTGTTTTAAAACAAAGTAGAAAACAACAATAAACTATATTGTATACATCGAACCACCAAACTTCCTTATAGATTCTCTCGCATCCATACATAGGAAAAAAAGATTATTCCTAATACCCAAGTTCCTCCTCAAAACACAAAAATAAAATTATATTGTACAAAAAGGAAAATAAAATCTGGGCTCATAAAGTATTTAAAAGAATATTCATCATTTATTTATATACTATATTATTATTATTATTATTATTATTATTATTAGCATTATTATTATTATTTCTAGCTCTAGAAGCTCCGGCCCCTTTTACATCTCAAATTCATAATTTTTGAATCCGAACAACTTTTTCTAATCATTAATACTATATTGATTTTTTAATTTTTTTTGAAATTAGTTCAGTTTGAAGAAAGTCATAGACTTTTTGTGGTTTGTACTTTCAACTACTTTTCTTAAAAGTTTTGGATCTAAAGAGGAGAACTATATATATATATATCTTGTGCCAAAGGAGAACTAGTTTGACTTAAGTTGTCCAAAATGTAGGCTTGACAAGATTTAGAAAGTTACAAAGCATTGAAGTTTTTAAGCATGATATAAACATAAAAATTTCCACTTACTTTTATCATAAAAAATTAAAATAGTAAAAGAATACAATTCAATAAAGAGACAGACATGTTTAGAGTTTTGAATTAGAGAGAAACGAAATGATTATCATATATGTCTTAAATGGAAACTCCTCTATTCAACATTTCCATAGATTGGAACCTTGCATCTTCATTTCTCCTAAACTTATTTTCTAAACTACTGCTTTCTTATCAAAACTGCATCTTCTACTTCCTTCCCCTCAATCCCTAACAACTTCCTCCCTCCACCACCACCACGACGATGATGATTCCCTACTTTTTTCTCCTCCTCAGTGCACGTGACAGATTTGCTTCTTGTCACGTGACATTTCAAATCTTCTACTTGTTGTTCATCGAGAGATGGAAATGGTGGGGTGGGTTTTTGGGAAGAGAAAGAGAAATTGATAGAACGGACTCGCTGAAGCAAAGAGGGACTGTTTTGGGGGAAATTATAATGAGTTGTTAAAGGGGAATAATTAAATGGATCTGGGAATAAAGACAAGTTTACAGACCTCACACGCTGGAACAGAGATGGAGTTGTAGGGAGTTGATCTTCACTGGCCTCTTGTTTCTTGTCATTACTAGTATTTCTGAAGGTGGAAGTAATGAGAAGAGTAGCAATGGCGAGATTCAACACGCAGAAGAGAACAGCGGGCGTAAACCAGCTAAACACATATTCAATCATCACACCCATTTTTTAGGCAAAAGGGGAAGATTAGAGAGAGTTAGGGTTACAAGTGAAGTACATTTTCTATTTATAGAGTCAAGTGAAGTAGTAATTGGGGAGTGAGGAAGGAAGAACCTTTTTGGATAGGCTTAAAAGTCAGCTTTTGATTTATTAGAGTGTAAAAATATCAAAGTAATTTACTTTAGTAAAATTAAGCAAATGATAAATTACATTCTATTCCTATAATATCAATATTTATCAAAATCTTCTCTTTTTTTGGAAATTCGATACTTTATAAAACAATAGTATGTAAATCAAATGGACGGTACTTTTAATTTTTCTATTTAGCGTTACGGCGCAAAAAAAGATTATCGTCAAATCTTCATTAAAAATGTACTAGTATTGAATTATTCAATTTTATATAATATTAAAAATCAGATTCCTGCATCAGAGAAATGATTTTTGTTTAAAAAAATCTCTGAAACGCCGATCTGAACTTTTAAAGATTGAATATTTTGGGTTGGTGCGACTTCTGAATAATGGAAAATAATGTTATGTATGATCGATATCAAAAGGATGGATAGTGGTTTGGTGAAAGATATTTCGGTCATGAATCTTAATTTAGCAATGCTGCGGAGCTGGGTATTGACAATTCAAAAATAATCGAGATTAGATATGGTGTTGAAGGATTTCTCTTCATTGTGTAATTCGGACTGATATGGTGTAAAATTGTATATAGAAGTTGAGACATAGTCTGGGTTCGAACTTATTCTTTATGCATTGATTACTTCCAGATAAGGTATTGAGAGATAATAAATTTCGATGCAACAACAAGGTGACATCATGTGTGTTGAGGTGAAAAAATGACGTAATGTACTCTAATTGTTGAATCATCAATGATGATGCATATTACATACCGAAAAAAGAATGTTGATAAGTATATATCAGACACCAATAATTCAATTGTTGAAGAGAATCAAATAATACGGATTAGTCAACACTGAAACGGTAAATGAAATTCACAAAATAAAGAATGTTCAACTTTAAAGTTAAAGATCTGATAAAAAAGGTATGTTTTTTCAATTTATATGTTACATATTTTCAATGATATATCATTTGTGTGTTGTAATGTATTAGTATGATACCTTCAAAAAAAGTACAAAAGTAAAGGATGGGAGGAAGTGGAAATGAAGAAGTAAAATAAGGGGAGTGGGCCAAGGGAGATAGGTAAAGCGGTGACATGTGGAGGTGGGGGTGGAGAGGGAGTTGTTGCGTGTCGAGGGTGTGTTGAGGGGGTGAGGGTTATAGGTAAGGTGGTGGTGACGTGGGGGGAGATATTCGGTGGTAATCTCAAAACTTAGGGAGTGTATGGTTAGAAGGAAGGATGATATATTTATGTTGCGTTAGTTTTCCTATGTAATATATGATTTGATCCTAATTATGTTTTTTTCACATTTTGATGTTAAACCAATAATGTAATTTTATGATCAATTTACAGATAAATTATCAATATGTGAAATCTTTATTATGAAGTATATTTTTTTATATTGTGAAAATGAAATAAAGTTCTTTTTTTTCCTTTTTTTTCTTTTTATTTACTAAAACAGTCACCTTAGCAATAACCAATTATATTTTTTATTGCCAGCTACGTATAGTTTGTCATTCAGATGATTGTTGTTGAAATTACAGGCGTCCTGTTAGGAAGAATTCAGAAATATTCATAGTGAGATACTTTAATAGTGAACATACCTGTCCATTCAGGGATAAGTGTATTAGCAAGGTACAAGTCACAGTTTGAGTTTTGTTAGTGGTGGTGCAGCGTCTACATTAGGGAATCATACAAGAAACCTCTCCGAGCGATATAATGATGATTCAGGAAAAGTAATGGCGTTGTAGATTTCTTCTCAACAGTATTGCGAGCACATAGTTGCTTGAACTTATAAGAGTAAAACCTACTGATGGATACAGAAACGAAACAGCAAGATAACCTTATATTTTGAAACTTTGTATCCAAATTCCATATATTAAGGATCCTAAGTCTGAATACAACGATTTACGTATCTGTTTCATATCAGTACGGCCAATGATGGAAAGGATTTGAGTCTATAGGCCCAGTTGTTGTTGTTTGATGCTCACACCTTATAGTGGAATTTATCGGGTACATTTGTGTCTGCTAGTACACTCGATGGGGCATTATGGCATGTTGATTATGAAGTTATTTTAATTATTTTCTTAATATTAAGTAGTGATTTAGTATATGTTCTGTTTGTGTTTGTAGATTAAGGTTGAATATTTGCCTTTTGGGCGTACTAAATTGTTGGACACGAAAAAAATTGTTCATGACATAGTTTTCTTTCAACCATTTAAGAATGCATTTGGTTAGAGGGAACAGAGCTTGTTGTATTTGACAGAAATGAACGCATAAGAAAGGTGTGGAGTCATTGTTTATCCAACTGGTCCTCATTTTGCATGCATATTGGCACCTCTGGAAAAATGTGTATTCAAACTTTTAGGAGAAGCAGGTCCATTCTAAGTGTTTGTTTTACTTAATTGGCTAAGGTTATAGAAAGATTATTTGAAAATTGAAGGCTAAATTGGATAAAATAGATGAAAGTCAAAAAGTATCTCAAGATGCAGGTATGAAAGGTTGGTCTAGGTCCATGCCCAGTTGAACCGTGGGAAAATGATGACTTTAAATATAGCTGAATGTATCAATGATTGCTTTGTTGATGCATAACAATTACCCATTATAGATTTTTTTGGAGGAAGTTAGAATTCTATTTGGTTCTTCGAATTGTAAAAATAGAGAAATATCTTCTTATACAAAAGAAACATTTGGTAGAAGATTTGAAGAAATATTGATTTTAAACGCATCAAAAAGTGCAAAAATGAAGGTACATATTTGCTTTGTATTTATTATTTTATTGTTAAACAAAAATAAAATAAAAAACTTGTTGACTGTCTCTATTTTTTAAAAAATTGCAGGTTGTTGCATCTTCTGAGTTTATTTTTTCAGTGTATGAAGGTGGGATTAGATCATTGTTGTCCTATGAGAGGAAACTTGTTCTGTGAAAAGATTTCAATCATGCCGAGATACCTTGGTCACATGCAATAGCCGTCTTGAAGAATAAGAATATAACAGATGTAACACCCCTCCTGATATGATTATTATAACACGATGCATTCATAATACTTATATGCAATTCCAATAGAACCAATGCCGAACAAAGATAATGAAAAAGCTTCGGATTCTATTTTGGAATAAGAGGGGGGGGTGGGTCTTTCCACCTATATACAAAAAGATGCCTGGGATAGCCAGAAAAAAGAGAAAGGAAAAATTGCAGATGAAAGATACAACCAAAACGAATTGTTTGTGGAGTTATGGTCAAAGAAGTTAGGATAAAAGACATTACCTTCTTTCCAAAAGATTCCTTATTTATATTTTTTAGTATCTTGATGTGAAATAATGTTTCTAGATTTTTTTTAATTTGCTAATAATATGTGAATTTTTTTATTTGATGGATTACAGCAGTGAATGATTAAGCTAAAAATCTGATTTGATACTATATTCAAATTTTGACTGTTTTATTTTCGTGCATAAATTTTACAAATTTAAAAAATTTATATTGTTTAATCTCATTACTAAAATGGTAAAGTATACATGGGGATCTGATATAAAAATTGTATCCCTTCCAAAATATAATGATATCAAATTATTTATAGTTTATTATATAATATGTATTCTTAACGTATACTACCAATAACTATGTTCATATGTTGTATTAATTTAGCTATACATTGATTTTTTTATGTTGCTAACACGTGACATATGTTATGTTTTGTGATCTGATTGTAGTATAGTAATCAACATTTTTGATTTGCCGAAGTAATAAGTTTTTTGGATAACTTATTTTGTAAATCAACTAGTATAATAATTGTGTAAAAATTAGATCAGTATATACGTCTGAAAATTATTTATTATGTATGATCTTTATTTGTATTTTATTTATATAAATTATTTATTATCGTGTAATGAAATAAACTAGTAACATCGTGTAAACATATTATCAGTTTATAATATTACCCTATTTTAATATGGTATCGTTTTGTTATTTTGTAGAACTTCTTTTAACGAACTTAATTATTGTACTGTAATTAACTAATATAATTGAAATTCAACAAGTTGACAAAAATAATAAATAAACTAATGTATATATATAAGTATATATTCAAACTCGAACGATACTAATATGTTAGAACACAATAATTTGCATTATTTTAATAAGATATACTAATTTTATTTTTTGAATACTAAATAAAATCATATTTGTAATATTTATGTTACTTCGTATCTGATTATAATATAGTATTATATCTCTTGTTATTTTCGCATAATTAATAATTTTAACTAAGTAATTATGTGTCATTTTGGTCATAATTGAGTAAATTACTTAACAGATTATTTGTTAAACAATTTAATATAGTATCATCAGCTGTTGAGACAAGATAAATTATCAAAACTAGAAATTGGCTTAGTATTGAACGAAAATGAAGTTGAATACAAAATATTTCCGTCCAATGCTCTTCTCCGTTTTAGAAAACTGCCCTTTGCCTTTTGGAATCATCGCTCTCACTAACATATTTAGCCTTGATTTTGTCCATGTCATACTTCCATAACAATGTTCGTATCTGTTACGATATAGTCCACTCTGAAGACCAACAGATGGAATTTTCAATTTGTCGCTCAATATTCTGATAAGCAGCTACGAACAGTCCACAATCATTGAAAAATAAAAATACATTAAAAATGATTTGAATGTAAAGGAAATCTAAAAACTAACATTTTATAAAATAAAAAAAATTGATTCACAATACTTACAGCTTTCGCTTTGTTGTTTGCATAATCCTTGCGCACATTCAACTGTAAATGAATGTTGAGGACCACATTTCACTGTTTCCTTGTCTTTGTACTCCTCCCATGATAACTAATTAATTCTTCCGTTTATTAAAAAAACGCTATCCTGTAGATAGTTTTGGAAGAATTACAGACAACTGATTAAAGTATATACCAAATAACATGATTTTGCTCATCTTTATAATTTAAAACTAAATCATTTAGTTTAATCATAGACACAATTAAGCATTAATAAAAATTGGATGGATTAAAACAAAGAGTGCACATATAAAAACATACGTATTACAAATTTCTAAGCACATAATATTAAGGTATCATTTAATTAAATTAATTATAATATACTTAAAATACTTTGTTTACATCTAGAGAAACTTTTGTTTTCAGACCACACAACTTTTCAGGCATCATCGTCTACAGTTTGCCCAATTCCTATGCTTGGTGAAACAATTGCTCCATCAGAGTTACCGGAATTGAATTGTGTACCAACATTGTCTTTTGCCACATAATCATCCATATTTGTGACGATAAACCTCCTTCCTATTCTTCCAATTTTATTGTGAAAAATAAACAGCACTTCACAAATCAGAAAGAATTAAAAAAATCAAAATATCACCTATTTCACAGATTGTTTTCGTCTCGCAGCAACAACTTTCAAAATCTGAATGGTACTCTTTATTAATGCCTCAAGAAGCTCATTTTACTATCAGATCTTCAAATTTTTTGTCAACCTATAACAAAATTAATTAAATAATATAATGTAAAACATATAAGAGTTTAAATTAATTGATTACTTACATAAGACTTGATGAACGTACTTCAAGTCATCAATTTTTTAACTGCCAAACTTGTTTTCATTGATGAAATTTGAAGACACACGCGACTCAGATACATTTTCTGATTCGTTTTGGTGTGGTTTCTAGACTTGGAATGCATGATCTGTTGCTGGATTTGTTCCTTCTGTAGTTTTGAAAGTCTTGATAGATCATACTTATGTGGATGTACAACATTTATTCTCTTGTGTTTTGGTGGGGTTATTCCTCATTAGCACCTCTTGATGTTCTCTTTAACAAATATCTGGAGGGTTTTTTGTTGTAAGTCTTCAAAACCTAGGAAACCTACTCCTCCGGATGCACATCATTATTATCTGGAATTGAAATAGCACTGGTGGGTTTGGGAGGTACATAATTGTGATATGTTTAACCCAAGTGATTGTTTTTTCCTTCCTCCGGAGTTGGCTGAATGTTAGAAACATTCATCTAAAAAAATAAACAATTAATTAATGACAATAAACATATCAAAAGTTGTATCGCATAATTAAAGTATTAATTCAGATTTTTATGATTAAGATCTCTAAATGCATATTTGTCATAACCAACTCAACTTGGGCTTCAACCAAACAATTGTCAGTTGCAAATCCTGCGCATAACCGTTGCCTTTTTTGACACAATATGGATATTTACGTAAAGCCCCATTCATAAATCCATATATTAAGTGCATATGAACATTCATTCTATATACTTAAACGTACAAATACGTTTTGGAGGGGTTGTACTTTTTTTGAAAATATTTCATTAGCTTTTCAAAAGCAACTATTTCTCAAGAAAACTGTTGGTAACTACCATCTTCCACCATATAGAATTCTTTAATAAGAATTAGTAACCAAGTTGGGAATCAAAAATGTATGAATAAAATACAGTATAGCCATCTGAAAGGCATCCTCATTATTGTCCCATTCACCTACCATAAATCGGTGTACCAATCTTTGTTTATTAACATTATATGTAGTAGGAAAATATATTTCAACTAACCTACTGGTTTTTGAGTCCGAATATGTAAAGTATTTTACATTACCTTTACGATTCAAATCAGTAACAATGGCAAAATCACTGATACTAAATTTCAACACATTAGTAATTTGGCCTTGGTAATTGCATCTAGGATTATTTAGGTATGGTGAAAAAATTGTTTCTTTAAATAAATTCATACCTTCATCCTTAATAGATGATACTAAGTGTTCAACAAAATTCGTGTTGTATGTTGGACCAAACTTTAATGCATTAGTTGGAAAATGTTTAATGACATAATTCATATTTTGCAATAAAACAAATAAATTTTTATCAAATTATAACATATATAAGAAGTTTCTAAACTATTGACTGCATATAATAATGTTTCTGTTTTAAATAATACTAAAATTTACCTAATACTGATACTAAATATAAATAAACATGTTAATATGATACTTACAAATACTATTTGAAACTATATATAAACGAAACATTAAAGTTAAATATATTTCTTTGATACATTAAATTTCATGTCCAACACATCAAAAAATACTCAAAATTCACAATTTCAATTAGATATATAAACATAATGGCTGATACTTAAATTTTATATACTTATCAATAATTCATATAAATATGATACTTAAATAACAGATGTATGACCGTATGATACACATATACTATTATTTGATACCTTATATTGCATGCAAAATCATGTTATAACAAAAATTGATACTTTATGTAGATATACAAATCGATACTTATAACATATTTATACGTAATTAGTAATTATTACCCATTAATATATACGAAATATAAGTAAAAATAAAACAAAGAATCATTCTATCATGAGCACATAAAAATGATACAGAATAAAAAATAATTGAGCACACTAACAAATATATACAAAAATCATGATAAGATTAAAACAATACTTAATTTAATTAATCAGACTAATACTATCAAATAATTCATCAGGCTAACTAAAAAAATAATTTCATATACAATATAAACGACACTTAACAATCAGAATCAATAAACTAAAGAATCAACATGAAAATAATGATGTATATGAAAAATAAATTTACATACCGTTGGTAATGTTGGTCGAACAATAGGAGGTGTCGTCTTTCTACCCCTTTTCTTTGGGGTTTTTGAATCTTTAGAAGTAGATGCATGTTTGTTTTTTGATCAATTTTTCTTGCTAGATCTTGGTTTTGTCATGCAATAGTTTGATGCAACAATAAAGAACTCAGATCTACATAGAATTTGATTATGAAAATCAACAATATAATCTTTTGAACAATAAGCATAGTAAATACGCAAAAATGGAAAAAGTTAAAGAAATAGTAATGTGGATGATTATATACTTGATTTAAGACTCAAATTTGGATGAGTATTGATAATAATCCTTAGAATATTTTGAAGTTTAAATTTGATTTACAATTGTAACTGAAAATTAGGAAAAAAAATTTGGGAGAAATTGTTGGGGAAGGCGAGATTTTGGGGGAATGAAATCAGTTTTTGGGACGGTAACTTCTGATTTTGGGAAGGTAAATTTAACTTTTTAAGTTTCTAATGTGTAAAGTTAATTAGTATCATTGGGGGTAAAAAAAAGGATTTTTGTAATTTAATAAATTAGTAGGGATTTTTGTAAAAACTAAGTGAGAATGTTTTTTTTTCAACTTAAAAGTCATTTTATGTTGACCGTATATATTACCTTTTTTCCCTAATTCTTTTATTCTTTTTTTATTTTTTTTAAATATTTTTATCATTATTACTATAATTATTATTATTATTAATATTTTATTTATTTATTATTATTATTATTTATTTTGGTTAGGCTTTATTATTACATATTATATTTATTAATATTATTATTAATTATAATAATAATAATCCTTATTATTATTATTTCTATTATTATACAATTATTATTAATATCTATACATTTTATTATATATTATTAGCTTATTATTTTTATTATTTAATATTGTTATTCTTCTCTTTTCTCTTCTTATTCTTCTTCTTCTTTCTTTTCTTCCTCTTCCCTCCTCTCTTCTCTCTTCTTCTATCTTCTTCTTCTTCTTCCTCTTTTCTTTTTCTTCTTCTTCTCTTCTCTCTGCTTCTCGTCTTCTTGTTCTTGTTCTCTTCTTCTTCTTCTTCTTCTCTTTCCCTTGTTCTCTCTCTTCTTTCCTTCTTCTTCTCTTCTCGCATTCTTCTTCCTTCTTCTTCTTTCT
The DNA here is from genome assembly GCA_027704765.1 of Solanum habrochaites. NCBI lineage: Eukaryota > Viridiplantae > Streptophyta > Magnoliopsida > Solanales > Solanaceae > Solanum > Solanum habrochaites. The sequence continues at coordinate 71,277,494 of JAKWJA010002495.1, forward strand.
TCTTCTTCTTCTTTCTCGCCTCTTCTTCTTCTTACTTTCTTCTTCTTCTTCTCGCTTTCTTCTTCTTCTTTTTCTTCTCTCTTCTTCTTCTTCTTCCTCTTTCTTTTCTTTTTCTTCTTTCTTTTCTTCCTCTTCCTTCTTCTTACTTCTCCTCTCCTTCTTCTTATTAGTATTATTATTATATTTTCATATTATTATTATTAATTATTTATTTTTATTATTATAATTATTATTTATAAACAATTTGTGATGATAAAGAAATATGTGAATGATAGAAAAATAATAATTATTTATGGATGTAAAATATAAATTCATTTTGTTTCATTTTTTAAGTATAAAAACCTTAAATTAATCCACTTTTATCATGTTAACAATTGTTAAGGATATTTCAGACATTTTAATTAAAAAATAAGTGTTACCAGAACTTATTTGTCAAACACATCAATAACTTTTTTTTAACTTTAGCATTTTTATTCTAATACATAACTACTTATTTTAACAATAAGTTTCAGCACTTTCAAAAGTACTTTTTAAAAGTTGCTTTCTTTAAGCTCATCCAAACGGGCTCGAAACAAACAAGATAGTTAATTTAACATATATATACACCATATATATATATCATATATATATATATAATATATATATATCTATATATTGGTAACGACCTGTTTAGTAGTAGTCATTTTGAGCAGCAGATTTTAATTTCCTGGAAAAACTGGCTGATCGACGGACCCCACGACGAACCGTAAGGGGCCCAGACGGACCGTCGTACTGAGTCTCGTTTCCCAAAACACTTAGATTTGGAATTTGGGTACTGAGAGCGACTCTCTGACGCAGCGGATCGGAATGGCAGGACGGAACGTCGTGGGCACACGACGCGACCGTCACAATCAGGCCAATCAGTGATTCATCTCTGAACTCGTGACGGAGCACAATGAACGAAACGTCGCAAAAGTCGCTACAGGCCGTCACCGGCTGCGTAATCCCAACGGGTGGATTTCGTATAAGTAATTTAAGGGCGTTTGACTATTTCCTCCTGCTTAATATAAGTAAGGGTTAGATGTAAAGTCTAAATTATTTGGGGGTTAAAGAGATAAACCTTGAGTTAATTATTGGGTTATCATTGGCCACTTTTATACTTTATTATTGCTAATTAGGGTTAAAAGAAAGAGGGGTTGATAAGAAAAATGAAAAACAAAGAAAGAAAGGAGAATTCTAACGAGAAAGGGGAAGAACCGAAAGTGAACAAAGCTTTGGGGAAATTGCTTTGCTTCCTCACAATTCTTCGTGGAGGTAGGTTAATTGTTTTATGCTATTTCGTAGTAACTCTTAAAGCTAAGGATTGTATTGAGTAGTATTGTAAACCCTTCTATATGCTTAATTGTCATGCTTGTAATGAATGTGATTACATAATTGTGATAAAATAAGCATGTGAAGCTATTGATCCTAATCTTGACAAACCCTCATCTGGCTGGTTAAGGAGATTGATGATGCTTGGTATAAAAGAAGCTTGATGAACTAAGTGATGAGAAGTATGGAACGGGTGTCACGAACCGACACGTATAAGTTAGGGATCGGGGTGTCACGAACCGACACGTATATTAGGATCGGTGTCACGACGACACGTATAATTAGGGGATCGGGTGTCACGAACCGACACTTAGAATAGGGGATCGGGTGTCACGAACCCGACACGTAGAATTAGGGGATCGGGTGTCACGAACCGACACGTAGAATTAGAGGAACGGTTGTCACGAACCGACGCGTATATATGGAGCGGAGGGTCCACGTACTCGACACGATAGAAATAAGCTATGAATCTTCTTGAAGATGTTAATATAACCCAATCCTAATGAACCTAATTCCCAAATGGTATGCAAGTAGGCTTGAGTCCTCTGGGTGAACTGGCGGTGCTTTTATGAGTACATAACCTGTTGTTGCCACATGTTTGAGTATTGTAGTTGTATTTATGATATTATTTGATATATACTGTGTTTTCTATTTTGATTTGGCCGATGATACTCTCATTACTCGTGTTTGTACTGACCCCGGCCCCCTACGTGTAAATATTTTCTTTGGTATTTGTGAGTGTCAGCAAACGTACCGTCGTCTTCAACTCAACCGCAAACGCTAGCCGTCTTCATTCCCCGGATTTCAGGTGAGCTATGCCTTCTATCGCTGACGTCTTCTTCCTCTGTCTTGATGCCTTGAAGTTTCCCGCATGGACTAGCTTTTGTTATTTTTAAGCTTCTTAGATACTCTTAGTTTATAATTTGATCTAGATGTTCTTTGCGGTGATGACTTTCCTCCAGATTTTTGGGGAAATAATAGATGTTGAATTTTTAGAAGTTATTGAATTGGATTTTAATTAATGAGTTTAAGTCTTCGCGCTTACTTTCTTTGATATTATATTGAAAGGTTTAGGTGTAGATGTTGGTTTCGCTCACATAGGAGGATCAGTGTGGGTGCCAGTCGCGGCCCATTTTGGGTCGTGACAAACTTGGTAGCAAGCATTAGGTTGTTGTCTCATCACACAAGACAGGTCTAGGTAGAGTCTTAAGGAACGGTAGGGGGACTCCTTTAAACTTTTCTTTGAGAGCTATAATACTTAAGGAAAATCTATTTCATTCTTTCTTTCTTTCGTGCTATTTACTTGGGTCCAATTGGTATATCTAGTGATACAAATTGTGTGTGACCATCTTCACTCTTATGTTAGCAGATTGTTAGAACTAGAGCAAACAACTACTACGCCAACACCAACATACCGGCAGACAAGAAGGCGTCTTATCCAGCCACTGGGGGCTGTATTGCTCGGAGAGAAGTAGTGATCAAGAAGAGGCCGTGGAAGCGGTCGTTGGATGACTCCTTTAGAGGAAAGAGACGAGCACTCTATACCCATCTGGTACTAGGGCGGTGACTCCTCCACCAACTGAGGACGTGGTAAGAGAAGGTGAGGATAGGAGAATGAACAGTACAAGAATTAGGGATTTGGCCACCCCACCTACCCCAGATATGATCAATCAGGTCTTTGCTTATCTTAGCGGGTTATCTGATCCGTGGCCCGACGCCCCCCACCTCCAGTGTTTTCGGCAACCAACACTCCGGTTCTGGAGGTCAACATGCAGCTACTATGGCTCCCGCATGGATGCCCTCATGGAATAGGCATTTCCTTCCCCCCCCCTTCCCCTCGTCTGACCACATGGCCATAACGAAAAATGATCAGGCATGAACGTTGTTAGTAAGTTCTTTAATTGAGGAACATCCAGTCTTCAGGGGCCTGGAATCTGAGGATGCCTAGACGATTTCCTGGTTTCACTGTCAATGAGCTACTAGACAAGATGGGGTCTAGTGAACGGTTTGGTGTTGAGTTTGTGACGTACCATTTCAAGGGACGGCACAAAATTGGTGGCGGTCACATGTTGAGTGTCAACCAACAGAGGCAAATCACCTATGACTTGGGGCGTCTTCTCATAGCTTGTTTTAGGGAGAAGTATAATTCCCCGACTTTGAGAGATAGGAAAAGAGAGAGGTCTTGACCTAGATCAAGGTAGGATGTCGTTTTACTGGCATATGATGCTAAGTTTCGCCCAGCATTTATCAAGGTAATGCCCCCAACTATTTTTCAGTCACAAGACGGGTTTCGCCGTTTGTGAGGGTTAAGGCAAATTGCGGATTTCAGCCTTACAGGTAGCGGCTAGGCAAATCCTTTCAGAGTGGTAGACTCACTTGTGATATAGGTGAAGGAGTGAACCAGATGACTTCACCATGGCACAACAAATCAAAAAAGGTTTCGAAGAGGGAGGTGAGTTTTATGGTTCTTACTCTAGATGAACAGGGTTCAGGAGGTTACTCAGTCCGACCAATTCAGTCTTCACTACAGATATAAGTTTGGGGCCACCTCAGACCGGTCCAACTCACTCTCTTAGAGAGACCTATGCTTGAGATCCAGAAGTGTTATGGATGTGGGAACTGTACATATAGGAGAATTGTCCAAACAGGTTAGACCCCAATAGCTATGAGGTAAGGTGGTCCTGGTAAGAGGCGTTATTCTGGAGAACGCGGTTGCCCGGTATGGGTGGTCACCAAAACGGTCGTGGTCCGGTACAACTGGATCCTAACTACAACACAACATGGTAGGTGCAAAACGGGCAGACAGGTGATAGGGCCCATTGTTAACGCTTCCCTGGCGGTCTAGCGGAGGCCATCATATGCTGTTTATCACATGTAATCTTTTGGTTTGGGGTGATCGCATGTTTCTTGGTATTAATTTGAACCCTGGCTCTACATTTTTCATATGTATCTTCCTCATTGCTACGGGTCTTATTTACATTTGTGATTGCTTGACATGCCTATCGTGTTTCATTTCTTTCTACTTCCTGTGGGTGAGTCTGTGATAGTTGAAAAAGGTATATGGTCTTGTCTGGTGACTTTTGTGTGGGGAGCAATACTCAATGTAGACTTGGGTTATCTTAGAAATGTTGATTTCGATGTAATTTTGGGTATGAGTTGGCTTTATCCAACTGTTGCAAGCTTGGATTGTAATGCTAAAACTTGACGTTAGCCAAAGCCAAGCCTGGTACAGATCCGTTCATGTGGGAGGGTGACTACATCACTTTCCAATCCGGTTCGTTATCGTCTCCTTTCTTTGTGCTAACGAGAATGGTTATAAGGGGTTTGTTAGCTTTCTTGGCACACCTCGGGGATGATACTACCCAGGTACCGTTCAATTGAGTCGTTTCGATAGTCCCGGGTTTTAGATGGTGTTTTCCCCCTCCCACACTTCCTCCGGCATCCTTCCTGGTATGCCACCGGATAGATATCTTGACTTCTTCTGCATCATCTTAATTGGGTACTCGTCCCCATTTCTATACCCCCTTATAGAATGGCTGCTCCCGCTGAGTTAAGGGAGTTAAAGGCTACTTCAAGAGTTGTTGAGCAAAGGCTTCATTAGACCTAGTGCAATCCCCTGGGGTGCTCCTGTTTTTGTTTGTGAAGAAGAAAGATGGGAGTCTTCGGATGTGCATAGATTAACCGCCCAACAAACTAAATAAAGTAACTGTAAGAACAGGTAATCCTCTTCCTCGCATTGATGAATTTGTTCGACCATTTACAACAGGGCTTGTGTCTTCCTCTAAGATGACTTGAGGTACTGGTTTCATCAATGGAAAATAAAACCGGGCAGAATATGTGCCAAACTGCTTTTCGAAACGCAGGTATGGGCATTAATGAATTCTTGGTAATTTCGCTTTGAACTAACGAATGCCCCTTCTGTATTCATGACTTGATGAACGGGATGTTTTAAGCCATATCTGTATCTCTTGTGAATCGTATTTATGGATGATTATACTGATCTAGCTCTACAAGAATTAAGAAGGAACATTATGAGCATTTGAGAATTGGTGTTGGAAATGAAGGGAGAAAAAACTTTATGCCAAATTCTCGCAAGTGTGAGTTTTGGCTAGATTCCAGTGTCTTTCTTGGTGCACGTGGTTTCTAAGGATGGAGTGATGGTGGAATCCTTCTAAATCGAGTAGTAAAGAAATTGGGTAAAGACCTACTAATGTGTCCAGAAATACGAAGCTTTTTGGTTTAGCCAGTTACTACCGTCGATTTGTCAGGGTTCTCGTCTATTGCTTCCCAATGACAACTTGATAGCAAATGTTCCATTTAATGGTCGATAATGTGAGGAAAGCTTTCGAAACTCAAGAACTTGTTTTGACTACGCAACCAATCCTTTACTTGCCAGTAAAGGGTAAGAACTTGTTTGTATTGTGATGCATCCTATTCTTGGTTTGGGTGCAGTGCTAATGCAAAGAAGAACGTAATTGCTTATGCTTCGAGGCATTAAGTGATGAACGTAATTATTCGACCCATGATTTGGAGTTGGCTGCGGAAGTGTTTGCATTAAAGCAAATTGAGACACTATCTTATGGGGTTAAGTGTGAAGTCTATAGGATCATCGTAGGTCCTACAGTATGTCTTTACTCAGAAACGATTTGAATTTGAGACAGAGAAGTAATGGAGCTACTGAAGGATTATGATGTTTACCATCCTTGTATCCCCAGGAAAGGCTAATGGTTTTGGCAGACGCCTTAAGTGAAAAGCAGGGAGCATGGGTAGTTAGCCACTTACAAGTTTCTAGACCGCCCATTGGCTAGATAGTTCCGACTTTGGCTACCTGACTTTCTGAGGTTAGAATAAATAAGGAAGGGAGGATTTTTGGCCAGTGTGAAGGCAAGATCTTCCTTTCTTGACAAATTAAGGGAGAAGCAGTTTAACTGATGAGAAACTGCTTCGGATCCGAGATAATGTGTTTGTTTCAGGAGAGGTTAAAGAAGCAATAATGGACGAGGGAAGGTGGTTTTGAGAATTAAGGAAGGGTATGTGTGCCCCGTTTTGATGATGTGCTCCACCTATTCTTTATAGAGGCTCATATGTCCGGATATTATATACAGTCCTGTGCAACCAAGATGTATACCGTGACCTAAGGCAACATTTTTGTGGAGTAGAATGAAGTCGCGACATTGTGGAGTTTTTTGCCAAAATGTCCCAATTGTCAGCAAGTCAAGTATGAACAACCAGGCCCGGAGGACACCTTCAAAAATGCCCATTCCCTAATGGAAGTGGGAGAGATTGCATGGACTCTTGGTTTTTCTTCCAAATACATTGGGCAAGTTTGATTTCTTATTTTGTAATTTGTGGACACATTAACTAAGTCAAGTCGGCCATTTTTCATTCCGGTTAAGGTGACTCAATGCAGAGAGTTAGCCAGACTCTACATCTGATAAATTGTCGGGTTGCATTAGTTCCACTTTCCCATCATAGCAGATAAGGTACGCAGGTTTACTTCGATGTTTTGGAGAACATTGCAACGCAATTCGGTACTAGTTGGACCTATTACTGCATTGCACGCCTCAAGACACGATGGACAGTCTGGCGAACATTAAAGTATGGAAGATATGCTTCGAGCATGTGTGATAGAATCGGTGGTCATTGGGATAAATTTTTTAGCCCTAGCGTGGTTTTCTAACAATAATACTATCACCACGCATTGATATGGCTCCTTTCGAAGCTGTGTATGGGAGAGATGTAGGTCTCTCCCATTGGTTGGTTTTGATGCATTCGAGGTTATACCTTGGGGTACGACCTTTGAGTGGATTCGTTAGAAAAAGTTTGAAATTTATGTCAAGAAAAGCTTTTAGCGGCTCAAGTAGGCAAAAAGAGTATGCAGATCAGGTCCAGGGACTTGGAGTCATGGAGGTGAGCAAGTTTGCTGAATGGTTTCACCCAGAGGGTTGATCGATTTGTAAAAAGAGGTAATCTTAGTCCGAGGTAATATTGGTCCATTTTAAGTTCTGAAGCGAGTACGGGAGGTGGCCTATGATACTCTTGCCTCCAGGCCTGTCAGGAGTGCACCCGATATTTCATTGTCTCGGTTTAAAAGGTATCAAGGGGATGGAAACGACACATTTCGTTGGATTCATCAGTTCTGCTGATGATACTTGTCTTTGAGGAGGACTGTTTGCATTTTAGATAGAGAAGTCCCAAGTTAGATCGAGGGACATGGCATCCATTAAGGTTGCAATGGAAGATGACATTGAAGAATCCACTTGGGTGAAAGAGGCTGACATGCAAAGACAGATACGCCACACCCTGTTTACAACACGATTGCAGGTACGTCTTTTCACTTTTTTTTTCTCGTGATCGTTCGAGGACGAACGACGGGTAAATTGGTTCTATTGTAACGACTTGTTTTAGTCGTTTGAGCAGCTCAGATTTTATTTTTTTGGAAAAACGGCTGAGTCGACTGACCCCCACACTGAACCGTCATTGCGCGACGACGTCGTGAGGGTCTAGTTCCAAAACACTTAGATTTAGAAATTTTTTGGGTACTAAGAGCGACTCTCTGAACGTCACGACGAATGGCATGGACGGAACGTCGTGGCACGACTGACGTCACAGTCCTTCAGTAATCATCTCTGAAACTCGGTGCCGGAGCAGCAGGACGGACCGTCGCAGCGCGATCGGCCGTCACGGCTATGCTAAAATCCCATGCTGGTTCGGAATTTCTGTTAAGTAATTAAGGGGCGTTTTGGACTATTTCCTTCTGAATTATAAGTAGTGGGGTAATGTTAATATCTAATTACTTGGGGTTTAAAAGAATAACCTTGATTAATTATGGGTTACTTTATTGTCCATCTTTTATACTTCTTATAACATGCTAATTAGTGTAAAAGAAAAAGAGGGTTAATAAGAACAAATAGAAGAACAACCAAGAGAGAGAATCGAACGAGAAGGGGAGAAACGAAAGAGGAAACAAAGCTTTGGGGAAATTGCTTGCTTGATCACAATTCTTCGGTGGGCGGTTTGGTTATGGTTTTTTTAATGCTAGTCTAGTAAACTCTTAGATAGCGAATTGATATGTATTGATTAGTATTGTCAACGCCTTCTATATGCCTTAATTGTAATGCTTGTATGAATGTGAATTACATAATTGTATAAAATAGCATTATGAAGCTATTATCCCTAAATCTTGAAAAACCCTACTTTTGTCTGTTAATGAATTGATGATGCCTTGGTATAAATAGGCTTGAATGAACTCAAGTGTGAAGTAGTGGAACGGGTGTCACGACACCGACACGATAATTAGGGATCGGGTGTCACGAACCGACACGTAGTATTAGGGGATCGAGTGTCACAATCGTACACTAGAATTAGGGATCGGGTGTCCTAACCGACACTATAATAGGGATCGGGTGTCACGAACCAACACGTAGAATAGGGGATCGGGTGTCCACGAGCCGACACGTGAATTAGGGAACGGGTGTCACGAACCGACAACGGTATATGGGAGCGGAGTGTCCGTACCGCCATCAGAGAACTAAGGCAATAATGAATCTTGAAAGATGTTAATATAACCCTCTAATGAACCTAATTTCCCAATTGGTATGGCATTGAGGCTTGAGTCCTCATGGGGAACTTGGCGGTGCTTATTTATGAGTAGCATAACTTGTTGTTGCCACTGGTGTAGTATTGTAGTTTGATTTTATATATTATTTGATATACACCTGTTTTTCTATTTTGAGTTGGCCGATGATACCTACTCAGTACTCCCGTTTTTTTGTACTGACCCCACTTGTAAATGTTTTCTTCTTTGTGATTTGTGGAGTGCATCAAACGTAACTCGTCTTCAACTCAACCGCAACCTGCCAGTCTTCATTACAACACCGTATTTCACAGGGAGGCTATGCTTCTAGCTTGGACTGGAATCTTCTTCCTCTGTCTTGATGCTTGAAAGTTCCGGCATGGACTAAGCTTTGTTTATTGTTAGCTTCTGTTTCTTAGAATACTCTAGTTTAGTAATTTGATCAAGATTTTCTTGTGGTGATGACTTCCAGATTTTGGGGAAATATAGAATGTGAATTTTTAGAAGTTATTGAATTGGTTGTTATTACTGAGTTTAAGGCTTCCGCTTCTTTCTGTTGATATTTATTGAAATGTTAGGTTTTATATTGGTTTGTTCGCTCACATAGGAGGATAAGTGTGGGTTCGCAGTCGCGGCCCGTTTGGAATCGTGACATTATATATATATTAATATATACATATCTGATAATATATATATACATATATATCTATATCTATTACTAATAGATATATATCTATACATAGATATATATATATAGTATATACTATATAGATAATTTATTTTTTTTAAAAAAACAAATCAAATTAGGTGTATTAGAGTTTCTTTGAATTGATTTTTTGTTTTTTCGACTTAAAGTCAAAATTACAAAATGGAAATTTTAATTTACTCTCTCCGTTAAAAATGATCATATTTAACTTGGTACAAAATTTATAAATATGAAGAAGAATTTTAAATTTTGTGGTTCTAAAATTAAAAATAGGTCAAATGTATAAAATTGTCATTTGATCTTGTGGTCTTAAACATGTCACGTGCAAATGAGATCATTCTTTTTAAAACTTTAGGAATATTATATTTTACTTATTTTCATTATTTTAACTTAAAACATAGATATTTTTTCATTTACTCAAAACACTCCAAATCCACATACAAATTAACATAAATACAATGAATTTTATACATGCAGATGTGACAAATTTAAGTGGTATTATTATGGAAAAATAACATAAATACACAACTATAAGTTTTATATTCTCTAATTTTCCCTTATTTTTTTAAATATTACATCATTCCCTTTTTAATAATTTTAGTGTAAGTTTTATAGATACATTACATTTCTCTCCCTATAATACACAATTTCATTTTGATGCTATTTTTTCTCCATTAAAACACTCAACCTTTGTAAATCAGTTTTTGGATTTGAATTTTCTCCATTTAAACACTCAACCTTTTAAATATCAGTTTTTTGATTGTTGAATTATTAATTTTAATTAATTTAAATAAAAGAACCAATTTTCTCGTACCCAATTTTTGATTTCAAAATTCAAAAATTTTGAAATTTCAAAATCAGGACAAACTTCTCTTAACTTCTCCTGTTTTGTTCCTTACTCCATCAATTTTCAGTTCTTGTTTTTCCATAATCATCTTCCTATCTCTTAAGATTTTACTCCGGCCGTTTGCAACTTCAACGTAAACCCCATCTTAACCCCTCCCAAAAATAAAATCCTAAACCCCCAAGTTCAGTTACCGGAAGAACAATTCCACTAAGAGGAAAGATTAAACGCACAACCAAAAAGCATATGAATTTGGTAATCTCCTTGTTCTTGGAGGCAAAAATGAAAATGAACTTTCACCTTTACAAAAGGTTCAATGATTGGTTGTTTGATTTATATAATAATATATATATATTCACGTTGCATAAATCAGTAAGATATTAGTTGTTATTTGATGTACGATCAGTTTTGAAAATTGTTATAATGTATCAGTCACTATAAGTTTATCAATGTGTCATCCACTGTCCTTTATGATACATATATATCAGATTGTGTACATTGTTTAGAGGTCGATGTTTCTGTACATGTATTAGATATGTATCCCATGTTATAATGTTTTTAGTTAATTCACTATACATGTAGTAGACAATGTATCACATGTTTTTTCATGTAGTAATGAATTTCCTGAAAACTGAAACCAGGTATCAGTAAGTGTTCTTATTTGTTTTTTTTTATATGTATATTTCAATATCCGTTATATTTGCTGTTTTTATTTTTTAAATTGGCAGCCACTGAAGTACAAGATAAAAAGATACCAACATCCCATAGGTTTGCTTCAATTTGAAACAATATTCCTAAGACTTTGAAAAATATATAGGGAGAATGTTATCCAAATAATGTTTTAATGAGCTGTTTTTTACCCTTTATACTAGGGGAGAATGTTATCCAATTACTGCTGATTTTATGGTGATTATGAATCTGTTACCGTTAAATTTTACGCTTTTTTAATAACAAACATATTGTACCGTTTTTTCCCCATTTTTTTTCTCAAAGTTTAACTTACCATGTATCATTACACCATGTTCACTAGAGTTAAGTATCATCGAACAAACAAATAGAATGGATTTTTGTAAATACTAATTTATTTATCGGGACAAATGTAATTATTGAATTAACACTATGGTATTTCTAAATTTTGTACTTTTAATTTTTGAGGTTTTTCTTCCCCAATGTCCAATATTGTACTGACTCGGCCTAATCGCATACGTTCATGGGAATTTTACGTGGCACAGCAAATAATATAAATCTATTTTATGAGACATATTTTAAATTTTTAGATTTAAGTAATTCTATTTTATAAAGTAAAATTTTTAAATATATAAATTTATTTTATGTGGTTTAAATTATTTTTATCTAGTTTACAAATATATAAATTTTTATTTTAAAATAATTAAAGATTTCATGCTTAAATACTCAATCAAAAATTAAATTTTTTTACTCTCGAAAAATGAAATGTGTCATATAAAATAAAATAAAGAAATACTATATTTTATACGATTGCATACTTATACTGTTCTGAAAAGGGCTAAAATAACCCTCGAATTATTGAAAATGGTCAAATTCCCCTCCATTCCACTATTGATTCTAAATGTCTTTTCAATCATCAAATACAATCGCACCATTTGGCCCCAAATGTCCTTTGGTCCATCCACTATTGGGTTTAAAATTGACCACTAGTTAACTATATTTTAAATTAAATTAATATTTTTAAAAATACTTGTCGTTCAACTATTGGTTATAAAATTAATTTATTATTAATATAAAAATTTTAACGGACAAAAGGCCTAAATACTTCTTAAGTACTTGGAAATGGTACAAAATTAACCCTTCATTTCATCCACCTATTGGCTCCAAAATAAACCCTTCTCAACACGGACCCCACTATTGGGTCCAAAATACCCTTTTCAATCCACCTTTTGTTTCAAAATTGCCCACTTATTTAACGTTTTATATTAAACTATTTAAATATTCTTTTCAATACGTGGCGCTCAAACTATTTGTTATAATTTAACTTATTAATTAATTTATAAATCAATCCACTCCACCCATGACTAATTAACCCCTCTAAATTAAATAAATCCGACACATTATTAATGTAACAACGAATTTTAACTACTAACCAATTGAGTTTTTTTAAAAATTGGATGTAAAATAGTCTATATAAGTAAATTATATCATTTAATTCAAGTATCCTAAATAAAATACTCGATAAACTTAAATCTGCATATTTATCTTAATTATCCTTACAAATCTCAATTATTGTTACTCATAATTAACTTTTTTTTTAAGAATTATTACAGGTGTTTAAAATAAATAATAAATATTTATAAAATATATTTAAAAAATGCATAAATTATCGGGATGTTTACTTCTTACCTTTATCAATAAATTTCGCATTCAATCTGAAGAAAGTGTCCTCCTAAATAAGCGGCTCAACCTACATTTTATTGGGGCTTCGATTCGGACTCGAATATTGTTCAATGTTATTTTCAGATTCTATACTTTCAGCGTGTTTAAGTAGTGTTTGATTATGATTTGGATATTATGATTAAATTATTAATTGGGTGAGATTAGTTAGTAATTAGTGGGTAGTGGATTTTATTTTATAATTAATTTAAGAAATTAAATTATAACCAATAGTTAACTCAAGATTTTAAAAAATTGTTTAAAGAGTTTAATTTTAAAAACAAATAAAAAGTGGTCATTTGAATCCAAAGGTGGATGATAAGGGTATTATGGAGCCAATAGGTGGATGAAAAGGACATTTTGGAGCTAATAGGTGGATGAAGGGTAATTTTGTACCATTTTCAATACTTCAAGGGTATTTTAGGCCCTTTTCCGTATAATTTATAAACAAACCCACTATCCACTCATTACTAACTAAACCCCACCCAATTAATAAATCAATTATAATATCAAAATCGTCATAAACACTACTAAAATACGACAAAATTATAGATTCCTTAAGATGATCCAAAATTAATCGAGATCGAATCAAAATTCCAATCAAATTTAGGTTGAGCCGCTTATTTATGAGAACAATTTCAATATGATTCTCTTTCAAACTTGAATTCGAAATTTATGTATAAAGGTAGAGAAGTAGTAAATTCCAAATTAATTCATGCACTTTTTTTAATATAATTTTATAAATATTTTATGATTTGTTTTATAAAAACTGTGATATATTACTTGTTTAAAAAAAGTGAGCTAGTAATAACATCACATAATGAGACAAAAGATAATTAAAATGAACATAAGTAGACTTTTAAGTGAGTCGGGAAGGTTTTACTTTAGACACTTAATATGTGATAATTACTTCTATTTTCGGGCCTCAAAATTTTAAAAACACTCATTGGCAGTTAGCGTTCCTGTTGTTGCATTATTAAGGTGACGAGTTTATTAATTTTGGTGGGTTAATTTATTAATGGGTGGGTCTGACTTGAGTTAAGAAATTATATTAATAAGTTAATATAAACAACTATTTGAGCGCGACGTTTTAAAAAAAATATTTAAATAGTTTAAATTTTAAAACCTTTAAATAGTGGGCAATTGGAATCCCCCAGGTGATGATAAGGCATTTTGGAGCCAATAGGTGGGTAGGAAGGGTATTTTGGAGCCAATAGGTGGATGAATAGTAATTTTGTACTATTTTCAATACTTAAAGGATATTTTAGGCCCTTTTCCGTTATACTTTTAAAATATTTATTTATTTCGTTATCTTTCCCCTTTCCTTCTCTCAATCTGGCTCCCTTCTCACCTCCTTCTCTCTCTATATATTTTATATGATACTCCATGTCAAAGACATAAAATTTATTCAAATACACTTTGCCAAATATAGGAAATTAATTAATAAAGAGAAAAAATATGTGTATCAACTTCGTTAAATATAATTTCTCTTTATGTATCAAATATAACCTCTATTTCTGTGTTGCGAATGAACAACTTGTATTTATGTACCAACTCGAATGATTGAACATGTCACGACCCAAAACCGATCCGCGACTGGCACCCACACTTACCCTCCTATGTGAGCGAACCAACCAATCCAAACCCTAACATTTTAATATAATATCAACAGAAAGTAATGCGGAAGACTTAAACTCATTAATAAAAACCAATTCAATAACTTCTAAAATTCAACATCGATTATTCCCCAAAATCTGGGAAGTCATCAGCCACACGACATCTATGATCAAATTACTAAACTAAAGTATTCCAAGAAGCTAATAAACAAAAGCAGTCCATGCCGGACCCTCACTTCCAAGGCATCAAGACATGAGAAGAAGATCGTCCAAGCTAGAAGCATTAGCTCACCCTGAAACCTGTGTAATGAAGATACTAGAGTTTCGGTGAGTTTGAAGACGACGGTATTTTGTTGGGCACTCACATATAACAAAAAAGAGCCTACAAGTAGGGGTAAGATACAAACCACGATACTGAGTAGTATCATCGGCCCAACTCAAAATAGAAACAGTATATTCAATAATATCATAAATCACTACAATACTCTCACATGTAGCAACAAACAAGTTCTATACTCATTAATAAGCACCGTCAAGTTCACCCATGGGGACTCAGCCTCATGCCATACCATTTGGGAATTAGTTTTTCATTAGATTGAAGTATATTAACGTCTTTCAAGATTCATTATGCTTATTTCTCTCGTTTCTGGTACGTGACACTTCGATCCCCTAAGTCTAACGTGTCTGTTCTTGACCCCGATCCCTAATTCTACGTTCCAGCTTCGTGCCAACCCCGATCCCCTAATTCTACTTTGTGGTTCGTGACAACCCGTCCCTAATTCTAACTGTCGGTTCGTGCACCCGATCCCCTATTACTAACTACGTGTCTTTCGGACACCCGATCCCTAATTTACGTGTCGGTTCGTGACATCCGTTCCACTACTCTCATCACTTAGTTCATCAAGCCCCAGCCTTCTTTTATACTAGGCATCATCAATCTCATTAACAGACAGCTAGTGCATTTCAAGATTTTCGATTGAATAGCTTCATCATGCTTATATATCACCTTATGTAATCATATTCATACAAGCTACATTAAGCCATATAAACGGGTTTACATACTACCCCCAATACATATCATTCGCTATTAAGGTTTACTACGAATAGCATAAAAATCATCACCTAGCCTCCACTGAAGAAAATTCGTGATCAAGCACGCTCATCTCTTCAAAGTCTTTGTTTTCCTCTTCGTTCTTCTCTTTTCTTCTCTTTCCCTCGTTCGTTTCTCCCTCCTCTCCTCTCTGTTCTTTGCTCTAATTTTTTTATTCAAAACCTCTTTTCCTTTTACCCTAATAATCATTAATTAAGTATAAAAGATGGACACAAGTAACCCACTAATAAATTTGAAGGTTATCTCTTTTTTCACACCTCAGAAATTTGATTATTAACATTCAAAACCACTAACTTATAATATAAGCAGAATAGTCCAAAATGCCCCTTAAAAAAACATTTACCGAAATCCGACCCAGGCCTGGGATACGCATCCCTGTGACGGGCCGTCGTGCCTCGACGGTCCGTCCTGCTGTCTTCCGTCACAGATTCAAGGGCCAATTTCCTTAAAGGTCTTGTGACGGCCCGCATGCATGAGACGTCGTCCTGCACGTCCGTCTGACGTTCAGAGATCGATCCAGTACCCCCAAATTTTCAGAACTAACTTGTTTTGGAACGAGACCCCCTCTACGGTCCGTCGTGGGGTCCGTCGACTCAGCCAGTTTTTCCAGAAAACAACTGCTGCTCAAAACGACTAAACAGGTCGTTACAGAACACAATTTGTATGTATCATATGATCTATTTTTTTATATAACTTGTATTGTCGAATGTAGTATGTATCTAGCATCTCTCCTCTCTCTACATTTTACCGTTCTCTCCTAATCTCACTCATTTTCCTTTCATTATGAAAAATAAATGATCATAACTATAATTATAAATTTTTAATTAGACCCAAGTTATAGTCATTGATAAAAAAAAAGATTTTTTTTCAAAATAACAATATTTTAACATTTAATAGGATCCGTTAGCAATATTTTCAATATTTATTAAAAATAACAATATTTTAGTTTATTATGAGCTGATTTATGTATTTTTTTCTTTATTTAACTTAAATAACAGAATTAAGAAATAACAAACTAGAGGAAATCAAGAAGGAAAACATTTCAAATTACATTAAGTTGCTAAAAAATTTCATTACTTTCCTTACAAAAGATTATAAGACCTAAAATAAGTGGTCTCTTCCTTCTTCCTAAAGGTCATTATTTGCCCTTATCTTTAAAACCAGTTATTGTTACGAAACTTTATGATAATACTTTTAGAGTTTTATCTATTAAATTTGATTTTTTAAAATTTATAAATTTGAACACCTATAATCTTATATGTTATTTGACATACTTTTCTCACAATGTATTTATTTTATTTACCAGTATCATTTCTTAAATCATATTCATTCCAATATGTATGTCATTTGTATTTTTTTTGCTTTTTCACTTCCCCAACACTCCCTACCATCCCCATACTTTTAATACTTTAATTTAAACCCTCAAGTTATCAGAAATATACTTTAACCCATTTTTAATATTTTAAATACCCCCCTATCCCTTACTATTTCTTACTAAATCATCTATTCTCATTTCTCTCATATATTTTCTATATCCTCTCACTTTCTCATCTCAATTTTTTAAGCTTTTAATTTTTATTCCATTTGTGTCTAGTTTACGGAATCCATATATTTTCAATTTTCATCTAAATTTATATATATATATATATATCTCTACTATATATATAATCTCATTCCGCTATCAAGTATTGGATTTCAAATTACAAGTTACACTTACGACAAACTACAAGCCCCCCCTTCAAGTTGATTTAACATATGCTATTAACGCAGACATTTGGTACATTCGTTTTATAATATTTATATTTTATTTTTCATCTTTAATTTTGGTGTTATTATTATTTTTATATTACACTTTATATATAATTAAATATGAGTTCTAGGGAAAAAAAGTACCGGTAATGAAAAAGAGAATGAACATGAGAAAGAACAAGGTGCATTTTTGAAATATTTAATTTTGATAAAAAAAATAGTAAGGAAAAAAATAAGAGTAAATGTGGTGGTACTTCATCTAAATCAATGTCTAGAGTTAAATTTAATACAAATGATTCTACTTATATTGATGATACTTCTTATTATATTGCTGCAATGTTCAACTCGATCATAAAGTTTAGAAACGACGTTATGATACATATTAATCCTACTCTTGATTAAAATTTAGTTGAGAATTAGAAAGTTGATTTCGGGAGAAGAAATAGAAGATACTTACTTACTAGTCTGGATGAAACAATAAATTCCAATGAAACTACAAATGTAATGGAGCAAAGTGTGGACTCCCCCCTTATATACCTCCCACAAGGGAGAAGATGAAGTAGCAACACCCTAAAACTTTTTTTCTATGGTGCAATTATTATTTCTTTCCATAATGAAACTAATGCTGCTATTTGTAATAAGTGTAAGCAACCTTTTTAACATAGCACAAGGTGGGGTCAAGGTGGGACAGGGGACTTAAGATAACATTTTTTATCTTGTGTGCTGATTCAATATAAAGAAGCTAAAGCATTAGCCAATAGAAAAAAGAATTCAGTTAATGAAAAAAAAAAAAAAAAAAAATTTTGATATTGAGTGTTATGAATCGGTAGGGACTTGTCTAACATGTTCCAGGAACATTAGATCCGTCTAACCCCGGTGGTCACTAACACAACGTAAATATAATCAGGAGAGATTGCAAAAATTAACTAAAGAAATGTTTTTATTTGTGAATTTGGCTTTAGTAATTCATTCAAATTTCTATTTTTTGAATATATTCACCAAACTTATAATTTGTTTTTGAGGTTTTGCAAAGAATACACTTAAATTTGAGGTTTTTGTATATCAAGGGTAAATATTGCAATAATCTTCAACATCATTGTTTGTTTAGCATAAGATAGTAGAGGTGGGCTATAACTTTCGGACATGGATCGTAGTGTTAATGAAAATGATTATTTAACTATTACAACACATTGGATTGATCATAATTGGAACTTTGCAAAAAAGAATCTTAAGTTATAAAGAATGTGTAGAGAAAAAAATGGGTGCATATTTATCTTCAAATATTTTGAGTGTTTTATTACATGCTTATATATAAAGTAATGTCTGTCGCATTAGATAAGACATCTCATAATACAAACGTTGCTAGTATGTTAAAAGTTAGATTACGTTCAATTGATAGTAAAGTTTTTCATGTTAGATGTGTTGACATGTATTAAGTTTTGTTATACAAGATGGTATTTCATTATTTAATTGTGATTGCATGAAAATTGAATATACTATTGCCTGGATTTTTCATGCTAATAAAGTGCTAGAATTTGAGAATTTAATAAGCATTGTTTACTATGTGAATTGCCACCAAGAAAAATGTAATGACCTGTCATATCAATTTTTGAAAAAAAAAAATGATTAAAATTTTCTGCCCCTCAAGTTATTTTTGATCTGTTGATAAAGTTGGTTTGAAAATTCTAATCTATTTATTTTAACTACAATTAGTTAATTGACGGATATAAAAAAAAACTAATTTAGTTGATAATAATGGGCCAAATCTGAAATTTATTTAAAATCCTATATTATTTGGTCCCATATATATTAAAATAAAATAGTAAAACTTATCATTTTTAATACATAGTTAACTTAGAAAAAAAGAAAAGGAGGAAGGGAGAAACTACTTGTGCAGGGAGTCATGGAACCTCGACAGTTCGCATCAAGGTAAGAGGCTTCCCTCCATATCAATAGTAAATAGATTATAGTGCATACCATATATTAATATATAATAATATTATATTCGTGGAAAATTGATGCACATAAATTGTGATATTGGGGTTGGAGGGATAATTCTGACAACTATCATTAATTAAGTAAAAAAAAACAATTTTTATAAAAGAGGGGCATATTATTATATTATATTTTGGTGGGTATAAAATGGGCATGAGATTACAACAATTAGGCATACTAAGCAGCGTCGCTTTTATGCATTGAGAGGATTTAATTATTATTATTATTTGTAATTTGGTGGTCAATGAGGGCTTCGAATTTTACAATGATAATGAGGTGATTGAATCTAATATGGGTTAGAGTTTCGTAGGGTTACTATCTATGTATTCGTTTAAATTCTGAAACTTTTCTTATAGTTATCAAGTTACAATTCAAGCTTGAGATATTGAACAAATAATTAAATATTAGGTGTATTATGCTATGGAAACTATTAGAGTTGTAGTGTTTGGAGAAATTATGACTTAATCCTAGATATGAAATTTGACATATTGGTTGGAATCAAGATTTAGAAATTTTATTGAGCGAGTTTTTGGGTCAAGACTAGACACAAAATTATATAGGTGTGTTTAGTTCCAAAACCTTATTGTAAAACATATTCCCTTGAATCAGATTGTATAATAAACTAATAATTGGAAGAACTCAGCGAAACGGGAAGGGCTACAATATCAACGCGGACTTGATAATGGTTCAATTGTTCGAGGCAAGTGGATTTCTAAAATCTTGCTAAGTGTATGAAATGCGTGTATTTCCTTGTGGCATATGTTTGGGAGTAATGTGATTTGGTGATGGGTTGACTTGTCCACATTGAGTAATACTAATGATGATACAAAGGGTAATAAGAGGCAATGTGAATAATTGTTTTTGTGATGTGTTCATAATAAAGAATGGTGTGAGGCTTGTTGAGTCATTGTTGATGTTGTTCTGAATCGTGCAGCGTTATGAAAATGGTCATATCCTCTTTATTTGTGTGAACATGTCATTTGCATTATTTTAAGACATGGTTGTGACAAGTGTTATGTGCATTGAGAAAAAAAATGAGAACTCAAAGAGGATGTACCATTTCGAGAGACGTATCGTGCGCCTCGATGGTTACTATTATCGAGGGTCGTGTCATGCACCGCGACAGATGCATGGACAGATATGTCCCTCATGAGTCCCGGACTGAGAGACAACGGGGGTGTATCATTAGGTCAGACATGTATCATTATACTTGACATTGTATTCCATTACATTGCACATACTTATCATTAGTGAACTTGATATTGTGTTTTGCTGATCTAGTGATTGCCCTTTTTGCGAAACTTGTGATTGTTGATACTGAGCTTTTATTGAGGATTTAATTTTTGAAGTTTTGTTTGGAGGATATGTAATTTGTTGAGTGGTTATTGAGGTGTAGTTAAATTTTTGGAAGTGTTGCTATTGAGGATATCTAATTTGGTTTAAGTTGTTGTTGTTTGAGGATACGTAATTTTGGTTTAAAGTGTTGTTGTGGAGGATATGTAATTTATCAAAGTGTTTTTTGGAGAATGTAATTTGTCTGAATGTTTTTGTTGAGTTCGTTTTATATAACTTTGAAGCTTTCAGGTTGGACTGATGTTTATGCAGGTTTTGTTGTGGAGTTCGGTTGGGGGTGTAGGAAGTACCCCTGTATTTCAATCCCCTTAGATTTATGTTTAAGGTTTTACTTGCTGAGTACCTGTGTGGTTCGGTACTCACCCCTTGCTTCTAAACAATTACTTTTGTAGGTTACTAGCAACTTTTATATATATATTCTCTTCTTTTCCGAGGCTTCTTTCCTGGAGATTTTGTAGGTAGTTGTTTGGTCATCTCAGCATTCCTCCTTACTCTTGTGTATGATTTTGTTCTACCTCTAGTAACAATATCATATGAGACTATATTTCTTTTGATCCAATTGTAAACTTTAGAGGTCTGTAAACGTGCAACCAGGTTTTGGGTATAATGTAGTTGATAGAAATTTTCCTTCCAGCTTTTTATTGTAAGAGTTGAGTTTTAGGCTCTTGTCTTGGTGGGATAAGAAACGAGTGTCATCACGTCCATTTTTGGTCGTGCACAAGGGTATCAGAGCCCAAGGTTCATAGGTCTCACGTGTGTACGAGCCGAGTCTAAGTAGAGTCTCAAAGATCGGTACGGAGACGTCTGTAGTTATCTTTGAGAGGCTATATTGACTTTTTAGAAAAATCTTCACTTTTTGGATCTCTATCGTGCGTCTTTTGTCCAATTTGATTTTTATCTCTTCATTCTTTTATCTCTCGTTTATATGATGACTTGTGCGTAGTTCCTCAAGTGAATATTTTGTGTGTTGTATTTTCTTGAATGTTAGACCTATTATTAAGGTGAAAGTTATGGAATTATGAAAAAAATGTGTGATTAGATTTAAAATATTCAACAATTTGAAAGGGTTGTGTAAGATTAGCTACCTTAGTAAAATAAATAGTACTTGTGAGATATATAAGATAGTTAGAGTGATTTAACAAGTAAAAGTGAAATGATTAAAGGGATGACTGAATAGAGGGCATGTAACTTTGGAAACTACAATTTGTAAAGTTAGCATAAAGTGAATGGGTTGCTTAGAAAATGATGGGAATAATGATGGACCAATTGAGGTTTAAACTATTACGATGTTATAGATTTTGTATATTTAAGAAAATCATATTATGACTACTTAGTATCGATGTTTACTTGGTTAGTGTTATGGAGTGTGTTACTTCTATTATCGAACTAATCTATGAAATAGTGCATAACGATTGGACTAAAGATCAAATGGATTTGGTAATGTACTACACCCACTCAACGAATAGAAATATGTGAGATTTGAGTACAATCTTCTCAGGAAGTATGATGTGTTTTAGTGATGGATCTAACGAAATTTCACGATGTGGTACTAGTGTTATATGAAAATTGATAATTCAATGTTAAGTGTGAATAATATCTACTTAAGACTAATCAATTTTCTCATACTCATAGAATAATATTGTAATATGTTTGCCAATTCCATATTTGCAACCCAACTACCTAGCTTTTTAACAAACGAATGAATGAGTTAAGCATTATTTCTAAGAAAACTTTAGTGGTGGATCTGTTATAATATTTATGTGTGTGTGGTTATGAAGTGTATCCCTTATTGATTCTAATGAGTAGTGGGTGATTTTATCATAGCTCCATTGAGTGTATTAACTATTGGAATGACTATCTTATATGTAAAGTTAAGTCCCAATGAGATACTGGTGAAGGCAATTGAAATTTTAGTGGTAAGAAAATGTGTATAAAGTTAAGTTAGTCTGTTGAAATTATTGGTATAGTTAGTTGAAGATGTCCATGTCCTGAAAAGGTTTGACTTTGTTTGTGATTAAAGGGCACTAGGCATAGTGATAAGCAGAGTTTGTGATGGATGATGATTAGGTTGCAACTATATGAAAGTTTTGTTTGTTACAAGATTTTTGTATGATAAGGGTTGACTTTCGCATTTCTATTATATGGTTTTATACTGTTTGTGAGTAGCATGGTTGTATGTAATTTTTATGAGAATTATGATGTCACTCGATAAATGAAAGGAGCTAGCCCAAACATGGATTGAATTAGTGGAGATGTAGTTTAACCAACCTTTAGAAGGAGGTGAGAACCAGGATTTATTTATATTGTACGGTCAAGATTTCAGAAGAGTGGATCATTAATTAGAGATCTGTGTTTCACTCGTTTTGCCCTGATTATGTACTATATAGGTCACCAGATCAACGAGATTGATTTCTCATAACAACTATTGGATACAACTTGCGAAAAGGCGTGTAATAGATGTTCAACTCGAGTGTTATATATTTATTTTTTTATGGGTTTTAAGTTGGTAATTGAGTATCGGGGGAAAATTTTTTGCAAACTTGTATGATATGGTGTATGGCGAGGCGATCAATATACGCTAAGATATACCTGAAATTCATAAAAAATCTTTCAAGATATGAGTTAATGTTGTAGATCAAGTGTTTTGTGTTACATGTTGGAAAAAATTCATTTTCATTGTGAATTAGATTTGTGTAGTGTGTTTTTGTCAAGGTCTGAATTGGTAGTAAGAAATAATCGATAGCATGGTATGAAGTATTTGAAAGGACTTAAAAATAATTTCAGTAGTAAAATTTGTTTACTTTGATGCTATAAAAAGACCCTACGAGGGTTTCATCAATGTTTTGGTTTAAGAGGGAATGTAAAAAAATCTTATGAGTGTCAAAGGATAAGATAGGTAAGCAAGTAAGCGAGAGAAAAAAAAGGTCTGATAACTATCGATTTAAAATATTTATATTGCATCATGAGAGTATTTAAGAAAGGTAAAAGAGTAATCCCTATCTTATAGACCCTTGGTTCAGACATTTAAGGTATATGGATTTTAACCTTTTATTAAGATATTCTATGAGACTGTGAACTGAGTCAGTACAGACTTACTAGGTGTTATAAACGTCTTTGATAAGATGATTTTGATCAGTGACAAGCAACTACGTGTGAAGGATTCTATTTGGTTATGTACAGTTAGATTGTTTCACAATATGATCGATACTATGGATGTTAATCGAGTGGGCCTACAATTCTACATTGTATAAATGAGGATTTTTGAAGGATTGAAACTACTTGATGTGACATATAGGTTTGGTTATGATGCATTCATAAAGCCGTTTGATTGGTGAGTAGAATGGTATAAAGCTTATGGTAATTTGTAACGACCTGTTTAGGTCGTTTTGAGCAACATATTTTATTCTGGAAAAACTGGCATGAGGTTGAAGGAGGCCACGACTGGACCGTCACGGGCACGACGGAACCCGTCTTGGATGTGTCTTTTTTTTCAAAACACTTAAAAATCATAAATTGGGTACTGAAATCGACTCTCTGAACGTCGTGACGGAGTGGCAGGACGGCACCGTCGCAGGCCGCGAGGCCCGTCACACGGCCATCCACTTAAAACAAGTCTCTGTGGACGCACGCGACAGCAGGGCCGGCCGTCGCAGGCGCGACGGCCCGTCACAGGGCTATCGCAATCCCAGTTCGGGTCCGGATTCTTTGACACGTTTAAGGGACGGTTTTGAACCTAGTCCTAGCTTTAATTATAAAGTTATAGTTAATGGTTAATAAGTCTATTACTTGGGGGTTAAAGAGGTAACCTTAAGTAATTAGTGGTTTATTATTGCCATCGTTTTTTTATTCTTAATTATATATTAATTAGGGTGAACGCAAGAGGGTTTGAATACGAAAAAATAGAAAGAACAAAGAGAACAGAAAAGGAGAGAAACGAACGAGTAGAGAGAGAGTAAACGAAGAGGATAGCAAGGATTTTGAGAATATAGCTTGTTGATGTCAATTCTTCGGTGGAGAGGTTATGGGTATGTTACGCTATTCGTAGTGAAACTCTTACCGGTAATATTATGTGTTTGATAATTATTGTAAACCTGCTATGTGCTTAAGTTGTAATCTTGCCTGATTATGACTATAACATATATAATGAATTAAACAAGCATGATGAACAGTTATTTGAATCCAAATCTTGAAAGAACCCGAATTCACTTGGATATATTAGATTAAAAATTTTGAAAAAGAAAAATGATTATGCTTAAGTATGAAAAAGGCTTGATAAATTATATACATATAATGAGATGCCGTGTTAGTGTTAAAGAAGGCTTGATGATTAGGGATCGGGTGCCACGTTCCCGGTACAGGATAGAATGAGGATCGGAGTGTCACGTTCCGACACCAGGATATAATTGCGATCGGGTGGCCACGTCCGGTACCAGGAAGAAGAATAGAGGATCGGAGTGTCACTTTGTCCGCAGCAGGATAGAAGATGGATCGGGTGCCTGACGTTCCGTACCGAGGGATAAATATGAGGATCCGGATGTCACGTTCCGCCCCCAGGCAGAGAATATGGATCGGGTGCACGTTCCGGTACCAAGGATGAATTTGAGGATCGAGTGTCCTTCCGACCCAAGATAGAATATGGATCGGGTGCCACGTTCCGGTACCCAGGGAATAGAATATGAGATCGGAGTGTCACGTTCCCGCACCAGGATAGAAATAGAGGAAGAAAGGATAATGAATCTTAAAGATAATGAATATACTCAATCTAATTAAACGTAATCCCAAATCAGTATGGGTATTGAGGCCTGAGTCCTCATGTGTGAACTCGGTTGTAGTTGTTGATAATTCTGTTGTTATTGCACAGTTGAGTATTGTAGTTGATTTCTTATTATTGAATATCCCTGTTCCCATTTTGATTGGCCGATGATATCTACTCCGTACGTGTGGTGTACTGACCCCCTACTGTCAGTTTTCCTCTTGTATTGCTGAATCAGCAAACTTTCGCAGATCTAGCCAGTCTTCACTTCATCATCGGAAATTCAGGGTGAGCTAGATGCGTCTAGCTTGGACATGGGTCTTCTTCTTCAAGTCTTGATGCCTTGAACTTCCGCATTGGACTCTTTTAGTTTATTTTGTTCTTATGAATACTCTTAGTTTTTAGTAATTTTAGATAGATTTCTTGTGATGATGACTTCCAGATTTTGGGGTAATAATAATGTATTGAATTGTTTTATCATGAGTTTAAGTCTTCCGCTATTTTCGATTGATATTCTTGACTGTTGGTTTAGATTGGTTGTTTCGCTCACATAGAGGGTAAATGTGGGTGCCAGTCTCGTCCCTGATTTGGGTCGTACAACTTGGTATCAGAAGCATTAGGTTTTCATTGTCTCATCACACAAGCACAGGTCGTAGAGTCTTAAGGAAGGTAGTGGGAACGCCTTTACTTTCCTTGAGAGGCTATAAGACTTTAGGAAAATTGCACTCTTTCATTCTCTTTCGTGGCTAAAACTACTTGAAGTCCAATTGTATCTGGGCGAATACGAATTGGTATCTGACCATCTTCAGCTCTATTCCGCAGATGGTTAGAACTAGAGCAAACGACCGCGACCAGCAGCAACACGACGACAAGAAACGACTGACCATCCACTGGGGCTGTAGCTCGAGGAAGAGCACGTCAAGAATTCGTGGAGAGGTCGTGGGAGGACTTCCTCTAAGATGGAAAAGGACAAGCACCTAGCCCATCGATACTAGAGCGTGACTCCTCCACCGACCGAGGAGGTGATAGAGAGGGGGAGGAAGGGGAGAATGAACCAGGCAGAATGAGGAAATTCCCCCCAACCTAACCCCAGAGATGATCAACCAACGTACGTGCTTATCTTAGTGGGTTATCCGATCAGGGTCGGCACCTCCATGGTTTCTACACCAACACCTCCGGTTTCAGGTAGCACATGCGGCTACTTGGCTCCCCGCATGGATTGCATCACTGGGAATAGGCACTTTCCCACGTCTGATCTACTGGCCTATTATGAACAAATGATCCAGCATGACTTTTCATAAGTTCTTGCAAATTGAAACCTCCAGTCTTTCAGGGCGTATAATCATAGGATGCCTACGATTTTCCTGTTGATTGGCATGAGCTACTACACAAAGATGGTATATGTAGAACGGTTTTTTGCGTTTAGTTTCGTGATCTATCAGTTTCAAGGGAACGGGCCAATTGTGTGGCGGTCACATGTTGAGTGTCAACGCAAACCAACTAGGCACCACTATGACTGGGAATCATTCTCTACTCTGTTTTATTGAGAAGATATCCCAGGACCTGGATAGATAGAAAAAGGGACGCGTTCTTGATCCTAGAGCAAGTGAGGATGACAATTAACCGAGTATGAGGCTAAATTTCTTGCTGCACTATCCAATACGCCCACCAACTCTGTTTTCAGTTCTCACAAAACGGATTCGCTCGTTTTTGTGAAGGGTTGAGGTCAAGAGTTGCGATATTCGGCCTTACAATAGCGCTACGGCAACATACTTCCAAGAGGTGGACTTTGTGATAGCGGGGGGAGGTGAAGGAAGTGAACCAGACGACTTCACCAGACGTCGACAATCGAAAGGTTGTTCGAAGGGAGGCGAGTTTAATGTTCTCACTCTAGAAGGACAGAGCTCCGGGTTACTCAAGTCGACCAATCAGTCTTCACTACATCCTGTAGTTTTTGGGGGTGTCCCCGCCAGAACGTCACCACTACTCTACTATCTCCGAGAGACCTATGCGAACCCCGAGAGGTTATGTATGTGGGGAGGTTGGACACATCAAGAGGTATTGTCCAAACCAGAGTACAGAACCCCTAGCTAGAGGTAGAGGTGGTCTGGTAGAGGCCGCTTTTCTGGAGGACGTGGTGGTCGAGGTAATGTTGGTCATCAGCAACGGCGATGGTAATGGGCAAAATGGGCCACTACTACGCAACAGGTAAGGGGCAATGGACGACAAACGATATGGGCCCATTGTTTTACGCTTTCCCTGGGAGATCTGAAGCGAGGCGTCTGATCTGTTAGACGGTAATCTTTGGTTTTGATTGCATGGCATCCTTATTATTTGACCCGGCTCCACTTTTTCATAATGTATCTTCATCATTTGCTAATGGTCTAAAATTGCATTGTGATTACTGACATGCCTATCGTGTTCTTACATCCGTGGGTGAGTCTGTGTTAGTTTTGGAAGGTTACATAGGTCTTGTTTTTGGTGACACTTTGTGGGGAGCAAACACTTATGAATTTGTTATTTTTAGAAATGGGTGACTTTGATGTAATCGGGGGTTATGACTTGGCTTTCTCCAAATTTTGTGATCATTGGATTGTAAGCCTAAAACTGTGACATTGGCCAGCCCTGGGACAGATCCGTTAGTATGGGAGGTGACTACACTTCCAATCCGTGCGTATCATCTCATTTCTTCGTGCTAGAAAATGGTTAGAAAGGGTGCTTAGCTTTCCTTGGCACATCTCAAGGATGACACTACCCAGTACCTTCGATTGAGTCGGTTTCGGTGTCCGTGAGTTTCTTGATGTCTTCCTTTCCCTGCAGATCTTCTGGTAATGCCACCCGATAGGGATATTGACTTCTGTAGCGATCTTAACGGGCACCACGCCCCCTTTCTATCTATACCCCCGTATAGAATGGCTTCCCGCTGAGTTAAGAGAGTTAAAAAAGGCTCAACTGCAAGAGTTGTTAGCAAGGGCTTCATTAGACCAATGCATCTCCTTGGGGTGCTCCGTTTGTTGTACGAAGAAAGTGGGAGTTTTCGGTGTGTATAACTACCTTACCGGCAGTTGAACCGGGTGACTATAAAGAACAAGTATCCTCTTCCTCGCATTGATGACTTGTTCGATCCTTACAAGGTGCTTGTGTCTTCTAAATGACTTGAGATCCCTGGTTATCATCAATTGAAAGTACGGGCACGGATGTGCCAAGACGTCTTTTCGAACAAGGTAACGGACATTACGAATTTGTGGTGATGTCTTTTGGTCTTACAACCCTTCTGCGTTCATGAGCTTGATGCCGGGAATTGTTGTAAGACCATAATTATAATCTCTTTGTGATCGTATTTATTGAATGATTCCACTGATATAACTCCAAGAGTAAGAAGGAAAGCATGAAGAGCATTTGAGAATGGTATTGGAATGTTGAGGGAGAAGAAGCTTTCTGCAATTCTCTACGTGGTGAGTTTTGCTAATGCCGTGTCCCTTTTGGGCACTGGTTTCTCAAGGATGGGTGATGGTGATCCTTCTAAGATCGAAGTAGTGAAGATTGGGTAAGACCTCGAATGTTCAGAAATACGGAGTTTTGTTGTTAGCTAGCTAACCTACCCCGGCCTCTTTGTCCAAAGATTCTCTTCTATTGCTTCCCAATTGATCGAAACTTGACTAATCAGAATGTTTTCCATTTGTATGGTCATGAATGTGAGGAAACGCTTTCAGAAGCTTAAGACTTTGTTTATCTACCGCACCTATCCTCACCTTCGGTAGAGGTAAGAACTTCATTGTTAGTGTGATGTCATCCTATCGGGTTTGGGTGCATTGCTAATGCAATAGAAGAATGTGATGCTTATGGTCAAGACAATTAAAAGTGCATGAACGTAAACTATCCAACTCAAGTGATTTGGAATTGGCCGCTGTAGTTTTGCATTGAGCATGGAGGAACTCTTTATATGGTCTTAAGTGTGAGGTCTATCACGGATCAATCCGGAGCTTCAGTAGTCTTTACACTCAGAAAGATTGAACTTGAGGCAAAGGAAGAGGAATGGAACTAATGAAGGCCTACGACCTCAACTATTTTGTATCAATCCGGGAAGGGCGAATGTTTGTGGCATATGCCTTGAGTAGAAAGTCGGGAAGCATGTGAAGTCTAGCTTATTCAAGCCTCTAGACGCCAAACATCTGGCTATAGAGGTTCGACTCTGGCTCACGACTGGATGAGGTTGGAATAAATGAGAAGGGAGGGATTAGTTGCTAGTGTGAGCAAGATCTTCTTTTTTGACAAGATAAAGGGAAACATTTTGCATGATGAGAAACTAAGGCGAATCCGAGTTAAATTGTTGCGAGGAGAGGCTAAGAAGCAACATGACCGAGGAAGGTGTGTGAGGATTAAGGGAAGGGTATGTGTACCCCGCGCATGATCTTGAACAACACTTTTGGTGGAGTAATAATGAAGCGCAATATGGTTGACTTTATTGGCAAGTGTCCAACTGTCACAAGTGAAGATGAACAACCAAGGCCCGGAGGACACTTTCAAAGAATGGCCCCATTCCGGAGTGGAAGTGGGAGAGAATTGCAATGACTTTGTGGTTGGGTGGTCTTCCAAAGACATTGGGCAGTTTCGACTCCATTTGGTGATTGTGACAGATTAACTACGTCTGCTTCATCTTCATTCTCTTCCGGTTAAGTTACTTACAGTGCAGAGAAGTTAGCCAAAATCTACATCTCAGAAATCGTTTCGCTTGCATGGGGTTCCACTATCCATTATATCCGATAGAGGTACTCAGTTTTACTCTAATTTTGGAACACCTTGCATGGCGAATTGGGTACTTAGGTGACCTTAGTAACCGGTGCGCGTGCTTCCATCCTCAGACCGATGGTCAGTCTGAGCGACATTCAAGTGGTGGAGACATGCTTCGCGCATGGCTTGATATAGTTTGGTGGCCATTGGGATAGCTTCTTAACCTTTGGCAAGTTTTTCCGTACAATACTAGCTACCACTCCATTATTGATATGGCTCTTGAGCTTTTATGGGAGGAGGTGTAGATCTCCCATTGGTTGGTTATTTTGATGATTCGAGGTTAGACTTGGGTACCGCTCTCTTGAGGGATTTCGTAGAAAGGTGAGGCATTCAAGAAAGCTTCTAGCGGCGCAAGTATAGTCAACAAAGGAGTATGGCAGACCGGAAGGTAGAGACTTGGAGTTCACTGGAAGGTTAACAGTCTTGTTGAAGGTATTTCACCCATGAGGGTGATGCGTTTGGCAAAAGAGTAGCTAGTTCAATGTAATGTTGGAACCATTTGAGGTACTAAGCGAATAGGGGAGGTGGCTTTGAAATTTAAGGCCTTGCCCCCAGGGCTGTCCGGATTGCATACCGGTATTCATTCCATGTGTCCATTAAAAAAGATACCATGGGGATGGGGAAATTAACATTATCCGTTTGGGATTCAGTTTTTGGCTGGATGGAATTGTGTGCTTATGAGGAGGACCAGTTCTATTTAGTATAGAGAGTTCTCAAGTTGGGTCAAGGTATAATGGCTCTATCAAGTTCAATGGAAGAATCGACCCGTTGAAAGAAGCCACTTGGAGAAGGAGGCAGATAGCGAGAAAGATACCAATCTATTTCACAGATTCAGGTATTCCCCTTTGTCGCCCTTGTTTTCCTTCTTGTATCGTTCGGGACGAACTGATGGGTTCAATTGGGGGGGTATCTATTGTAAACGACCTGTTTAGTCCGTTTTGAGCACAGATTTTATTCTGACAAACTGGCCAAGGTGAAGACGGCCACGACGGACCCGTCCACGGGCAAGACGACCGTCGTGGATGTGTCTTTCAAACACTTAGAAAAGCTGAAATTGGTACTGAAATCGACTCTCCGCACGTCCGATGACGGAGTGGCAGGACGGACCGTCGCGGCGCGACGGCCCTTCGTTCTTGAGTATAGATTCCTTACTCACAGCCATCCACTTAAACAATTCTCTGGGCGCACGACGGACAGCAGGACGGACCGTCGCAGGCGCGACGGCCCGTCACGGGCTACGCAATCCCATTCGGGAGTGATTTCTTTACACTTTTTTAAAGGGACGTTTTTGACTATTCCCTGCTTTAATGTAAAGTTTATAGGGTTCATGTTAATAGTCTAATACTTGTGGGTTAAAAAGGTAACTCTTAAGTTAATTAGTGGGTTATTTTGGCCATCTTTATTCTTACTTAGTATTAATCAGGGTAAAAAGAAATGGTTTGAATCATGACAATAGAAAGAACAAAGAGAGACAGAAAAGGAGAGAAACGAACGAGTAGAGAGAGAGAAACGAAGCGGATAGCAAGGATTTTGAGCAGAATATCTTGTTGATTCAATCTTCGGTGGAGGTAGGTTATGGTTTATGTTACATATTCGGAGTGAACTCTTAATGGTGAATATTAATTGTTGATAAAATTGTAACCCTGCATGGCTTTAGTTTATGCTTGCATGATTATGACTATAAAATTGTATGAATTAACAAAGCATGAAATGAAGTTATTGAATCCCCAAATCTTTGAAAAACCCTAATTCACTTGATATATTATATCATGAAGAATATGATGCCTTAATATGAAAGAAGGCTTTATAAATTATATAATGAGAATGATGATTCCTTAGTGTCAAGAAGGCTTTGATTGTTAGGGGATCGGGTGCCACGTTCCGGTACCCAGGATAGAATGATGATCGTGTGACACGTTCGACACCAGGGATAGATAATGGGATCGGGTGCCAACGTTCGGTACCAGGATATACTGAATATGAGGATCGAGTGTCCCGTTCCTACCACCCAGAAGAAGATGATCGCGGGTGACCACTTCCGGTACCGAGGAATAGAATAGAGGATCGGGGAGTGTCACTTCGACACCAGGAAGACTAAATGGGGTGGTATCGGGTGCCACGTTCCGTTCGGTACCATGATAGACTAATGAGTATCGAGTGTCACGTTCCGACACAGATAATATGGATCTGGTTGCCACGTTCCGGTACCGCGGAAGAATCTGAGGATCGTGAGTGCCACGTTCCGGCAACCAAGGATAGAAATAGAGTAAGAAATATAATGAATCTTGAAAGCTATGATATACTCAATCTAATGAAACGTAATTTCCCCAACATAAAGTATTGGTTTGAGGCTTGAGTCCCTCATGTGTGAACTCGGTTGTATTTGTTGATGTATTCATGTTGTTATTGGCTAACATGTTTGAGTATTGTAGTTGATTTACTTATTATTGATATATACTGTTCCCTATTTTGAGTTTTGGCCCGATGATATCTCTACTCAGTACGGTGTGGTTGTACTGACCCCCTACTTTCATTTTTCCTCTTGTTATTGGTAATTCAGCAAACGTTCTGTCAACTTCACTCAACAGCAGATCTAGCCAGTCTTCCTTCATCGGATTCAGGGTGAGTCTATGCGTTCTACTTGACCTGGTCTCTTCTTCAAGTCTTGCTGCTTGAACTTCCGGCATGGACTAGCTTTTGTTATTTTTTGGTTCTTAAGAAATACTCCTAGTTTTAGTAATTTAGATAGATGTTCTTGTGAATGATGACTCCAAGATTTTGGGATAATATAATAGTATTGATTTTTTTATAAGGAGTTTAAGTCTTCCGCATTGTTTTCTGTTGATATATCTGAATGTTTAAGGTTAATGGGTGGTTTCGCTCACATAGGAGGGTAAATTGGGTGCCAGTCGCATCCCTGATTATGGGTCGTACATAGATAGAATTATTGGAGTGACTATGATTATGTTTTAGTTGGCTTAATAATTGTGAGATTGAAATGATAGTTAAACTGTCCTTGAAAATTTGTGTGGACTTGACTGTGGGTAATTATTTAATAGCTTTTATTCGTAACGAAGGTAGTATCATATTTGAAGTTGTGTTATCAACCTTAGGTGGACTGGTAATATGTCCTGGGAATTTACATGAAAAAAATGGGAGCCGTATTTTAGAAATTATCGAGGAGACAATGTGTTCGCAAAGAAACTTGATACTAGTGAATATTTGAGAGTAAATTACTGGTTGGTGTAGTTTTATGATGGTTGTTGGTTTAAGAGTATTAGCTTCAATGAAGTAACTGTTTGGTTTAAAGAGCAAATGTGGTTCTATAAAACAAGTATGTGAGTAATTACTAAGTCGGGATTGATTGATGATTATTTGGTATCCCTAGAAATTTTAAGAGATAGGGTCGTATGAATGAAATGTATTGATTTGCACGTTGGAGAACTACTTAGTGTTATACGCTTTGGTTCGGGACTTCTTATGTGACTCACATATCTTGTTCCAGAATGATTTGGAGATGATCATTGCATGATGTTTCACGTGTGTTTCTTCTACATCTATGGTTGAATTTCTGTGGTGGATCGGATTACCGATCCCTATTGGTCCTCTTGAATTAGGTAGGAAATTCCTTGGGCATACTTGGGCATTTCCAGTTATATAGATGTTGTGTGGGTAGAATAGCTGAAAGTATACCAAAATCTACGCGCACATTGTTGCTTATGAGAACTAATATAAGACTACTATGAAGGTTACAAGGTTTCCTACGGTATTATTAGAGACTAAATTTTGAACTGTATTGCTTGTGGGTTATTTACTTGATATTGTTCTTGGAGTTAGATAAGTTTGATTCTCCATTGATGAGTACCCGTTATCTAAAGATCATATTGATATAACTTAAGCCCGTGAAGGAATTGTGTTGTGAAAATGAAATATGGATAAAGATCTAGGATGGTTTGTGAAATATGAGTATGTGGTGATTGATTCAAGTTCACCTCTGATTGTATTCGGTACCAATTCAGAATGCTATCTTAATTATGTGAGGAAAAATTCATCATGACGGATGTGTTATGATCCAATTTGTTTCACTTTAAATTTAGTTCATATGTTAGACTCTGGATTAATAATAACTCTTGATTTATAGATTTTTTTTCAAGGTATGATTCGAAACATTGAGTATCTTAAGTATTTGATCTGATGGAATGTCTGATGATGGCTCACTTTGGAGATGAACACCGACTCGTGTGAACTCAAGATTTTTGTATGTTTGCCATTCTTCCTCCTCCTCCTCCTCCTCCTTCTTCTTTATGTTCGAGGATGAACATGATTTTTAGTGGTGGATAATGTAATGACCTGTCATATTAATTTTTTTTAAAAAAATTGATTAAAATTTTCTGCCCCTCGAGTTATTTTTGATTTGTTGATAAAGTTGGTTTGAAAATTCTAATCTATTTATTTTAATTACAATTAGTTAATTGACGGATATAAAAAAAACTATTTATTGAGACAATGGCCAAAATCCTAATTATTTAAACTCTATTTATTTGGCCCAGTATATAAAATAAAATAGTAACACTATCCTTTTAATTCCATAGTTACTTAGAAAAAAAGAAAAGGAGGAAGGGAGAAACTACTTTGTGCGGGCGTCATGGTACCTCCGACAGTTCGCTCAAGGGTAAAGGCTTCCCTCCATATCCTAGTAAATAGATTATAGTGCATACCATATTGAATGATAAATAATATTATATTCGTGGAAATTGTTGCACATGAATTGTGATATTGGGTGAGGCTTTCCGACAACTATCATTAATTAAGTAAAAAAAAACAACAATTTTTATAAAAGAGGGGCATATTACTTATGTTATATTTGGTGGGTAATAAAATTGGGCATGAGATTACAACACTTAGCATACTAAGCAGTGCGCACTTTTTATACATTAGGAGGATTAAATTATTGTTATTTTTTGTTATTTGGTTGTCCATGAGGGCTTCAATTTGAACAATTATAATGAGGTGATTGATCTAATATGGGTTAGAGTGTTTCGTATGGTTACTATCTATGTATTTGTTAAATTCTTGAAACTTTTCTTTATAGTTATCAAGTTACAATTCCAAGTTTGAGATATGAACCAATAATTAATATATTAGGTGTATTATTCTATGGAAACTATTAGAGTTTTAGTTTTGGAGAAATTATGACTTAACTAGATATGAATTTGAAATATTTGTTGGAATCAAGATTTAGAATTTTTAATGACGTCGAGCAGTTTTTGGGTCAAGACTAGACACATAATTATAATAGGTGTTTTGAGTTCCAAACCTATTGTGCATATTCACTTGAATAAATGGTATTGATTTCGGAAGCTCAGCGAAACGTAAACCAACAGAAAGGCTCAAGTTCCCCCGGGTATTGTTCAATTGTTCGAGGCAAGTGGATTTCTTCTAAACTCTTGCTAAGTGTATGAAATGCTGAATTTTCCTTGTGGTATTTTTTAGAGTAAATGAGACTTGGTGATGGGTTTACTGTCCACATTGAGTAATACTAATGATGAAACAAGGGTGAATAAGAGGCATGTGATAATTGCTTTTGTGTGATGTATTTCATAATAAAGATGGTGTGAGAGGCTGTTTTAGTTCCTTGTTTGATGGTTGTTGTGGAATCGTGCAGCTTATGAAA
The DNA here is from genome assembly GCA_027704765.1 of Solanum habrochaites. Classification (NCBI taxonomy): domain Eukaryota; kingdom Viridiplantae; phylum Streptophyta; class Magnoliopsida; order Solanales; family Solanaceae; genus Solanum; species Solanum habrochaites. Next base: position 71,313,418 of record JAKWJA010002495.1, read on the forward strand.
ATGTTCATATGCCTCGTTATTTGTGTGAACATGTATTGCTTATTTTAAGACCATGGTTGGACAAGTGTTATTTCATTGAGAAAAAAAAGGAGAACTTAAAGAGGATGTTCCATTTTCGAGGGATGTATCGCGCCCGCGATTGATACTATATTTCGAGGGACGTATGCGTTCCGCGATGGTACGTATCGAGGTCGTGTCGTGCGCCGCAATAGATTCATGACAATAATGTCCCCTCCATGGTCCGACTGAGAGACAGCGGTGTCTATCACTATGGTCATGTGACATACATCATTATACTTGACCATTGTATCCATACATTGCACATACTTCTCATTAGTGAACTTGATATTGTTTTTTGCTGATCTAGTGGTTGCATGCCTTTTTGCGAAACTTGTTGATTGTTAATCTGTCTTGTTATTGGGATTTATAATTTGTTGAAGTGTTGTTGTTTAGGATAGTAATTTGTTTGAAGTGTTTTTGAGTATATTTATTTTGGAATGTGGCTATTAGAGGATATCTAATTGTTAATGTTGTTGTTGAGGAAACGTGAATTTGTTCCACGTGTTTTGTGGAGATATGTAATTTATTAAGTGTTGGTTGTGAGGATATGTAATTTTGTTGTCTGAATGGTTTTTTGTTGAGTACTTTTTATATAAACTGTGATCTTTAGGTGGACTGATGTTTTTATTATGCAGGTTGTAGTTGTGGATGTTCGGTTGGGGGTGTAGGAGTTCCCCGGATTCTATCCTTAGCTTGTGGTTTAAGGTTTACTGGCTGGATGTACCGGTGTGGTTTTGTACTCAGACCTCCCTTGCTTCTACAATTATTTGTAGGTTCTAGCCCTGACTTTTGATGATATATTCTGTTCTTTTCGAGGCTTCCTGAAGATTTGGTGAGGTAGTTGTTGGTATCTCAGCATTCCTTTCTTACTCTTGTTATTAATTTTGGTTCTACTCTAGAAACAATATCATATGAGACTTATATTTTTCTTTTGATCCAATTGTAATACTTTAGAGGCTTGTAGCGTGACGTGACAACCAGGTTTTGGGGAAATGTAAGTTTGATAGTAATTTTTTTCACTTTTTTATTGAAAATAGTTGAGTTTTAAGCTTACTTGTCTTGGTGGGATAAGACAGTGTGTCAGCACGTCAGTTTGGGTCGTGAACAAACAATTTCAAGACATATTAAAACAAGGTGAATTCTTTCTTAACGAAAGGCTTTCAAATCTTACCAATATGAAGACCCCGTATAATGGGTTTTTAATGCTCATAATGTTGATTCATTGAATAGAATTAGTGGATTTATATTGGGAAGAATACTAATGACTATTAAAATTTTTAAGACGTTTTTATGATGCACAAGCTGTTTTGTTGAATTTATATCCTACCTATTCATCAGTAGTAGTAAATATTTGTGTTCTTTCATTCAAACTTTCTCAATATAAAAAAGAGATAAATTTAGAGCAGAAGTGCAAGGTATAATTGAAATTTTGAAATATTTTTTTTTCTATACTCATATTTATTTAACTGATACTTTACATCTCTGATTATAAATTCGAGGTGTGCAGGACTTTTGACCCGCTTTTTATGTACTTAAAAATTTACTGAATAATTCAAACTTGGGAAAAAACGTTAAAGTCTAGCATAAAAAGTAGAAGAAAAAATTTTGTATGAAAATGTATAGAACTACAAATACACTTGCAGTTGGTTAAACTTATAATCCTGAGAGTAAAGCTCAAATTTCAACTTATGTGCGAGGTTTTCTTGATCTTAATCCTATTAACTGTGATGATTTTGAAGATATATTAATCAATCTTTAGAAGCAGTGGATGATGAAGATGACAATGAAGATTTGTTAGGATAGTGGAGGAGGCGGAGCGTTGCATTTCCAATTTTGAGCAAAATGGTTTGAGATGTTCTAGCTATTTAGGCTTCATCAGTTGCATCAGAGGCTGCTTTTAGTGCGGCAAGGTTTCAAATTGGCGATCATAGACATTCATTGGCGGAAGAAACTTCGAAAACATCAGTTTTATTTAGAGATTGCATCAATGTCGAGAGGAGAAATAATTATTTGCCAAAGTTAAATTCCAAACAAGCAGCTTGGGTTTAAGTGGTAATTGAATGTAGTGGTGATGAAATAGAGTCATAAGAGTTTCTAGCAAGTTTGCCAACACCGGAGGATGTCACTATCGATATGATGCCGACACTAAATTGAATTTCAAAGGGAAACATTATTAGAAAAAAAAAAAAAAAAAAAAAAAAATTACATACGTCAAACTAATGAAACAGAAGCCTTCTAGAAGGTGGTTGCGTCAAAATTGTTACTCCTCTATATTTATTACAACAAATCTTAATTTTCATATAGAAACGATTGGAAACAAAATTCTTCCTAAAGGTGGCTGTGTAGATTATTTCTCCACTAATAGTTGTAAATTATAAATTCAAGTTCAAGTTGCAATGAGATTTTTATTGAATAAATTTGAAGACTTTATTCAAGTTTTTTTGGTACAATTATTGTTTTACATTTTAATTTTAATATATACATACGTATTTACATATATATTAATCTAACTTTAAAATACTTAATTTAAAAATAGAAACTTGACATTTGAAATTTTAAATTTTAAATACAAATTTGAACTTGTCAAATTTGAATTTTGAAACTTAAAACTTGAAACTTGAAAAGTGAATTTAAAGTTTGAAAATTTTAGCATTATTTATTAGCTAAAAACATATAATTTCAATACAAATAAATAAGTATATAAAGAATGAAAAATTCCCCGTACCGTCCCGTACCGTCCCGCCAAACTCTGTCCCATCCCGTATATATAGTGGGACGGGATGGGAAGTGTCGTCCCCCGTCCCGTCCCCATTCGTCCCGTGCCCCAGTCTCTGTCGTCGTCCCCTTGCCAGCTCTAGGTATGTCAAATGAATCTTTAGTTATTTAAGAAACATATTTGTATTCATGTTTTTTTTTTCTTGTGTATTGATTTTTCTCTTCAAAATTATGTTTCCTTTCTTAAGTCGTATTCATTTCAATAGGTATATTATTTGTATTTGTATTCATTCTAGTTTTTATATTATATTTTGTATAATGATGAAAATAAAACTGAAAAGCAATAATAAATATTTGTTGTAACCATTCTTAAATAAAACACATAACTAGTTGGTATACCTTTGAAATGAATATAAACTAGGAACAAATACAAGATTCACAAACTATGATGAAATTTTGAATAAATACAAATATTAATAGCATACATACTAGTTTGACTACAAATTGAGAAATGATACAAAATTCTAAAGGAAAAAAAACTATAAAAACAAAACAAACTAATAGAAAGTTGTTCGTCGTATAAATAAAATGCATAACTATTTAGCATACCTTTATGATGAATACAAATTAAGAACAAATACAAGATCCATAAATTATGCAACATGAATTTTTGGATGAATACAAATATTAAAATTATATATAATGGTTTGAATACAAATTGAGAAATAATACAAAATTTTAAAAAAAATTATAAATACAAAACAAATTAATATGAAATTGTTCTTCACCTTGGTCTTCATCATGTTTTTCAAAAAAAAATTGTCTAAAAGACTAAAAATCTAAAATACATAAATATTTGATGATTATCTAACCAAACTCACATTTTACTAAATCTGACATATTAAAACAAAATCACAAGAAAATTGAAAAGAATTGTTAAAAAGACAAAATTTGAAACACATAAATATTTGATGATTATCTAACCAAATTCACATAAGAATCGTAAAAGTTGATGTAATTTGTAACATATAAAATTCAAAATACAAGATAATCAGTGGTTTTAAAAACAAAATCAACATAAATATCACTAAATAATTAAAATTACCTTTAACAATTGAGATATTTCTTAAATTAAGTTAAAGATTTGTTGAATAAATTAGGAGAACCATTCATAATTTATATTTCTTGACCTGCCAAGAAATTCATAATTTCCTTTTTTTATCTGTTATTGATTTAGAATTTGGTCCAATAATGGACTATTTTGGGGTAAAATAAGTAATGGTATTTTAATACAATTATTTGGTAAAATATGACATTTTGATACTTTAAATAAATTTTTTAAATTGTTATTTTTTTGACTAATTATATTAGGTATGTTGACTAGATTGTTAATTTCAATTACAACGTACCCATTGAATTACAATTGTAACAGATTTAAGTTGAGATATTAGCTAAATAAATTGGTGAATTCGGCTAACAACAAAACAAGACGAATTAATATTAATTAATGAACGAGCTTCTTAATCTTAAAGAAGTAAAATAATTAACTTAATTACAAACTAAATATTTTAAATTATAAATTATTATATCATTAAATTGACTAACCAAATATTTAGCAAAATCTTTTGAGACAATTTTTCAATATTCATAAACTATATTAATTATATATAAAATTATATAAAACATATGTAATACTTAAAAATTATTAAAATTATAAAACTAATTAAAATTAACTTGAAAAATATTTTCACCTTTATAAAAATTATTTATTTGAAATTATTTGAAATTTAAGAAGCTCAGTAATTAATCTATATTGTGATGATGCAAAATTGGGATGTCAAAGTGTCAACACATGATACAAGCTGATGAGAAATCTGAAAGTGAATGAGTTGTGGGAAAGGACTCCCCATGATTTTCTTGGCATTATGAAGTCTCAACTAGTTGGTAAAGACTGTCAATTTTACATCTGTATGTACTTTCTTCTTGGAAGCTCCATTGATGTCTTGAGTACTGATTTTTCTCATATTCGTTCACTCACTGTAGAATCTGGCATTACTCAAATATTCAATCCTCTTTTAAATACAATATCTACTTTTTCGATCCACAAATTCCAAAGTTGGTTCATTCTGAGTTTCTGTGCGCTAGGCACTGGGTTCTCATGGGTCAGCTTTATAAAAAAAAATTCTCTAGTGCTAGAACTCATATAGTAATTTATCTTCCGAAAAGAATACATAATGAGGACAACTATTGCACATTACCAGTCCGCCAGATTAATGTGAGTGCTTTATGATCGGGGTTGAATTTGTTTGCTCTTCCCTGACGTCTACAGGGGGAGAAACAGTTTGACACTATCATGATCAATTAAATAATTATTTTCCTTGTACGAAAATAATTATTTTATTCATATCCTACAATCCAACTGTAATGGGTTTTTGTTAGTCTTGTCTATAGTTTTTCTATTAATAGTCTAAAATCTTTGAATTTTTTATCAAACTGAATCATTATCTAAAGCAATTTATCAAAATAATATATTTTTTTAAAATTTTACAAAATTAGTATCAACGTATTTCATAGTAACGTTTTAGAGTATATTTCATTTTTTTAAAACTAACAACGTTAGGTTGATATACGTTACTGTAAGTAACGTTTTACTCCTAAAATATTATTTTAAGTAACGTTTTACTCCTAAAACATTACTTTAAGTAACGTTTTACTCTTAAAACGTTACTTTGAGTAATACTTTAGAGGTAAAACGTTACTGTGAGTAACGTATATCAATCTAACGCTGTCAACTCTTAAAAAATAAAATATACCCTAAAATGTTACTGTGAAATACGTTTATATTAGTTTTATAAAATTTTAAAAAAATATATTATTTTAATGAATTATTTTATATAATGTCTTAATTTGATCAAAACCTCGAAATCTTTACTAGAAAGTTGTGCATCAAACTTAGTTTTTTATTCATTTTATTTGATAATAGAAGGCTTAATGGGCATGATAGGATCGCTATTCAATTAAATTGATAATTATTTATAAGTAAAATAGATTCATATATTCCTAAAATGGATCAAAATTATAAAAAATTTAGCCACTAATCTATTGATATCTCTTCTCCCTCTCACTTTCCTACACATACACACTTTCCTTCACAGTTTTGCCTTTGAAATTTTCTGATTTGTTTTTCGAAGAAACGTGAATATTGTATCAATCTTGATGACGGTAATAACTAATGCATTTGCTTTACATGTTACAAAGTTATTGGGTTGGGGTTGAGCGGTGCGCCCAATCAGACTCCAGTAAGTGGAGGTTGGGACAGTACGTTTGCAATGCGCCTGATCAGACCCCCAGTAAATGGCGGTTGGCGCAACACACTTGCAATGCGCCCAATATGACCTCAGAATTGGAGGCCGAAGCAGTGCACCATCTGTGTGCCCAATCATCACGTCATCTTTTTCTTGGACTATACTTGTTTATTATTATTTAGGGAACATGTGTGTCGATACAATGACTATTCTATTTGTGGAGAATAAAGATAAAATATTAATGAGAACACTGAAAAAGGATTTTTTACATAATTTTTGAGCTATATGTGTACACAGTAAAGCTTCCATTGGTATCATCCTTCGCAAAACCTAAAACAATATATATATATATATATATATATTATATTATATATATTATATATCTAAAGTATCATAAATCAGGAGTAGAAATCTGAAATGATTTTGGTACATTTCACATGCCCAAAATGAATCATAAACTATCAAGAAAACAACTGCTAGATCATGTAGCACAAGACACATTCAAGATGAAACCACTAAAATATCTATATTCGTCATAAGCAAGAATAGAAACTTCATTATACTGTAACAATATGTACTGTGACGGAACAACGGGACTATATACGATTTTCGAATCCAAATCTCACCAAGGACTAGTATACCTCCACCATTTCATTTCTTTTCAAGCAATATGAAAATAGTTTAGGAGTCCTCCCACGAGAAGACATTTGAGATATTATTGAAAGTTCTTGTTGACCAACCTAAAATTTTCATCAATTGCTCTGTCGGTCTTGATACCTAGTTACGAACTTTATCAGTTATGAGATTCAGACCTTCCTTATTTTGCATCTCAATGATCTAACAAAATTGAGTTCATCAAACAGTCATTATAACAAGTTTGATTGTATATTACATGAACAATGTTTTTTTTTTCAAAATGCCTTTTTCATTTCATATGCTTACTTGATTTCTAATTATTAAAGATAAAGACTCCTAGTTAGTTCTTCGTCCTAATCTGAACAAAAAGAGGCCAAGAGAGATTTTTTAGTTATCGTTGTGGCTTCTCGTTTCTATAGCAGAGAAGTCTAAATGTAACAAACAAACAAATTAAGGTTTCAATGGAGTAGTAAGTACCTTAATTTTCATCCTTAGCTAGAGATCTTAGGTTCGAGTTCAAATATAAAATCACCTTTGGAGTAGTAATACCTTAATTTTCATCTTTAACTAGAGATCTCAGATCGAGTTCAAATATAAAATCACCTTTGGAGTATTAAGTACTTTCTTTTTATTCTTAACTAGAGTTCTCAGGTTCGAATTCATATAAACTCACCTTTGTGAACCTCGGCGGAGCAGGATTTGATGTTTGTGGTGGTTTTCTACATTTTAGTTTTTGATATACACATCCTTAAATTCATTATATATATATATATTATATATATATATATATCTATTATATATAATTATCTATATATGCAAGGTTGTTTGTTTGTTTGAAAACATAATGATGCATCATTGTCACTTTCACAACATTTCATTTATGAATATGAAGACTTTGATTATTTATTTCAGAAGTTCTAAAATATTATTTGGTTAAAAGTAACTAAGTGTTATTTTTGGTAAAAGTTTTGAAACATTTTTCTATAGGCTCAAATATTATTTTAAATAAAATTAAAATTATTAAATTACCATTAATATTTTTGGACCTAAAGGAAGGTGTTCCTACTTCACACTTCCCCTTGAGACACTCTTACTTGAAAGTTGAATTTTCTAGAAGCAAACAATACCTTAATAAATATAATAGATTATTAATACGTAGAACAACCCTAAAATCAAAATTAAAAATAAGATCTTTGAGTATATTTTTATATAATGTAAAGAAAAATTAAAAAAAAGAGAGAGAAAAGGGAGAGCTGAAAAGGAACTGAGGAGTAAATAGTACTTATCGGGGCAAAGGTTTGCATTTTGACAACAAGCTATAGCAATGAAGTCGGAAGTGAAAAATAGAACCCTAACTTTTTTAAAAAATAAATAAATTTTGGGTTTAACATTTTATTGAATGTTTCAAGAGAAATCTACAGTGAGATGTTGTTTTAGAGTATAAAACTATATTTTTGTGTTTTACTTATAATTACTATCTTGAACTTAATAGTTAGATGTTGTTTTTGGAGTATGATACACTTTTTTTTTTATTTTTTATTTTCAATTTTTTATTTATAGTTTTGAAAAAAAAAACTAGAAAATCTATATATTAATTATCAATTTTCTGTTTTATAGTTTGAAAAAAAAAACTAGAAAATCCATATAGAAAAATTGAATTAAATGAAGGTAAAAGGTACGCGCAAAGCATATTTTTTAAAATTAAAAATGAAAAAATTCGAAAAAGTTCAATTAAAAAAATTAAATAATTGTCAGGGAGATTCGAACCCCCATCCAAATAAACCTGTGCTGCTCGCGCACGCTTCTCATTTACCATTGCGCCACTCACCTTTGTTTGGTACGGATTCACCACATCATTTATATATATTTGTACATGATGTTTTAGTACGTAGGGTCTAAGTAAAAGCTAGTGGGTTCGTCAGAACCCCCATTTAACACTGTAGATCTCCCCTGACCTCAATACGAATAAAATAAACCCCCTATGTAACACTCAAAAATCTAAGACGTGCTCTAGAGCCTAACATGAGTGTCATAAGATTTAGACACTGTTTTAAGGTCTATTTTGATGAATATAAGTCATGTAGGAAGTCTAGAAATTAAAATGTCCAAGAACGTCCATGACGTCCGAAAACTAGTTCACTGAGGTACTAGCGTGCCTTAGCCTATTTGACTAGCTTTTAGGAGTCGGAAAATGATGAAAATTGGTGGAAGGGTGTTTAACATGTATTAGAGTTAATTTTTATTCGAAACGTCCGGGCACGACTCTCCAAGGACCAACCAAGGGCCCTTTTTGAGGAGGACTCTTGCATTTTGGGTAAAAGGACTGCCAAGGCAATGTGCAAAGACGAGTGCCATCGACGGTGTGTGCGTCAATCAACGGATCATTGATGGCCACCCTCGATTAAAACTTAGCCAAAATCTTGGAAGGGTCATTTTGCATAGTCTCTGAACTTACCAATGGATGTGCAGCATGGAAGGGGCAGTAGTTGTCGATTGACCACGATTCGTCGATCGTGGTGTCGTCTGTGATGAATGGTTTTCACTGCACGTTTTCACTTAAGTTAATTAATTAGTTTTATTATTTAGGAGGTTAATTAGGGGTTAGGATAGGTTTAATTAAGTTAGTTAACCCCCTATATAAAGCCCTAACCTAATTAGACTAACCAAAACTCTCTTCCTTCTCTCTTCTTTCTCTCTCCCAAAGAAAAACCCCATTAAAGACCAAGATAGAGGTGGGTAAAAGGGCTCCTAAGGGTCAATTTACTCCATCAATCTTCATCAATTAGTAAGGTATGAGATCTGTTTCACCTTTGAGACTTTTTTCCTCAAAGGGTTCCATCAAATTGATTTCAAAAGTTGAGTTTTCAAGTGGGTGTTTTCCAATCTCAAAATTGATGTTATGAATTACTTTGTGTATGATTTATTTTTGATATTAGGATAGATTAACATGTATCAAAACTCAATTATGTTATATTTTGATGAATTAGTCTAGTTTGTAGAAGATGACTTGTTCCCCTCAACCCTAGGTTATGATCTTGATGTGAGTTATATATGTGGTTTTCAATTAACTGGGGTGTATTGTTGAAATACCTAATGTTTTATTTTATCAAATTAATAAATAGATTTTATAAATTTGATTCCTTCAATAGTTCTTGAGAAACTGATCTAGATTATGAAGTGTATTATGGAATTGACCTAAGCCTCTTATATTAAGTTATTAACTAGTAATGGATTGTGATTTAGTGACTCAATTGGCTTTGTTATCATGTAGGTTATTGATATGTGATGATACCATACCCATGTTGGGTTAAGGTAAAGGTTTATTGTAAGACATTGATGATGAATTATGAAGGAGACTTGGTAAGTCTTGTGGTCCCTATTCTTTACTTTAATTATGGTTAATTGTGATTAAGTCATGATGTTTTATTGTAGTATGCCTTGTATTAGGATTGATAGGGTTGGTATGATGTTGAATTGAAATGTCTTGACTATGGTTTGTGAGGTGTTGGCTAAGATGTAAATGTTATAAGGATGGTGATGATTTACCAATGTGCCTCATCATGATGTGAATATGTTAATGTGATAACTTCACCTATATGAATTGTAATGAAAGGACAATACTCATGCAATTCTTACTGATCTTGATGATGATGATGCTTACACAAGGGGTAGACTCTATGACCTACATTAAGTTATGATGATTAATAAAGATTTTAAAGATATTTCAAAAAGGGACTCTAGCTCAGCACCGAGTGAACTAGAGTGAGGAGTGTCCCTTCCCACATAGGGAAGGTAGGATCACTAATGTACGCTTGAGATTGGAGACTAATATGCATGTATCATAAAGAGGATCCCAACTATATCTCCTAGTACTTGAACTATGTTGCCCCCATAACAATACCAGCTAGTGGATCTACGTAGTTTCTATGTTAATGTTTTGGTACTACCTTGGCAAGTAGTCAGCCTTCCTTCAGTACCAAGACACCGGATTCCACATTAGATCATGTGGTCTATGACGGTTAAGGCAAGATGTTCCCCAAAGGTAAAATGAATTAAAGAAATGAACTCTAACTAAGATAACCTAATGAGTTTAGCTTAGTCTAGGTAAGGGCATGTGACTTTACCTACACATTGCACTAGTTAGCCTTGAATGGAATCTTGGGAGAATGTTCTAATGTATGAATATGCTTATAATTGGTACATGATATGTATAGTATGAACGTGCACATTGTTGATACTATATGTGGATTGATGTCACTTATGAGTATGTGTTAGTCTACATTGTTGAAGTATGATCATATGTACTCTTAAATGCTATGCTATGTGAAGTAGGAGGTTGGTCATGATTCTTGTTGAGTTACTTGATTGAGTAAGGTTATGGGGGTTTGATTGGTCATTGCATTTGTTGACTTGATAGGGGTTCATGGGTAATTGTCTTGCTTTGGTTATGTTATAATGAACTCTTATTCATGCTTGTTGCTATTATGACTTGATGATAGAGTTACTTGAATATGTATTCAATTATATGATATACATGTTGACTTGACTAGACTTGATGTTGTTGGTCTTCTGATGTACATGGCTATTACTTAATGAAAATGTTTTATTGATTGAAATGGTCTTGCTGAATGTGCATACAGGTTTTCAAAGTAAATGCATACTTTATTAAATGTCTCTTTTTAGCATAACTAAATATTATATGGTTGACATATGGTCTCATACTTAGTACAAGTGGTGTACTAACTCCATTTCTTTCTTTTCCCCAAACATTTTAGGTTCCGGTCGTTGAAGGACTTTTTGGAGACGACTTTGAAGAAGACTTGGAGTTCTTAATCATCCAAGTTGGGTAGGTCCTCACTTCTGAGGACAATGCCACTATCAAGCCTATGATGTTGCTTTAGTTTTAAGACTCTTATGTTCTTTGCTTTTCATTTGGATACTAAACATTGTATGACCTATATGTGGTCTTATTGTATTGATGTATGGGCTAGACCCAATTTGATATACTCTTATTAGATGGTTATGAGATGAGACAACTATTTGAGATTATGTTATGTTCTATATATTTATGTGCAATAAAAGTATAAGCTAAATAATCTTCCTATACGAAAGGTCTATGTATACTCGATATATATCTATTACATGTATGTAGAGGTCTATGTAAACCTCAACGTAGAAGAAGTAAAAAGTTTTAAATTTTCGCTAATTTTGATCTATGAATGCAATGATGTAAGCTAAGAGGCTAGTCTTAGCCCTCAAAGAGGCCGCCGCCGCCGATTACGTCTAGGGGATATTCCCGAATCTGGCATTAACCTCTCGGGCAAACCAACTTATTGTTCAATTTATCCTACATAAATTATATACTATATTTTGTTTATGAATATGGTATAAATTAATATACTAATTAAATTATTACTTGACATTTACTTTTAAATAATCTATTACTACTTTTAAATAATCATTAGAAACAGATTATATTTTCATTTTTATAATGTTGTTGGAAAGAACTTTATTGTGCTAGGTCATCGTAACATGTTATATAATGTAAAATATTAATTTTGTGTTGCTGAGACGTGTGTCTAAATAATTATTTGCCTTCAAAGTGAGCTGAGAAGACGAATGTAAAAGAAATAACGAAAAAATTTATAAGTCAAAATTCATAAGGTCTTTTTTCCAAAAAAAAAATAAAATACAAAATAAGGAATTCGAAGCAGCGTATGCCCAATATTCTTCCAAAGGGTTCACAAATTTATTGTTTAAATGATAATCAAATTAACGAAAATAAGTGAATGAATGAAAGTTTTTCTTTTCTATTTTTTCTTTAGGGATATAAAAGAAAGACTTATTTTTACTATTTCACTCAAAAAAGCCAAGGAAATAGGAAAGTTTCTTTTTAATGATATGCCACTTGATCTTTTTGGCCAAAACATAATAAAATCCTTTAATATGGTAATTAATTAATTGTCTAAAAATCTTAATTAGATTTCGAGGGGATAATTTAACTTGTTACCCACACTTTAAAACAAAAGTAATTAGAAAAATTAGACCACCAAAAAAAAAAATACAATTTGGAAACTTAATTAATCCTACTTCTATTAGGATTTGAATTTCAAAAACTTATTATATATATGTGCTCTTTAAAGTTTTAGGAAAAAAATACTTTTTAGAAAATATTTTTCGAGTTTCATTGAATTTTTTGGTTTATTAAGAAAGTTTCAAGAGATGTTCATAAATAATAATAAGAAGAATTATATAAGTGCCAAGAAATTACAAAAGAGATGGAAGAACAAAATTTTTATTGTGTATACGGATGAAAAGAAGTTGAAATACGAGGTTTAGAAGAAATATTTATCCTCTTTTTTTTTTTAAGCAATTCGTTGATGATTTTTAAGAAGATATTATAATTCTAGACACAAAAAATTTAATATTTTTTGTAAATAATTAAACAGTTTATGAATTTGAATATGTTCTTTCAATTAAGCAAGATTCAAGTGTATCCTACTGGTTGGTAGTGATTCTTTATTTTTATCCCTTCTTATGGGGAAAAAGCAAAAGCAAAAAATAAGAAATATTTATTTTACTCTATTTAATGAAAGTTTATATGGCTTAGTGTATTTTGTATCACTTTTGGAACGAGTTCGACAATATTTATTGGAGAACTTGAGCAACATGGATTAATTATCGATTTTAGATTTGTGAACACGCTAAATCAATAACCAAATCAATAAGATATTTATTATTAATTTCTTGTTAATTGATTTTTGATTCCTAACAATTTTATTTTTAATTTAACTGATAAGAAAATGTTTATTTCATCATATATATGCACGATGATCATGTAACGACCTGTTTAGTCGTTTTGAGCAGCAGATTTTATTTCTGGAAACCTGGCTGAATACCCATGGATGAGTCGACGATCCCACGACCGAACCGTCATGGCACGACGGACCGTCTTGGGGTGGTTTTCTCGTTCCAAAACACTTAGAATTTCGAATTGGGTGGGTGGGGTACTGAAATGACTCTCTGAACTTCGCAACGAAATGGCAGGAAGGACCGTCCGGGCAGGCATGAGGGCGTCACAGAACTTCCCCCCCTTTACTAAAATCAAGCACTGACTTTGTGGACAGAAACTGCAGGACGGGCCCATCACAGTCGTGAAGACCGTCACAGGTTCCGATAAGCTCACTCGGGTCGGGAAATTCTTGTTAAGTTTTTTTAAAAAGGGCGTTTTGGACTTTTCATGCTTATAATTATTAGTTAATGAATTAATATATAATCCTTCAATTACTGGGGGTTTTATCTGTAAAGAGAAACAACTTAAAATAAAAGGTTTCGGGTTATTTATTCATCTCTTTACTTAATTAGATATACTAATTAGGGTATTAAAGAAAGAGGGTTGGAATAAGAAAAACAGAAAGGAAAGAAAGAGAGAGGGAGAATAGCGATTTTGAGAGAGAGGAGGAACGCAACTTTGGGAAATATTTGTGATCGCGATTCCTTCGGTGGACGGTAGGTTATGATTTATGCTATTAGTAGTAACTCTTAATAACGAATGATATGCTATTGTGGTAGTCTTGTAAACCTTCTATATGCTTAATTGTATGCTTGGATTGGGGAATGTGATTACATAATGTGATTAAAATAAGCATGAGAAGCTATGAATCTAACATTGAAAAACCCTAATTGGCTTGTTAATGAGATTGATTGATGCCTTGGTATAAAGAAGGCTGATGAACTAAAGTATGAGAGTAGTGGGACGGTGTCACGAACCGACACGTAGAAGAATTAAGACATTAGGGAACGGGTGTCACGAACGACACGTTAGAATTAGGGATCGAGTGGCACGAACGACACGTAGAATTTAGGGGATCGGGATGTCACGAAACACGCCAACAGTTAGATATTGGGGGGACTCGGGTGTCACGAACCGACACAGTAGAATTTCGAGATTAGAATTAGAGATCGGGTTTGGTGTCGACGAAAAGGACACGTTAGAATTAGGGGCACGGGTGACACGAACCGACCCGGTAGTCCGATGGAGGGAGTAGTGTCACGTACCGACACGAGAGAAATAAGATAATGATCTTTAAAGACGTCTAATATACTCAATCTAACATGAAACCTAATTCCCAAAGGGTATATATGGCATTGAGGCTTTGAGTCCTCATGGTGAACGTGGCGGTGCTTATTAATGATTTTATAGAACTGTGTTGTTTCTTCTTGCTAAATCGGGGGTATGGTAGTTGATTTATGCTTATTGGATTATACTGTTTTCTATTTGAGTTGGCCAGATGATACCTACTAAGTATTGTGTTTTGTAATGACCTTACGTCTGTTCTCTCGTTGTCATTTTGTGAGGTGCAGCAAACGTGCAATCGTCTAACTCAGCCGCAACTCTAGCCAGAGTCTTCCATCAAGCCAGATTCAGGGTGAGCATTGCTTCTAGATTGGGACTGGATCTCCTCGTCATGTCTTGATGCCTTGAGATTCCTGCATGGACTAGCTTTTTACTTATTTTCGTTCTTAGATTAGTAAATTTGAGGATAGATGTTCTTGTGGTGATGACTTCCAGATTTTGGGGAATAAATAGTATTGAGTTTTTATAAAGTTATTATTAAATCGATTTTCATTATGAGTTTCAAGTCTTCCCGCATTATATTTGGTATTTGATGGTTGATGAGAACGTTGGAGGACTGGATGGGTTGATGGTTGGTAGCTCACATAGTTAGGACAGGTGGGTTTTGCCAGTCGTGGCCCAGTTTGGGTCGGGAAAAAACTTGGTATCAGAAGCATTAGGTTCGTGGTCTGATCACACAGAACGAGTCTAGTAGAGTCTTAAGGAACGGTAGGTAGGGGGAGCCGGTACTTTTCTTTTAGAGAGGCTATAGGACTTTAGAAAAATTCCATTCTTAGCTCTTTCTTCGTTGCTAGTACTGATCCAATTGGTATCTCGGTGATACAAAATTGTTATATGACATCTTCCACTTTATTTCACAGATGGTTAGAACTAGAGAAACGACTACGTGTCAAAAGCAATCCAAAGCACCGGGCAGGGACAGGGTGCGGTCTGATCCAGCCAGGGGCCTTGTAGTTCGAGGAGAAGCACACGGAGCAGAGGCGTGGTGGGAGAGGTCGTGGGAGGAACGTCCGCGAGGGAACGAGGACAAGCACCTGCCCCAGCTGGGTACTAGGGCATGGTGACTCCTCCAAGAGCTAAGGAAAGTAGTAAGAGGGTGAGGAAGGGGAGATATGAACAAGTACAGAGTGAGGGATTGCCACCCCAACCTAACAGAGATGATCAATCGGTCTTGCTGATCTTAGGGGTCTATCTGATTCCGAGGCCAGACACCTCCAGGTTTTCTGCACCAGCACCTCAGGTTTCCGGATGGGCTATCCCACAATGCGCTACTATGCTCCCAGCAGGATGCCGCCATTAGAAATAGGCACATTTCCTCGTCTGATAACACGCTGGGCAGTGAATGGAAACAGAATGTGATCGAGCATGAACTTCACTCAGTACGTTCTTGACATATTGAAAACCAGTCTTTCAGAAGGAAAGATGCGAAGTATGAGAGATGCTACGAGTTATTCTGGTTGGGCCTGCAGTTGACTGGTCAGGGAGCTAACGTACAAAAAAGAGCGTGGTATAGTAGAGACGGGAATTTGTGGGAGGAAAAGATAGATTGAGTTAGCGATGAGCTTATCAGTTTTAAGGGGATCCAAAATGTGGGGCAAAAAGAGAAAATTCGGTGGCGGTCAATGTTGAGTGCGTCAACCAACAGAGGAACATATGACTTGGGCATCATTCTCTAGCTTGTTTATGGAGAAGTATATTCCACGGACTTGAGAGATAGGAAGGAAACGAGATGAAGTTCTTGAGCCTAGAGCAAAGGGTTTTTTATAGGCTGTCGTTACTGCATATGAGGCTAAGTTTCGTGCAGTATCAGGTATGCACCCAACTTGTTGCAGTCCACAGAGAGGATCGCCGTTTTTGTTCAGGGGTTGAGGGTTCAAATTGCGGATTTCGCCTTACAGGTCAGCGGCTACTAAACAAAATCTTTCAAAGAACAAGAAGTGGTCAGACTCGTGAAGAGGTGGAAGGAGTTGAAGCCAGATGACTTCGCCATGGCATCGCTCAAAAAGGTTTCGAAAGGGAGGTGAGTGTAATGGTTCTTACTCTAGGAGTACAGGGGTTCAGGAGGTTAATCAGTCGACCAATTTCAGTCTTCAGACAGACTAGAGTTGGGGGTCCACCTCAGACTGGTAAACAACTTCTCTGAGAGAACTATGCTTGACTCTCGGGAGGGTATGGATGTGGGGAGATGGACATATTAGGAGGAATTGCCAAAACAGAGGTTATAGACCCCCCCATAGCTCAGAGGTAGAGGTGGTCAGGGTAAGAGGGGCCAGTTATTCTGGAGAACCGGTGGCCGAGGTATGGTGGGTCACAAAAAGGCCCGGGTAACGGGCAAACTAGAGCCAATACAGCACAACATGTGGTCAGGGTAACGGGCAGACAGGTGATCGGGCCCATTGTTACGCTTCCCTGGGCAGGTCTGAAGCGGGAGGCTCAGATGCTGTTATCACAGGTAATCTGTTTGGTTTGTGATTGCGTGGATTCTGTATTATGTGATCCGGTCCACATTGTATATAGATATCGTCCTCATTTGCAATGGTCCATTACTTTACATTGTGAATGTTGGACATGCCTATTCGTGTTTTCTACTCGGGGGTGAGGTCTAGTGATAGTGAACTGAAAAGGTATATAGGTCTTGCTGTTGACTTTTGTGGGGGCAATACATCCTGTATAGATTGGTTATTCTTTAGAAATGATTGAGGTTCGATTGTAATTCTGGGGTATGACTTGGTTTCTACCAAATTTTTGCAATCTGATTGTAATGCTAAAATGTACGTGGCCAAGCCTGGGACAGATCCTTAGTATGGGAGGGTAACTACACTCCGACTCCAGTTCGGTATATCCCTTTCTACGTAGTTAAGAAAATGGTTAGTAAAGTGGTGTTTAGCGTCTTGGCCACACCTCAAGGATGATACTGCCCAAGACCTTCGAGTGAGTCGGTTTCGTAGTTTGTTGTGAGTTTTGGATTGTGTGCCCTGCAGACTTCTGGTATGCCACTGGACAAGGATTATTGACTTTTGCCATTGAATTGGAGCCGGGGGCCCCCCCCGTACTCGTCCCCATTTCCATACCCCCTTATAGAATGGCTCAGCAGAGGTAGAGAGTTAACGGGAGTTAAAAGCCCAACTTCAAGAATGTTGGGAAAGACTTTATTAGCCCGAGTGATCCCTAGGGGTCTTCTGTTTGTTAGTGAAGAAGAAAGAGTGGAAGTCTTCGGCATGTGAAGATTACCGGCACTAAATAAAGTAACCTGTTAAGAACAGGTATCCTCTTCCTCGCATTGATGATTTGTTCGATCAGTTACAAGGTGCTTGTGTCTTCTCCAGATTGACTTGAGGGCCTGTTATCATCAATTTGAAAAGTACGGGGAGAATATGTGCCAAAAAGACTGCTTTTTCGAAACACAGGTATGGGCACATTATGAATTCTTGGTAATGTCCTTTGGGACTAAGAATGACCTGCATGCTTTCATGGCTGATGAACGGGATTTTTTAAGCCATATCTTGGATCTCTTTGTGATCGTAATTTTTTTTTTTTAGTGATGATAGTATTGCTTAACTCAAAGAAGCAAGAAGGAAATGAGGAAGCAGTTGAGGAATTGTATTGGAAATGTTGAGGCGAGAAAAGCTTTATGCCAAATTCTCCAAGTGTGAGTTTGGCTCTAGACGCAGTGTCCTTCTTTGGGCATGTGGTTTCTAAGGATGGGGTGATGTGGATCCTTCTAAGATTGAGACAGTGAAGGAATTGGGTGGTAAGACCTAACTAATGTGTCAGAAGATAAGGAAGTTTTGTTAGGTTTAGCTAGCTTTACCGTTCGATTTGTAAAAGGGATTCTTCTTATGGCTTCCCAATTGACGAAACTTGACTAAGCAGAATGTTCCATTTGTATGGTAGGACGAATGTGAGGAAGCTTTAGAAACTCAAGACTTGTTGCTACTTACCAATCCTTAAAACTTGCAAGTAGAGGGAGGGTAAGAACTTACGTGATTGTGATGATCCTATCTGGTTGGGTGCAGTGCTAATGCAAGGAGAAGACACGAATTTTTGCTTTCGAGGCAATTAAAGGTGCAATGCTGATGAAGGATTATCGACCCACGATTTGGAGTTGGCGCAGTAGTGTTGGAATGATTGTAAGCAATGGAGACCACTAATCTATATGGGGTTAAGGTTGAATGAATGAAGTCTCTTATACGGAATCCTCGTAGCCTACAGTTATTGTCTTTACTCAGCAAGTTTGACTTTGAGACAGAGGAGGTGGATGAACTATGAAGGACCTCCGATATTACCATCTGTATCACCCAGGAAAAAGCAATGTGTGGCAAGACGCTTAAGTAGAAAAAGCAGGGAGCATGGGTAGTTTAGGCTCACTGCAAGCCTTAGACGCCAATTGGCTAGAGAGGTTAGGGACTTGCAATGACTTTATTGAGGTTAGAAGAAAATGAGAAGAAGGGAGGGGATTCTTGGCAGTGGGAAGCGAGATCTTCTTTTCTTGACCAGATCAAGGTGAAAAACTTTGATGATTGGAGAAACTAACCGAAATTCGGGATAGGTGGTGTTGCGAGGAGGGCTAAAGAAGGCGATATAAGGGTATGAGGAAGGTGTTTTGAGAATTAAGGGAAGGGTATGTGTGCCCGTGTAGATGATTTGATCCACATTATTCTTACAGACGGCTCACTAGTTCCGGTATATTCTATACATCCTGTGCAACCAGATGTACCGTGACCTAAGCAACAGCTTTTGGGGAGTTAGATGAAGCGCGACATTGTCTGATTTTGTTCAATGTCCACAGTGTCAGCAACAAGTGTAAAGTAAGGAACACCAGAGGCCAGGAGAAGGAAACATGCAGAGAGTGCCCATTCATGAAGGAAGTGGGGGAGAATTGCAATGGACTTTGTGTTGGTCTTCCAAAGCACAATGGGCAAGTTTGATTCATACCCTTGGGTAATTGTGACAGATTACCACTAAGTCTGCTCAGTTCAAATTTAGGTGAAGGTGACGTTATTTAATGCAGAGAAGTTAGCCAGACTACATCTCAGAAAGAAATTGTTCTGTTGAATGGAGTTTCCACTTCCATCATATCAGATAGAGGTACGCAAGTTTACTTCTAAGTTTTGGAGAACATTGCATGCTGA
Source organism: Solanum habrochaites (assembly GCA_027704765.1). Lineage (NCBI taxonomy): Eukaryota > Viridiplantae > Streptophyta > Magnoliopsida > Solanales > Solanaceae > Solanum > Solanum habrochaites. The sequence goes on from JAKWJA010002495.1 coordinate 71,333,403, forward strand.
ATAGGTACATAGGTTGTGGACCTTTTACATGCATCTTTTCACCTCAGACCGAATGGGTAGTTGAAACCGCGAATCAATTCAGGTGTTGGAATATAGGTTCGTGCGGGTGTGAGCGAATTTGGTGGTCATTGGTATAAATTAGTAACCCTTCGCAGAGTTTTGGTCATACAAAATAGCTATCACTCAAGTGTTGTATATGGCTCCTTTCGAAGCAGGTTGTTGGGAGGAGATGTAGGTCTCCCTTGGTTGGTTTGATGCATTCGGGTTAGACATTGGGGTACTGACCTTCTTGAGGGTATTCATTAGAGAAGGTGAATTGGAAATCTATTCAAGAAAAGCTTTTTAGGGCTCAAAGTAGGCAAAAGGAGTATGCAGATCGGAAAGGTTAGGGACTTGGAGTTCCATTGGAGGGTGAGCAAGTTTTGCTGACGGTTTTCACCATGGATGGGTGTTGATCGCGGTTTGGCTATAAAAGAAAGGTAGGTAAGCTAAGCCCGAGGTATATTGGGCCATTTGAAGTATTAACAGAGTAGGGGAGGGGTTGGCTTATGAATTAGCTTGCCTCCAGGGCTGTCGGAGTGCATCGGATTTCATGTGTTCTATGCTGCAAATATACTATGGGGATGGACATACATCATCGTGGGATTCAGTTTGCTTGATGAAAATTTGAATTATGAGGAGGATGAGGACGGCTTGTTGCATTCTACGATCTAGAGAGAAATTCGCAAGTTGAGATCAAGGGCGATTGCATCATCAAAGTCAAATGGAAGAATTCGACAGTTGAAGAGTCACTTGGGAGAAGCAGGAGGCTGATGGCTTGATATATGCAAGGAAAAGATACCCATACTGTTACGATCAGGTAATCCTTTTCGCTCTTGGTTTTTATTCTCGTGATCGTTCGAGGCCGAACAGATGGTAAAATTGTATATATTGTAACGACATGTTTAGGCGTTTTGAAGCAGAATTTTATTTCTGGAAAAACCTGCTGAGTCGACGGTCCCAGACCAAACCATATGGGAACGACGGACCAATCGGGGGTTGGTCTAGGTCCAAAACACTTAGAATCCGCAAGAAATTTGGGTACTGAAATCGACTCTCTGAACTTCGCGATGAACATGCAGGAGGATGGACCGTAGAAGCATTTGACGGGCTGCCGTCACAGAACTTTTACTAAAATAAGTCTCTGCGCTGTGTGACAGACTGAGGACGGCCATACAGTCGTGACGGACATCACCGGTTCCGTATAAGTCACTCGGGTCGGACATTCTGTTAAGTTTTAAAAGAAGGGTGGTTTTGGACTTTTCATGCTTATAATTCATTAAGTAATGGATTAATACTTAATAATTCAATTATTGGGGGTTTTACAGGAGACGACAACCTTAAATAAAAGGTGGTGATTTATTCCAGCTCTTATACTTAATATATACTAACCTATACGTGATGTAAAGAGAGTAGAGAGAGGATTTGGAAAAGAAAAACAGAAAGAACAGAGAGAGATGGGAGAATATCGATTGAGAGAGAAAGAGGAACGCAGTTTGGAGAAGATATCTGGTTGATCGCGATTCTTCGGTCGGGAGAGAGGTTATGCTTTATGTTTTCGTAGTAATACTCTTAAATAGCGGAATGTATGTATGGGTATATTCGTAAACCATTCTATATGCTAAGTGTATGCGTGTATGAATGTGGATCAATAATATGTGATAAATAAGCCTGATGAAGCTATTTGAATCCTAATCTGAAAAACCCCTAATCGCCTTGTAATGAGATTGATGTGATGCCTTGGTATAAAAGGAGCTTGATGAAACTCAGTGATGAGGAGTCGTGGAACGGAGGACTGGTATGAACCTGACAAGTATAATAGGGGGCTAGGGTGTCACGAACTAAGCCACGGTAGAATTAGGGGATCGGGTAGCCGGGTTTTGCAGCGGTAGCGGTTGAGGGGAATTTGTCACGAACCGACACGTCGAATTAGGGGATGGGTGTCACGAGACCGACACCGTAGAATTAAGGGGATTGGGTGTCACGAACCGACACGTTAGACTTAGGGGATCGGGGGTCTACGAACCGCACGTAGATAGGGGATCGGGTGACACGAATCGACACGTGCCAGTATATGGAGCGGCCTCAAGTGTACGTACCGACACGAGAGAAATAAGCATAATGAAATCTTTAAAAGACGTTACTATATAATAATGAACTACTTCCAAATGGGTATGGCATTGAGGATTGAGTTCCTCATGGGTGAGTGGCGGTGCTTATTAATGATTATAGAACTTGTTCGTTGCTACATGGTGAGTAGGTAGTTGATTTATGATTTATTGATATATTACTGTTTTCATTTTGAGTTGGCCGATGATACCTTACTCAGTACTTTGTGTTTGTACTGAACCCCCTAACTTGTATGTTCTCTCTTTGTCATTTGTGGAGGCGCAAACGTGCCATCGTTTGAAACTCAGCCGCAACTCTAGCAGTCTTCATCAAGCAGATTCAGGGTGAGAATATTGCTTCTAGGCTTGGACTGGATCTTCCTCGTCAGTCTGGATGCATTGAGATTCCGGCCTGGACTTAGCTTTTTACTTATTTTAGCTTTTTTTCTTAGATTCAGTTAATTCTGAGGATAGTGTTCTTGTGGTGATGGACTTTCCAGGTTTTTGAGAATACAATAGTATATGAGGTTTTTAATAAAGTTATTTAAATCGAATTTTCATTAATGAGTTTTAAGTTCCGCTTAGATTTTGTATATTTATGGTGAAGAAACGTTAGGAATTGGGGCGTTGGTTCGCTTCTTCAATAGTAGGCTAAGTGTGCACAGGTGCCAGTCGCGGGCCGTTTGGATCGTGACAGATCACAAAACAGCAAGTTTTATAGCAAGTATAAACTCAAAAAGCTCAACACAGATGTCCTACCTTGACAATTTTGTTTAAGACGTAATTGTTCAAATTTCGTCTAAAGACTCATGCAATAAATTAAGAAAACAACATATATTGTTTGTCTTTGTCATAATTAAATTTAAAATTTTAAAGATAGAAAGTAAGACTAGTTTATATCGAGAAGAGAGAAAATATCGCAATAAAAAGAGTGTGATGCCAATTTGTGTTGCGTATCACCGAAAATAATAATAAAATTTTGAAAGTATGATTAATAAAATGTTAAAATCATGCACACTTATATGCAAAAGATCTTTTAAGTCTTCCGCTTAATGTTTCGGACAAACCAGCTCACATGTTTATATATTGTACAAAAATTTAATATTTTTCAAATTTCGTATATTCAATGTTTTTCTAAAACTTATTTATTTATGAATATAATGTAAAATATTATTTGTATGATGAAATCTACTAATTAATCTATTGTTTACTTTTAAAATCCCATTAAAAACACATCACAATTTCAATTTATAAGCAATGTCCTTAAAGAACATTTTATCGTGCTAGGTTATAATAAATTCGAGTTATAACATGTAAACGTCTTTATGGAAAATCATTGCAATCGAAATGATCCAAGGAAACAAGTGAGAAAGAAAGAATAAAAATCTAAAAGTCAAGTTGCATATCAGTCTTTCCAACAAAAAAGAAACACAAAATAAAAAATTTGAAATAACGTATGTTCAATATTCTTCCAAAATTTCTCGAGTTTGATGTGAAAATAAGTAAGAAAAGTTAGTTTATTTCTCTCTCTCTCTCTATATCTTCTATTTGACTTGAAAAAAAAGTGACCAAAATCGAAGTGTTTTTTTAAAGCCAACTAATTTTAATAAAAAAATATCAAATCGAAAAGGACTGTGTTGGTATTAACAGAGTTTTTTTTAGGATACTTGTTTCCATAATAACAATTAAACAAAAGAAAAGGATTAACTTGTTAACCACACTTTAAAAAAGTAATTAAAAAATTACCAAAAATAATTTAGAAATCACGCAGACAGTCTAATTAACTGATCCTAATTTTATTAGGATTATAATTTTTAACTCATTATATATACATGTTTTCTAAAAAAAAAAAAAAATACCAAAAAATATTCGTTCAAAAAATCCCTGGAAACTTTTGGTTTATGCATAAAAATTCAAGAGTGGTTCATGAATAAGAACAAGAAAAAACTTATAAGTGCCAAGAAATTACAAAAGAAATGCAAGAACACAACTTTTATCGTGTATGTGGATGAAAAAAAGTTGAAATACGAGGTTCAGAGGAAATATTTATCTTCTTTTTTTTCAACCGATTCATCAATATTTTTCAAAAAGATATTATAATTCGAGACACGAAGAATTTAAATTTTTTTGTGAATAATTACATAGTCTATGAATTTAAACATGTTCTTCAATTTAACAAGATACAACTTTATAAACAAGATTATATTGTTAATAAAAGTTTATTTCTTCAATTTGTTTTATTTAATTTTAACTTCTTGTTAGAATTTCAACTATATTTTCTTTCACGTTCCCTTACCAACTTTTCCATGAATAAAAGATTAAAGTGCTTGAAATTTGCTGGGACTTTCTAAGTTAGTTAGGTTTGATATTATGGAACGATCCATCTGGTCGTTTTGAGTACTAGAGCTTTCTATTTTATAAAATATTTTTTGATATAGTTTAAATGGATATTTTAAACTATTCGTAACTATACTTATAAAATTAATGGAATAGTTTTAATAATTTATTTAGTTAGTTATTAAAAAAAATAACATTAAAATCAATAATAAATTACTTTTACCATTATTATAATTAATCATATAATAATAATTAGGATAAGAATAATCAATAGAGAAAAAAAGAAACTAAAAGAGACGCATGGTGGTAGAGGAAGATCCAAAAGCGGCTTCAGGTGAGAATTATTTTACTCCAATTCTTCTTAGTACATTTAATTATATGAATAATTATTAGTAAAGTAGGAAAATTATGAAGTGGAAAAATGTGGCGGCAATATCTCCCTTATTTAGAAGGGACAGTTGGAGGAGTAACATAGCATGAAAAAATTGTCTACTATTTTATTTTGTGTTGAAAGACTAACACAACATAAAAATATTGTATCACAAGCAAGTTAAAATATACTATTTTATTTTATTGTTCTTTTATTTATATTTAGACTAACTACAACACAACAAGTACCCTTTTATGGTGACACGTATGAATAAATGTGGGGCATACTGTATATGAGCTATATATCCCTCTTCTTTTCCACTAGGAACTTTAAGGATACTCTTGTGAAATAACTCAAAGACTTTATAGTCATCTTAGGTATATGGGTGTTCTTTCAATTTGTTATTTTTTCATGTAGCCTTTTGCATGTGGTGCTATAAGTTTTATATTTTAAGTCTTTACCGTTTTGTCTATTGAATTTTCCATTCAGATTCAAGTGATAATTCAATATGATGATATTGTTGTTAAATCAAAACTTATTTTTTCTGGCCAAGTGAACTGGGTATTGACATTTTAAATATGTTACCTAATTCTATATTAATTTAGGCTAGAAATAATAATTTCAAACTATAAAAATAAATATATTGCTAATTAATATATAGTAGCATTTATTTGATGTCTGTCTTCCCCCTATGCTATAAATATGACATAGAAGTTTTATGAAAGAGACATAAATGAAAAGTGAAAACAAATGAGATAAGAACACAGGACAGAACCAAGACAATTACATCTCATACAAGTGGATAATTCATCACGATAAAAAGAAAATAAGGTAGACTTAGAAATAAATAGATGAAGGAAAATATATTGTGAAAGTAGAGGTAATTTTCAAGAGGGTGAATACAAAATGTGGGTCAAAGGGGTATTGGATATATACAACTTTAAGCAAGGCTATTGAAAGGAAATTTGAAGTAAATATAAAGGGAGTGATTTTTTTAAACTAAGTGATGTTTGTTTCAGGTGATGAAGAAAAATAGATGGGGCAATGACACGACAGCTGAAAGATAGTATATACTTTTATTTTGTGACACGACTTTTGCAGTGGAATTGTATGATCCCACCCAATTTCTATTCCTATAACCAAACTGGAAGAAATCTTTTTGTAATCACACTCGCTCGCCCTATCCGTTTTAATCTGTCTCAGTGGTTCTCTCTATTTGATAAGACGATCAATTTTAAACGGGTTTCATTTCAGCTTTGCTAATTATTTTGTAAGTTGAAACGACCTTACTTTCAACTTATATAAATGATACTTGTGTATGATCTGCGAAAAGATTTTTGGTGTTACTTTATATATAATTTAGCAGCTTATGATGCTTCATTTTGACAATCATGTCGATCATATCCCCCAGATCCACAAAAGACATTATAATCAACAATGGTATTGTCCATTAATATTAAAATAATATAATTTTAGAATATTCATGAAATGCTTTTAACTTCCTTGCTGACTAATTATGAAAGAATGGGGCAAGATATTAAGAATGTATATCGTGCTACTTCAATCAAGTAAGTTTTACTTTTTTGGTGATTATCTTTATTTTATATGTAAAATGTGGATATGGATTGATTTCAAATTCTCTAGTCTTCAGGTACAATTTTACACCCTTTTCAAGCTTTTAAGATTTGTAGGGAACATAATGTTCTATTTTGGATGATGTTGTATTAGTATTTATAGTTATTCTTAGATAAAAGTTATGCTTTTTGTATGATCTAAATTGCTTCTGTTATTTTTGTATTATTTGAATTGCAATTTCTGATATATTAGCAGACTGTGAGACGATACCAAAACACCATAATTTATCATCTTCATAATTACAATTCTAGAATTGAGAGGATGATCACAAAGCAGGAGATTAATGATGTTTGGAAATGATTTAGGTGATATTCATTTCCTTAATGAGGTGTTATCTGTATTTGACACAGATAAATCTTCATTACAGAGTTTTCAGATTTTAGTGCTTATAGGCATGTGGGCCAGTTTTGCCTTAAAACACTTCTGTTCTCAACCTTTTCTTTATTGGAATGCACCTCTTCCCTTGAGTTGTCACTGCCCTGCCCGGCTATATTACCCGTCGCTCTCCAGGTTTTTCTCCTCACGTTAGCCCCCTCCCCCCTTCTTTCAGGTTAGGGTTAAGGCTCCTTGTCCCCGCCAGTCTGCTGTCTCCTCTTTTCTTTGCTTGAACCTGGTTTGCCGTGTTCTTCTGTTTTGTTAGCACTAGCAGCTCCCCATGTCTCCGTTCAGTCCTTTCTCGCCCTTTTTGTCGCGCTTGTTGTTCCCCACACTCGCCCCGCGCCCGTACCCTGCTGTTTAGGCGGCCGCCCCCCCCCTCTCCCGGTGTGTTGTGTATCAAGATAGCGTCCTGCATAGCCCAAAATCACTCCTCCCTCCATTACCTTCCCCTTGCTGCTTTATTTTAGTCGAGATTGTGTGCTCTCCTTCTCTCCCCATTTTGTCAAGAGATGGCTTGAGCGATGTGTCCTCGCCCGGGTTTGTTGTAGTTTATCCCCCAACCTGCCTTTGTTCAAGCAGATAAAGAAGGGGGGGGGGAATTACCTTTAAAAGATGACTTACTTTTGTCTGTCTGATCTCTTCTGTTTGGGAGAAATAGTGAAATGATAGCCTCCTTAGAAACTTTTTTGTTGACCTCTTTCTGTTGTATTCACTTTACTTAATTTTCAGGAACACCCCATAGTGATGTTGTATTCTCCATGGTGTTAGACAAACTTTTTGGGCCCCGACTTTCCCGTTTTCCCCTCCACTTTTTTTAGAGCATAAAGAGAGGTGTGGTAGGACCAGCGAAAGGAAACGAGAGGGGGATCGCGGGGGGAGGATGGGGCAGGAGGGGAGGGCAAAGAGGAGAAGAAGAAACAATCTAGGAAAGAGAGGGGTGAGGTGGAGAAGGGAGGGGAGGGGGAACAAGAGAGAGAGAGAGGAGAGAGAGAGAGAGATAGAGGGAGCGAGAGGAGATGAAGAGCAGAGAAGAGTAGAGAGAGAGAGAGAGAGAGGAGAGAGGAAAGAACGAAGTAGGGCGGGCAGAGAGGGGGGGGGGGGGAAGGAGCGGTTAAGCTTTATTTATTTAACAGCAATTAATAAGTATATATATATATATATATATCTTATAATATATAAATCTATATATATATATATATGTTATATATATATATATATAAAGAAAGAAAAAAAACGGAAAACACTTCAACACACCCCACGATCCAATGGCCCCCCACTCCCCCACTCCACTCACACCAAAGGGACACCATTGACATATCAACAAACACGAAGACAAAAGGAAGAAACGCCCCCACACATAGAAACGGGCACCACAAAACACCAAGGAAAGATAGGCGAGATCCCCCACAAAACAAGAACAACGAAAGCAAGAAGCGGGCCGAAGCAACCCCCCCGCTCGCCAGTCCCCCACCAAACGCCACACCGCGCCCCTCTTTCGTCTTTTTTTTTGACGGAACCTGCATAAAGAAAACCACTAAGTAACAAGGTGGGCGTTGCGGGTTTTCCAGTCGTGGTTCCGACATCCGTTGCGTGTTCGTGAACAGGGGCAAGCAGAGGGAAGGACGAAGGTGATGGGCGGCTCTCCCTCTTCATTCACCTCCCCGCCTCCTCCTCTGCCCATCAGTTCTATCTGTAGTAATTTTTGTCTGATAATGTGGCGGAATGGATGCAAATATATCTTGAGTTGTTAAATTGCGCATTGCCACATTAAACCATTAACGTATTGATGTTTTATATTGAGGTATGTTCAAATGTTCATATCAACTTGATGTTTAGATCTTTTGTGGTTATAGTTATATTCAGGTTTGAATTATTATAACAAACCATGATTAATTTATATTTAAATAACCCGTAAAATTCTTATCCAAGTCATTTTAATTTCTAATATTTAGTTTTTAGGGAAAAGGGTTTGATATACCCCCTTCAACTGTGTCATTATAGAGGTTGATATACTCCTTGTTAATCGAAAGTGACTTCATATATACCCATATTTGTAAACAAATGGCCACATATTACCATTCTTACCTCTAACGGAAATGAAAAAAATCATACAATTTTAATCTAAATTTTTATTATTTTTTTTAAAAAAATATAATCCAATATGAGTAATTTAATCCCGCGTCAAACATATTTTTGACTTTTTTTGTTTCGAGACTCATTCTATAATTATTATTTTGATAATCAAATTTACTTTATGTTTCAATAATTGTTCTTGTAAAAATTTTGTAGATGATCAAATTTTTTTCGTCGAATACGAAATTAATTACAAACACAACAAAAAAAAATACCGTTTAGTTTTTTATTCTTTAAATAAGGAATGAAATAAAAATAAAATAAGAATAGAAATTCAAATATTATAATAAAAAGAAGACGAACAAAAAGAATTTTAAGTTCCCACCCTAAATCGATAAACTTTGTGAGTTCTCCCCCATCACTCACTCCCGTCTGGTATGTATGAAAAAATTAAAAGTATACTTGACAGACATAATTGATACCCCTAAATAAATTTTTTAAAAAAATAGATAGTCAATAAATATAAGATTAAAACTAATTTTTATAAAATCCGGTTAACATGAAGGGTATATGTGAGCCATTTGGTAAACAGGGGTATATGTGAGCCGTTTGTATAACGGTAAGGCATCATATGAGCCACTTTTATAACGAGGGGTTATCACTTCCAAATGACAAGGTGAGGGGTATATCCGACTCTTTTATTTGTATAATGAAATATTGGTAAGCTATTATGTAAAGATGTTAATTTTAGTTAGTGGAATTTTCGTTTAATTTAGTGACGTAAAAAAAAAAAAATGGCAAAGAAGAACAAAAAATAATAAAAGAAAAAAAAAACGTTAAAAATAAAAATGTGAGAAAGCATATAAAAAAGGGGAGGGAAAAGAGAAAACAGAAAAAGCAAATAATAGAAAAGAAGTTTTAAAAAGATAATTAATAAAAAAAATGCAATTGAAGAGGACATATTTTTTTCTTTAAAGTTTCTTTGTCAAAACAAAAACAAAACTAAGTTGAATAAAAAACATAGATAAATAAAACCTGTTGAAAGTATAAAAAAATAATTAATAACAATAAAACATATACTAAGAGTAAAAGATGAAGAAGGTAAAAGGAAAAAAAGGAAGCGTATTAAAATAAAAAAATAAAATATTAACAAACGAAAAAAAGTACAAATAAAGAATATCTTATTTTTTACTATGGTTTGTTGATTTAAATTTATAGCGTACATATATTTTTAATTTAAAGGGGCAAATTCATCAAATACGGTAGTTGTTAATATAGAAATAAATTATTAAAAAATGAAGAGAAATACATTTGGTTGTAACACCTTAAAATTTTCAAAAAGTAGTTTAAGTATAAAAGTCCATTTAAAGCGATCATCGCTCAGAACACCGGGAGCTCGAGGGATTAGCCTAATACCTTTACCCCTTGATAAACAGAATCCTTACCCGAAATGGTTCGCAGACCAACACAGAGTCCAGTTCTTTTGATAGAGATTTAAACAAAAGGTTTGACTTGGCAACCCAACTCAATTCCACGTGGCGACTCTGAAAAAATTTAAATAATCCCCTAATTAATAACGTCACTTAAATTGGAAAAAACCTTACGCCCCGCTGCGCGAAAAAAGGGGTGTGACATTCTGACGACATTGGTGGGATAGAATTCGAGCTTGTAAACATAGATTTATTCTACATGACTTTATTATTATTTACGTAATTATCGATTTGGGAATATTGTGTTAATGACAGTGAAGATGTTATTGCTTGCTTATGACCCTCTTTGACTAATATGTGAATGATCATATAACTTCTTCTTTCGAGATCTAGTTGAGTCTTCTTGAGATACTTTATTCGGAGATGCGATTACGCTCCCGAGCCATGAGATTACCAGGGATGCGGCACGCTCCTGGAGGGTCTATTAATATACACTATGTCTTAGGATGGAGAAGGACTAACAAGGGGCCAAGAACAAACCCTGTACTGGTAAGCTGTCCCTTCTCACTCGAGTAGTCCGCTCGTTTATGGCCGTCTAGACACCTCCCTATTCAGATTGTTTACTAGTAAATTAAGCCTCAATAGGATTTGATTTATCTGCTCATGCAATAAGTTGAATTAATGGGGACACCGCTCGACACAAGGTCGAGCGTGTCTATGAGAAGTATCCATACTTGAGACTATCATGTACATTAATGGGAAGACATACAAATGTCGTATCGCTTTTAGATGAATGAATTATTACAAATTATTATCCCGACAAATATAAATTAAAGTTTTGATGTTTCCTTTTGATTAACCAATTTCTCTATCACAATTTTAATTTCTTTAGAAAAAAAATTTATTCATTACCATCAAGTTTTTTACATAAAACAAAAAAAAGGTTGAAAATTTAATAACAAAAATAACATACAATCTGATACTAATATTTTTAGTTTTGAAATTTATCTCTAGATATATATATATATATATATCATATATATATATATATTATATATATATATATCTATTATCTAGATATATATTTTTTTTTTTTCTCCTTCTTTCCTTTAATAACTTTTTTTAAAAAAAATAAATAGTAAAAATAATAATTAAAAATTTCTTTTTTGTTTTGTTTGTTGTATATTATTTTATTTACAAAATAATAATAATAAAAAAGTTACCTTTTTCTGTGTGTATATTTTTACGTTATTCTTTTTTTTTTTTTAATATATTTTATTATAAAAAAATTTACGTTTTTTGTGTGTAGGATTTTCCCGTTATTCTTATTAAAAAAATATCTATTTTATTAAGTCTAGTTTGTCACTATCATAATATAGGAAAATATAGCCATATGGAAAGGGATGAGAACAAAGAAGAGGGTCTCACCTCGATTCATGATATTGGATAAGACCCCGACACTCTTGAAGACTGGTATGAAACATATGACAAACCATGGACGAGGAATGATTGCAAACGCTTGGGCTTTCTACTAAGCCTTTTGTTATGTTGCGCCACGACAGAATTTGATAGAAGCACTAGTGCATTTTTGGACCCTTAAGGAAGTATCCGTTTTTCTGGTTGTGAACTCACCCCCACCCTTGAGGAGATAGGGGCATTCCATTGGAAGGAAACATCTCACAAGAAGACTTATGATACCAAAACATATTAATGGAGGAGGTTTCTAAATACTGCCTATAAAGGAAAATATCTAGTGGTTCTCTCAGATAATGCTGAGTTTACCGTTCTAATTTGTACAAAAGATATGGCAAAAGTGATGGATTCGAAGTGTATAAAAAAGAACTCCGTAATAATGGGGTTCCCCCGTTCTGACCCTGGGAAGCACCCTTATGATGCCTTCGTGGTGGCTTTTTGTAGGGATCAGGTCTTTCCAAAAAAGGGAGGAAAGATTAGCATAATTAGTTGCAGTCATTACAACTTTATAAAAAAAGGACAATATCACCACGTACCAATGATTCTTGCAACCGCTATCGTGCTTTACCTATTTGGCAAGGATGGAAAATACTACTTTGAAGGTGCAATATGTTTTACAAATATGAATGCTTGAATACACATTCATCATCACTCTTATGCAGTGGACTTTAAAATAGAATGGAATGATTATATTTTAGGCCACCAAAGAACGATCAAAGATCATACCTTTTTCGAAGGGTATTGAAGCTTTGAAAGCACCCTAAATAATCTGACTGCTGACCAGATTGTGTGGGAATTATCATTGGTTCCATCGGCCGAGTGATATACATGTCTCTTTTCAATCGTTCTTGTCCTAATGGGTCGTCAGGTGTCCAACCTACATGCCACTTAGAGTTCATACGACAACTGGGCGACACCTTTTCTCACCACCTAATGAAGATCTACGTTGATTCATGTTGAAGTTTCATCCAAGATACCTTTAAGGCAATAGAGATAATTTAAGATTTAGGGTGGATGCATACTCTCAAGTCCCCACGATATGGTGAAGGATCGCACAAGAGCCGAGGGGACCAAGCATACTTAGACTGGGTTCATGATCAGCCCCTTCCCACGGTTTGCAGAAGGGTCAATAAAAGGCCTATAGATCGGGAAACAAAATTGAAGTTAAGATCAAGCAAGGCTCGCCTCAAAGTCAAAGAAGCTATAAATCTATCTTGGATATCCTATAATGACCCTGAAAATCGCTAAGAGGAGTTGCCCAACTGATTCATCTTTTTGAAGTTAGATTCGAAAACCCCGCTCTACCATTCTAACCTTACAAGAAGACTCGGGCATGCCACAGGCGCTATGGAGCAACACGAAGAGGAGTAAAGAAGAAAAGGCGCAACTTATCTGCGCACAGTCTAGGCTCCGAAACTCAGTTAAAGCCTCTATGGACGGAAAGAGAATAGCAAGGCGTTTCGTGCTTATCAGGCAGACTGTGAGATTTGGAGAGAGGTCAAAGAATAGCCGAGGAGATGCCACTCCACCTTCAAATTGAGAGCTCCAGAAAAAAGGGAAAAATTGACGCTGAAGTCAATACTGCTCACCACTGGTTCCAGAATTGTTAGGACAATATGGGATGAAGCCAGAGACCGAATACTACAACTCAGGGATTAACTCACAATGTTTATGCTATATATTTACACCAAATATGAAGAGGTTGGGCCAACAGGCCTGCTTTTGGCTCTTTTGTTTCTTATATATACCTAAAGCGTTGGCGAAGATTTATCCAGGGTCTTGGAATGAGTGAGATCGAGGATTCATTTTCTTTTAGAGTATTTTACTTAGTAGTGATTATTCCATTTTATATTATTTTAGTTTTTTTCTTTTCTTTTTGTTTTGTTATTTTATTCATTTAGAGTCTATAAAGTCCTAGTGCTTCTGTTTTTTTGTGTGTGTTTGTTTTATCAAATCACTGTTTAAATATTTGAAAATGAAAAGAAAAAGATTTTCTTCGGTCACCTTCTTGCATAGTCTGCAAAAAAAAGTTAATTAATTCTTTCTCGAGACTACTCAATATCTGATTCAATGGGCCAAACATGATTCGTAGACAACCTAGGGGGGTTCGATCAAATTTTTATTTATTATTTTATTATTTTCTCTTTTCTTTTTTCTTTCTTCTTTATCTTAACAATGATAATCATAATATTAATAAATAAGTAAATAAATAAAATAATAATAAACTTTACAAGAACTCATGAAGAGAAAATGCCTAGTTAAGCCGGGTAAACATAATGTCCTCCATATTACGAATATGGTATGTGGATAAAATGTGCATAATTTTCTTAGAACTAAATCGTTTTGTTACTCCATTCAGATAAGAAGAGAAGAAAGAAATAGAGATAGAAGAGAGAGAGACCATACTAGCTTAAAGTTAGTTGTTTTGTGGTTAAACTGGCATCACCTCCTTACCACACGATCGAAATGGAAACAGAATGGCCCCCAACAAATGAAATGAATCGGACAATGAATGAGGAGATCCAAAACCATATGACTTCACAAGACAAGAGTGACAATAGAAAGATAGGGTGTTGAGACACAAATGTAAGATGTACGGCTTGGATTATGGACAACCTCCATATCTTCATCCGATACTTTTTAATACAAATTTGTTCTCACCCATCAGGTGTCGACAAGCGATCCGATATATCCCCCTGATTCGCCCCTATGCTAACACATCCACTGTTCGCTGGAACTTCTATGGTGCGCCCTTCGAATACGCCTGTGATAAGTAATCACTCTTTGTGGTCAACTGCCCCGACTAACAGCATCCCAGTCAATGATGGTGCCCAAATCCACAGCTGATCCTCCGCCCCAAAGTTCGGCGTGATTAGGAGTTACCTTCTTGAAGAGGCCTTAAAAATTCCAAGCTCTCATCCCCACATGCATCAATATAGTTTACCCCTTCCCCTGTCGAAATTGAGAATGGTCCAGAATGAGGAACATGAAGAATACTAAAAAAGAAGAGTTTTGGAACATAGTATAGAGATTATGCAGGACTAGGAGGCCACAAAGCGTCTCGTTCAGTGACTTGTGTATGTCCTCACTCCCTTTACCTGCTGTTTTTTAAAACTCCAAGTTTGAAAAATATGAATGGTTCAGGGAGACCCATAGCTCTCTAAAGAGATATTGCAACCAATTTGAGGGGTGCAGAGGGCAAAGAGAGTTACTTATGAACCTATTTTTGGGAAAACTTAGTAGGAAATGCCTGAACGGTTAAATCGGATATCACCAACTAGCACCAATGGATTATTTGGCTCAATGTTTTTGTACAACAATTCCAATAATAATATTGACATTATTCCAGATCGCTCCTCGTTGTCCAACATGAGAACAAATACCACGGAAAATTGTTCATGAATATTCCTATCAGATGGAGGGAACAAGCTGGCTAGGATTAAACCAGCCGATGAAGGAGTCCGAGATGAATTGACTTTTCTCCAGGTGCAGAACCTAATACTTTCAACTATCTGCTTTCTGTTGTAGGGAATACATTCGCTGAAGTTTATTAAGGTAGGGGAAATGTGGAAAATGCATCTAGTCTGGGAAAGATTGTAAGTCAAAGCTCCCTTAAAAGCCACAACCCAAGTGCTTCAAAATGTATTGGAAATTCGGAGGGAAGAAGAGAAGGGAGGATGTGTCCCTATGGTATCAGCGCCTAGTACTATGTCCAAGGTAATTCCTCCACACTATTTTCCTTCCCAATCTCCACAATATTCTGTCACATACACTCCATATCATGTTTTAAATGCACAACATTGCCCCCCTTTATCCACAATGGCGTGCCACCACTCCACAAAATCATCCACCAGCCCCACAGTTCAATCAAATACTGCTAATTCTTTCCGTCCCTAGACCACAATACAAAAAGGGAAATGGCGTTAAGATAGTTTCCAACTCCTATTGGGGAGTCGTATGCTAGCGTTCCAAAATTAAGGACGTTAATGTTTTGATTCCTATTGATAGAAAGATTCTAATCCTCCCCCAGAAATTTGGATTATTCTCACCATTGCGCATATGTTCTAATGCCCGCATGCACAACATACGAGAAGATCTGGTATTTTGAAAAGGGTCCGCCATCCGGCTTTGATCGCTTCTAATCGAATTATAGTTTAAAGTCCGAATGCCCCAACATCAATCAAAATCATTCCGAGGCAGACTAACACAAACATGGCTGGAATCATGACTGGTCATGAAAGTTTGCAATCTCTGTAATAATCCAATCCTTAGGGTTGGAATCGGGCATTGAGCAGTCGCTAATGTTGTTGATTTTCAACCAACAAGATCTTTAGGGGCGAAATGTGTTAGAAAAGTTGAGTCCATCAAACACACCATCTTTACTGTAAAGAGCCCCTTGAAGATGTTTGGGCAAGCCCGAGTAAGGCAAAATCTTTGTTCCAAAGGGCCAAACAGCCATCTTGATCGTGCGAGGGGCCCATATTCCTCCTGTGATTAATCAGGCCAGTATCCCAGCTCCCAATGACTAACTCCAAAGCTGTTCCTTGGATTATTATGCCATCTGTCGGGACTACAGGGAAAGAAATTGATGAAAAATCGATTGAAGTAGGAGGACTAAACATTCAGAAGATGTTATGTCCGTGGGAATTAGGAAAACTTAAAAATGACCAATACAAATACAGAGTCCATCACGAAGGCGAGAGCAGAGGAAATTCCTCAGGAACATTAATCTATCAGACTACTCTGTGGTGGAACAAATTAAGAAAACACTACCAGCCCAAATCTCTTTGTTTGTCTTTGCTATACCTTCTGATGACCATCGTACGATGGTAATGAAATTTTAATGAAGAACATGTTCCTAGTAAAGTTACAGTGAGTCAGTTAGAGAAGATTTGATGGGAGAATATTTTGAGGTAAACCGCTCACCTTTTCAAGATGAACTATCCAAAGAAGGTCCAGGACATAACCAAGGCCTACATATCACTGTAAAGTGTGAGCTTTCATATGTCACTCGAGTTTCTAGACTGATGGGGATCTGGAGCGCAATATTTGTCCTTTATCAACTCTATCGAAATTGAATGTTAGTGCTGAAACGGGTCCGCCCCAACCAATGTATGTGTTAGCGCTTTTTGATGTTCAAAACCAGATTTATTGGTGAGATAGGCTCGTATAACCCATAGGGCCTGTGATTTTGCCTGTGAATTTTCAAGTGTTGGATATCAACGCGTCGTACATCCATTGTTGGGGAAGGCCATGGGTGCATAGGGCTGAGCAGTCCCTCAACGTCATCAAATGATTAAGGTTGGAATCGACGACAAGAGTTATGGGTCATGGTGAGGGGATTTTTCAATCTACAAAGACTCTTCCTTCCTTTTATCAGGTGGATACTGACTAATGAAGACACTAGTTTATCAAGCTTCTGAAGAGTGGTTATTGAGCATGTCCCCGAGGGGAGTGTCATCTCAACCAAATATGCCCATCGCGTTTGTAATGGTGGTGATGAATTCTGAGAACATTGGTTTGGAGGCCGGGTAAAAGGCTTAGGATCTGCTTGCAAGGGAAGAGCTTATCCATTGAGTCTACTAAGAGCATCCGGTACTTTGGATTAGGCTCCCAACCTATAACCAGGACAAGTGAAATCAAGAGAGAAGAGAGATGTAGGTCATTACCAAGCCTATACAACCAATCTAACAAATCCTTTCATCAAAGCCCCGCAACCGAATCTTATCAGATTTTATTTTCGAGGTTGATATGGTGGAACTTGGAGAAGGCACTAGCGACAGAGATTTTAAATTCCCATTGTCCTATTTCAATCTAAACAATTGGAAGTCTTGTTTTTTCTTTTGTGCATCCGATTCATCAATGATTATAAATTCGGATTTTATCTTGTCGTTGTTTCAAACAGTCTATTCCCGTTTCATAGGATGTAATTGCATCTTTTTTGCAGTCTAAATAGATTTGTTCTTTGTTTCTTTTATACATGTTCTTTATATGCCCCGATTCTGTGATATACATGCATGCATAATTTTTTTGCTATGATCTTAAATATCCAATCTAATCGTCGACCTAATATTGAAATAAGAAGTCAAAAATCGAATATGATGACACATATATTTGAAATAGGAGGGGTTTCAATCATTTTGAAATAAGTCACATCCAACATGAAGTGAAACTGAGACGATAATTTGGGGGATCATGAAATTTATTAAGGAACTCAGACTAAGTGTACATGTTCGACATCAAAAGTACTATATAATGCAGGCCCTGTTGATTACAAAGATTCTTTTTGTCGTCATCTATGTGAACATTGCCTGGATTAGCACTTACATGTTGTTCACAAGTTTTGCCTTGATCCTAATTTCCTCCGATAAAGCGAAGTTGAAAACTCAAAACCACATGAGTGTTATAATTAAGAGGAGATCAACACAACAACTGAGGGCAAAGTCATTCAGTCCTCAATATACCTTCTTGTTAAGCCAATATCGTAAACGTCCCTAATAAAGACGCAAGTCAATGTGTGTTTATTATCGTGATGTGAACTAGGCAAGTCCAAAACATGATTTCCTGCCTAACACCATATTTTATTGGATAATTTGTTCTAAACATGAGTTTCATCTTTTGTGGATTGTTGGCGGGTTACCATCAATTATTTGGATGATGCAAGATGCAGAAAAACCATCTTTTATCACTCCATGGGTAAATATTGGTATCGTGTTTGGCCTTTTGGATTAAAAAATGCACGGGGCAACTTAGATTGGAGCAATGACACCATGTTCATGATATAATGCTAAGAAAATCGAAGTTTATGTGATGATGTTATATTAAATCTAAAAAATAGTCAATCATGTTAAAGACTTAAGAGATTTTTGAAAGGCTCCGCAGGTATATCTCAAGCTTAATCCTGCAAAATGTGTCTTTGGAGTACCTCGGTGAAGCTTTTGGGTTTTATAGTCAGTTGAAGAGGTTCGAGTTGGATCATTAAAAAGAAAAGCAATTCAAGAATTGCCACCTCCAAGGAACATCAACTGAGGTTATGATCCTTCTAGGAAGGATAAACTACATTAGCGATTCACTTGCTCAACTCACAACAACTGTGAGCCTATCTTTAAGTTGTTGAAAAGATGCTACAGTCGGTGGACCGAAATGTCAGAACCTTTTGAAAGAATTAAGAATTCCCTATCGATATCCCCCTGTGTTGGTTCATCCCGAGCTAGGGAAATAAAGAACCTTTGATATTGTAATTGTCCGTACTGGATAATTCTTTGTTGTGTGACTGTCACCAGATGACACTGGGAGAAAAGAGCGGGCCATTTATTACCTCAGAAGAAGTTTACGTTTACGCAAGCGAAGTAATCCCTTCTTGAAAGAACGTGTTTTTGCCCTACCCTTTGGTTAGCACAGAAGTTTAAACTTATCTTTCATCTTAACTACTTATATCAGCTCTCGTATGGATCCTTGAAATATATTTTTCAAAAAGCCCATTCCCATAGGCAGGCTTGCGAAATGGCAAATATTGCCATAGAGTTTGGAATTATCTATATAACGCGTACCAGCAATGAAAGCTCAGCATTGACAGATATTTGGCAGAGAACCCTATTTGAGGCAGAATATGACCATTAAAACCCCTTGTTCCAGATGAAGATATATCTTGTATCGATAAGTTATTCACGATACGGTCAACGTTGGAAGTTATTCTTTGATTGGTGCCTCCTAATAGGAAGAGAGTTGGAATAGTGCTGTGTTTGGGCTGAATCTAGGGGGAATCTTACCCTATATCAGCCCAACTTGATTCTATTGACTAATAATATGTCTGAGTAGAAGCTGCATTTTTAGGTCTGAGTGTTAGCTGTTGAACATGGGCATTCATGAATTGTAGTGTTAGGAGACTCAGACTTACTATTTCATCAATTCAGGAATGGGAAACTCGAGACCCAAAGCTCATACCAAAATCAACATTGTTTACAATTCTTTGTCCAACTATTCGTGTACGATAAAGTTTAGACCATTCCCAGAATGCACCAAGAATTGCGAGCCTTGGGCACTTTATCTTCCGATGCTCCAACACCCTGATGACGCCCTATCGACCCTTTATACCTACAATTCCTTGATCAACATGCTTGTGCAACATGATTGAGGAGGAATTTGATGGTGACTTGGTTTCATGATATCACACATATAATTTCAGTCTGGAGATGTTCCCGTCAGATGTAACTATAATAAAAAAGGACTATTCGACGACTAAGCCAGGGTTTTTTTTCTTAAGCGGAACATATTGTAAACAAGAGACCCCGATTTCAGTCCTTTAATGTGTGTAAATGCTCAAGAGGCTTCCACACTTATTATTGAAGTACACTCATGAGTTTGTGACTCATATGAAAGGTATTTTCTAGCCCCAGAAGATACTTGAGCAGGAATTATTGTCTCACCATGTAGCGGGATTCCATCGATTTGTTTGTAAATGTTCCATGAATGGCAATCAGTGTGATTTATACATTCTCCCCCTTCTGAGTTGGCATGCAATGTCTGCTTCAATGACTTTCGGGCACGGGGCTGGATAGGTTGATTGGACCGATAAACCAAAAGCATATATGGTCACAGGTTTCATATTGGTGGCCATGATTATTTTACAAAGTGGGCGGAAGCAGTAACTTTCAAGTCATTGACCAGAAGGTCGTGGTGGATTTCATCCATTTCAACTCATCTGTCGATTTGGTATCCCAAGGTGATTATAACTAATAATCCGCAAATCTCACAGCCCCTTAATGCACGAGGTATGCGTACCAATTTAAGAGACTGAGCATCGAACTTCGACTTCCGGTATCGCCAAAGTCAAATGAGTTGTAGAAGTTGCTAACAAAAATATAAAAAGATCCATCGTAAGATGGTGCAAAGTTCTCGCCAATTGGCATGAAAAGTTGCCTTTTGCTTTGTTGGGTTGAATCGCATACATCCGTACGTCGTGGTCGCTACCCTATATCTAATCTTCACTAGTATGACGGGACTGAGGCATTTATCCTGCGATATTGAAATCCCATCTTCGAATTTTGTGGGGCTAAAATTGATGATGTATGGACCACAAATCTGTTAGAGCAATTACTTTTGATTGATGAGAAGCCCATCTGACATCAGTATGGTCATGGACAATTATATTCAGAAAGAATGGCACGGGCTATAACACGAAGGTGCGTCCCAGACAGTTTAAAGAGGGTCAATTAAGTGTTTGAGACGCCTTTTGCCACATCATGCCGAACCAAAGGCAAAATTTCTCCAAATTGTAGAGAGACCATTCGTTGTCAAAGGGTAGTAACCATGTGTCTTTACTTTAGGCCGATATAGAATTACAAGTGACAGACCGGTCGTCATGCTATGCGGTTAAAAATATTACATTGATTGCGTGTCCGACATAGAACCGCCTTATGTTTGGGCTCGACTTTCAAGGGTTGATTCCATGGGATCTCTTGTTATGCTGTTTCCTTGACTTTTTCAAAAAAAAAAAACAAAACAAAAAAACCAAAATCAAAACAAAAACAAATTGCATGAACTACGTTCGACTGATTAACTGTTGTTTTCGGCAAGATCCTTAGGCTCCCTACTTGGTTCGGTCAACCAAATACAAATCCAAAATTCATATTGTAGTATAGTGGGGAATATTCGTCTGTTTTATTCATTCGCTCTCTCATCTCAAAGCTCAAAATCAACCCCATCCTCTACAGTACAAAAAAAATCTTTTCATCACCCCTTATATGTCGAGAGTAAGTCGGTTAAGGGTAGTACAAATCCTGAATGGGCTCCATAAGCCAATGTGAGTAAAAAGAAATAAAATGAGAGAGTCTTTTGGTGGAAACCCTAAGTGGGCACGTAAGGCCGAAGGATTTAAAACAAAGAGTTTATTGGTGACAATTATGACGGCACCATAAGGCGGACGGTGAGCTGGAGTAAGTACCATGATTGAGTTTTAGCTGCAAGACCTTCGTGAATAGCACAAAGTCAAAAGGGTTCAAATTAGTAGGCTTCATCAAGTTTTGGGATCCACATCATGATTGACTAATCAATATGGTTGATGATAGATGGATATCCAAGTCTGGAAATAATTCAATTGCATGACAATGATCAGTAGACTTCGGCTCCCACACTCAGATAGTATTTCTTTCTTCTCTTACAAAAAAAAAGAGTCTTCATCGAACTCTTTTCTTTTATTCTCATATAGTTCGTAATTTTCTTATACTTTTTAGTCACTTTTTTGGTATGTATTTGAGTCGAGTCCCTTTGTCAAAAAAAAAACATAGGAAAGGATTTCAAGACTCGCTACCCAGTCTCTAAACGCTACCGGGCAAAGCATCAGGCTACTGATTTAATCTGTCTCCAAGTGTAATTCTAACATTCTTGAATCCTTGAATGGCTAAACACTGAGAGGGGGGGGGGGGGGGGGGGGTGTTGTGAGATAAAGAAACATTGGATTTAGGTCCCAAAATAAGCGCATTTGGATGAGTACTATAAATCAATAAGAAATGTCTTGACCTGTTGGAACAACCAAATGCGTCATAAGTGTTTGATCGCCGTTGTCAAGATGGAACCACAACCCAACACCACCTTTTCAAACTCACAAATTTTTCTTTGCTGAAGTAGGGAGTGGACACAAGTTGTTTCAGATTGAGGATTCGAGGAACCTAGATGTTTCAACCTAGATCTGCAGCGACGAAATGAAAACCCCACAATAAAGACTTGTTGAATATATTGAAAGTTGTCTAATATATATCAAAATTAGCAATTACTTGAATTTGGAATATTAAGTTTATTTCGTATTCTTATTAGTATTTTTTCTCCTTGAAGAACTTCCAAGTAATGAGATATCATGTCACAATGTTTCGTTTGGCATTATTAGTTTGTTGAAAATTTTATAGCAGGAACCCCGTGGATAATGGAACTAGAAGAAACCCCTCCTGATAATGGGATAGCAGACCCTCCTGGATAATGGGACTAACAGGACCCTCCTGGATAATGGGACTAACAGGACCCTCCCTGGATAATGGGAAGGGATTTAGCATGACCCTCCTGGATAATAGATTGGGATTACCGGACCCTCCTGGATAATGTGATTAGCGGACCCTCCTGGATAATGGGATTGGGATTCGCCAGGACCCCCTGGATAATGGTGATTATAGGACCCTACTAGATAATATGAATTAGCAGGACCCTCCGCTAGATAATGGGATTATCAAAGACCCTCCTGTATAATGGACTACGCAGACCCTCCTGGATATGGGACTAGCAGGATCCTCCTGCTAATGGGACTACAGACCCCTGTATATGGGACTAGGATTAGCAGGACCCTCCTGGATATGAGACTGACAGTACCCTGGTAGAACAGGACCCTCTAGATCAGGGATTAGCAGGACCCTCCTGGATAATGAGATTAGCAGGACCCTCTAGATAATGGGACTAACAGGACCCTCTTTTTAAAACAAGGGAATAGATTACTTTCTCATAGGATCAACCTCCTAGTCTAGATTTTTAGTTTTATTTTATCCTAAATAAACACTTCCTATCGGGGGTTTATGTTTTTATTTATATTTTCTATAATTCCAAAATTTTCCTAGTAAAACTGGGGCAAAAATTTTGTTTTAGTTGTTTCTTGTGGTGGGTTTTCAGATTTTCCTCAAGCGAGCATGTATTTTAAATTCACGACAAAGTTTCAACATTTTGTAAGAATAATCAATTCCATCATGGTTGAATTAGCTCCCTTCAATGCATGTAGCACCGACTTCCCTCACATCTTTTACTAGTCAACTGTTTGATCAAGAAAATCGCAGCTACTTCATGAGCACTTTTCAAATTGTCATTTTTGAATAGAATGTCAAAAGTTCCACTAAGTGGCACGTTCACCTCCATTCCGATTCAAAGCTAAGATAAATCAAGGTGATATCTTAACGTCAAGATTCAGAAAGTTACCGGATTAGAAGTTTGTTACATTTGTTTTTCTTTTGAATAGATTTTCAATTTTTTGTAAGGATAAGAGCAGCGATCTGGAGCCTCGATGGAACCTCACTTAACTCCAATCATCACCCATCTCCTAACTACACGTAACCTGATTCCCTAATAACCTGGGCAGGTGGACTGTCCAAACTAAGGACTCGGTCCGCATCAAGTTTGGTCGTTCAAATAAGGGTCGGTTAAACCTTGTCATTTGTCTCCTTCTGGTCTGCGAACCCTTTCAGTTTCCGTCCCCGCGTGGCCACGGTAGCCACGTCCTTTTTGCCCGACTTTCCAAGTTTACCCTCACATGGTAGAGAAGACAAGAAAAAAAAAAGGGGGGGGAGAAAGCGAAAGGAAAGAAAGGGGGAAGGGGGGGAGGAGGGCAGAAGGGGAGGGAAAAGAGGAGAAGGAATGAAACAAACAGAAAGAGAAGTGGGAGGGGAGAAGGGAGGGGGAGGGATAAGGAGAGAGCGATACAGAGAGAGATACGAGAGAGAGAGTAGAGAGATATAGAGAAGATAGAGATAATAGAGAGAGATAGATATAAGAGGTATAGACGATATATAGATTATATATATAGATATTTAGAATATAGATTTTTTGTTTGTTTTATTATCTCTTAAGCTTTTATTTATTTAAAGCAATGAATTACTTATATAATATCATATATATATAGATATAAAGAAAACGAAAAAAAAAGGAAAACACTCCAACACACCCCACGATCCCATGCCCCCCACTCCCCACACTCCACTCACACCACACGTACACACATTGACATATACAAAAAAACGAAGAAAAATGGAAGAAACAAAAAAGAAAAAGTGCACACAAAAAAAAAAGGAAAGAGAGGAGAAGATAAAAAAAAAAAACAGAAAGAGGAGAAGAAAAACAAAGATCTGCAAGTAAAAGAAAAAAAAGAAGAATCAACGAAGAAAAACCATTTCGCTTTTTTGTCTTCTGAAAACACAGGCATAAAGGCAAAAACAAATAAAAATAGTGGAGTTCGTGAGTTCCAGTTCGTGTTCTAAAATCCGTTCTTTTCGTGAAATAGTTTCCACAAGACGGTCATAATAATTTTATTCTGTAGGAATTTTATGTCATGATAATGCGAGAAGGAGAATGGATTTCAATATATATTGAGGTGTAAATTTCGCATGCCAATTAAACCATTAATATTTATTTATGTTATTATATGAAGTTGTTCAAATGTTCTTAT
This sequence comes from Solanum habrochaites, assembly GCA_027704765.1. Lineage (NCBI taxonomy): Eukaryota > Viridiplantae > Streptophyta > Magnoliopsida > Solanales > Solanaceae > Solanum > Solanum habrochaites. Next base: position 71,358,438 of record JAKWJA010002495.1, read on the forward strand.
AAACTTTATGTTTTAGATCCTTGTAGTGAGTTATATCCAGTATGAACGGTTATAACCAAACCAGGATTCATTTTAATTTAAATAACCCGTAAAATTGTATGTCCAAGTCATTTAATTTTCTAATATTTAGTTTATATGATAACATGTGTAAGAAATTATTAAAATGCTAATTTAGTTTTGGAATTTTCGTTTAATGTTATGGCCGTAAAAAAATTGAATCAAAATGGAAGAAGAAAAAAAATATAATAATAATATAATAAAAGAAAAAAAAAGAAAACCAAGTTAAAAAATAAAATGTGAGAAAGAATATAATAAACAGGGGGAAAAAGAGAAAACATGAAAAATAAATAACAGAAAAAAGAAGGTAAAAGTAATAATAAAAAAAAACATGAAATGAAGAGGAGCAAGAATTTTTTTAAGTTTCTTTGTCCAAACAAAAAAAATTTAGGTGAATACAAAAAAAAATATAAATAAACCTTGAAAGTATAAAAATACTAATAAAATAAAATAATAATAATGTAAAGATTAGAAGGTAAAAGAAAAAAAAGGAGAATAAAAAATTAATAGTAACAAACAAAAAAGTAAAAATAAAGATATCTTATTTTACTTGTTTGTTTGATTTAAGTTATATGCATATATATAATTGTAATTAAAGGGCATAGATTAATAAAATAAGGTAGTTAAGGTCGTTTTTAAGACCGTTAAATAACTTCAAAGAAGAGGGTACATAACTTTGTTTTAACCTTAGAATTTTCAAAAAATTAGTTTCTTTTTTAAGGCCTAAAAGTCCATTGAAGCGACCGGGCTAGAACCAGGGATTCAGGGATATGACCAATACTTCCCCTCGGTAAACAGGAATTTCTACCCGAATGGTTCGCCCAGAACAAACAAGAGTCAGTCCTTTTGATTAGGGATAAACAAAAGTGACTTGGAACACAGTAACTCAATTCAAAGTGGCGACTCTGAAAAATTAAAAATAATCCCCTAATTAATAACGTCACTTAAATTGGAAAAACCCTTACGCCGCTGCGTGAAAAAGGGGTGTGACACATGGTACATTGGTTTGTTCAGAAGTCGTGACACCAATGCAATATGAATGATAAACTGTAAATGTAGAATGTTTCTAACAACTTTGAGAATTCTCCCTTTTTTTCTTACTTTTTGATTCTTTTTGTTGGACAATTTTGGAGTCGGGCAGACATTTATTGAGTCCTACTATATGAGATTAGTGAGGTTGTGTATAATTTGCAGCGGCTAGGGAAAAAATAGACTTTATGTCTCTGCGTACTTGCATACTCTCACATAATATATCACATAACTTGAATTAAAGTGGTTCCCTCCACTTGTGGGTTTATTAATCTTAATAATTTTCAGCATACTTTATTATTTACGAAAAACAAATCTACTTATATATCGGGCTCGTGCTCAGCACGGACCATGCCTCTCTAGTGTATGAATATGATTCACTGATTGGGTGAACTTTTGGATAAAAGTGAGGAAGTTAATATTTTAACGATGGTGAGTGATGATAGGCTAATGGCTATAAAATAATGGTGGAGGTTTTTGCATATTCCATATATGCGGGTTGGGCTAGTTCATGTGTAGTTTGGATTGTTGTTTGTCCTTATGCCACTGATTTCCTCACCAGTGGCTTCCATCTTTATATATTAATATTTTGTTCTCGCGTTATAAGTTATATTTTAATATATTAAGTTAGATAATTAAATATTGAGTATATAGTATAATATGAATGCCTTTATAGTTATCATAATGGAAGAAATTAAGATTGACCTAGACTTGCAATTTTAAAAATACAAAAGTTGACATATTAATTAACATCAAAATTTATGAAAGTGATTATAGTAATACGAGAGTATATAGATTCGTTAATTTACAGATTATGCATATATATTTGATAAATAGAAAAGGTTAAGAAGCATTGAGGAAAAGAAAAGTATTGAAAAAGTAGCTCGTGTGACTTCAGTTCTTCGATGGAGGTAAGTTATGATTTTGTTATAGATAGATGGACTCTAATAGTGTAATATTATGATGATAATATTGTCAATCTTCTATGACTGATTTTGTGATGTGGATTGGTAGTGTGGTCTGTGATGGTCTAAATCATAAGACCATGAAACTTAATCTTGAACCTCCAGAAGTGGATGCCTAAATAAAGAAGAAGATGAAATTATATAATGGATGCAAAAGGGTTGGGTGCGATAAATGAGAATTACTGACTATGACTCGGCAGTGACATAATTAAGCTATTTTGGATAGGAGTGTCACGTTTTGACCGGCTATGATTGGGATTGGAATTCACATTTTGACAGAGATAATTATTAATTAGATTGGAGTGTAAAATTTCGACACGATATAATTAGATCTGAGTGTCACGTTCTGACACAATATAATTGGACCGGAGTGTCACGTTTCGACATAGTATAATTGGATCTGAGTATCACGTTTCGATGCAATATAATAGGACCAGAGTGTCACGTCCCGACATGGTAATATTAAAGGAAAAAGATATTGAATTGACTTAATTTACTCAATCCAAAAGAACCCATTTCCCAAATGAGCGTGGTGTGGAGGCATGAGTCCTCATTTGTGTGCTTGATATTTATTGTGATTGATTGCGTACTTATTTTAGTGTTGTTTTCACAAGTTCATGTTTTTTGTTGCTTGCCACCTGTTAAATTTCATAATTTATTTTATACTATTATTCATTGTATATTAGTATCTATTTTGGGTTGGTCGATGACACCTACTCAGTACATATTGCCCCGTACAGAGCCCTACTTGTGTTTTTCTTTGTTTTCCTTTTATGGAGTGCAATGAGTGTATCAATGACTTTGACTCGCCCTCATCTCTAATCAGTGTCTTGCATATCAGTTTCCAAGGTAAACTATTCATTCAAACTTGTGTTAGATTCTTTCGGTCATCACATGATGTCCTATGTTTTCAGACATATACCATTTTATTCTTTTATTTTAGTGTATTTTATTCTCTTAGACTTAGTATTTTGGAGATTAGATGTCCTTGATGTGATGACTTTCATGTTTTGGGTTTGACATACAGTAGACTATAATGAATTTGTGTTTCTTATACTAATGAGATTTAATCTTCCGCATTATGGTTAGTATTTTATAAGCTTAATAATAAATATAAATTGGGGTTGAATTCATTGGTTCACCCACCTAAGAGGTTAAGTGTGGGTGTCACTCACGACTTAATTTGGATCGTGACAAACTTTGTATCAGAGCATTAGGCTCGGTAATCTCATTAGACAAGGACAATTCTAGTAGAGTCTTACGGAACGCTAAGGGGATGCCTTTACTTTTCTTCGAGAAGCTATAGGACATTAGGAAAACTTCATTTCTTCTTTCTTTTCATGCTCATACTTGAATCCAATTGTATCTAGGTGATACAAATTGGATTGAACTTCTTAAATCTATTCACTATGGTTGTAATGGAGCAGTACAAGTTGAATACCCAACATAAGAAAGAAAAAAAAATGGGTCATTGATGAAAATAGATATTTTTCACCATGACTACAAGGCAGAATGTCAGGACTGGATTCAAATGATTTTTCTTTATAAGTTCATAAAGTTGGAATTCTCATTCTTCATGGGTATGGATTATAAAGAGGCTTATACTTTCATTTTTTTATTGTTTTGACCTGTTTCATAAAATGAATATAGTAGAGAAACTTGGTGTTGAATTTATGACAGACTAGTTTCATAGAGGTTGATTGTCGATTAGTAAAGGCACTATCTATAACTTAAGATAACATTTTCTATATACCCCAAACTTTGAACGATAAGAGGAGAGATGATTTTCTGAATATAAAGAAACAAAAAATATGTGTTAGCCTATGAGGTCAAATTTGTACGTGATCTAGCTATGTGATAACATGTAAGAAATTTCGTAAGGAACAACTAGAAAATAAATATTTATTACTTTAGAAAATAGAGTTAGTTAATTTTGATAACACGTATATAGTTGCTTAACTGATCGCTCAACTTATCTGACTTAAGCAAGTAAAGCGGCCGTGTCAAGTAAATATTAACCCAACTAGGAGGTTGGATCCTTCCAAGAGGAAAATGTCTAGACTCAACTTCCCCTATTATTAACTATTGTTGGTCATGACTTCTTGGAAAGTAAAAACATAAAAAGTGGGGGTTTTATCTCTAATAAGTGAAAAATTAAATACGCAACTTGAAGCGGGCCACTTGACAGTTTTATGTGGCGCGTTTTAATCAATTAATCAAAAAATAAACAGGGTTTTACGTGTTCCCTACAGGTTCATCGAACTTGAGAACTCAACAGAACATTCTTTTCCTAGTATTCTGCATGCAAGGATAAGTATGTATTTTCTAACCTTTGGTACGGCATATAGAACATATCATCAGCACCTGGTCCGGCTAAGTGTGTTGCTATCCTAACCCTTATCCTTACCTTCAATTAAGCATCGGATTCGATATTGGACGAAGTTATTACCTCCGCTACACAATCAAACTAGCCTATTAAGATAGTATACACTAATCTTATGTTAATAAGTTCTTTTCCTATTATCTACCCTCCTTGGTCCGCAAGGAGCATTAAGGCGAGTTCTAACGTGGCCATCCGTAAAAAGACTTCAAACGGAAGAACTTATAATACATGTCAAAAGACACTAATCTAGAATTGTTATTTTGTCGGGTGTTATCTCATGAGTTTGCCTATGGTTTCCCACACCCTCGTTATGGAGTTTAGTTACTATAGCATGAACACAATATTCAAATATATTCCAAATAGGGAATCATGTATCTTCTTCAATGAGAAAGAGTAAATCTGAAAGTTTGCTTGATAACCCCACCACAAATACAACAATCAATGATAATTCAAAAAATCTAACACTAATACAAAGAGTTTAATAATTATATGTGCTAAACTATCTGGTGTCTAACCTCAAAAACGAGGTTTTTTGAAGGTTTATAAAAAATCCAAAAACCTAATAAACAAGGATTCTACTAGCTGGGAAATCTTTCACAAAATGCGGCTGGGTCGAAGACCACGCGAAAGGACCGTCGTAGTCATGACCGGACCGTCATTGGACTCCGTCGGCCCATACGTGTGCAATTTATTCTGCTGCTCTCTTCATCCCTCGACGGCAAGTATGCCGTTAACGTCCTCATAGGCACAGGGGTCCGTAGGGGGTTCTTCATTCCGAAATACTCAACTCTTGGAATCTGGGTACTAGGATACTTCGATGATATTCACGAAGAACCGGGGACCGGACCTCAGAGCCACGACGGACCGTCAAAGAATTCGTAATCCCACACTTGGTAAGACTTCCCCTATCTTCCTTCAGCAAACTTCTCTACATTCCCACCACGGACCTTCACAAGCACGACGGACGTCATCAGCTCCGTTAGGTGGTCTTTTCTGCATTTCATTCCCAAAATATCGAATTTCGCTTTGGACAGAGTTCCATGCACAACAAAGAGAAACTTATAATAAAAATTATCACAAAAAGCTTTGGGACGCCACTAAATTAAGAAAAAGTATTAATGATACCGTAAACCACGGTATACTAAACACCCTCAACTAAGCGTTGTTTTTCGTCCTCAAGCGACGCACTATGACTCACTACAGAATCTTGTGTACAATAGTATCCATGTTTTATCCTTCGCAATCATTTGGCTATCATCCAGATTAATCTCATCAAATCTATTGCATGCTATCACTATAGGCGTGAATTTTGTTGGGGGGTAAGAAACATGACACATAACTCACCGATGCATATACCGATCCTCTTCAATTTCTCACCAATGGTGCTAACAATTCTGGTTATGCAAAATAAGGTCTCACTTAGAACAAAATCCCCATTTGTCACACAATCATTTCAGTTTGAGTGTATAAGGCTTACTTTTAACACTCGCTCTCAAGAACAAAGCTAACACTCAGTTCTTACCTATTGCCAAAGCTTTGCCATTATTTTCAGGCCTTAAGTTTCGATATCCAACTCTCGAGACACGGTAGACTTTTTTAGCTTGTAACATAGGATCAGGGTAAGGTAGGGTAATATTTAGAGTATACTTTAGTGACTTTTTGCCCTCCTTGACATATCGGCTAAACCTTCCCCTTTCTATCATTTTATCCGCCCAGTTTCTCATATTCTTTCAACCTTGCTTTCTCTTATTTCTTCATTTGTGTGAGTGACTATCTTCTTTTCTGGCTTTGTAATTCTTGTTATTTTCTTTTTATTTACCTATTCTTCAACGAGTTCTTGTTTTTTTCGAGGCACTTTACTTTTGGTTATTATCTCTCTGTGTTCCCTGTCAACCCCACTTCCTAGATAATTCCTCCTACTAGCCACCCTCAACTCCTGGCTTTGCCATGAGTCAAGGTACACAATACCACAAAATTGGGTCAGGGCCATAACGAAGGTTATTATACATTAGCAACCATCAACTATGTTTTTGGCATAAGATGAGGTGCACATGTCAAGGATGGACCAGGTCAAACACCTTTGTTCCCAGAAAAGATTTTAGTTGGGGTGAAAAAGAAAGGTCTAATTTTAGCTCAAGATTATTTGGCTCAAAGAAGGCATAAAAAAAATTTCCTTTGGTTTCGTTTTATTTACAGCTAGAAATGGTCTATATTGAATAAGGGCCTATAGATCCTTTACAATTGTCCTATTACAACTTACTTAGCAGGAACTAACAGCAAGTTCTCGCTTAGTACCCACTGGTGACTATTCAAATTCCTCCACACTCATTGAAAGGTCATCACTAGACCAGATTATTAGACAACCTAGTTCCAAATTGACGAACTTAGGGTAATGAAGGGTGTAAATTCTATTTCATGCTTAGAGCCACAAAAATTAGCAATTCGAGATGCCTAGTGATGAAAATTTGTCCAGTTTTATCAGGAATATAGATTTAAGCCAGTCATGCTTCAGATTTAAACTATGTACAAAAGATTAAACATGCCGGTTCAACAGAAAAAGTAATCGGTCTTTTGGGGAAAAAGAACACGGTAGAAAACCCCAAAAGCGGATAGTCGAGTGGACTACTTAGACTTCACAACCCTAACAACACTTTCCATTTAACCACCCCCAACAAAAAACGCATGTAATTGTCCAAATGCATAAAAAAATCTAAAATATAGAGTGGTAGGTGAAGCAAACCTGCTGGGGCAAAGCGACGCGATCAGCAAGCTGGTGGGGTGCTCGGGTTCCCTGAAACCCACGTTCTCTGCAAATCTGGACACCCTCAGTAGTGTCTTCCAGCAACAACCGCACCATAAGTAGTGCCACCAGTGATATATAAGTGCGGGAGCTAGGTGCCATAGCCTAACTCTGACGCCGCTCTCATCTGGTGCGAAGCATCGTCAGCAAGTGAGGCTATCCTCGCAAACTCCATCTCTAGGCGCTCGATATTTCCGTGCCTCGCGCCTCATCCTCTGCCGAACCCACGCCTCTTGGCACTCTATGGAGGGGAAGGTGGGGAATTTCTAAGTAGTAAACAGGAAACACAGCACGGTTTTCTCAGCAGCTCGACCCGAGGGGGCCTCAGAATCGGAACCCCTATGCCTCTAGGATGACGAATGTTTGATGTCTGCCACGAAAAGATTGGTCTGACAGTGCCTGAAAGAGTCGACCACATCCACCGACGGGGCTGTCGGGCTAACGACTATAACTCAAAAGGAGTCCAGACGTTGGTTGACCTCATCAATCTTCCGCTTGTAAACTGCGCATCTTCCTCTCTACACGTGCTTCCGACTTCGTATCGACTTCTGCATCCGACAGGCTGAATGGTGACAGAAGAGTGTACAGTTTGCCTCTAGATTTGGACCTAGCAAGCGCGGGGACCAGTAACGGTAGAGGAGGCTGTGAGAGAGGAGATCGGGGCTGTGATAATACCCGGGATAGACTCGACTGGGGATCAGTGTCCGTGGAGCATGTGTAGCTGTGCGGGCCCTAGGCTAACTGATCGTAGATCAATCAGGAAGTGGGGGCAAGCTCGGACGGGGCCTCTGCGGTAGCCAAAACTCATTGGCTCGTCTCTGATAGAGGCAGACAGCAGAACAGTGCCCTGCGGCAGCGTTCTTACAGCGGATCGACGTGCCATATGGGCCACACCTGTGGACTGCAAAGGGAAAAATCATACACGCGGAAGGGGGGGTAGGTAGGTAGTGCCCTTGAATGCCCTCGCGTGCATGACTGCCTGAGAAGCCATTGTGAAGGCCACTGAAGAGGCTATATCACCGCCATCAACCACTGCTCGATCCCAGGAACGTGTCTATCAGCCAGCGGTAGCGGGGACAAGGAACGTGGATAGGAACGAGCAGCCACAAGAACTTTGCTAACGAACGTGGGTTGGCCTTCTTGAGTCCCCATTCGGCTCAGTGACCCATCGGCACCCTCTCCATATACTGACAGGTGAGGGCAATCCAACTTTGGTGGGTCTCTATCAATGCTGGCTCGCGCAAGAACTGTCCATCCTTTACTATCTTCCAGTCGGATAGTCAACTCGGCGCCAGTGTGGGTGGTACGAGTTCGTCATATGCCCTCATCGCCGTATAGGAACCGACGGATGGCTGGAAGGGAAAATGTCAACCTGCACGCACGCGACTCAAACCTTGCTCCAATGGGGCCTGTTTAGCGGAGCAGACCGCTGCTGACTCTGTGATCGGAGAGTCGCTGACGTAGGACGCGTGTAGAAATCTAGGACCATTCCTCGATGATCGTCCAAGGACGTGCATTTCCATCTAAGCATGCACTAGCGCTGGAGAGGTATGGATCTCACGGCATCGTGGGGGGGATCTGTAAGTACCCTCCGGTCCAAGGTAAGTGTTGAGTCATACGCCTTTATCAGTCGGGAGGACTTGGCGTGTAGTAACTTGAAACTGGCCATCGACCGAGGCCGACGCACTGAAACAGTGGCGGGTGCGGGAACCTATGACAGAGCCAGAAGCTTCCTGGACATGTAAATCCTAAGGAGCCGACGCTGCTTCCTCAGTTTGGCGACCCAGAGGGAGCCTGTGCCGCGTCAGTGTGCGCCCTCATCAGACTGCAGTACAATGGAGGCCGAGGGCTAAGGAACGGACGCCACCTTTTTGGGTGTGGATCTGGGAGCAACGCGAACAACGGGAAGGGGGCGAAGTGCCTCGGGGGAGGGGCCAGTTACTCAGGGTCACGCTCATCATAAGACCATGACCATGCGGCAAGACGGGGCGACAGACTTCGATTCGCCGACCGTGGTAGGTGCAGTCTTTATTGGGTGCAATAGTCGATAGTACTTGTTAAAGGATCAATAGTAGTATGAGTAGTGGAAAACAGACAGGAAGCCCATGAAACGAAATAAAACATTGCATACATAGTTTGTCAGTGATTATTGAAACTGTATCCCAAGACCGGGCCGATGACGGCTCAGTCGCGGCTATGACGGACCGTCATGAGGTCCGTCGTGTTGTACTAAGTCTTTATGTAATTATAAAGAACCCTGAAGGAGGGGTGCTCTGACATCATGACGGTAAGAGGATGAACCGGCGATGGGTACGATGTCCGTCGGTAGACACTTAGAAAAATTATTGGAGAACCCTTAGCGAGGCGGTCTCTGACCATCATGACGGTCGGCAATCCACGGGACCATCGTGGGTCTTGACGGTCACAGTAACATGTCTCCGTTGATGACACTTGGAAAAGCTGAGAGACATTAGAACAGGGTCTCTGACAACCAGAACGGTGTGCAGGCGGACCGGCGTGAGTGTGGGTGGAAAAACATGGTAGTCACATGTCTCCGTTGAATCGACACTTAGAAAAGTGAGAGACATTAGAAACCGGGTCTCTAAACAACAGACGGTTGTGCAGGAGGGAACCGTCGTGAATTACGACGGTCCGTTAACACGTGAAACTTTAATACGCGGTCCGTCACACCGCTGACGTTGGGACAGGGTGCTAGGGCTTTGGAACGGGACCCTACGACGGTCCGTCGGGTGTACGACGCCATCATAGGGGTCTCGTTTGAATAGCAGTTGATAGATACGAACTGGGGGTACCCTATGCATCAAGATGAGCCACATGGTCTTGTAGTGTGGGACCTTATGTGTTATCCAAACTACACTGGGCAACTAGCATGCAAAATCACCTATGTCTAGGTCGTCAACATGCAAATTCGAACATTTTGTCCTGGTTTAAGACATAATCATATAAAGGGAAACAATAATATACGACTAAGAACTAGCTAATACTAACTAATAAACAAAAATGCAAGTTAAAGGAGTATTTAAAGTTAGAGACACATACACTTAGAAATGGAGAAAAAAGCAAATGGACAATACTCAGTTGGCAAGTAGACCACCTACCGCAGCAGCTCCGAATAGTAGATGATAATTGTAAGGTTCGGGGATTGTGGGGGCAATGATCAGTGAGGGAGAAATGTGGAGTTGAAAAGAGCGGGAGATAAACGGAATAATGATATGAATGGGTGAAATGAGGGGCTGGGTGTTTAAAAGGTCAGATTTTGGAAAAGGGTCCAACGGGTAGGGTTAGGGTATAATTCATTTAATCATGCCAACGGTTCCCCGACGCGGTCCGTCGCCGTTGTGACAACTCGTCGTTGGGTAGTCGTTGTTGTGCCCCTAATTCTCAAAATAGCAGAAAAAAGCATTACGTGGAGACGGATGCATCGGACGGCCGTAGACAGGCGCAACGGCCGTTCTTATATCCGTCAGTGGCTGCGCGGAGTAGCTTTCTGAGGACTTTCCTAGTGCGTGCTGTTAAATTCAAAAGCCCATTAATGAAAAAGGCTACAATGATGAAAAGATGATAAGTATTGGGTTGCTCCCAACAAGCGTCTGATTTAATGTCGCGGCACGGAGGGGACACTTGATTACTCAGACTTCATCAGATGGTATGCCTCCTCTGTCACGTCATTTGCGATTCAGGCAGCCCGAAATTAGATTTTTATGCGCTGTCCATTCACCTTGAACCGCACACCATCTTTAGTTTCAAACTCAACTGCTCCAATGAGGGATATTGCGGTAACGGTAAGGACAGGTCCATTTGGACTTGAGTTTGACTGGAAACAAGCGCAACCTGGCATTGAATCAAAGCACCAATCCCCGACCATAAAACTATGTTTTTCAATTTTTTGTCATGGTACTTCTTCAGCTTTTTTTTTTGTGTAGGCTTTGAGCCTTTCATAGGCTTTCAGGCGAACTTCTCCAGTTCATTCAACATTAACCGTTGCTCTGCCGCTCTTCGCTCCAATCCATTTTTAACTTCTTCATAGCCCACATGGCATTATGCTCTACTCAACCGGAAAGAGACACGCTTTCCATATCCAAGTTGGTATGGAGAAAATACACTAGGGAGCTGAGATGCTGTTCGGTAGGCCCAAAGAGCATCATCAAGCCTCCTTGGACCAATCCGTCTACTAGCGTTCCAAACTGTTTTCGGACAATATTGGTTGATCGCACGATGGACACTTTAACTTGCCCACTAGTTTGAGGGTGGTAAGGAGTGGCCCAAGATGGCGAACCCCGTATTTCTCAATAACCCCTTGAACACACTCGTTGCAGGAAGGGGAGCCCCCATTCACAATAATGGCCCTTGGGGGTGCCAAAAAGAGAGAATATATTCTTTTTCAAAAATGTCAGTGACATTCCCTTCCTTGTTGCGAGGGCTATGGCTTCGACCCCTTAGGAAACCAATCAACTGGATAGAATGTACTTTCATCCACATATGAGAACTCACGAAAGGGCCCATTAAAGTATAATACCCCAAACATACAAATAACCCACTCACAAGAATGGGGTTTAGAGGGAGCTCTTGCTTTCTTTGAAATACCTCCATCTCGTTGTCATCTGTTCACAATGCTTTAGCGAAACCCGTGAGCATCTTGAATGAAGAGAAGAGTTGGCCAAAAATAGTAGCCACATTGTACTTCTTATGATCGGTTCGTAACCTCTGTGATGTCCCACCAGGGTGAGGATAGGCCTGGCCCCCAAAAACACTGTCACAATCTCACATTCTGGCACAAAGCCGATAAATCCCGAGCACAACTCCTATACAGGGTATGTTCATCCCAAAGCACTTGTCACATCGTACCGAACTAGGGTTCTTTATGAACGGACCAAGTCTGGTGGAACAATATACTAGCCAAGATAGCTTCGCAAAAAATCGCGACCAGGGATCAAGTCTTGTGAAGCAGCAATACATGTTCATCGGGGAAAAGGATCAGCAATGTCGTCTCCCAAACTCTCTCATAGATTCATTCCTCTAGACGGAGACCAAGTGATCAGCCAACTTGTTTTCAGTTCCTTGTATACTCCATCACTTCAAAGTCAAATTCTTACTGTAGAAGTGAATACCACGAATCAGCCTAGGTTTCGGGGCATCTTTTTTTCCATCAACTATCCCAAGGCTGAGTTGGTCAAGTAGCACTATAACTCTAGTACCTGCAAAATAGGAGGAAACTTTCTTAAAAGCCAAAAACTACTGCCAAGGAGTCTTGCTCAGTCAATGTGTAGTTTCGTCAGAGCTTAATTTATGGGCTTTTACTAGCATAGTAGATGGGGGAAGGATTTTGTTTTTCCTATGTCCCTAGTACTACACCAGAGCACCCCACTAGCATCGCAACATCACCTCAAATGGATTGGTCCACATAAGGAGAATAATGATAGGCCGCAACACACCAATTTCTCTTTATCTCAACGCATGCCTTAAGACAAATTCATCGAAAACAAAAATTTCAACATTCGCCAGCAGTTTGCACAGGGGTGTGCAATCTTATGAAAGTATTTGATAATCTACGGGGGTTAGGAAACGTTGCAGGATGCCAAGAAAGCTTCTCACACCTTTAAAGAGATGGTGGCGGGAAGTCTCTCTATTACCTCGACTTTAGCTAGATAAAACTCATGCCTTTTTGAAATGCCGATGACCCAACACATGTACCCTCTTTCACCATGAAAGTTGACACTTTTCCCAGTTTGAGTACTAAAATTGCAGTTCGTCAATATCTTAAGGACCCCTCAGATCACAGGATCAATTGGTCAACACCGCTCGAATGAATCACCAACCACAGAAAAATCATCAATAAAGCTCTATAGTATCCTCCACCATGTCAGAAATATCGACATCATACATCTATGCAATGTTGCGGGTTCGGACAGGGCCAACACACCACCAAAAAGGAAAGGCGGTAGGAAAGAAAAAAGGGACAAGACCGTGGGAATAATGAGGGCACAAAGGGGGGGCGGGGAGCGGGGGGAGGCAAGAGGAGAAGAGGATGGAGAAAAAGAGGAGCAGAACAGGGAAAACAGGGAACACCCGGGACGGCATAGGCGACGCCAAAAAGCGGAGACAGGAAAGGCAGAGGAAAAGGGGCGGGGGAAGGCCAGGAGGGAGGGGACGGAGAAGCCAGACACACCCGGGGGCCCCAACAGTACCGGTTCTCATTGGAACAAGTCATTCTTTGCGTTGGGGACACAGTCATTCCCCCTTTCTTAGGTACCACTGAACCGGGAGACATACCCAACTTACTACGGCGCGATGGGGATAATGACTCCCGGCATCCAACCACTTGATGATTTGCTTCTCAAACCTCTTGCAAGAGGATTCAAGCGTCTCTGTTAATCAATATCGGATTTATGATCATGCATGAGTTGGATTCATGAGAGCAAATACCGGAGGGATCCAATAATGTCACAAGTGTCCACCACTCGCTCTTTTGACCTCTTTAGTACCCTTCACCAAACTCTGAACCTGTTGTTCATACAAGTATGATGCAAGATTACCGTCAAAGTGTAACCATTCATAAGATTAAATACCTTAAGAGAGGTGGGCGGGTTTAATTACAAACTTTGCGAGCCTCCTTATCGATGGGTGCGCGAGGTGGGGATAACAATTTTGTCATATAAGCTCAAATTTCTCGAGTTTAAACCGAAACATCACCTCGGTCAAAGACGCGACTAATGAATCATACCCTTCACAGCAATACGCTATCAAATTCATTATCACTGCCCGCTATGCGTCGAAACCTAGACTTCTTCCATTTGGTGTCTCAGGATGTCTTCACCTATGTTGAGGATATAGCAGATGCCGATTGGAGCTCCACCCCTCTGGCCTCATGGGACCTACAAAATTAAAGGTCAAACAAAAAAAACCCCCCCCCCCTTTTTTCCTCATTGTTCAACTTAATGTCATCTGCCCTTTTCCATGTCTTATAAGGCTCTTACAGTAGCTAGGACTATGGATTCCAGGATCATAGGCACTCACAAAAATCAACCTCACAATCAAGAATGACAAAATCAGCCGGAACGATAATGACTCCACTTGTTTATAGCACATCAGAAGTATCCTATGGGCCGGTTTTATATTCGATCAGCATCAGTGCCGCATGCAGTGAAGCTTGGGTCATCCAAACCCACTTCTTGTAAATCGAAGAGGGGACTGAGATTATGCTGCACCCCAGACACTAATGCTTTCCAAAATGTAATAGCCCGATTGTACAAGCGAATAGCTGAATGCACCGGATCTTCTTTATTTTGGACAGAAGATCTTGTAGCAATGCACTACAATGTGCATTACTCTCATCATCTCAAAAGTAACACGATCTTTTCTTTGGACCAGATCTTTCATAAATTGGTAACCGGGCATTTGTTTTGTTTCAAAAAAAAAAAAAGCTTCACAAAGGGACATTGATAGAATTTGCTTCAACATTGTTATAAAACGCCGATAGTTGCCATCTGTCGGTCTTTTTAAAAATCTTTGAGGAAATGGGGGTGGTGGCCTAGGAATAGGAGTTTACCTTTTTGGAACTTCAGCTTCTCCTCTTTTGCATGTATCTCCAATCAGCATCAACATTACCACTTCATCAGTATCTTTTGTCCCTTATTCTCATTTAGGTGGCATAGGTGGGTCAATGGTTTGCTTGCCCAAAGCGCAGTAGTAATTGCCATACAATTGTCAATCATTTTCGGATTTTGACAGTGTTGCTGACTAGGAAGATTGCCCGGTGTGCCGTGGGTGCACAGTGCTTGCTAATTGGGCCAATGGTAAATCGAGTTGCTTAATTGATATTGATGGTATCAACTTTTTGCCCAATACCCGTAATCATCTCAACTCTTTATTGTGTTCATCACTAGCATTGAACCTCTCATAATTTTATGCAAAATCCTCAAATCGCGACATTTACTACGTCCACAATCCCTAGGAGTACTTCACTGATTTTGAGGAGGGACATAACCCTTTCTGTCATTTCTATTACCATAGTTACCCTATTGAAGTTGTGGATCGCGATTGTAGTTTCCCTTCTCGGACATAATGACCCTCACGATGTAGTTACCAGAGTTCCGACCTGGTTCCCTTGGACCTGGCGCCAATTCTCCGTGAGTAGAGCCGTGGGCACTTGGTCGAAAACCCCCATCTGTTTTTTAGCATAGGAAGCCTACCTAAATAACACTCATGTTTTGAGGTGGTGGTTAGCCAAGTAGTTGACTGCATTATCTTTTCTGCACCCTAGTGGATATGTTTTAGTACCAACCAAGCTCAGTTCTCATGAGCCAGTTCTTCACGACTTCTCATAGTGTGGCTTGGGTGTGAGTGGAATGTAATGCAAAGGTGGTTCTCCTGTATCAGAATTCCGAGTACTCAGGCTTTGTTCTTCCCGGAGATTTTTCTAATTTTTCAGCTATCTCAACATCAGAAGGACATTTCTCCCTAAGATCCACCTGTATAGTGTCCAAAGCCTTTGTGTTATTTATCCCCTGTCCCCGATGAAGTATTCTTCAGTGACTCATCTCTCTACGGTGATTGGCACACTTCTCAAGAATGAGGTGAATCTATCCCAAGAAACTACTAACTGATCTCCTGGTAGGCCACAAAATTATTCACCTGTATTGTGGGTTAGTTTCTTGGAGGACCGTATAGTAGAGTGCTAAGAATACATCCCTTAAGGTTGATTTCCAAATAAAAGAGGAGTTGTAGGGAGTCAGTTAACCAAATAGCCAGCCTCTACAGTCAGTGGGAGAGGAAACACTCTGAGACCTATTACATCTAATTCAAATAAGGCCTTCCCACACAACTTTTACACAATTGGAACTTTACTTAGCTATATGGCATGGGATCCTCAGAAGTAGCCTGAAAAAAACCTATGGAAGTGAGCATTTGCATCGGATACAGTTACCACAAAAGTGTGGCCTGTGGGTAGAGGGGGCAAGACAAGTGGCCCATCCGAGTCTCTATGTTATAATACCTTGTAGTATGCTTGGGGCCGCTTGGAACAGGATTTTGTTCACTCCCTTCTGTGATGTTCACCCGGAGCATGAGGTAACATCTGACCATGAACATCAACCGTAACTGGGATGTTCTGGTTTGGATCATATTCATTTATTCCCAAGTTTCGATTCGATATTGTGCAGTGTACGCTTAGTCAACGATAGTAGGGAAACAATGGTTCTCTTCTTCTCCGTGTATTGGCATTACAAGGAGGATAGTTTCTGAAAAGAAATCAAAAAAAACAATAAACAAAAAGTAAAAATAAGAAAATATCACTACAAACTATAGTAATAAGTTCAAGTTAATCTTAAAAAGCTATAATCCCCGGGTAGACAGCAACCACATTGATACGCTCAAACTTATTCTCCAACTAAGAAAGTAAGCGGTCTGTCAAGTAAATAACACAACTAGTGAGGTCGCGATCGTTCCCACGAGGATAATAGATAGACTCAACTTCAACCTATTATTACTTTGTTGGAAATGACTTCCTGAAGGTTAAAAACATAAAAGGGGCGGTTCTCTCTATAAATAAGTGAAAAAAAATACGCACTTGAACGAGACACTTAACAGTTTTTAATGTGGGGTTTAATCAATTAATCAATATAACTAGGGTTTACGTGTTCCACACAGGTTCATAACTTGAGAACTCTAACCTAACAATTCTTGCACTAGTTATCTGCATGCAAAGTGATGCTAAGTTTGTATTTCTAAATCCTTGGCCGAAATCTAGAAAATCTCACTCAACACCTTGGTCCCGGGCTACCCATGTGTTGCTATCCGAAACCCTTATCCTTACCTCATATTAAGATAGTATTCGAATTTGACTAGTTATTACCTCGTACCAATCAATACTAGCCTAGTAGATAGTAGCCACTAATCAATGTTAATAATTTTTCCTATATCACATCCTTGGTCCGGCCAAGTAGCAGTAAGGCGAGTTCTAATGTTGGCCATCCGTTAAAAAAGATTCTAAAACGAAAGAATTATTAATACATGAAGACACTAATCTAGAATTGTTATTTTTGTAGGGTATCCATTATTTGGCCTTATGGTTCCAACAACCTATTAGTGGAGTTTAGTTACTCATAGCCATAAACACATTTATTCAAATATATTAAATAAGAATTCATTGTAGTACTTTCAATGAGAAAGAGTAAAATCCGAAAAGTTTGCTTGATTAACCACACCAATCACCAACAATCAAGATAATCAAAAGTCTAACACTAAGACAAAGGTCGATAATATGATGTCTAATATCTGGTGTCTAACATCAAAAACGAGTTTTTCGAAGTTTTATTTAAAAAACAAAACCAATTAAATAGGATTCAATAGCTGGAAATATCGCCCAAAATGCGGCCAGGTCCGACGGACCACGCACGGACCGTCTAGTCATGATGGACCGTCATTGGACTCTGTCGTCACCATACTTGTGACTTCAGTCTGCTACTCTCTTCATTCCCCTCGACGGTAGTATGAAGGACAGTCTAGGAACAACGGTGTGTGGGGTCTTCGTTCCAACAATACGTCACCATCTTTGATCTGTAGGTACTGGGATCACTTCTAGGATCTTAACGACGAACCGCAGGGACGGCGACCGACAGAGCCACGCGGACCGGCACAATCTCGTAACCCACACATTGGTCAGGACTTCCCATCTCCCTTCAGCAGTGCTTACACCGCACCTACGGACCGTCACCAGAACACAGGGACCATCATCAGCTCGTAGGTGGTCTCGTATGCATTGTCTTCGCTAAAATCCAGCATTGCTTTGGGACAGGATTCCTGCAAAACAAAGGGAAACTATTAAAAAATTAGCACAAAAAGGCTTCTGGACGACACCACCCTTAGGAAAAGTATTAATGATACGTGAAAAACACGGCCTATATCATTAACTACTGATTGAAAGTATGCTACACCAAGTGAAGTCATAACCATACTATAATTTTTATTGATGAGTGTAATATAAAGAGAGTATGATACCACAATTGGAAACAATACCTGATTGCTACTTGGTTAGAGTTATGAAGTATGTTACCTTGTTAACGATCTTATCTAAGAAAGATAAAAATTTCTTGGGGTTAGGGATATGATTGATTTGATAATGTTTTATAGTTATTCAATGGTAGAATTGTGTGAGTTATTCGGGTACGATCTTCTCGATCGGTATGATTTGATAGATCTAACAAAATTTCATGGTGTGGTTCTAGTGTTATATGAAAATGAATACATTGGTTTTAAAGTAGGAATACCAATTACTTAAGGAGTTATAAGGTGTATGACATGTTCAAATAATGAGATTCGGTGTTGCATTCACATTTGAGAAAAATCAACTAATTTGTTACTACATATGCTTGAATTAAGCATTGTTTTAAGAAAGTTTTCAGTAGTAGATCTTTGTACGATATTCATGCATTAGGTGGTGAATTCTATCTGGAGGGTTGTAGGACTAGTGATTTTATCTTAAGCTCAAAATGAGTGGATTGATACCGAAATGAAAAATTTATGGATAAAGAAAGTCAGTGAGTATATTTAGGTGAATACAATTGAAGATTTTAGTTAGAGAGTGCATAAAATTTTGATTAGTCCTCTGAATCTGATTGATATAAGTGGATTGAGGTATCATGTCCATAAAAAAATTGACTTCGTAGGGATCACAAGGGCTAACTAGGTATTATGGTAAAAAGAGTTCGCGAGGATTGTGGTTCGGATTAAACTATATAATTAGGATTATTGTTAGTTAACTGAATTTTGTATGGTAATAAAGACTTGAGAGTATCTAAGGGTGTGATTTTTACCTTTTTATTGAGTAATGTGATTGTATGACAAGTTTTAGGAGATGTTAAAGGCACGACTCGAATAGAATTTAAAGGATCTAGAATCATAATTAAAATAGGGAAAATGTACAGGTACCCTCTCAACCTATGCCCAAAATCTTAGAGACACACTTATACTATAATAATGTCCTATTACCTCCTGAACTTATTTTATAAGTAATTTTCTACCCTATTTCAGCCTACGTGACATTAGCTTGAAAAAAAAGTCAACCAGCGTTGAGCCCACAAGATGGTTCCACGTAAGCCATAAAGGGGTCGAAGTTATTAATAAAATAAGTTCAGGCGGATAATAGGACCTTAGTATAGTATAAATATGTCTCTGAGATTTTGGGCATTGGTTGAGTGGGTACTTGTGCGTTATCCCTGTAAGAAAAAGAATCTAGAGTCATAATTAAAATAAGATAAAATTTGTGGGATGTGTAGCCTTCAGAAATAGGTGAGAGCAGGAATATTTTATCTCATTGCAAGGACTAAAAATGTATCTTCAAAGAGATTGTGAATTGGGTTAAGGGACGCATGATTTTATCTATTTTGTTTTGGTTAATATAATAGTTTCACAAGTTCACCATATTGGTTAAAATCCATTGGATAAAACTTAAGAAATGAGTGTACAGACGTTCAACTCGAGTGGGATGAGAAGTTTTGTTGTGGTGTTGGATTTAGTAATGAGTATGGTTGGATTTGTAGTGAAGGATATTGTAAGGTCGGTGGAGAGACGATCAATGATAAGCTAAGATACATGAATTCATAAAAGTCCTCAAAGTATAAGCAAATGTAGATAGATAAGGGCATTGGATTACACAATTGGATGTACAATTCAAAATTTTCATTATTGGTTACACAATAATATGTTTGTCAAGGTATAAATTTGTAAGGTAATAAATGATTGATTGCATCAGTATAAAGGATGTGAAAGAACTTATGCATGTTTTGGTATAATGTTTGTTACTTTTGACTGTTAAAGGATCTAAGAAAGGGTTTCCCTTAGAGTTTTGATTTATAGGTTGTTGGTAAAAGGATGATATCGGTAAGAGAGTTAGAGAAACAAGAGTCTGTTATATTGAAGGGTCGATATATTTAGAATTTCGCACTATGACAAGAATTTGAGAAAAATGAAGGAGTAAGAGCTCTCGTATAAACCCATGCGGTGTAGTTATAGGTTGTACTGATTTTTACATAAGAGTTTAGATATCACTGCAATATGTGAACTAGTTTGGTACAGTTTACTAGGGGTTAATCATCGACTTTTATAAAGATTGAGTTTAGATTTTGATGAAAATCAATGACGTGTGTAAGATTACGGGTTGTTATGTGGGGCTAAATTGTAGAAATTATGGTACGTCACTTATGGATGCGCAACAGTCTACACCTACATTTATATATGGTCATTGAAGATGTTGAGGGGACTGAAACTAGGTAAATGAAAGATTGTTTAGATATGACATTGTGTGTCATTTAATCATTTTATCTCGATGAAAAGGTACTATTAAATTTGAAATTAGTGTTATTATCCTAGTTTAAGAATCCTATTTGTCATGAAATGCTTAATTAGAAAGAAAGATAGATTGTTTGAACATGTGTTTGATAAGAATACTTAGATACTAATGATGGTGCGGGAGTAAGGTAGATGATTGAAGTGGTTATGATGTTTTGTTAGTATTAAGAATATTGACTTTAGTAGATGTGAGTTCGATAAACTAAGTATGTGCGCAATTATAACAAAGTCTTTTGGTGATTGTGGCTAGATAGAAAATCAAAGAGATAGAGTCAGATGAATGAAAATGTTTGACATGGAAACTATGAAAGGAGTACCTAGAGTTATTTGACCTTAATCATGTATATTATTATGTGACCAACTACTTCATTCTAGTTAATTTTTAGAGTATGATTCATTTTTTTATGTCAGTGTGTGTTTTCTCTTTTATAAGTGAGTTCTGATGCATGGGTCCGTATCAATTATGTGATGTCCTTTGGAGGGTGACATCTGTGGTGGATAGTTTATTCCAGTATGGAAAGGGTGGTGTTATTTGGAATAGTTGGAAGTTACTAGTGATTCTACACACACAAAAAACTGCTTATGTGAATGTATAGGAGAGCTACCAGAAAACTTTACAGGTTGTTCGATAGGACTAGAATTTATCCATCATCGGATCAGTTTGGTATATCGTATTGAATGGTAGGACCATTGACTTTAGTTTTGTCATTCATAAGGTTTGTCTATAATAGCTACTAATCTAGTATTTTGACAGTGTTGTTAGAGGTTCGGTATGGTTGGGTGTATCACTCGATGGTGGGTACTTGATTATATCCTTCTTTGGATTGAATGACTTCAGTTCTACTTGATGATCACTTGATGTATAAAGACCACATTTTTTTATAGCTAAAGCTCGTGAAAAGTTTATGTTTTGAGAAGGAAATACTGATATGATCTATGATGGTTTGTGCACTATGAGTGTGTGGCGGTACGTTCAGGTTCACTTCTGATTGTAGTCAGTATTGATTTGAGATTTTATCATGGTTATGTGAGAACGTTTTGCGGATGTTTATACGATTAACTTTGATAATTATTGGGAATAGTTTTGTTGTTACTCGAGTTTATATACAACAATAGTTATCATTCAAGTATTGAGATGTCTTTATTTGTGACATTGTATGGGAGAATGTATAGATCTTCAATTGATTGATTTGATGCTTTGGATATGGGAGAATGTAACGACCTATTTAGTCGTTTTGAGCAGCATATTTTATTTCTAGAAAAATAGGCTGGGGCGACGGACCCACGAAGGACCGGCATGGCACGACGGACCGTCGCGGGTTTCGTTTCAACACACTTGGAAAAAATCTGAACTTGGGTACGAAATAGACTCTCTGAACTTAGTAACGAAAATGCCAGGACGGGACCGTAACAGATCTTTAGTGGAAATCCACTCTTGGACCTTGCGACGGCCTGCAGGACGGACCGGCGCAGGCGTGACGGCGTCGCAGGTTTGCGCAATCCCAGTCTGGGTTCGGATTTCTTTAACGTTTTTTAAGGGACTTTGGACATTCCACTTTAATTATAAAGTTAAAAGGGTTACGGTTAATAAGTCTAATTACTTGGGGGTTTTAGAAGAGAGGTAACCTTAAGTTATTAGTGGGTTATTATTTGCATATTTCATTATTAATTATTATACTAATTAGTGGTTAAATAAACAAATTAAAGAGGGTTTGAATAAGAAAAATAGAAAGAACCAAAGAGAGAACAGAAAAAGAGAACGGAACGAGTATGAGTAGTAGAGACGAGAGAGAAACGAAGAGGATAGCAAGGATTTGAGAAGAAGATAGGCTGTGATCTGCAATTCTTGGTGGAGGTAGGTTAGGTTCATTACATATTAGTAGTAACTCTTAATAGCGAATGATATGTGTTGGGTTAGTCCTTTAGACTCTTCTTTATGGCTTAATTGTGTGTCTGACATGAAGTGATTTTAGATATATGATTGTTGTGATGCAAGAAAAACAAAGCATGATGAAGCTATTGAAACCAAACTTGATAAAAACCTAATCTCTTGTTTAAGATGATGGCCTGTGATATAAAAGAAGCTTGGATGACTAAGTGATGAGATGATGAACGCCTTCGTATAAAAGAAGCATTGATGAATTAATAAGATGAGATTAGTGGATCGGAGTGTCACGTACCGACATAGAATGAGTGGGACGGGATGTCCCGAACAGACACGTAGATGTAGGGGATCGGACTGAGTGGTCACGTACCGGACACATAGATTAGTGGGACGAGGTGTCACGAACCGACACGTAGATGTAGGGGATCAGAGTGTCACGTTACCGACACATAGAATTAGGGATCGGAGTGTTCACGTTCGAAACACATGTAGTAGGGGATCGGGCGTGTCACGTTCCGACAATAGTAGTTGAGGCTCGGAGGGTCACGTACTGACACAAGATGGAATAAAGATTAATGAAATCTTGAAAGTGATAATATACTCAATCTAAAGAACATGTATCCCAAACGAGTTGGTTATGGTATGGAGTGTGAGTCCTCACAGATATGTTCGGTGATGCTATAAATGATGTTTGGACGTGTGCTATCACCATGTTAAGAATATTAGTTGATTTTATGATGTTTCTGAGTATATTGCTTTCTATTGTAGTTGGCCGATGAACCTACGCAGTACTTGTGGTTGTACTGACCCCCTACTTTATTGTTTTCTTCGTGTTTATTTGTGGACGGAGTGCAGCAAAACGTTGCGTCATCTTACAACTCAACCGCAATTCTAGCCAGTCTTCGTCACACCGAATCTGCAGGGTGAGCTAATGCGTCTAGCTTGGACTGGATGGCTCCTTCCTCATGTCTTGATGCCTTGAAGTTCCGGGCATAGACTAGCTTTTGTTATTTTGCTTTTTAGAATACCTTAGTTAGTAATTGGATCATAGAGATTTCTGTGGTGATGACTTCCGATTTTGGGGGATAATAATAGATGTTGAATTTTGAAGTATTGGAATTGGTTTTTATTAATGAGTTAAGTCTTCCGCATACTTTCTATTGATATTACATTGACAATGTTAAGGTTTAGATTGGTTGGTTCGCTCACATAGGAGGATAAAGTGTGGGTGACAGTCGGATCCGCTTTGGGTCGTGACCAAACTTGGTATCGAGCATTTAGTTCGTTGGTCTCATCACACAAGAAAGGTAGTAGAGTCTTAAAGAACGGTAGGGGGGGACGCTTTACCTTTCTTGAGAGGCTATAAGACTTTAGGAAAATCAATTCTTTCTTCATTCTTTCGTGCTATTACTTGGATCCAATGGGTATCTAGGTGCTACAAATTGTTATCTGACATCTTCACTCTCTTTGCAGATGGTTAGAACTAGAGCCAACGCACTACGACAAACACCAGCACCAGCGGGACAGGGTGCATCTGAGCCAGCCACTGAGGGCTGTAGCTCGAAGTGGAACAGTGGCAAGAGGCCGCGGTAGAGGTCGTGGGAGGACGTCCTCTAGAGGGAGAGACGAGCACCAGCCCATTGGTCTAGGGCGGAATGCCTCATCCACCGACTGGAGGAAGTGAGTAAGAGATGGGGAGGATGGGAGAATTTGAACAGACAAGAATGGAGGAGAATGCCACCTCAACCTACCCAGGATGATCATCAGTTCTCGCTTATCTTAGTGGGTTGTCTGATCAGGGTCAGGGCACCCCAGTGTTTTCTGCACCAACACCTCCGGTTTCAGAAGTACAACATGCAGCAACTATGGCTCTCGTATGGATCGCATTGGAAATAGGGCACGTTTCCAGTCTTCAAGGGCTGCCGGAATCTGGATGGCTACGATTTCTAGTTGACTGTGATGAGATACTACACAAGATGGTATAGTAGAACGGTTTTGGTGTTGAGGTCGTGGAGTTATCAGTTTCAAGGGAATGCAAAATGTGGTGGTGGTCACATGTTGAGGGTCAACCACAGGGCGCCACTATGACTTGGGCATCATTTTCTAGCTTGTTATGGAAAATAATCCCCCGTACTGTGAGGGATAGGAAAAGGGATGATTGTGGAGCCTAGGCAAGGTTAGGAGTCGGTAATGCATATGAGGCTACGTTTCATTGCACTATACAGATATGCCACCAAATTTGTTTCAGTCACAAGAGCGGATTCGCCGTTTTGTGAAGGGGTTGAGATCAGAGTTGCGAATTTTCAGCTTTACACGGTAGCGGCGGCCCACAATGAATCTTTTTAAGAGGTAGTAGACAGTTGGTAGTAGATTCGTAGTAGAGGTGAAGGCGTGAGAGGAGTGAAGCCAGAGGAATCACCAGGACATCGACATCAAGAGGTTTCGAAGGGGGGGTGGTGAGTTAATGGTTTCTTACTCTAAGAGGACAGGGTTCGGAGGTTACTCTGTTCGACCCATTAAGTCTTCACTACGACTGTCGTTGGGGGTCCACCTCAGACGGTCAAAATTTCTTGAGAGACCCTGAGTGAATCTAGGAGAGGGTTATGGATTTGGGGAGATGGAGACCGAGACATGGACATATTAGGAGGAATTGTCACAAACAGAGTAGTAATAGACCAAAAAGAGCAGAGAGGGAGAGGGTGGGCAGAGGGAGAGGCGCCAATTGTTTCGGGAGAAAGAGCGGGCGCCGAGAGGGAAGGTGGTGGTACCAAAATGCCGGGGGGTGGTACGGCAAACTGGAGCCTACTAAATCATAACATGGTTAGTGCAACTGACAAACAAACGAAAGGGCCCATTGTTATGCTTACCGGGAGGACGGAGGCGGAGACATTCCGATGCTGTTGTTATAACAGGTAATCTTCTGGTTTGTGTGCATGGCTTCTGTATGGTTTGATCCTGATCCACATTTTTTATGTTGTATTTCCTCATTTGCTAATGGTCTAAAAAATTTACGTTGTGAATTATTGATATGCCTATCTCGTGTTTCTACTCGGTGGGTGAGTCTGTGGTAGTGGAAAAGGTATATAGGTCTTGTTTGGTGAAACTTGTGGGGAGCAACACTTATGTAGCTTTGGTTATCTTAGAAAGGCGGTTGATTTTGATGTAATTCGGGTATGACTTGGCTTTCTCCGCCAATTTGGATCTGGAGTGTTATGATAAAAACGGGGCCGGTAGCAAGCCTGGGACGATCCGTTAGTGTGGGAGGGTTGACTACATTACAATACGGTTGCGTAAATTCCTTCTTCGTGATAAGAAAAGGGTTAGTAAAAAGGGGTTAGCTTTTTGGCAAATCTCAGGATGACACTACCCAAGTCCTTCGATTGAGTCGGTTTCGGTGCGTCCGTGCGTTTCTTGAGTGTCCCTGCCAGAGATTCCGGGTATGCACCAGATAGGGATATTGACTTCTGTACTGATCTTGAAACCGGCCAGTACTAGCCCCAAATTATATACCCCCTATAGAATGGCCCCCGCGAAGTAAGAGAATTAAAAGACCACTTCAAGAGTTGTTGAGCCAAGCCTTCATTAGACCAAGTGCATCTCTTGGGGGGCTCCGGTTTTGTTGGAAGAAGAGGATGGAGTTTCGGATGTGCATAAAAACTACGGCAGTTGGAACAAAAGGTAACCATAAAGAAAAGTATCCTCTTCCCTCGCAATTGATGACTTGTTCGCATCAGAGTTACAAGGTGGCTGTGTCTTCTCTAAGATGACTTGAGGATTCCGATTATCTCAATTTAAAATACGGGCAAGGATGTGCCAACAGACTGCTTTAGAACCCCCCAGGTATGACATACGGAAGTTGTAGAGTGATGTCTTTGGTCTTTTCCGAATGCCCCTGCTGCGTTCATGAGTTTGATGAACGGGGTTTTAAGCCATATGGTCTCCTTTGTGATCTTAGTTATTGAGTTGATATACTGATTATACTCCAAGAGTAAGGAGGAACATGAGGAGCAATTGGAGAATGGTATGGAAATGTGAGGAGGAAAAAAGCTTTTATGCCAATTCTCTAAGTGTGAGGTTTTGGCTAGGATGCAGTGTCCTCTTGGGCACGTTAGGTTTCTAGGATGGGGTGATAGTGGATCTTCTAAAGATCCGAAGTAGGAAGAATTGGGAAGACATATAAATGTGTAAGAAGAAATAGGAGCTTTGTTGAGTTAGCTAGCTACTACCGCTGATTGTCAAGGGAGGATTCTCTTCTATCTTCCCAATGACGAACTTGACTCAGCAAAATGTTACATTTGTATTGAGTTCGGATGAGTGTGAGGAAGGCAAAGGCTTTAAGAAGCTCAAGACCCCCCTCTGTTGACTACTGCACCAATTCCCACTTGCCATGGAGGGTTAGACTTCATTTTTATTGTGATGCCTCCTATTCTGGTTTGGGGGCTTACTATGCAGAGAAAAATGTGATGCTTATGCTTCAGCAATTAAAGGTTGCATGAAAGTATTATCCGATCCATGATTTAGAGTTGATTCGTAGTGTTTGCATTAAAGCAATGGGAGACACTATTTATATGAGGGTTAGAGGTGAGGTCTATACGGGATCATCGTAGCCTACAGTATTTCTTTACTAGAAAGATTTGAACTGAGACAGAGAGATGGATGGAACTATGAAGGATACGACCATCATATTCTGTATCATCCGGGAAGGCGAATGTTGAGCGGATGCTTTAAGTAGAAAGGCGGGAAGCCATGGGAAGTCTAGCTCACTGCAAGCTTCTAGACGCCCATTGGCTAGAGAAGATTCAGACCTGGCTAATGCCCCGTATGAGAGCTTAGAAGTAAATAAAGGGAGGATTTTAGGCTTGCTGGAGGCAGGCAGAATCTCCTTCCTGGACAAGATTAAGGGAGAAAGGCAGTTTTTTAATGAGTAAAAGTGAATCCGGATTATCCGAGATAAGTGTTCAAGGAGAGGCTAAAGAAGCGAAAATCGATGGAGAAGGTATTTTGAGGTTAAGGGAGGGATTGTGTACCCGCGTCGATGATTTGAATCACACTATTCTGACAGAGGGCTCATGTTAAGGTATTTTCGATACATCAGGGTGCAACCAAGATGTACCGTGACCTAAAGCAAACACTTTTGGTGGAGGATACGAAATGAAGCGTTATATTGTGGATTTTATTGCAAATTTTTAAAATGTCAACAAGTAAAGTATTGAACACCAAAGGCCCGGAGGACACTTCAGAGAATGCCCATTCCTGAAGGAAGTGGGAGAGAATTGCATGGACTTGTGGTTGGTCTTACAAAGACATGGGGTAAGTTGATTCATTTGGGTGATTGTGGATAGGTTACCTAAGTCTGCTCATTTCATTCCGGTCACCGGTGACTTACAAGCATAGAAGTTAGCCAACAACTTTACATATCAGAGAATTGTTCGTCTGCATGGGGGTTCCACTCTCCATCATATCGATAGGAGGTACGAGTTTACTGACTAAGTTTGCGAGAACATTGCATGCTGAATTAGAGGTACTAGGTTAGGACCTTGTAGTACAGAGTAAATCCTCAGACCGATGGCAGTTGATCGCGCGAACGTGATTCACGTGTTGTGTGAGGATATGCTACGTCGCATGCGTGAAGAAATTTGGTGGCCATTGGGATAGCTTCTTCACCCTTAGCGGAGTTTTCATTACACTAATAGCTATCACTCGAGTTATTGGACATGGCTCCATTGAAGCACTGTATGGTAGGAGATGTAGTCCCCCATTGGTTGTTTGATGCATTCGAGGTTAGCCCTTGGGTACTACTTTTGAGGGGATCGATAGAGAAAAGTGAAGTCGATTCAAGAAAAGCTTCTAGCGGCGCAAAGTAGGCCAAAAAGAGTATGCAGATCGAAAAGGTAGGGGAATTAGCGTTATGGAGGGTGAACAAGTCTGATGAAAGTTTCGCCAATGAAAGGGGGTGATGCGGGTTTTGTAAAAGAGGGAAAGTTAGTCCAAGGTAATTGGTCCATTTGAAGTTCTGCAAGCGAAGTAGGGGAGGTGGCCTATGAATTAGCTTTCTCCAGCACTCTCCGGATTACATCCGGATTCCATGGTGTCGATGTTGAAAGATCCAATGGGGATGGAAACTAACATTATCCGTTGGGATTCGTTTTGCTTGATGAGATTTGTATCATGAGGGAGAGCTGTTGGCTATTTAGATAGAGAAGTCGCCAAGTTGAGGTCAAGGGAGATTGCATCCATCAAGGTTGCAATGGAAGAATCGACCGGTTGAAGAAGCCACTTGGGCGAAGGAGGGCAGATATGCGAGAAAGATACCACAGCGTTTACAGATTAAGTATCCTTTTCGCCCTTGTTTTACTTATGTGATCGTTAGGGGAGAAACGATGGGTGTAAATTCAAAAACTGGTTTAGCATGTAACGACCTTTTAGTCGTTTTGAAGCAGCAGATTATTTTCTGGAAAAATAGGATGAGGCGACGGACCCCCAGACGGACCGTCGCAGGGTCTCGTTTCAAAACACTTGGAAAATCTGCCAAAATTGGGTACAATGAAAAATCGATCTTCTGAATTCGTAATAACGAAATGGCAGGACGGACCGTCACAGGTGTGAGGACCGTCACAGAGACTTAGTGGAAATCCAATCTATGGACCTTGCGACGGACCTGCAGGACGGACAGTCGCAGAGTTTGCGCAATCCCAGTCTGGGTCGGATTTCTTACACGTTTTAAGGGACGTTTTGGACTATTCCTACTTTAATTATAAAGTTTAGAGGTTAAGGTTAATAAGTGAATTATTGGGGGGTTAGAGAGGTAACCTTAAAGTTTAATTAGGGGGTTATTATTGCCATCTTTCATTCTTAATTATATACAATAGGGTAAAGAAAGAGCGGTTTGAATAAGAAAATAGAAGAACAAGAGACACAGAGAAAAGAAGAAAGAGCACGAGTAGAGAGGGAGAGAGAGCAAGAAACGAAGAAGGAGGAGGATAGCAAGGATTGAGAAGATAGCTGTGATGCAATTCTTTCGGTGGAGGTAGTTATGGTTCTTCACTATTCGTGGTAAACTCCGTAATAGTGAATGATATGGTTGGGTAGTATTATAGACTCTTCTTTATGCTTAATTGTGTGATGCATGAAGTGATTTGTATAATATATGATTGTGATGCAAACAAAGCGATGAAGATATTGAATCCCAAATCTTGATTTAAAAACCTAATCGCTGTTATGATGATGCCTTGAATAAAAGAAGCTGGAGAACTAAAGTGATGAGTGATGACGGCCTTGGTATAAAAGAAGGCTTGATGAATTAATAAGATGAGATAGTGGATCGGCAGGGAGAGTGTCACGTACAGACACATGAATTAGTGGGACGGGTGTCCGAACGACACGTTAGATGTAGGGCGATCAGAGTGTCCGTACCGACCATAGAATTAGTGGACGGGTGTCACGAACCGACAAGTAGATGGGGTAGGGGGATGGAGTGTCACGTACCGAACACATAGAATTAGGGGATCGAGTGTCACGTTCCGACACATAGTAGTAGGGGATCGGGAGACAAGAAGTGTCTTTGTTCGAACATAGTAGGGAGGGATGGAAGTGTCACGTACCGACACTAGAGGAATAAAAGATAATGAATCTTGAAAGATGATAATATAATCAATTCTAAAGAACATGTATCCCAAACGAGTATGGTATGGAGGCTTGAGTATCACAGATATTTCGGTGATGCTAAAATGAGGTTTGTACGTGCTATCACATGTTAGAATATTAGTGATTTTGTGAAGTTATCTGAGATATATTGCTTTCTATTTGATTTGACGATTGATACCTACTCAGTACTTGTGGTTGTACTGACACCCTACTTTTATGTTTTCTTTCTTGTTATTTGATGGAGTGCAGCCAAAGTGCCGTCGTCTTCAACTCACGCGAATTTAGCCAGTCTTCGTCACATCGATCTTCAGGGTGTGAGCTAATGCGTATAGCTTGGACTGGATTCTCCTTCTCAGTCTTGATGCCTTGAAGTTCCGGCATAGACTAGCTTTTGTTATTTAGCTTTTAAATACTCTTAGTTTAGTAATGGATCATAGCTGTCTTGTGGATGACTTCAGATTTGCGGGGATAAAATAGATGTGAATTTATAAGGTTATTGATTGGTTTTTCTTAATGAGTTTAAGTCTTACGATTACTTTCTATGATATTACATTGAAATGTTAAGTTTAGATTGGTGGTTCGCTCACATAGGAGGGTAAGTGTGGGTGCCAGTCGCGATCCGATTTGGGTCGTGACAGAGAACTTGTGTACTAATATTTTCTTAGGAATTGTTGAGTTAGGTACCCTTTCTTATTCTCACTTTCTTTTGATCATTTGAGGACGGACGATGTATAAATTGACATCTAATGTAATGATCCATCTAGTCGTTTTGAGTACTAGAGCTTTATATTTCATACAATATTTTTTGATAGATTCTAAATGGGTATTTTGGACTATTCGTAACTACACATATAAAATTAATAAAGTATTTTTAAGAATTTATTTAATTAACTGTTAAAGAAGATAACACTAAAATTAATAGTGTATTACTTTTACCATTTTTATAATTAGTTATATAATAATTAGGGTAAGAATAATCAATAGAGAAAAAAAGAAAATAAAAGAGAGGCTTGGTGGTAGAGGAATATGTGAAGCTTCAGGTGAGAATTATTTTACCGTAACTTTTATTAGTACGTTAATTGTATGGATAGTTGTTAGTGATCGTGTGGAGGCAATATGTATGAATGTGATTCACTAATTGAGTGAGCTTTTGGATAAAAGTGAGGAAGTTAATATTGTGACAATGGTGAGTGACGATTGGCGAATAGCAATAAAATAATGGTGGAGATTTCTGCATATTCCATATATGTAGTTTAGGCTAGTT
Organism: Solanum habrochaites; assembly: GCA_027704765.1. Lineage (NCBI taxonomy): Eukaryota > Viridiplantae > Streptophyta > Magnoliopsida > Solanales > Solanaceae > Solanum > Solanum habrochaites. The sequence continues at coordinate 71,389,830 of JAKWJA010002495.1, forward strand.
CATGTGTAGTTTGGATTGTTGTTTGTTCCGTATGCTACTCATTTCGTCACAGTAGCTTTCATCTTTATGTATCAATATTTTGTTCTTCACAAACTATATTTTAATATATTAAGATTGATTATTAATATTGAGCTTATGGTATAATATGAATACCTTTAAAGTTATCATAATGGAAGGAATTAGGACTTTGGCCTAGACTTGCAATTTGAGAAATACAAAAATTGACATAATTAGTTTTACATCAAAATTTATGAAAGTGATTATAGTAATATGAGTGTATATAGATTCATTAACTTTCAAATTATTCATATATATTTGATAGATTGGGAAGGTTTAGAAGCATTTAGAAAATGAAAAGTATTAGAAAAGTAGCTTGCGTGACTTCGGTTCTTTGGTGGAGGTAGGTTATGGTTTATTCTATTTGACATAGATTCTTAGTGATTAATATGCATTGAATGATATCGTGAAGTCCTCTATGTGCTTGATTGTGTGATTGTGTGGCTTGGTTGTGTGACTTGTGATTGGTTTGAAATCCTGAGACTGTGAAATTTATAATCTTGAACCTTCTTTATCAAAGTGATGTCTTGAATAAAGAAGACTTGATGAAATATTATCAATGAATTGAAAAGTGGTAATAACAAATGATAAATTAATGGTATTATTTGATTGGAGTGTCACGTTTTGACATGATATAATTGGATCGGAGTGTCATGTTCAGACACAGTATAATTTGATCTGAGTGTCACGTTCCGACAGAGTATAATTGAATCGGAATATCACGTTCTGACACGGTATAATTAGATCGGAGTGTCACATAACGACACAGTATATTTAGATCGGAGTGTCACGTTTCGACACTGTATAAATAGATCGGAGTGTTACGTTCTGATATGGTATAATTGGAACATAGTGTCATGTTCCGACAAGGTATAATTGAATCAGAGTGTCACATTCTGAAATGGTATGACTGTATTAGAGTGTCACATTTCGATACGATAACATTAAATGAAAAAGATATTTAATTGACTTAACGTACTCAATCTCAAAGAACCCATTTCCCAAATGAGCGTGGTGTGGAGACATGCGTCCCCATTGTGTGTTTGATATTGTGATTGATTGCGTACTTATTTTAATGTTGTTGTCACATGTTCATGTTGTTTGTTGCTTGGCACTTGTTAAGTTCCATAGTTAATTTTATACTATTACTTTTTGTATATCAGTTTCTATTTTGGGTTGACCAATGATACCTACTTAGTACATATTGCCTCGTACTGAGCGCTACTTCTGTTTTTCTTTTATGGAGTACAGTGAGTGTATCAACGACTTTGATTCGCTCTCCACTTTAGCCAGTTTCTAGCATATCAGGTTCGAGGGTGAGCTATTCAGTCAAGATCGTGTTGGATTCTCTCGATTACATGATGTCCTATGTTTTCGGACAAATACCATTTTATTATTGTTTTATTTTAGTGTATTTGATACTCTTAGACTTAATATTTAGAGATTATACGTCCTTGATGTGATGAATTTCAGTTTTAGGTATGACATAGAGTAGACTATAATGAATTTGTGTTCTTTACACTAATAAGATTTAAGCTTCTGCGTTATCGTTAGTATTTAAGTTATTATTTTGTAACCTGAATAATAAAATATGAGTTGGGGTTGAATTCATTAGTTTACCACCTAGAGTGTTAAATTTGGGTATCACTCTCGAATCGATTTGGATTGTGACATATTGTGAGTTGGCAAGTAATGATCTCACTAAGTCACATGATTATATCTTTTAACTTAATTGATGCTTGATTGATGATTTGATATTAAAATCATAAAATCTTATAATTTCTGAGAACGTTCTATCAGGTGAAAATAATTTTAATGTTACTTCTATTTTGGCCATGTCAACTCGTGCTTCCAGAAAAAAGAAGATTTGTCACAATATGATAAGTAATTGTGATTTAAAAATTCATTAAATTTCTTGATGGATCGAGAATATCTGCCTTATTAAAACATATGTTTCAATTAGTAAAAAAGAACCCATAAAGAAATTCTTGAAATTGATTAAATTCTTTTTACATTATTACAAATTAAGTTATTTATTTCTTCTTATTCTTTTTATTTGAGCCTTTTCCTTTTTGTTTACAGATAATTAATTAATTGTTTCCAAAAATAGACTTTGTTCTATTAATCAAATACACTTTTTGAAAATCATGGTCGACTTTCTAATTTCTTCATGTGAAGTACATTTCAATGGTTGAAAAAGAGTTTGTTGTACTCATAATATAAATAATAGATTTCCATTAAAACGCTTTAACGAAAGATCTCTGATTCAAATCCCGAATATAAAATGACCTTTGATAAAAAATATTTTACCTTAGAATAAAATTTCTTAGCGTAAATTTATATTATTCGACATCTGAAATAGATATCGATTGTGAACTATTAAAAAAAGTTTATTGATAATAAATCAAGAAAGATTTGCAAATTATTATGACTTCATGTTGCACCTTATGATTTTTATTTAATTAATACGTTGAGACATATTTGCCTTTTTGTTTTTGTTTGTTGTCTCACAGTACTGTGCCTAATTTTAAAACTTCCTTACTTTTTTCTTAAGATAAATTGTGTTTATTATAAGGGTATTTGAAATAAATTATTTTTTTTCTATAATGTCTCAGTTAATTAACCATCAACAATCAACCATGATAAATTTGCCTAATTATGGTTTGCACGTCACACCCTTAGTCAAAGAATTATACTGACATATGCATGTAAAGTTTTAACTCATATTTGTATAAATTATATGTCATCTATTTAAGAAATTCGTGAATCATTCTAAAATAAATTTATAATTATACTTTTATTGAAATTAATCTAGAGGGATATATAAAATAGAAGTGTTAGAATCTATACTATAAAAATCAAGATTAATAAGACTCGTGTCATTTTATTTCCTATTCACTGATTTTGGATGACCTTACTTGAAGAAATCTGACATTGTAGAAATTTTTTCATTCAATATAACATCTTAACTACTCAAATTAATGATATCCAAAATTAATCTAAAATTAAGGAGTAGTTTCTCAAAAGCTAATTGATTGCTCATAAGTTCTCATGGGTCAGAGATATAACATTTTTTTCTTTAATGCTAGAACTCACATAATAATTTCTCTCCCAAAGCGAATAGATGATGAGCACAACTACTACACAAATTGAAAGTTTACCTGTCACCTAGATTCATTTGAGTGCTTTGTGATCGGGGTTGAATTTACAGGCCTCCCTTGCCGTATACGTAATTTAAGTGAGAGAAACAACTCAACACTATCATGATCCATTTGATAATTTTGTTCTGATACGAAAATACTTATTGTGTTAAAATCCTACAATCCAATTGTTATGTGAGATTCTGTTGGTCTTCAGAGGGTGATCTAAGGAATTTAACATTTAAGGGAACTGTTGAACGACTTAGTTTGTACCTTGTTTATATAAACTTTACTATTGAGTAACAAAAAAAAATTAAAAATGATATATGCAGTTGAAGACTCTGATAACGAGTATTTGATTATCATTTTTCGTAAGGATATTGAACATACCGTACAAGTAAGGAAATACAGAGTCACTAACCATAACTTGGTAAGAGAGAGATTGTTTGATCTTAATGGAAAGACTATGTTTGTAAGCCGCAGTTCAAGAGTATTTGAAACAATGTTCTGATGTTAGGTTTGAAAACAAGATATTCTTTCCTATGCTAAATGGAAAGCACAGTAGCATATTCTTCTATTTGAAAAAATATAAATATTATTCATATGATTACTCTATCAATAAAGGGGTTTCCGATGCGTATTATCTTCACATTGGAAATACTATCTAGTGTGTATGGATTGGCAATTATATTGTTTATTTTTGTGTTTTCTGCAGTTATCATTTTGCACCTTTTCTTGGTGTTCATATATTATATACCAGAACATAACATATAGTGATTGTTAGTATTTTGCCTCATTTCTTTACGTTCATATATTATAGACTCAACGTAACATAAAATGTTTGTTAATATTTGAGCTTTTCTTTACGTTCATATACTACATACTCAACATAACATACAATGATTGTTAATATTCTGCACCTTTTCCTTAACATTCATATATTACAGACTCAACATAACATACCGTGATTTTTATAGATCTGTCTAATTATTTGTCTACTTTTTATTACAACGATTTTTTTAATGAAATTTTTTATATCCTCCAAGATTTTACATTTTAATTAGCACACAATAAATGGTCAAGATATATTACACATTTATCTTTTTAAAATTATTGTTGTGGATGATGCTTAATTGATTGTTAAAATATATTACCCTATTACTTTATTTACTATTACTACGTATTAATAAGAGTCCACAACATTCCGTCAGAATACATAAGGTGGTCAACATGTGTTCTTGAAGTAAATTTAATTTAAATGAGGTCAATTCAGTCGATTGTCTTATGTTATAGAACATTGTAATTGGCTAAAAAGGAACTTCAGTATACATAAGGTGGTCAACATGTGTGCTTGAAGTACTTCAAAGGCATCTTCTTCAGACAAGTCATTTTAAGCGGGATCGACATGTCATTCTTATTAAAAAGTGATAATATTTAATATTTGTTATTTTATAAAATTAAACATTTGTTATTTTATAAAATTAAACATTAATAACATTGTTATGAAATGATATGAATTTAGAAGAAGAAGAAAGTAGGGAGAAGAGAAAGATTTCTTATTCATCTTGAAGTATATTCAGGATTCATTGATCTTTCTCAAATCTTATTTACAATGAAAGAAAACCCTTTTATTTATAGGGAAAATCTTGCTTGGTCCCCAAGTAGGATTCCTAACCATATCTTAGAAGGACTCCACATAATTAGAGATTCACTATAATACAAATTGTTTATAATACTCCCCTTGAATGTCAGTAGATTATGTGCCTCGTTAAAACCTTACTAGATTAAACCAGTAGGAAAAAAATCTAGTGAAGGAAAAAAAATACACATATCTAATAATACGCATTATGGATGCCTCATTAAAAACTTTACAAGGAAAACCCAGTGGGACAAAACCTTGTGAGAAAAAAAGAGTACATCACGTATTAACTCCCCCTAATGACAACACCAGACTAGAATCTTTATTTTCCAAGCTTGTGCACCATCTTCTTAAAAGTTGTAGTTAGTAGAGATTTATTGATTAAATCAACAAATAATATTATTTGAACAGACCTCTTGCATGTCGATATCACCATTCTTGGAAGCCCATGAGTGATGATTAACCTTGATGAAATATGCTTTCTTTTATCTTGCTTTATGAACCTTTCCTTCAGGGTCAAAGATTTCTCCAAGTTCCTTACTTTAACTTCTTTAAGCAAATAATCTGTTGCCTTTTGAAAACTCTTCAAGAGTTTCAATTATAGTTATTAACTTGCATAAAAATACTTGTATATTTCCTATGAATTTTGAATTCATTTAATTCTTGAGGAGGATAACAAGTTTTCCAAAACCTTGTATATGCAGATGTTCGAACCCATTGAATTTGCATATGAGTTTGTCAAGTGACAAAATTCAATATAGAGTATGACATTTATTAGTGCCTAGATTGCAAGTCAAATACGTTTTACACTTACCAAGATGATCATTTCCACTTTTCACTTGCTAATATTTCTACAAAAGCATGCTTTAGTAAATGTAGAATTCATATCCTCATATCTTTTACAATATTGCGCGCTATTGTATCAAGATATTGTCAATTGATATACCATTTGTATCGATTCATTCCAAAATACGGACAAAACTATTGAATCTCATCACTTCATATTTTTAGGTAGCTACCCCTCTTAGAGGTTCCATAAAGTGTTAGGCCGTACTAGGCTCTCAAGAAGCACATTTCTCCTCATTATGATATTTGAGATTCTTTGATCTCTACATTCTTCGTTATTAAAGATTATTTGATTAGAATTGCTTAGTCTATCATTCTTCAGCATGTCGTAGATCTCTTAAGGGACATTCAAGAGGAGTATTACCCCAACTTTTTGTTGCTTCTAATCTAACCACTTATGTTAGACAAAACCTACTATATCTCAACTTTTGCAGAATTCTATCCTGTACCTCATTTGTATATTCATTGATTATATACCAATACAAAGTTATATATGAAAAATATTTGGTTGTGTCCCCGACCAATAAACTTTAATTGAAAGAAAATTAGAATCATAATTTATCGATCTGTGCGTACATTACTTTTGTATGCAATATCGTATTTCATATCAACATATGAAGCTGTATTTTCATAAATAAATGATTTTACTAGTTGAAACAGTTTAGTGGCACTCATCTGATTATTTATCATATTATAAGATAATTGTCTGATTACATATTCCTGAAATTGTTCTCTTACTCAATTATTTTGGACAAATAATTTTTGTGAATGTCACCTACTACACTACTGGTGACAACAAATGCAACATGTGATTATGTAATATATGCATATTTTTTATCATGTCATATGATAGGTGAACGGACCCATTTCACCTTTTTATACTTTTCACAGAATTTAGAGATTTATCTCGACATTAGTTTGATCCAATCAACTTGTCATGATAACAACAACAAAAGAATTCTGAAGAACTTCTAAGTTTATTCAATGTTGTTCCATTCCTCTTATAGGAAATATTTGGGATGACCAATTATTCATGGCAACTACTGAAATTTATTAGTACTCGTAAACTCCAGTTTACTACGTCATGTGCCTTCTGCCTCTAGTAACTTTTCTATTTATTATTTGGAGTAACTTTCAATTTATTACTCGCAAGAGTAGTTTTTAGATTTATTTCTTCTCAATTACTTCACCTTTAGTGAGTGTGATCCACATTGAATGACTAATCTGAAAAAACTTGTGCCTATAAGAATATTATTTGTGCCAACATTTTTGCAACATCAGAAGTTGCGAGAATAATAATAGGCAACACGATGAGACCATATAGAAGAAAACATTTATTAGACCATTAAATATCTAACCATCCACTAAGTGGATGACTATGTCCCAAATATCTGTAGGACGTTCCTAGAACGCAGAGAATTCCAATCTCACTTTTGTTTTGATGTCTCACAATTAACTTGCCTTGTTACAAAAATACAAGAAAAATTCACATCTTCATGGTGTCTATCACCGTCATTCCTTTAAAGAATGGTCTGTCTTTTTAACCTTTATCAAAGACTCTCAGTCTTCATGAATGAAACACAATCACTAAGTACATCAATTTTGATAACTTGTACCTTATTCCATATTCTGTGCATCATGTTATCAATTGTCTTCTTTTAGACATTTATAAATGCACTTCTACATGCACTTTGGGGAATGGATCTGCTTCAACAAGATTATTTCATGACTACTTTTTTTAAAACTTATTATTTTCCTGAGTCCATCATATATCATCAATATGTTCATTGAACTCAACTCAACGTCCTTATCCTAAATCATGAGGGACTTGAATCCAACATCTTCAGCACAAAGCCTCCGTGAACTTCTAATTTCTTACCCTCTTGGTGTGAATAGACATAAATCATCGTCTTATTCTTTTGCTGCGATATAACTCAATTTATTTTCTTATCCCCCATGAAAACTCACCTCAGTCCTTGAAAATAATTACATTTATCACTTGTGATGATCATTAATATGATTATATGTTATACACAATTAACACACCCAAACAACCTCAGATTAAACATTTTTTTATAATCACCACTAGCATTTATAGATATAGTTTATATAGAATTACCCTACCTCATAAAAGATTGGAAAAACATATCTGTCACGAAAAAAAGTGTGTGTATTTAAAATTAGTAAAATCAATTACGAAGACATTCTCTTCCTTTCCCCATCGTTAACTTAAACTTTAGAAAGTCGGGACATCTCTTTAAATACTTACTTTAGATGGTAACTCCCCAGAATCTGTTACATAATTAATTATACAGAAAGATAAATGCATACTTTGAAGATTAAAACTTATGCATAACTTATCAGATCTTTTTGGCACTTTTCCCTTCTGTCTTCATATTCTTTAAGAATCAAACATCGTGTGATATGTGTTTACGAAACTATATGAATTTAGAGATAAACAGTAGAAAGAAGATAAAGATTTCTTATTCACTTGAAGTAATATTTTAGGAATTCATTTATATCTTTCAAATATTTATTTACAATTGAAGGAAAACAAACCCTTTTATATATAGAGAAAACCTGCTTTGGTCCCCAAGTAGAATTCCTAACCATATCCCTACAAAGGTTTCCCACATAATTAGCCAATCCACTATAATACAAATTGTTTATTAACAAGAAAACACTAAATTTCTATTTTAATTATTGTGGGTTATTAGTCTGAAATATATATCTATATGTATATATATATATCTATATATATTATTATATAGTATATATATATATATATATATAAATATACTATATATAACAAGTTAACAATTCATGATTATTGATCAAAATATCATTTGTGTTCACAAAAATTACTTTAAACAAAAACAGTAAGGATGAATAGTACAACCCTTAGTTTATTAATGCACGTGAATTTTAAAACAATGACATATAAATAGGAACAGAGTGAGTATAAATTAATTCTCTATCGGTATCATACAAATATAGAATTAAGATATACTCTCTTCGTTTCTTTTTATATGACATCTTTACTATATATAATTGGTCCATAATGCTTGTCATTTCATAAAATCAATGCATAAGTTATAATGTTCTTCCTATTTTACTCTTGTGAGCTATTACCTTTCAAAGTATATATTTCACCAACCTAGAAAAGTTCAGTGAATTATTCATGTTCAGTGGTCAAATTAATTAATCAATAATTCATATTTATTGATTGAAAAGTTGACTTAAAAAAAATAACACATGATACGTAGCATAGTAAACTTAATTTCTTTATGCACATAAAATAAAAAATAGTGACATTAAATAAAAATGTGAGGGAGTATCATATTATACTTTATTAATGAATATAATATTTGAATAAATTATGTTATTTTTAATAGCTCCTAGGCAAAGGAGACCCTTTCCCATCAACGAAATGAAAAGGAGGAGCCCTTTCCCATCAATAAATTGAAAAGGAGTGAAGTAGAAAAGAAACTCAAATTATGTAGTACTATAGATTACATATTTAATAATTAAAATATTTTTAAAATATATATAAAATTTGGTGGGCTCTTCAAATTTTACTTATGCCATATAAATAGGAACAGAGAAAATAACACATTATTTGAAAATAACAACCAAATATTAAAAATAACAAAAGTTAACAATTTTAAATATTTTTAAGTGCCACTAGAACCAATGTCACTAAAGGCTTTAGTACATATACAAATTAAAGAGTGTTAATTGCCGCTAAAAATATATATTTAGTGGTAATTAATTTCATTGCCGCTAATGATCATATTTTATGTAGTGTAAGGGTCAAAATTGCCCCTAACTATGTGAAATAGACCACTTATTGTTTACACCATATTTTGACCTCCCCCGATATAAATTATTTAACGAGCTTCTCAAATTCTTAACTATTTGAAATAATTAGATTTTTAAAGTTTAAAAATATGTACAAAATTAAATGGTTTACTTGTTATGATTTTTTACGAAATATATGATTTATGTAATTTTTGGTATGCAATTAGGCACATTTTTATATGCCTTTCACAAATAATCTCACAAAGATTTTAGTATAATAATTTTTAAATTAGTCTTTATTTTAAGATATGCATTTTGTTTTTGTTTTGATGACTATTATGTATTAAATTACAGATTTTATTTTTGTTTTTATTTCTTAAAAATTAAAAAGCTCGTTAGTTTAATTATCGAACGCATCTCATCTAATTTTAGAACGAGCCCAATTTCAACTCAATTGGCTCATTTGGTGTTCACTTGGCTGAATGCCAATAACGGGTCGAATGTGGGCCTTTGTAACGTTCGTTTAGGCACCCATGGGTCTTGCCATATCTTAGGTCTCCCATAAGGACTGAACTTAATAACATCCCATTGATGACTTACAACCAGTCCACCATAGAAAATTTCAACCTAGTTTCCTCCCAAATAAAAATACCTACACACACACCATATCAGGATGATAAATATCACGTATAACATATCTTTATAATAAACTACTTATAGCATATTATTATCAAGTTATAGCATCTTAAGAAAAACATATATTATTCCTCATTAATTTTTTTAAATAATAATTAACTTTATTAATAATTAATTTATTATTCAATTACCTACTTATTTTAAATCAATGTAGTTAAATAAATTAATTATTTTAAGTTACTTTTTTAAACAAACTCTTAACTAGTGTAAATAAATTAATTTATATATAGTTACCTTTTTAAAAAAATTACCAAATAATAGGGATTTATCATTCCATAATCAATAACTACCGCTCAATATCAAAATAATACAGTTTTAATGTTTTTATAAAACTGTAAACAACACTTATCACTAAAAAAAATTATATTCCCCAAAATTTTGTTTGTCTCCTTTTTCCCCAAATCCTTATAAATGTATCTTTTGCAAATCCTACCAAAAGTTTCAACAAGTTCGGTCAAAATGTCAGTATCTTTCAGTCTTCTTCTCAAATTCTCCCATATTCCCATCTCTTTTTGCACGCCTAACAATTTCTTTTTCACCAAATTTTGCTCAAAATATTGCTCTCGTTAACAATCTTCTTCACGAATCTCACATATTTGCACTCAATCTCCTTTTCAATCAGCACTCACAGCTTCAACTCTTGCGCTAAAAAACAAACCGTACAATGATCTAAGAGAGGCAACGAAACCGCCGCGAAAAAGTAGGAAGGTTGATGAATTAAGCTCAAGCTCAGACGAATTTCATGCTCCATCTATAAAAATTTATCACAACACAATTCAGCCGTCACTGTTAAAGACAAATCTAGATCAGGACCTTCAAAAAATCGAAAAAAAACAACAACATCCAACGAATCGAGAAGAAGAGAAAGGGAAAGAAAAAAAAAAGTGATAAATTCTGCAAAAAGGGGTCGAAAGAAGAGAAAGAAGAGGACAGGAAACAAATGGGACTCCTCAGATTCTGAATCTGATTTTGTAGAAGAGTTTGATAAAATCAAAATCCAAAAACAAAGACCTCTGAAATCGATAACTTCACATTTACAAGAAGAAGAAGAAACAATTAAACCTCACCAAAGTTTAAAGGTTAGTAAATTTATTTTTTAAAAAAAATTTTCTATGTTCTGTTATTTTTATGTTCTGCTCCTTTGGGTATAAAATCCTTAGTATCTAATTTTAGTATAGAAGTCCGAATATTTTGTATCAGGTCTATGGAGTTTAATATATATTGTTGAATCTTATTATCCATATTAAAACTAATACTTTATGTTTGATTTGTCTTTTCATTTGAATACATTGTGTATAAAAGAAGTTATAAGCTTTGTATGATTTCGTATGAAATGATAGCTAATTTATTCACAATAGAAAATTTAAACATGTCTGAATTGTGTCTGAATACTGTATTAAATTACATATTTCTTCATATTACATATCAATATATGGAGAACATGTATGCTTTGTGTATGAATTCAATGTCTTAATGGTGTATGAAATGTATCCTAACTTTTATATGAAATGTGTAATGAACATGTATATGATTGTGTTTAATTGTTTTTTGCATCATAGTTTTTTATGAATTGTGATATTAATGAGGCAATAAATTAAACTACATACGTTATGTTTTGATTTGTATATTAGTGTTGAATAATTGTTTATGAAAGAATGTTTAGGTTTGTTGAATGTGTATGATTATATTGTATTATGTTTATACCTATGTGGTTATGACTTGTACATTTTTTACTATTACAACATCAATAATCATGAAACATGTAATGAATTGTGTATGATTCCTGTATTAGTTTTGTATGAATGTGTATGAACTTCCATATTGGTTCACTTACCTATCATATATGAGTAATGTATCAATATGTTATATTAATGTATTTAATCTTTTTCAATTTTTTAGGAGAAGAAGACACAAACACTTTGTCGTCCCTGTATTTACATGAATGTTTTTGCGGATTTGTTGACCTTTTTGGTCAAGATAAGTTCAAACAATTCCTAGATGAAAAACCTTTTGATTTTTTTCTATAATTTGCTCACATTAAAATCCAATGTCAATTGTTGAACACTTATTTATACTTGGGAATGAAATGTTCGGGAGACATGTTTTGTCATTAAAGTAAATGGTAAGATTTAATTTTGGTTTATAAACGTTTGTTGGTCCTATAACCAGTTTGAACTGTGGACCTGTTCTGATTTTGTATCTGAACCCATAGTTCGCAACCGAGACTCGTTTCTGAAAATTTTGGCGATTTTTAACTCAGTATCTAATGTCAATTGTTATTACAAGTTTTAATTGGCAAAATTTTTGGGAAGAAATGACCTTCTAAAATCGGGATCATGTACGTTATTTCTTCTCTTTCTTCATTTCTGACTGGCAAGTCAGACCTTTCAAAAACACAATTCCAAAATTGTCTTCGTGATTTGGTCGAGTCTGGACATATACACATTCTCCCTTGTGGGCAAATGACTGTTTTATTTTAACAACTCTCAAAGCATGAATCAAAAATTTTAAAAAATCCATCGTCATTCAAATCATTTCAGCCAGTTCAACATCATTGCAGATATGGTTTTATTAGTGGTTGTCATCCATTTGGACAACACAATTGCTATAACGTGTTCAAATCGCACACCGAGAGATCCTGAAACTTGAGACCCCTATGGCGTCATTTTTTTGACGATTGAAGAAACAATTTGCAGAACACTGGCAATCAGGTATTTTTCTTACAATGTTATTACATTGATTTAAATCTTATACATTATACTTTTTTTGTGATTGCATCATAATTTCATAAATATTATTTCTCAAAAGAGTTAATCTCATGGAAGAAAACCATTTTAAAAATCAGCTCCAGCAAGCCACCATGCCTTCAAAAAATTAACAGATCATCGAAAATTGTGATGGTTGATGTGGAACATACCGTTGAAGAATGAAAGCTGATATTGCAGATGTACACTGTTAAAAAATTCAAATGAACATAGTTTGTTTTAAAATTACAATATACATCTCAATACTTAATGGTTTTTAATTAACATGTTTTAATAAGGCAGATTGAAAGAACTCAAATCACTTAGTTCTAACATCTTTTTAAATAATTAAATATAATTACTTTATAACTATTTAAATATAAAAAATTTTATGTACACCGATAAGTTCACAAGTCACGGCTGATATCAAGAGTTTTTGTTTGTACTCCACCAAACTGATAATTGATGAGATTCGATGTCCAAGAGGAGAACAAATACCAAAGAACAACCAGTGGTATACATATATATGTAATACTTTATATCTTAACTATTGTTTGAAAAATATATAATTTGATTTTTTCATACTAGTTATTTATTTATAATTATTTCACAATCTTTTTCAACATTAAATAGAACACATATAACACATATCATACATACATATATGTGACTTATGTCTATATTCACTTCAGTTATATATAAATATTATGTATTAAATCATGTAGGAAAATTTGGTATTTCTAAAATTACATGATTAATGAAAAAATGATATATTAAATGATATATATGTTACTTTATGTATAATAATTTGTTGAATCTATAATTTATGTATTAATAGTTGTTTAATTTATATTATTATCTGCATGTTTTGACTATTAATGGACAATATAACAACCAGCATATATGTAAGTATGTATATATCATCAGTGTCTATTGTAGAATGTTTATGTATTATCATGTATGAAATTTTATTATCAGTTAAATTTTTTTTTCAGGACACGTCAACCATCATCTGCACAATAGATCCTACAGATACGCCTACCGTTTCAATTGGACAACAAGTCAAATTTCAACACCCTGGTACGATATATTATTTTTATCACATAATGAAAATTTTATAAGAAATTTATTTTACTGTACTATTTTTCATGTATATGAAAAATTCAAAGTCCAACTGATTTGATTGTTTAAATGTTGACGCCCTATCAGACGTCAAAATCAAACCCCAACATTGGACGATTATCCTGAGTTTACCATGACACAAATATTTGCACTTGATCGCGCTTCTATATGCCACCCCGACTCCAAAATGTGCGAACAGACCCAAAAGAATGTGGAACTAACGATGCTTCTCCTATATCCGAATACTGTCGGAAGGAGAAAGCAGTTCAAATAGAGTACCTACATTCTGTCCAAATAATATTCATTCCCAAATCACAATGGGTTTGGATGTTCGCCGTTGAACTGATGGAGGAGTTTCAATAAATGGATTTTCAAAATGTGTCAAGCATGCGTGGCAGGTAATTTGTAAATTAAGACAAAATTATTTTATTTAAAGGCTAACTCCAAATTAATCTAACGCCTTTTTAAATATATACAGGAAAAGCAGCATATATCCCCGGTTTAAAACACCTTTCATCCTCAATGGCTTTTTTGGCATTGTCAAATCGTAGAAAAGAATTTTTTTCACATCATGATTCAACCGGGCAAGACCTTGGAGACGGTAAAGACTTTTTTTCAATAATTATTATTTTTGAGGTTGCAGTGATAAACTAATGAATCTTTGTGTCTGAAATATTTTGAACAATGAATGAAATCAAATAGGGGATTTTTTTTTTTTAAAACAACATATTAATACAATATTATTATTCTCCGAGAAGCAAAATACTCCTAGTCCCTTCTTACTCGTACTGTTGATTGTTGTTTATGGAGTGGAATTGATACCATTGAGAAACAGTGGAGAACAGTCCTAATGTTGACATGACATGATATCACCGGACCATTATTTTGGAATGACTTAGAGGATATGCTGCTTGCTAACATTTCCTCCGTGGGATCGGGTTGACGAAGTAATCTCCCATTCCAACATCAACGACAAATTTCTGGTTCTTGTTTATTCCAAATCAAAAATATATGTCCTATATGTATATGAAATCTATGATGGGAGGATCTGTTCATTCAAGGAAGTTTAAAGTTGTTGATAAACTAGCAACCATGATTCCTTTAAATCTGACTAGCACAGGGTTTTATTGCAAAAGGCTTGATTTGTAAATGCGCATAAATCTCCCTGATTATCACCGAAGTCTCACTCTGAACTGGAAGTATCAAGACATGTTACACATGTTCCTCAACAAGAGCAAGTTCAAAGTATGTATACGTCTTAACATCATTTTTTATCTTTTTCAATTAAATTGTTATATATTCCTACATTTTTTTTATTTTTTTTATCGTGATTGTGGTCTATACCATCTCTATTGCCCGATCCATGAGCAATGGTGTTTTTGAATATCACACATTGTATTGGATGCAAAATATCATCGTCAAAGATTGCTACATTAACTTTGGCATTATGCAAAATCGAAGAATATGAAGGTGCAATAAGTGAAAGTGAAATTCAGGAATATTTTGCTACAAGAAGGGGTGGACTCGAAACTTATAAAGAACAAGTGATGGAACACACCATTCTCCACTCAAATTCGTAACAGAAGTAGAGTCGTCATAGCACAGGTGCTATTTTTGATGACTTGTTTTTTTTTTAACTACTTATGACAATTATGTTATTTCCGCATGTTTTTTATTATGAATCGATGTTTTTATATAAATTATTACTGATTATTACTAATTGTGTCTCACTTTAAATATATGAACCCTGTATGAATCAATGTATGAAAAATATATGAATGACAGCTGCTTCAATATATGTTTTTTAAATGAATAGATATTAATGATTTTTTTTATAATTTTTTCACTTTTCAATATTAATGGTAAATTATTCCAATAAATTTATTTTGCAATAATCTATCTTAAAACTACACACTTTTAAAAAATTACAAAAAAAAAAGATAGAACGATGTTACTTATTTACTGGTATGAATTATGTAGAAAACCATTACGACTTATATCTCTAAATGTCTTACAAAGCATTACATAGGAAAATTTATGACTTAGTACTGATATCTGATTCAACCGACCTTCTGAATAAAATACAATTATACCTTAATAAATCGTATGCCTTTTGGCATACAATTGTTGTGTATGAATATATAATACTGGTATATTTTTATATATTTTTTCAAATACAACGAAACAAATGGTACCATATATTACTGGTTAATGAATATGTATGAACAACTGTATGAATTAATAACATATTAGAATTTGATTATGTAGAACAATACAAAACATACATTTTTTTTTTTATATGCAAGTTTGAATGTATAAATTTTGTTATGTAGTCGCCCATTCCATTATGCATTAACTGTATAAATGTTATTTGATTACTACGTATTAATTTAACATTTTGTTAATATTGAACAATTGTCTATACAATGTATATGACATTTGTAATTGAAAAGTAATACGTTCATAAGAAAAACATGTTATAGACCAATCTAACCCCTCAAAAACACAGATGAATAGTAACGAAATCATATTTTTTGTACGATAATTTGAACAGTCTTCCTATTGTGTCCAACCCGATGGAATCGACTCCATGGCTTTTTGGCCTCTTTAATTTCACATCTGTGCGAACCCTTTCCACCGTTCATTTTGGGTCTTCCCCTCCGCTGATATTTTTTGACGCAGGTGTCACACCCAAGAACGGGCCACGACTTGGCGCAACCCACCCCCCACATTACCCTCCTATGGAGCGAACCAACCATCTAAACCTGACTTTCAATATAATATCAACAGAAGTATGCGCGAAGACTTAAACTCATTATAAAAACCATTCACACTTCTAAATTCACATCTATTATTTCCTTTCCCCAATCTGGAGTCATCACCATCACAAGAACATCTATGAGCAAATTACTAAACTAAATAAAAGTATTCTAAGAAGCAAAAATAACAAAGCTAGTCCATGCCACTTCAGGCATAAGACATGATGCAGAAGATCCAGTCCATGCGGAAGCGTTAGCTCACCCTGAAATCCGTGTAATGAAAACGGGCTAGAGTTGCGGTTGAGTTGAAGACGTCGGTATGTGGCTGCAATCCCACATCTAACAAAGAAAGAAACTTACAAATAGGTCATTACAGAACACGAGTACTAGAGGTATCATCGGCCAACTCAAAATTAGAAAACAGTATATTCAGATAATATCATAAAATCAACTATAATATCACATGTAGCAACAACAAGTTCTTATTCATTTCGAAGTACCACCGGGCCAAGTTCACCATGAGACTCAGCCGCAATACCATACTCATTTGAATAGGTTCCTTAGATTGAGTAAAATATTACATCTTTCAAGATTCATTATCTTTATTCCTCTTGTGTCGGTACTTGACACTCCGCTCCCCCCCCTACTATGTGTCGGTCGTGACACTTCCGATCCCTAATTCTACAGTGTCCGGTTCGTGACACCCGATCCCCTAATTCTACGTGTCGGCGTGACAACGCCCCGACCCCTAATTCCTACGTGTCGGTTCGTGGCCACCGTGGTTCCCCCCCTAATACTACGTGTCGATTCGTGCCCCGCTCCACTAAATCTCATTCTTATTAATTCACTATCCTTCTTTTATACAGCATCATCAACCCCCATTACTTAGTTATCAGCGTTCTTTGATACAGCATCATCAATCTCATGAACTTTAGTTCATCAAGCTTCTTTATTCCAAGCATCATCATTAACAAGGTTTTTTCTTTCAAGTTTTGGATTCAATATCTTCATCATGCTTCTTTCTGCCCCCCATTGTATAATCCACTTCAGACAAACAACAGTTCATGCATATATAATACTTTACAATAAAACCCACAGATATCATGCGCTATTAATAGTTTTACTACGAATAGTATAAAAACCATAACCTACCCCTCCACCGAAGAATTGCGTCACTAGCTATTTCTCAAAACCTTTGCCATCCTCATTCGTTTCTCTCTCTCTAGCTCGTTCTCTCCCGTTTTCTGTTCCTTTTTCTTTTTTCTTATTCAACCCAAACCTCTTTCTTTTACCCTAATTAGCATATAATTAATATAAAGATGCAATAATAACCAACTAATTAACTTAAGGTTCCTGTCTTTAACGCCCCAAGTAATTATACTTATTACCATAACCCCACCACTTTGTATAATTTAAAAAATGCAGGAAATAGTCCAAACGCCCTTAAAGTTAATTAACAGAACTCCGACCCATCCTGGATATACGCAGGCCTTTGGACGGGCCGTCGTGCCTCTCCGTCCACAGATTTCAGACTTGATTCTAGTGAATGTCCCTGTGACTGTCCCGTCGTGGCCAACGAACTGTTCGCCGTCCCCTGGCCCCCCCCCCCC
Organism: Solanum habrochaites; assembly: GCA_027704765.1. Taxonomy (NCBI): domain Eukaryota; kingdom Viridiplantae; phylum Streptophyta; class Magnoliopsida; order Solanales; family Solanaceae; genus Solanum; species Solanum habrochaites. The sequence continues at coordinate 71,408,244 of JAKWJA010002495.1, forward strand.
CCCATTCCGTCGTGACGTTCAGAGATTCGATCTCTACCCAAATTTTCATATTCTAAAAGTGTTTGGAACGAGACTCCTCGACGGTCCGTCGTGCCCTGACGTTCCGTCGTGGGATCCGTCGTCTCGAGCAGTTTTTCCAGAAATAAAATCCTGCTTCTCACAACGACTAACAGTTCGTACTATAGATACCAATTTACCCATCGTTCGTCCTCGGGGAACGATCCCGAGAAGAAAAACAACAAGTGAAGTGAAAGGTGTACCTAATCTGTTAAACAGTGTGGGTATCTTTCCTTTCATATCCGCCTCCGTTCTCCTCCCAAGTGGATTTCTTCAATCTGGCATTCTTCCTTGCACCTTATGGATTCAATCTCCCTCCCTCGATCTCAACTTGCGGACCTTCTCTATTCTAAAAATGGTCAACAGCTCCTCCTCTAAACAAGTTTCTCATCAAGCAAACTGAATCCGCAACGATAATGTGTTTCCATCCCCTGGTAATCTTTTCAGCATAGACACATGAAATGCTGATTGCACTCCTGACAGCCCTGGCGGCAAGGCTAACTCATCACCACCTCCCCTACTTACTTTAAGGTACTTCAAGGGTCCAATTAAACCTTTGACTTAGCTTACCCTTTAAACCAACCGCATCACATCAACAACCCTTCATTGGTGACACCTTCAGCAAAACTCTCACCTTCCTGAACTCCAGAGTCCCTAACCTTTTCGTCTGCATACTCCTTTTGCCTACTTTGGAGCCGCTAAAAGCTTTTTCTGAATAGATTTCACATTTTCTAACGATCCCTCAAAGGTCAGTACCCCCCCAGGGTCTACCTCGCAGTGGCATCAACCAACAATGGTAATACCTCCTCTCCTCCCATACATGCTTCGAAAGAGCATTATTAATACTGGAGTGATAGCTCTTATTGTATGAAACTCCGCTAGGGTAAGAATTTAGCCCAATGACCCTCTACCGAATTCTATCACATGACCTGCTCGAAGCATATCTTCCATACTTGAATCGTTCGCAAGTCAGACTGTCCATCGGTCCTGAGGGTTGAATGCAGTACTAAAGGTCCAACTAGTACCCTAATTTCCGCGTGCAATGTGCTCCAAAACTTAGAAGTAACCTGCTACCTCTTCTGATAATGGACAGTGGAACTCCATGCAAACCGAACAATTTCCTGCGATGTAGAGTCTGGCTACTTCTCTGCATTGTAATTCACCTAACCGAATGAAATTATCAGACTTAGTTAAGCTGTCCCACAATTACCCAAATAGAATCAAACTTGTTTTCCCAATGTCTTTGGAATACCACCACGAGTCCATTGCAATTCTCTCCACTTCCATTCAGGAATGGGCATTCTCTGAATGTTTTTCCGCCGCCTCTGGTGTTCACATACTTTTACTTGCTGACAATTTGGACATTTGGCAACAAACTCACAATGTCGCACTTCATTCTAATCCCCAAAAATGTTTGCCTGTAGTCACGGTACATCTTGTTGCACCAGTATGTATAGAATATCGAACTATGAGCCTCTGTAAGAATAGTGTGGGATCAAATCATCAACACGGGGGGTGACACAATACCTACCCTTAATTCTCAAAACACTTTCTCTCATCCATTATTGCTTCTTTAGCCTCTCCTTTCGCACACCTATCTCGGATTCGGCTTAGTTTCTTTCTCGCATCAAACTGTTTCCTCCCCCCTTGATCTTGTCAAGAAAGAAATCTCGCCTCCACCTGGCCAACAATCTCCCTTATCCTTTCTCTACCTCATAAAGTCATTAGACAGAGTCTGAACCTCTCTAGCCATGGGCTCTAGAAACTTGTAAGTGGGGCTAAACTACCCATGCTCCCCTGCTTTTTCTACTTTAAAGCATCTGCTACAACATTAGCCTTTCCCGGATGAGACAAGATAAACATCATAATCCGTCAGTACTCATCCACCTCCTCGTCTCAAATTCACTCATCGCTGAGTAAAGGCATACTGTAGCTACGATGAATCCGTATAGACTTCCACCTAACCCCATATAGATAGTGTCTCCATTGCTTTAATGCAAACACACCCGCACCAACTCTAATCGTGTGGGTCGGATAATTACGTTCATAGCACCTTTAATGCTCGAATCATAAGCATTATACATTTTTTTCTCTTGCATTAGCACGGCAAACCAAACCAGAATAGGATGCATCACAATAAACAATGAAGTTCTTACCTCTACTGGCAGTAAGGATAGTGTGGCGGTATTTAACAAAGGTTCTTGAGTTTTCTGAAAGCTTCCTCCATTCATCCGACCATACAAATGGAACATCTGCTTAGTCAAGTTCGTCAATTGGGAAGTCAATAAGAAGAAACTCCCTTGACAAAGATCGACGGAGGAACGGCTAAACCAACAAAGTTCTATTTCTACACTTTTGTAGGTCTTTACCCCAATTCTTCACTAACTTCGATCTTAGAAGGATACACCATCACTCCATCCTTAGAACACCACCGTGCCCCAAAAGGACACTGAATCTACCAAAACTCACACTTGGAGAATTGGCATAAATCTTTTATCCCTCAACAACATTTCCAACCAATTTCTCAAATGCTCCTCATGTTCCTTCTTACTCTTGGTATATCAGTATATCATCAAATAAATACGATCCTAAAAGATATCAGATTGGGCTTAAACAAACCGTTCATCAAGCTCATAAAGCAGCAGGGCATTCGTTAGTCCAAAGGACATTACCGAAGAATTCATATGCCCATCCGGTCGAAGGCATCTTTGGGCACATCTGCTTCCGTATTTTCAATTGATGTAAAAACCAGACCTCAAGTCGATTTTTGAAGAAACAAGCACTGTACTGATCGAATAAATCTCAATGTAGAACCGTGGTCAGAGGTCGTGGAGACGTCCGTCTTTAGGAAGAGTCACGATCACCTATCCCCATCTAGTCTTAGGGCGTTGAAACTCCTCCACCACTGAGAGTGGTAAGAAGGGTGAGGATGGGGAGCAAATTCACAGTCGAATGGAACTGCCACCCCCAACCTACCCCTACATTATCATCATTTCTTCAGCTTAGTGTTATCTATCAGGGCCAACCCTCCAGTGTTTTCTGCACAAACCAACACCTCCGGGTTCCGGAGGTACAATTGCAACTACGTGGCCCCCCATGGATGCCTCATTGAAATAGGCCAACGTTCCTTTCTGAGACACAGGCCATAATGACAAATGTCCAGCATGAAACTCTTTCAGTAATGCTTGAAATTGAACCCTCCTCTTCATGTTTCCCTGACTCTATGATGCCTAACTATTCTGTTGATTGACCATGAGCTACTACAACAATATGGGTATAGTGGAGCGGTTTTGGTGTTATTTTGTGACATTCCATTTTCATTGAACGCCAAAAATGTGGTTGCGGTCACATGCTTAGTGTCCACCAACAGACCGCACCTATGACTTGGGCAATCCTTCTCTAAGCTTGTTTATGTAGAATCTACCCCCGACTTTAGGGATCTTTAAGAGATGATTCTTGTCGCCTAGAGCAAGGTAGGATGTCGGTTTCCTGCATATGAGGCTAAGTTTCGTGCCATTATCCATGTATGCCACCCAACTTTGTTTCAGTCCACAAGAGCGGATTCGCGCGTTTTGTGAGGGGTTGAGGTCAGAATTGTTAGGATTTCAGCCTTCCATACAGTTAGCGGCTCAACGGCAAATCCTTTCAATAAGTGTTAGACTCGTGATAGAGGTTGGAGGAGTTAAGCCAGATGACTTCACATGGCATCGACAAATCAATAGGTTTCGAAAGGGGGAGGTGAGTTTTAATGGTTCTTACTCTAGAGGACAGGGTTCAGGAGGTTACTCGGACTTCCCGCCCAATTCAGTCTTCACTACGGACTGTATTGGAGGTTCACCTCAGATCGGTCAAAAACTTCTCTTGATATACCTATTCTTGACTCCAGAAAGTGTTTGATGTGGGGAGACTGGACATATTAGGAGGAATTGTCAAAAAGAGTTATAGACCCCCATGCTAGAGGTAGAGTGGGTCATGGTAGAGGCCGTTATTCGGGAGAATGCGGGGCCGAGGTAATTGGTCACCAAAACGGCCGGGGTAACGGCAAACTGGAGCCACTAAAGCCAACATGGTAGGGGAAACGGGCAGACAAGTGAGAGGTCCCATTGTTACGCTTCCCTGGGCGGTCTGAGCGGAGGCATCATGATTTTGTTATCACAGGTAATCTTTGGTTTGTGATTGCAATGGATTCTGTAATTATTTGATCTTGGATCCACATTTTCATATGTAAATCTTTCCTCCTTTGCACTGGTCCATTAATTTACCTGTGAAATGCTTGACAGCCGATCGTGTTTGTGACTCCGGGGTAGTGCCGTGGTAGTATGAAAGGTTGTTAGGGTCTTTTCTGGTACTTTTGTGTGGGAGCAATCTCATGTAAGAGCTTGGTCATCTTAAAATGGTTATTTCGGATGTAGATCTGGGTATGACTTGGCTTTCTCCAAAGTTTTGCAATCTGTAGATTTTATGCGAAACTGTGAACGTTAGCCCAAGCCTTGGAATCAGATCCGTTAGTTGGGAGGGTGAACTCACTGTCCACCTCCAGGTTCGTAATCGATCTCCTTTCTTCGTGCTAATAAAATGTGTTAGTAAAGGGCTGTTTTAGCTTTCTTCTTGGCTACACCTCCATGGATGATACTACCCCAAGTACCATCGATTGATTGGTTTCGGATATCGTAGTTTTACTGGATGTGTTCCTGCAGACCTCCTGGTATGCCACGCGAGGATATTGACTTCTTGCATCTGATCTTGAACCACGGTACTCGTCCCATTTCATAACCCCCTTATAGAATGTCCCTCTCCAGCGAAGTTAAGGAGTTAAAAGCCCAACTTCACAGAATGTTTTGAGCGGAAAATTTCATTAAGACGCAAGTGCATCCCCTTGGGGTGCTTACCTGTTTTGTTTGTTGAAGAAGAAAATGGTAGTCTTCGATGTGCATAGATACCGGCAACTAAATAACAAGTAACTGTTAAGAACAGTATCTCTTCCCTCACATTGATNTAAAAGCTAAAAAATAGTTGGGAAAATAGAAGATAATGACTTGGCGCAGCCGCTTGTTGATACCAATATTCCGTTCAGATCGTATTAAGAAGGATCATGATATGAAGGAGAGGATTTGTTTGGAAATTGGAGGTTGGGGTTGAGTGTGTGATCATGGGTAGTCGAGGGTTTGGGGCATCGAGGCGAAGCACGTGAAAAGGCTTGGGAGTGTCAGTGATTATTCTGTGCGTCATTGTGTTTGCTTTATTGTGGTGAGATATCTGATGATAAAGATGGTGGTCCTAATGATGATGATAGTTTGGGTAATGATAGCTTAGCTAAAAAGGTAGTAAAGGCGAATGAGGTGCTTCATCCGGTGCCTGAGGAGGATTTTTTTATCACAATACGTCAGAAAAAGCCATAGGTATATCCTAATGCTTGTAAACTACAATGTGTATTTCATATGCTCAGCTTGATGATAGGCGAATTAGTTTGTGAGATGAGACTGTGAACTGCATTCAACAACTCAAAATGCGGCATTAGTTAATATGATGCTGGTTGAAAACAAAGGTTGTGACTTCGTTATCTAATAAGGACTAGGCAGTGTATTGTTTGTTTTGATCACCTAAGCTAGTTGTAACTTGTAAGTAATGCATATGGAAGTATTTTCATTGATTGCTGTAGGAAGCTGGGATTCTTTTTGCTATTGGGTTGCGAATTATGTTTTTTTGAATGATGATCAGAGTGACAATCGGTCTGCTTTGGACTATTTTTTCCTTGAGTCGGGGTTTATCAGAAACATCCTCTCTACCTCTGAGTGTAGAGGATTTTTTGGACGGCGAAAGGAGGCAAGGGTTGCCTCGCCACACGAGCGGAGACACTTTTGAATGGAGGCGCCAATTAAATTCAAAACTTAAAATTTAATTGCATATATAAATATCCAAAAATATAATAGCAATATATATATATATATATAGATATATATATATATATATATAATATATATATATATATATATATATAATATATAATAATATATAAATATACAATGTTATATAATGTATAAACAATGTATGAATTATGAATCTCATATTGAACTTGGATATATGTAACAGAAACAAATGGTACATATATGAACACTGCAATACTGTATGAACATTGTACGAATACTATATGAACATTTTGTGAATGACAATATAGTTCAATGTATATTTATAGATGTATAAACATGTATGAATTATGAATGTCATATTGAACTTTGACATATGTAACAGAAACAAATGATATATATATGACATTTTTTTACGAAACCAAAGTTTATAAATGTTAATGATAACAATTGCATTCAATAAAATAAAACGTGTTTCTAACATTCAAAACAACACAATAACAAATGTAACATTACAAAATCATTGTTTTTGCACAGGATAATTTGAACATGTCTTTCTATTCTGTCCAACTTGACGGCATCTACAACAAGTCATTTTTGTCCTTTTGAATTTCAGGTCAGCAAACCCCTTCCATTTTTCAAGTTTTGATGTATCTGCTGTACAAAATTAATACAAAACATATATTCTAATTTCATTAGAAACATATACTGTAATTTTTTTAAAAAAAATGGACTTTCATACACAAATAATACATGTTTCGTATAATCTTCATATACTATTAAAAAAAATTCACACTTCAACTTTACACAGATTTATAATCCGTTCATATAATTCATACACACTTCATACACAGTTAATATATCATTCACTGTCCTATACAATACTACAATAAAACAAACACAATACATTTTCAATACAAAATTAATACAAAAACATATATTACAATTTAAATAGAAACATATATTGTACGCCAAAATTTATCAGGTTACTAAAAAAAAGAAGTGAAATATGCAACTATGAAAATATTTTGGATTTTTCAGAAAAAAATGACTAATACGTTGAAAACAATATGAAAATAATATTGAAATTTTGGAATGAATAATAATTGTAACGTTGATCCAAATTTGATTGAAAATGCAAATCTGAAAATTTTATGTGTTATTATTTGGTTGACAACGTTTTTAAGGAATTAATTCAAAAAAATATAATTTTAACTAACTAGAGATATTTAAGGAAATGATCATAATTTGAAAAAATGTTTAATATCCCTAAAAACGTGCTAATCATATATTTAACTTTAATTAAACTCCCTAAAAAGAGCAACTATTCATATTCATAAACGTGTCTACATGCATTAAATGTACCAATTAATAAAGAAACAAAAGTTCCATGATTTGTGTTGTCAATGTGTTAATTATTAACATTAATTATCCATTATTACTTTATTTCCTTAATTTTAGTTATTTCTTTTTAATAAATTATAATTAACAATATAATTATTAATAAAATGATATAGAGTGAGATATTAATGCTAGACAATGAAATAAAAATCTAATATCATAACTTGATAATATACTGTGTAAAATGTATATATAAAATTTACACTAAATAGAATCCAACAAGTCAATGATATGATAAAAGGGAAAATGTTAAAAATATATTTAAATTAATTGATATAGGTCAAATTTATCATTCATTATATATTTTTTTATTAAAAAATGTCCCTTCATAAGTTTTTAGTTTAAAAAATATCCCCCCTCACTAAAGTTGTCTCCAAAATAAGGGAAGCATATCCCTAACGTTTCAAAATGGATTAATTTATATGTCCTCCATTAAAAATCAAAATAGGTGCTCCTAATTTTAAAAACTTTAATTTCTTTCAATTAAGAGGGAGGATAAAGAAACTTTCGAGATTACATATCTATGTTGTGAATTATCTCAACACAATCATAAAATTGATTAATAAACAAGGATATATATATTAATAATATATATATATTATATATATATAGTATATATATATATAAATATATATATAATATATTATATATATATATATATAATATAATATATTAAGATAATCATATTTTTTACCCTAAGCAATAAATTAAACATTTGTATAGAGCATTACATGCATGCACTTGACATTTATCTATCAATCTATGTAAGATTGTCACTATGTAAAGTTTCAGTAAAAATATAGTAACATAACGATATAGTGATATTAATCGCAATATAGCTAGACACAATAAATTAATAACTCATTTCATTCATTTTTATGTTGTTTATTATTTCTAAAATATATTTTCATTTACTTGTTATCATTTTTGACATATCAAGAAAATAAATTATCAGATTCATATTTTTATCCTTATTATTAAAACAATTAATACTACACATCAATTAAGAGGGATTATAGTGTAATAAACATACTTACACCAATAATTATTTTCGTACTAAGTGTGCTAAATTGAACAATGAAAATAAAAATAAACGGACAAAGTATTATTTGACAGTAGTCTACAATAATAAGATCTATGCAATTAAAAATCCTTTTTTGGTTTTTTTTCCCCTATAAATGTTCTTCTCCTCTTGTTTATTCAGTGGGACCAACATTTCCATCTAAAGATTGAGAAATATACCAACTAATGAAAAAGAAATATATTTCCAAAATAGGAAAATGAAATGAAATATAGCTTTATTGAAGTCCCATTTTTTTAAAGTCAGCATTATGAAATTGTTTTTGTTAAATGTATAATAATATTTTAAAATATTACATTAGTTTTACTGTGTATATTATCGATATAGATTTGGATTCCAAACAAATTAAAGATAATGTACCCAATTAATTTCTTTAATGGAATCCACTACAATCAATGCTTCAATGTCTTTATATTTGTTAATTAAAACATATAGTCAACAAATCTAATAATGAAATTCACAGTATTTTTTCTTATAGTGACATATATCTTAAAAAATATATATCTATTGTTCTTTCGCATGCATATAACAATTTTATTATCTATAATTATTATCATATGGAAGTGGTTTTGCTAATTATAAAAACTATTCTTCGAACCCTTACTAAGGAAGATTTTAATCCATATATTTTGAGAAATACTTAATTTTTTAAATAACTTTTTTTTAAAAAAATTACTTTTCTTATAAAGTAGAAAAATAGGTTTCGTAAGTACACGCCCAAGTTCGTTGTCTCCTCCTACTGTCCACCTTTTACCTGAATCCTCACCCTTATCTCATAATGTGTTGCTATGCATAAATACTTTTGCGATATTATTTATTGCATACTTATTTGATATTATAAGAGTGATAGAACATCCTTTACGGATAAAATATACAATCTCATAACAAATGCATACATTTGTATTCAAACTAATATCAATTGAAAGTTTCTTAAATATTATTTATATGACAATATATTTTAGTGTTAATAGTTGAATCAATTTCTAAAAAGATATTTTAGTGTTAACAGTTGAATCAATTTCTAAGCTGATCGATTTTTTGTCTTTCGGAAAAAAAAGAGAAGGGAATCAATGCTTTCTTATTTAAAAGGAGTGAATATTCAGTTTTATGAATTTGATTTTATTTTACATTATGACAAAAAATGTGTGATCATTTGGTAATGGCTATTGCTATTGCTCAAAGTTGTTAAACATTGAAAATTCAGTTTTATGAATTTGATTTTATTTTGCATTATGACAAAAAATGTGTGATCATTTGGTAATGGCTATTGCTATTGCTCAAAGTTGTTAAACATTGAAAATTCAGTTTTATGAATTTGATTTTATTTTGCATTATGACAAAAAATGTGTGATCATTTGGTAATGGCCATTGCTATTGCTCAAAGTTGTTAAACATTGAAATAAAATTATTACAATAATAATTTTAATATAACTTGCTAAAATATTTAAGATAGTAATTGAAAATGGTTACATTAAAACTTATACAATTTCTTAAATATTTTTCAATACGATTAACCTTTAAAAAATTGAAAACTTTAAGTCATTATCTATTAAATTAATATAATTTTAATTAGAAAATAAATTTATTTATAAAAAAATTATTTTTAGTATTAAACTTAAGAAAAATATTGAAAAATTCATGCGGAGTAAAGCGGGTTGAAATGGCAAAGATTGTTGTCTGGACGGAGTGGGGTACGTTAAACATTTGTGCGGGTTAAGCTCAATCCACCCTACACCTCCCCATTGCAAATAACATCTGCAATCATTTTTACATCGCAAACATATATTTTTTTTATCTAAAATTTGAATCTATATAGTATGTAAGTTTTTCAAGAAAGGGATGTTGCTTGACACTCCTCGGAGAAAGGTAGCTCTACCCCTGCGAAATATGATAAACAACACATAATAAAAACTATAAGGGTACGACTAGTACTACGACATGCACTAATTAATAATAAGCCTATACATTCACAAAGCAAGATAACATTATACCCCTACTAACATTCTAACCTATTGCACGACACTTCTTCCTATCTATGTTCTTGCTAATATTGACTTCAAGTTGACCCTAATTTTTTCCCCCCAGGTAGAATTAGGATTTCTAAATTTATATTTAATTAGAGAAAAAGAAGCTAGAAGAATGAGTTATCAATAAGTTATTTATATGTTTTAAAATAATATATATATATATATATACACACACACACAATTTCAGTCAAAGCTAATGATATTGTCAACCAGTAAGCAGAATTGTAACTCCGTCCTAATACTTGTATGTGGTAAAATAATGCACAAAGGTTTTTTTTGTATGTAAATTTCAAATCAAACCACTATTACATGACGAAGAGAACAAGAAAATGAAGAAGTATATATGCTACATACATGTCCAAATTATAAAGGGAAAAGGGTTTGATATACCCCTCAACTTTGTCATTTGGAGCTGATGTACCTCTCCTTATAAAAGCGGCTCATATATGTCCTTACCGTTATACAAACGGCTCACATATACCCCTACTGTTACAAAATGGCTCACATATGCCCTTCATTTAACGGAAGTTAATAAAATAGCTTTAAATTTATATTTGCTCTATTTTTTTAAATAAAATTATTGAGGCGTACATATGATTCTTCTATCAAAGTTCAAGGTATATTTTAATTTTTTTAATACATAAATTATTTTTTGACTTCTTTTATTATAATTATTTGAATTTCATATTCTAATTTTATTTTTTTCTTTCATTCCTTAGTTTAAAGAAAAAAAATTTAAACTATTTTTTTCTTTGTATTGTAATTTAATTTCGTATTCGAAGAAAAAACTTGGGTTATCTACAATAAGTTTTACAAAATATTAGTGAAACATAATAAATTTGATTATCAAAATATAATTATAAATTAGTCATAATAAAAAAGTAAAAAAATATGTTTGACGAGGATAAATTTACTCATATGGGATTATAATTTTTTAGAAAAAAAATACAAATTTAGATTAAATTCTATTTTTTTCATTTCCGTTAGAGAAGGGTATAATGTGAGCCATTTGTCTACAAGTTGGGGTATATATGAGCCACTTTTATAACGAGGGGTATATCATCTCTAAATGATAAAGTTGAGGGGTGTATCAGACCCTTTTCCCAATTATAAATAACATATTTATGGGACGATAAACAAAACAAGAAAAAAGCGTTAATTCTACTTAGATGTAGGATAAGATGGATGTGACTCAATGACTAAAACCGGACTATAGTCAAATTAAATTGAGATAATTTGCAGTCACGGGTTTGAACACGTGGTATGGACAAGCACTCATAAGTAGATTTGCCATTTCAAGAGAGTATATACACAATCCATCTCCATTTCCTTAGGTCTGGCATGGAATGAACATTCCCGATTTCCGTCCACGGAAAATGGTAAGACCAGAACGCGGTTCACCCATCTGAAATTAATCTTTTTCGCAGGGAAATGTTGCCCGATGAAACTACCACGCGTGGTCCATCACCATTCATCGCATTATTTTTGCCATGGATGGTTCAGGACGATGAGCCTCAACCCACTTTAAACCAGAAAATGCTCTTGTGTTTTCGCGATATCAACAAATTCATGGATACATTTGCCCACCCAATTTAGATTTTCTTTTACCTCCTCCATCTTTTTCTCTCAAATGGGATGGAGAGAACATTACCAAAATACCCTTTTAGCACTTATCCACATGTATTATGACCAATCGAGTCCGACCATCAACCACAATACCAAACCTAAAATTGTTGAACCCAAGTTTCTTTTTAATTCCACGCCATGTTTTCCACAGGAAGCGTTGAATGATCAAGTTTAGACCTCTGGAACGTCCTTTTTGGTCATCATGAGTAGTGATTGATGGTGCTCAATTTTGTCACCCGTGAACGTAGTAAATTCTACTAATGACTTGATCATTAGGGTTAAGGATTCGATTCATGGAGGTATGGTTGATATGCCTGAGTTTGTTCTTTTCCTCCCACTCTCCCATATAGAGACTCCAACTACCTTCGATTGGCTGCAGTCATTCATAGGCCATAACACCATCTACCACCGGATAGTCGACCCAACTAGAAATTTTGAACCCGTATTGGATATATCACTGCGTTCGTAACCAGCAAGCTGTTGTTTAGTTCTGACCACAGTGCCTTGTTATCTTCTAGATATTGCCAATGTCCGGCCTGATCATAAGAGCAAAATTTACTTGGTGATAGGTTTCATAAGAGTGCACAACGTATGGCCATTCGGAAGCTGAGAGAGTGCGTTGGATTGAGTATTAGACCAGACACAAACAAGTGTGGTTGAGTATCTGCTCAGCAGAACTCTATGATCAAAATGTGCAACCCACAATTATTCCTCCACATTTGTGTTGTGTAACCTGCATCAAATAATATTGGGTATAATTTCTAGGAATTAAACAAATAAACAAAAGGACAAAGTTAGGTTATGGGGTTGTCTATTTTTATATTGCTCTAGCAGAAGAGTTATACTTCCTTAATCTTAATTTAGTGTCCTATATATTTCTATTTGTCACGACCCAAAACGGGTCGCGACTGGCACCCACACTTATCCTACTATGTGAGCGAACCAACCCATCCAATTATCAACGTTTCAACCATAAATAACAAAAAATAATGCGGATATTAAACTCATTAATGAAAATCGATTAAACAATTATAAAATTCAATACTATTTATTCCCAAACTGGAAGTCATCACACAAGAACATCTCTCTCAAATAACTAATCTAAGAGTATCTAAGAAGCTAAAATAAGTAAATCTAGTCCATGCCGGAATCTCAAGGAATCAAGACATGACGAGGAAGATCCAGTCCAAGCTAGAAGCATAGCTCACCCTGAAATCTGGCTTGATGAAGACAGGCTAGAGTTGCGGCTGAGTTGAAGACGATGGAGTTTGCTGCAATCCACAATGACAAAGAGAGAACGTTACAAGTAGGGGTCAGTACAAACACAGTACTGAGTAGGGTATATCGGCCAACTCAAATAGAAAAACAGTATATATCAATAATATCATAAATCAACTAAAATACTCAACATGTAGCAACAACAAGTCTATAATCTTAATAAGCACCGCCAAGTTACCCATGAGGACTCAAGCCTCAATGCCATACCCAGTTGGATTAGGTTCATTAGATTGAGTATATTAACATCTTTCAAGATTCATTACGTTTATTTCTCTCGTGTCGGTACGTGACCTCGCTCCATATACTATCTGGTGTCGAACGTGGCACTCCGATCCCCAAATTCTCGTGTCGGTTCGTGACAACACGATCTCCAAATTCTAAGTGTCGGTTCGTGACAATACCCCCTAATTCTACGTGTCGGTTCGGGACACCCGATCCCCTCAATTCTACGTCGGTTCACACCTACGTTCCATCTACTCTTAATCACTTTATTTCATCAAGCCTTCTTTTATACCAAGGCTCATCAATCTATTAACAGGAGATAGGGTTTTTCAAGATTTAGGATTTAATAGCTTCATCATGCTTATTTTTATCACAAATTAGTAATCACATTCATACAACATACAATTAACATATAGAAGGGTAATCAAACTACCCATACATATCATTCGCTATTAAGAGTTTACTACGAATAGGATAAACATAACCTACCTCCACCGAAGATTTGTGATCAAGCAAGATAAATCCTCAAAATCTTGCTATCCTCTTGTTTCCTCTTCTCTGATCGTTCTCCCTCTCTTGTCTTTCTCATTTTTTTATTCCAAAACCCTCTTTCTTTACCCTAATTAGTAATAATTAAGTATAAAAGATGATAAAATAACCCACTTTTATTTTAAGGTATCTCCTTAACCCTAAGTAATTATATTAATATAATCCATTAACTTTATAATTATAAGCAGTGAAGAGTCCAAAACGCCCCTTAAAATATTAACAGAAAATCCGACCCAGTCAGGGTTACGCAGCCTGTGAGGCCCATCGTGCTGCGACGGTCCGTCCGCTGCTTCGTCACAAGTTCAGAGACTCCAATTCATTGAAAGAGTCTGTGACGGCCCGTCGCTGCCTGAGACGGTCCGTCCTCCACCCCGTCGTGACGTTCAGAGAGTCGATCTCAGTACCCAAATTTCTAAAATCAAGTGTTTGGAACGAGAACCCTCGAGGTCCGTGCGGCCTATGACGGTCCATCGTGGGATCCGGCGATCAGCCAGTTTTCCAGAAATAAAATCTGCTGCTCAAAACGAATAAACAGGTCGTTACAATAGATACCAATTTACCCAGTTCGTCCTCGAACGATCATAAGAAGAAAAATAAGGGCAAAAAAAGGAGTACCTGAATCTGTAAACAGGTGTGGGTATCTTTCTTGCATATCAGCCTCCTTTCCAAGGGATACTCTTCAACTGGTCCGATCTTCCATTGAACTTGATGGGATGCAATCTCCATGTATCTCAACTGCGAATTCTTATTAGAAGGGCAAAAGCTTCTCCCAAGTCAAATTTTCATCAAGCAGAAAGAATCCCAACGAATGAGTTAGGTCAATGAAAATGATACGTTGAAAAGAATAGACAAAGAAATACGGAGAAGATACAAAAAACAATCAGCACAAAAACCACCCAGAAAAAAAAATTGCCAACCGAAAGGAAAAATAACCCCCACCCACTCCCCCTCCCTCCCCCCCCCCCCCCCCCACCCCCCAGACAGCCCTGAAGGGCCCAAGGCCTAATCATAAGCCACCTCTTACTGTTTCTTGAAAAATTATGGACATATTGTCTTCCTCCTCCATGTCATCTTTCCCAGTGAATATAATGGCGGACAATGATCATACAACCCCTCATCATGAAAAATTGCACTTCAGCAGCAGGGGCATTTGAACCATCCACTTCATATTAATTATGAACCCTGTCAATTTACTTTGTACCCTATTCTTGACACTTTGTTTATTGTTCCATGTAAAGAAAGCACCTGATGATTTCAAGTCTTGCAAATCAGATTTCCCTGTACATTACCTAAAATCTCTTATTTTTGCTAATATGACCGTTTTACCCATTCTTTCCTCCACATTTAGCACACAATTAAAATCTCCCATGACCCATGGTCCAGTTATTTGATTACCTATCCTCTCAATTTCCATCCATAATTATTTTCGTAGCCCTTGCTTATTAAACTCGTACACCAGTCACCCAAAATCTCCTTCTTGTCCCCCTATGTAGTACCTCACTATGGATTACCTGAGCATCGCAATGCATAATGCCCACATCAAAAGTGTTTGGTTTCCACACCATCCAGATTCTCTCTCCTGTATGTGCCGATATATTTGTTGTGAACGACCATTCCCTACAAAGATTAAGAGAAGCTCGATAAGGTTTATTTCTCTTGATCTTTGTCTCGAGGAGACCAAATAGGCATATATTATACTTATGCAAGAACAACTGCATCTCTTTCTGTTTCTTTGCCCTGTTCAGTCCCCTTACGTTCCCAAAAACCCATTTTATTTATTAGGGATGGGTATACCCCCCTCCCTATTTTTCCCTGTTGGTGCAAACCTCATACTATTTCCATTCTCCTTTTGTTCGTTTATGGGGCACCCATGTTCCTTAGTATTTCAAAATTATTCTATGATGTTACTGATGGTCCTGATGTTGTGATTATCCTTTTGCTAGGTGATGTTACTACCATGAATGACTCTCTTTGGTTCATTACTCCAACATTTTTACGATGAAGCAATATAATTCTTAAACTCAAAACTCAATATTGTTTTGTAACTAAAAACCTAAAGTAGGAAATGGGTGACGAATACATGAACGAGGAAAAAATTGTAAAAGTTGCATAAGTTGTGATACAAAACTAATAAGATGAATTTTACTGTGAGTTTTATAGATCATTTGACTATGTAATTGAATGACATATATTTTTCTGTCCAAATTTATACATTCTTATAAAGTATATGAAAAGACATGATATTAATTTCATGAAAGATAGAGTGAAATTAAAAATTTTAATTGTGAACCAACCAAAAAAAATAAAAAAAAAAAAAATGATATTATAATTAAATATTGATATTTCAATAAATGTAGGAATATAGAACAACTTTCTACAATCAGATTCAATGTATATTGTTTAGAAGTCTATTAATTTAATTAAAAGTTAATTAATTAAATTTTATGCTCTTAATATATAAATGTTGTCTTTAATTGGTCTCATTCACATATAACCCTTCAGTTTGGATACGAACAAGTAGATACTTTAAACTGCATCTAAATTTGAAACAACGTAGACACGTTGGAATCGACGTGAATGACTACACGTAGAACAAAAAAAATGACGATGCAGGACATGTATGTCTTATTGTTCAACTTTATACAAGGTTTAAATGTTACTGTGCAATCCAAAGTTTGTAAGGGACGATAAATGTGAGTAAATCTAAGTTAAAGGTTATGCCTTTACTTTAAGGGTAATTGTTGACACCCAATTTTGGGTCCCTACAATATGAATTAATCAATGAGTTTCTAATAATTCTAAACGAGTTGAAATAATTGAGTTTATAAAGTTTCAAGTGGTTTTTCAAGTCATGTTAAAGTAGCTTTAGTCGATTTTTATAGTTTTGAAATGATATATATATTTTTTTATATATATATTTTTTAAATAGTTTATTTTACGAAAAATTTGAAAATCGTCTCAAAAAAAAGTTAGTTTTACTTAACGCTTTATTAAATTGATTTTGTCTAAATTTACATTTTATATTTCGAGTTCTTAGTTTATAGTTAGTTAAATATTTTATATTGTTAAAATTAAGAAGCTCGTGATTAATTGATGTCAATTCAACTTACTTAATTTCTAGTCGATCTATTAATCAACTCAATTCGGCTATACTTTAAAATGACTATAATTATATTCTGTTTAGCCATTATATTCTATTCAATTTAAAACCCAATTTCCATGCCTTTCCCTTAAATTCAATAGGCCCGCCCAATTTGCTGTTTTATCCGTTTCCAATCAACAATCGAGCCCACTCCATCTTTCTTCAATTTAATCCAATACCCAACTCTTTTCACTTCTCCAACCCAGCCCAACCTCAACAATTATCTCTTTTTCTGAGTCCTTCAGCTATTTTTTTTTTCCCTCCTGACCCGACCCCGTTGGTGCTACTATGTTGAAATTTTCAGGTGCCCGAAAAGGTAACACTCATTCCTTTGTGAGTGATTGTTTGGTGCTGGGAAGGCTCTGTTACATGGACATATTTGTGATTTAGTAACAACAAATAAGAGTTATACACTATTGTGAGGTTGTGGCTAAATGTTGGTGGTTGATGTTTCTCGCTTTTTAGGAGTTCACTGTATTTTCTTTGTGTTGTTTAATCTCTAGTTTGCTTGTCTTAGGTGTTACAATTACAGATTTGAAAAAAAATGCACTATAATAGGACCCAACTTTAGATATTGTATTCTGATTTGTAAGAGTTTATGTTTCATGCACTTTCTCAATTCGTAGTATATATAATATAAAAGATTTTTTAAAAAAAAGGGGGGGGGGGGGGTTAATTTGTTAATTACTAGATATAATTTTCTGTGGATATATTCAGTGCTACACAGTTGTCCCCTATGATCCCTCTTCTTTACTCTGCAGTTAGTTTTTGGGTGGTCAAACTAGGCGAATTTTTGTTTGAAAAGTTATATATGCGAAGTTAGAGTTTAATTGATAAATGGTGTTTGATTGTTATCATCTATTTATTTTTTTAGTTATGTTACTCTGTGTCTAAATTACTTGATTTTATTGAAAGTAGGCTTATGGTAAAATAGTTTGTTCTTATTACTCCGGTAATATCTCTAATTGAGGATAAAAATACAATTTTCCCAATGTGTTTAAAGGGCATTTAGGTCACTTTTTCTCATCTATTTTATTAAATCAAAAGAATTATTTACATTCTTTTCCATGTTTAGCATGTGAACCTGTCTGAGTTCTTCATGGACTCCAATCTTTCCTCTTGCATTTCGAGAGTCTTTAAAGCTCAAATTTTCTTATGAATAAGTTTCGAATGGTGTATAGGTCCCGAAGCTTAAATTTACACTATGTATTTTATTATTTTAGGCCTAAGCCCTGGTTGTCTTTTCGTTTTTTCGTATTTACTATTTATTATTGTATGTTTAGTTTATGACGGGTACAAAAATATTGAATGGACCTAAGGCCACCAAAATGAAATGGATCCAAATATCGGTCCACGCGTCCAGAAATCGGATTTGGATCCAACTCACTCTCCGTCTCTCTTTACTTTACCGTTTATTTGCTTAACATTAATTGTCGTTGGTTTAGGGTTAAAGAATTCAAATTCCCAAAAGGTGTTATCTCGTTTTAACGATCTAAACTAAATCAAGAAAATCTAAATAATATTAAAATAACATTTTACGAGTTAGATGTCATGCTTAGTTTGGTAAATTAACACTTCTTTTTTCAAAACAACTCTAGAGATTTTTTTCTCAAATTTAAGTTACAGTTTTAGACAAATAAGTTAGTTATCGGATAATTGCGAGTTAGCAAATGTTTTAGGTGTTGTAACAACCTTCCTAAAATATAAATATGAATCCTTGAAACCCCTCTAAAGTTTTCAATCGATTTCCTATTTTAAGTCTTTTGAAAACCAAGTTTCTTAATTTTCTTAAAAAATTAAGTGGCGACTCTAAACAAGTTAAAACATAAAAAAATATTTTTCCTTTCTCGAATAAAACAGTAATTAAGACTATATAATAAATTAGAAATTTGTTTACTAATATTTAATTACTTAGATTACGATTTAATGTAGGGCAATATCTAAATAATACCTACATATATATATATAGATATATATATATATATATATATATCATAAGAGTAATTAAGACTATATATCCAAATTAGAAAGTTATTGACTAATATTAATTAATTAGATTATGATTTAGTGAAGGGGCAAACTGAAATAGTAATCTAACTTTTGCCTAAAATTCTTCCCACTTATAATATAGTAAGATATGATATGATATGCTGATTTCTATAAAAATAAGAAGAAATGTAATAATAGACAAAACATTCGAAATATGCGATATCATTTTCACGATCTTGAAATTAAAAAATTGATGAAAAATTTCTCACGATCTTGAAATTTAAAAACTAGAAGAAAAATAATTTGAAATTCAATGTACAATCCTTTGAGCTCTTGTCAATATTCAATTGCATAAGTTGATCACGATTTATAGTTCTTTGTTGTTTTATCGTAAGTAAAACTAAAACACCAAAAACTTGCAACTTAAAAGGCTAATATGATCATTTCTACAAACAATTGTTCAAACTCCAGAAAAGAACTTCCTAGGAAAAGAGACTTCAGGCTGTTCAAGCTGTACTTCAGAGGGCGAACAATTTTGTCAGTAGTGACACATTTATATAGGGCATAATACATAATTGTACCCTTTAACTTGGTTTCGAATCACATTTTGCCCTACAACTTTGGGTGTGCACAAGTGACACTTAAACTTATATAAAATTGAACAAATAAACACATGTGTCCTACATGCCATTTTTTGTCTTATGTGATTTCCTACGTTTGTTGTGCCATGTAGGACGCATGTGTTTATTTACTAAACGTGGGGAAGTTTAAAGTGATTGTTTGGCATTATGGAAGTTGACGCCAAAGTAAAATTGATGAAACCAAGTTTAGGGGTCCAATTATATGTATTATGCCTTATAATGGTTAGACTATCAATGTTTGGCGACGATAAGGATAATAAGCAGTGAAGTCGGCACCCACCAAAACTCAAAGTAAACAAACCCTATGGGTCAGGAGTCAGAAACTCGTGGCATTCTTCTTGAGGTATTCTCCTATCGAGGTTTTCTAGAGCTATTGGGGAGGATGTCCACGAGTTTTTGACTATCTGCCCTAAACAGACTACATACTTTGGATTTGATGGAGTCAAAAAGAGCCGACTTCACTGCTTTTAAGCTTGACGGTCCAGGATTGACAATCACCATATGATCCTGGGATTTCCGAATAATTTTTAGATTTTCTTCTTTCACCGGCTGGGCATCCACTATGGCTGGAAAGTCTACCTCATTTTTTTAATTCAAAAGATAAACTTGTGAAATTAATTAGGACTTAAGAGGTTTACATGCCTTATTAGTCATTATTCCGTTGCTAACATCCTATGATGTATTAATAATATTCCGTTTAAAAAAGAAAACATTTACTTTTCATCTTAGTTTATTTAAAGAAGAATGATTTTCCTTTCTAGCATTTTAATTTCAACTTTTTTATGTGACATGTTTAATGCCATAAGATTAAATGACATTTTAATTTCAGTTTTCCACATTGCATATATAAGGACTAAAATAGGAATAATGCAATATCACAAGATTAAATAGTCTTCTTTATATTTTTAAAAATCCATGCGTTAAGTCAAACTAGATCATTCTTTTTTGAAAAGGTAAATATCATCTCTTCCTTTGAAAAGTGATGTGGTTTGGGCCCCTCCTGTTCCAAAAACCAGCCTAGTTAAAGAAAGGAAATATCCTTAGATCCCTATCTCAGAGAGTTGAAAACATGAGTGTGTGATAGTCCCAGAACCAACTGGATGTAGCTCAAACTGAAGTAGAGTTGTTTCTGTTGTTCATAGAAACTAGGCATATCAAGGTCTTTTAATTTGAGGAGTGGTTGGAGAACCCAAACAACAATACCATCACCAGAGTCTAAACTTTCCAAGAAAGGAAGCGCAAACATGATCTGAAGCGTTAAATGAAAATTTGTTCAACGTGGCTGCTGTAGAGGAAAGTTTCCAAATCAAGTAACTACTACACATCAAGGAAAGCTAAGAAAAGTTAGCATGGAATAGCGAGGGTTTCTTTGTTCTGGAGAAATGTGCCAAAGTGTAGCAGCCACATTGAATGAGTCAAGTTGAAATTGGAAAAAAATGGATCTTAAGGGGAAACAGACACATAAGGGGTGCGAAGATTTCAAATGGATCAGAAATCGTACTCGACTGATGCCTGCTGATCAGGACTCATGTCAATTCGACCGCAATAAACGTAATTCCTCAATTTGTATTATATTCAGTCACAGTTAGAAGAGGACACCATGGACTTCAAAAGAGTTAAATTCTACTGAGTCTGCCAAAGTAAATGAAAAGACCTCAATATCTACTAATGTTTGACAAAAGAGATAAATCTGACGTATTTCAAATGGGATCTCAGATCCATCATTATGTCTAGTGATCTACAAGAAAAGCGAGGGAACAATGAGAAAGTCTATCCAATCACCCCTCTCAAGAGTTATTAGAGTAGGTTATGCAGAGCAATTACATAATTTCTTCCTAGAGGTTGCACGACGATTTCTAAAAGGGATACATGTGATATGTTGTGTCGTGTTTCAGCCAGGGGCTTGGGATAAGCAAATTAATCAAAGTAGTAGAAAAAGGTATTGTCCCATTATCTGAGATATATTCCATTTAAATTAAACAAGGTGGACATGATAAAAATATAAGAGAGAAACCATAAACTTAGTCGAATCAACTTGACAATATAGGGCTTGTCTTTTCCCCCCCCCCCCCCCCCCCCCCCAAAAATAGATGCAGGTTTGCTGGAAAGATACATTAAAATATAATGGACAACCATTGCATTGGAAAATTGAAAGGATCACTAATAAACTCACTTTTTTGGAGCTTTTTTTGTTTGGCGGGGAGTGAGTGGTTTCAGTGG
Source organism: Solanum habrochaites (assembly GCA_027704765.1). Lineage (NCBI taxonomy): Eukaryota > Viridiplantae > Streptophyta > Magnoliopsida > Solanales > Solanaceae > Solanum > Solanum habrochaites. The sequence continues at coordinate 71,430,341 of JAKWJA010002495.1, forward strand.
ACATTTGATCTTTGAAAGATTAGATTAATAACTAATGGACTATTACCCTTGATGTGCTGGAGCGGCCTTCACCTTTTAGCATTTCTCTCGCTAAAGTGCTTAGTGGAAATATATGTTCATTTCTCTATGTAGGATTAGAATGGTTAGAGCTTGTGTAATTAATGCTAGACTTATCAAGCGGACTCCTCAAACTGAATATGCACAGAATAGTTTATTCTCTAATCTAGTTGTACATGATAAACGCGTAGGAGGTCATGCGGAATGGAAATGATACATTTGTAAAATTTTAGAGGATCTTTAAGAGAAAAAAGTTATATAAAATACTTGTAGATGTTCACATTGTAGCAAGTGATGCAACTGGCGGCTCAACAGTGGCAGAAGAGAAGAGACCAACAAAAAGGACATGTATAGAATATAATGATACAGATAATAAAGCGAACCTTAGACGCAGAGGTTTGTGTCATTATGTTTTCTCTGTCAGGGAGAGAAATTTTTCAGCTAGATCACCAGAAACAATATTGTTGTTTGTCAAGCCATTCCCAATAATACAATTTCATGGTACACCTAAAATTAGTAAGTTAATACTGAAAGAGGACACAGTATAGGAGTGTATATAAGTTTACGATACCACCACTTAACAATCAATATTAACTAATTTGACTCAAATTGTGTAAGGAATGAGAAATCATGAGTTGTAGTTTTGATGGATGACAAGAATTGCTAGTTTTGGTGGACTAACCCCAAAAAGTCTTTATGTGTAAACAAATTCATGTTTTATCATCATCAAAAAGGGGGAAAAGGTGGAAAGTGTAATATGGTTAGCAAGTTTTGATGATAGACATACACACACCAGTGCAGTAAGCCACCAAAAGCTATAACGTAAAACGCATAAACTGCGTAATTATGGCAAAAAAGAAATCCATGCAATGTCGCATCACAAGCTATGCAGAAGTCATATAGTAAATGGAATAAAACTTGTAAATTGTGGTTAAAAAAGGTCAAACGGTTCGCCATCTAGAATCAGACAACAAGGAAACTTGGAGGCTTGAGTACGTGTACAAGTTAATTAAAAAAAGGGAAGTTGTGTATAAAAAGGTGACATTAAAAGGCAAATGTTGTAGTCCTTTTATACTACAATTGTTACTCTTCTGCTATATGATAAGGAGGACACATTCAAGAGGAAAAGGATTTGAATGTAATTATTTCCTTGTTAAGGATGAAGTTACAAATAAATCAAAACTCTATAAAAGGATCAAGAAGTTGAAGGAAAAAAGTGTCTTTGCATAACACCACAAATCGAGAACATATCAGCAAAGCCAGAACAGATAGTATTGCATGGACTCACAATAATCTAGAGAGCAGTATTTACTGGAGAAAAAACACAGACCATTCGTCACAGCCAAGTAAGGACCAGGTTCACCTTCATCACAGTAAAACGTTATAGGGACCATGTCACGAGTTAGTCCCACACTGAATATTGAATGTTGAAGTCTGATCAATTAAAGTCTAGGTTAATTAATCTTGTGATTCTTATAGGTTTATTATTGAGTGAAAAATTTCTAGAATGTGTAACAAGAGTGTGTTTGACTTCTTGGGAGTAGAGTGTTGTGAGATGTACACAAAGAAGTGATGTTGACTTCTTGGGTGGTTGGAGTAAAGAAGGAGTTGAAGGTGAGAGCTTTATGAAAAAAGAAGTGAGTTGTGAATTCTTGGTGAGTGGAGAGTTTCAATTATAGTTAACGAATAAAGGTAAAAGTTTTCGAGTTGTTCATTGATTACTGATTTTGTAAATCTTCGAATAAGTAGAATTCGGTCTGTTTTTCCCTTCTTGGGGGGGAAGTTAGGAAGGTTCCACGATTAAATCTTGTTTTTATTTGTTGTGTGCGACAGAAATTACAAGAACCGGTGTATTGTATCAGGGTAAGGTTTCTTCAATTGGTATCAAAGCGGGTCTTTCATTTTAAAAAAACTAACATCTGAAAAGGATCAATGTTGCCCACCTACACCACAAGAAGAAGCTTCTCAAACTCCGACCACCATTGTTTTAATGAAAAATATTATGGCTAGTGGAAGAGAATCGCATGATGGATCACTTACACTAGCGAGAAAATCCAAGACCTATGGAGAAGGAGTCTGTTGGGACAGTCACTATACCCACGAGAGGAATGAAACTGAGAACATCAAGTACAAAAGGATAGGAAAGAATGAGTTGCGGATTAAAAACCTGCATTTCAAAAAACAACGCTAAAGCAAAAAAGATCTTGATGTGAGGGAGAGGTCCACATGATACAATCGAATCTCATCATTTCACGATGCATAAGCAAATATGGGAAACTTTGGCATACTGCGCATCAAGGAACAACTCATCGAAAGAAGTCTAAAATAGATAACTTGAATAGACAATATGAACTGTTTCGAATGACGAAGGTGTAAACCATACAGAGATGCACCACAGTTATGCCTATCATTAATGAAATCTATTACTGGTGTTAAATAAATCCAATGGGGAAGCATCAAGACAACCTTCTGAGAGTTACTTCTAGAATCTTAGGAAAACAAAGTAGAAGAGCCCATTGTGATCTATATAAGTTAGCTATGGATGAACTCATCGGAAATCTTCATAACCTATGAATCTCAAGAAAAAACAAGAAATGAAGAAAAGGAAAGTGGAGGCAAAATAAAAGAGAAGAACCTGGTTCTTTACAGGCCACAAACACCAGAAAATTTGAGACGAAAACATTGGGTTAATGATGAAAAGGTTCTCAAGAATGTTAAAAAGGGACAACTATTCCACGGAATGAACTCTCAAAAAAAACACTGAAAATCAATAGATCAAGTATATCACAAGCATGGGAGGTCTGGATTCCTTGGTCAAGTTTTGTCCATTAAAAGATCTAGAGAAAGAGAGGAATAGTTCGGAAAAAGAACTTGGAAATCAAGAATGATAAGACATTACAACAAATAGAAAGAATGACCAATCAAGAAGCAGATCATTTTCAAACTTAAAAGATCCTTGCGCTATGGAGGGACTTATCGGAGGAAGAAGAATTTGAGGATAGAGAGTTCCAAAATAATCAGTCACTTCTTGCAATAGAGCAATCAAATAAATATAATTTCTTGCACCTCATTGCTGAAAACAGATATATAGATGATTGAAGAAGATGACAAACAAAGAAAGGTAAGTTTTTATACTCAAGTAAATATGAATCATATTCTAAAAAGGAATTAGAGTCCTATTGAGTACTCCTATAGATGCATATCGTCAATCAATTTATGAAAGAGAATCAAATGATGGAAAACTATGATTTCTAAGAGAGTCAATGACAATAGTTGGAAAACACAATCATTTTGCGTCAAAACAAATTTAAAAAACATTATTAAAATCTCAGAGTTAAGTAACAAGGCAAAAACTCGCTAGTAACTCAATTAGCGATAGAAGAAAAAATAAATTGTAACCATAAATTGTCAGCTTTAACAGAAAAGAATAGGTTGCTACAAGAAAATTGTTGATTCATACCAAATGGATCTGAAACGAAATCTTAAATGGATGGTCCTAAGAAAATGTTTACTCAGGTGTCAATGAATAGGCAAACCACCAGTCGAGTGGGATAGTTTTAAAAAAACAGAATATTTTGTGTCACACACTATTCACATGTCTAAAAATTTATGCACTTATTGTGGAACCTCAGGTCATTTAAAGAATCAATGTAAAACTTTATTTGAGGCTTTTCAAAAAAAAATGTTAAGTTCACCAAAAAGAAAAAGACTGATACGGCTCAGAACCTGGTTCCAAATAAAACTGCTCAAGATAAAAGGTTTTCTTATTTGACTTAATGGGCTAGAAAAAATCTTATTCCTCCTTTTACTCACAAAAGGGACATCTAATTGGGTTCCACAGACTGATCTTGACTGGTGTTGTTTCAAGTGAAGGTTGAAGGGAAAAGACCCATTTGGTACATGAATGAACAGTGCATGCTCCCAAACAGGTGCTTAAAAATGATTAGAAAATTTCTCCTCGCTCCATTGATTTTGTCAAGGAGGCAGTTATTCTGAAAAGGATGAGAACAATGATAGAATAAAAAAAGGTTTGAAGGAAAGTGACATGATATCAAACATCTTGTGTATGAGTTCCTCACTCCCTTAGTCTCCCTACCGCTCTTTCAAGGAACATTGAGTTATGAACCGGGTTCACATCTACAACAATCATGGATGCCACATGAACGATGGACTTCAGTACTAGTCTATGATAATGGAGGTGAGATAGAGGGAATAATAGTAGAGCAATCGGGACAGTTAGAGTATGGTCACCTTAAGGGGAACATTTGGTTGTGTGAACCTTGTCCTAGTATAATTAAGAAGTTGTTGTGAAATATGGATAGCGGTTGGTTCTCCATTATAGCTTGAGATTCCTTTGATCTGGGAGCCGAGAGTATTATTTAGCAGACATACTCATAAGTGGGTTGAATATGACGCAACTGCGAAAAATCAACAAGTCAGGGCTTATCGAAACAAGGTGATGCATATCCTGATTCCTGTAATTAATTGGCTAGTAAAAGGTAATCCTTATGCGTGAGTAATTATTCAAGAATATTGCGAACTCAACCTCGTAATATAAAGGTACAACTCCAGTCCATCTCAAACAATGTTTAGGAAGGTGTGAAGCATATTAATTCTATCATTGCTAACACCATTAAGTAAATCATGGAGGAACAAAAAAAGGGGGGACCTGGTTTCTCTATAATACTCAGGTATGTACCATCTTTTTTCAACGCATGAATTTTCTGAGTTTGGGTCAAACATAAGCACTAGTGAACCTGATCGATCATCAAAAATTCGAATCTTATAAAAACACCAAGAACCCTTTTGACAATAAGCATCATTCAATCACAAATCGTTCTAATGATGAAAACCTTAGTCTTCAAGCCACTCATGCTTTATTTGAGGCGGAAGTTTGCTTTACCTCTCACTTCTGAACCAGGTTCACAAACTCCAAATTTATATTTCATCCATTCCAAGTGTATAACATGTTTATCTCTCAGAGGGAACAATTCTCATAAAAATAACATGTTGCTTGCTTTCATTATTGATAAACACATCTCTTTGTGCACCAAAATGTGATGAATCTCTTACTTGTAGTTGATACTCCTTCAAAATGTCATCAAGAAAAAGTCTATCAAAAAAAATCATGGAGGAATGAAAATGCTATGGAGTGGAGTCAAAAAAAATAAAAAAATTGATGATGTACCTTATGTTTCTCTTGATGAAATTTCACATTCTAGAGAAAAACTGATCAGAATGAAGGAGCTGGTGCACAAATCGGAATATAAAAGAAATGAATCAATAACAAGTAAACATCCGTTTCTTCATCACTGTTTAGTAAATCGTGTTCCCAATCCTATACTAAATTTTTAGGAAGCTCTAAACCTCGTGGAATGTGCTTATGTAGTGGATACTCAGTGTTATCATAATGCTTTTGATTAGGCTTAAATACGGTACAATTGTTTATTATGTTTATCGTGGAGATCTTGATTGGTGTGTGAGTTTTAATAGGGCTAATATCTCAAAACTAAATTCTCTATTGTTAGCAGAATGTACTGGAAAGTGTTGCCCAAGTGGTCATGAGTTAAAAGATATGCACTCATTATGTATTCGAGTGCTTTGGTTATTGGGTAAATGATGCCAACAGGGGGAGAAAAGTGTAGATCTGGGTAAGGGGACCTTAAGATGGCATAATATGTCATCATCAAAAAAGGGGTGTAATAATGTTGGGGAATGAGAAATCAGGGAAGTTTGTAGTTTTAATGGAGGTGACAAAGGTTGAGTTTTGCTGACTAACAAAAGCGATGTGTAAACAATTCATTGTATCATCATCAAAAAGGAAAAAAATGTTTTGGAAAGTGTAATATGGTTAGCATAGTTTTGATGATAGACATACACACACAGTTGCAAGAAGAGAAGCCACCAAAGTTATAACCGTTAAAAAGCATAACGCGTAAGTAATTATGGCAAAAAGAAAATCAAAGTGCGTCGCATTCACAAGCTAATGCAGAAGTCATATAGTTAAATGGCCATAAACTCGTTTAAATTGTGGTTAAAAACGAGATCAAAAAACGCGTTCGCATCAGAATCAAGGCAATCAGGAAAACTTGAAGCTTGAGTTACGTGTACAAGTTAATTGGAAAAAAAAAGGAGTTGTGTAAAAAGTTTGGTACATTAAAAAGGCAAAAGAGTGTATTCCTTTGATATAAAATTTACTCTTCCTACTATATGATAAGAAGGACATATCAAAGAAGGAAAAAGGATTTATAAATTTAATTTCTTTCCTTGTAGAAGTTTGAAAAATAATCAAAACTCTAGCAAAGGTCAAGAAAGTGAAAGAAAAAAGTGTCTTTGCATAAACATATAATAGAGAGACTTATAAGCAAAATCAGAACATAGCCATGCATATTACAATTATATCATCTAGAGAGGGAAATATTTAATGGAGAAAAAAACGAAGGTCTTCGTCACAGCAACGTAGGACCAGGTTCGCCTTCGTCACCAGTAGCATAAGGACCAGGTTCAGGAGTTCTGTTCACACTGAATTTGAATGGTTTGGAGTCTGATCAATTAAAGTCTGGGTTAATTAGTCTTGTTGATTTTCGTCTAGGTTTTATTTATTGAGTTGTAAAAATTTCTAGATTGTTGTTCACAAGAAGTTGGGTTTTTTGACTTCTTGGGAATAGCGTGTGTGAGAATGTAAACTAGAAGTGGGTTTTGGATTCGTAGGTGCTAGAGTAAAGAAGAGTTGAGAGCTTTTGTAAACAGAAGTGCGCTTTTGGACTTCTTGGAGATAGTTGAGAGTTTTCGATAATAGTAATCGAAAAAGGTAGAAGTTAGAGTTTGATTCCTTGATAAACTGGTTTGTCAATCTTGAATTCATGTAAACTCGGTGTGTGGGTGATTTTTTCTTCCTGAGTTAGGAAAGATTCCACGATAAATCTTTATTTTAATGGTTGCCATAGAATTACAAGAACCTGGTTCTTTGTTATCAGGGTAAGGGTTCTTCAAACCTGAATTCTAAGTTTGATTCAACAAATGAACAAAATACATAGCTCAAAAAAGCTACGCAGGTCCACGAATCTCTATTTATCTTTAAGCCTTAAAATAGAAAGGATAAGTAAAGACTATCTAAAATCCTATAAAAAGTTCAATTCAATAAATTCATAAAAATAAACACCAAGATTCCAATTTATGACTTTAGAACTAATAAAATTGCTTGAAGGAAAATGTTCAAAATACAAACAGGTAAAAGCCAAATTCAACCAAGGTCAGAACATATTGAAAGCACAGTTGATGATGATAATGACAACAACTTACTTGGGATCGCTTTCAAACTTCCAAACCATGTTTCGATATGCTTTTCAGAAGATTTTACAACACTTTCTTTCTTATTTTTTTACATCAGAGACCAGTATGTCACCCCCATCTATTATTGAATTGGAAATTTTTTTGTGGTTTTTCTTTTAAAAAAAGAGAATAATAAAAGTGGACTATATAATTGCAAAACCATAATCATACTTTGGCATTACAACGGCAAGCGTTCAATAATTTGGCACACAACTATGTTTTGGGAAAAACAAAACATGCAAGTGTTCAATAGTGGGTATTTTTTAAAAACGCCCCATGAGAAGGCATAGAACCCCTTCAATATTAAGCAAACATTGTTGCATGCCAGAAAAAAAAATTCTGCAAGTCACATTAGGGTAAACTTATAGAATAAAAATTTTCATATATATCCACTCCCTAATAACATATTTAATTAGAAAAATATAGGTAAAAAATCATATATTACTAGAATCTATAAATTTAAATATCTATTTCTAAACAAACTAAGAAAAAACGGAAAAAAAAACTTGTAATACCTAAATGTATTAAGATGACCAAAAGTTCTCAATTGGAGAAGATCATGGTTCTAGTCTTTTTTTAAACATTTCAACGTTGAGAATTAGATTTATTAAATTTATTGGCCGAACTTTAAGCACGGATCTTGCATTTGGCGATTTTGAAGGGTGATAGTGATGAACGGGTTTTTTTTTTTGTTGTTGTTGAGTTTTTGAAACTTTATTTCGAAAAAGTTGCGTACTGATGCATTTTTGATTTGAGAATTGCAATTGTAGTGCTTTAAAAAAAATGGATTTAAATGTTAACTGGTTCCCAATTATCATATCATGGTATTAGAATGTTTTTATAAATGTGGATCAATGGAAATTGGTGTTTCAAAAAATTGGATATGTGAACACGTTTCAACAATCTGTGTTCACACTAAGAAAATAGTGAATTTACTTTTGGTCTTATAATTGTATACAAAGTTAGGCCATCAGGCAGGAAATTAATTAAAATTAAAGTTTGATGTTGAAAAAATACTCCATCATTGATATTTTCTAATAAGAGATCATATCGAACAGAGTTATTAGGATGCAAAATTACAAATAAAGAGTGACAGATTTATTGGTATATGACATGAGAGGGCGAGGAGAATTGAGGAGTGATGAAATTAAAGAAGTGTTAATGTCTATGTATTTGAGGTATGTTCTTAGTTCTAGAAAAAAAAAAATATTAAATTTAATTTGTAGTTTAAGAATAACAGTAATTATGCAAATACCCCCTCAACCTATGGCCCGAATCTCAAGAGACACACTTATTCCTATACTAGGTCCTATTACCCTCCGGAACTATTTTAGTAATAATTTTTACCCCTTTTCGAACCTAAGTGACACTATCTTGTGGGCACACGATGGTTGACTTACTTTTCAAACAAGTGCAACGTAGGGGCTAAAAAGGGGTAGAAAAAGATTATAAATAATTCAGGGGGGTAATAGGACGTAGTATAGCGTAAAGTGTCTCTGGAATTTAGGGCATAGGTTTGAGGGTGGACTTCTACACTTATCCCAATAATCATGTAAACTTATGCCGAAATTTAGCAACTGAAAAATATATTTGACAAATTTAAAAATAGAAAGTTATAGAATTTTAAATGACAACTATATATTTGAAATGGACAACATATTTCAATTTTTGGTATAATAGAAAACTATCAAATTTTGACCCGTCACTTTAAGTTTAAATCAAACTTTCGCATTCCACTCTCCGGTTAAATATTGAAATCAAAATAGAAAAGGAAGGAAATTTGTGATTTATTAATTTTGGCGAAAAGGGTCTGTATTTTACCCTTCAACTTTTGTCATTTAGAGCTGATATACCCCCTTGTTATGACAAGTGACTCATATATACCTACTTGTGAAAATAAAGGCTCACATATACCCTTTTACTCTAACGAAAATGAAAAAAAAATAATTAATCTAAAATGTTTCTTATTTTTTCAAAAAAACTATAATCCTATGCGTAAATGTAATCCTGTCAAACTAATTTTGACTTTTTTTAATTTCCAATGACTAATTGTTAATTTAGTTATTTTGATAATCAAATATTTGGTGAAATTTTTGTAAATTTATGGTAGATGCAAATTTTTCTTCGAATACGTAATTCAAATTTTACAATGCACACAAAAAGAATAGTTTAATTTGTTCTTAAATAAGGAATGTTTAAAAAAAAAAAGGGGTGATTTTTTTGGGAAAAAAAAAAACCAAAATAGATAGGAAACTAAATAATTATAATGAAAGAAAGTCAAAACATAATTTATGATGAAAAAAAATTAAAACTATACCTTGAAACTTTGATAAATAAATATACCCCTAAATCAATTTATGTTTTTAAAAATTGAATAATAAATAAAATTTTAAACTAAGTTTTTTTACTTGCGTTACATGAAGGGGTATATGTGAGCCATTTTGTTTTAACGGCAGGGGTAAGTTGAGCCGTTTTGATAACGGTCAAGGGCATATTGAGGCCACTTTTTAAACAGGGAAATAATCAGCTCAAAATGATAAAGTTGAGGGTAATCAACCCTTTCCCTAATTTTCAATGAAAGAGAATTACACATTTATATCTATTAAACATTTTTAGTTTAACTTAAATGTAAATATTACAATCCTATTCATTTTAGTTGTAAAAGTTACTTGCAAATCCATTTAATTCTTATATTTCAGAAGTGGAATGTTTCCGTAGGACGAAACTAATGGTAAATCCAATAAAATTAAATTTGGATCTTCCTCTTCAGCTAGAATGTAAGTTAATTGTTATCAATATTTTTTGTGCATATATAACCTCAAATGTGGAGGTGGTGGTACTCAATGTGGAGGTTATCCTGCTTAGGTGGATACAATTTATCAAAAAAAACATCTCACATAAGATTGTCTAAGTGTTACAAGTCAGTGGGCAGACTTTATGAGAGTAAAAAAAGTTGACAGTAATAAACAAAAATGAGTTCATTGTAATCATAATAACTAAAAATATTTTAGAAACTATATGATTTTCTTGTGAGCATTCTTGAAGATTTGGTTTGCGTGAAGTTGTACTGTTACTTTGATCTTTGTTGAATGAATTAATTTTATTCGTGGTCGTCGTAACTACAAATATCAGCCTATTCATTATATGTAAAGATTATCTTAGTAATAATCCTTTTTCAAGTTTTCAATCTAATTATATTATTTTTTTATCATTACTTTTTAATTCACGTATATTAATTAGAGTAAAAAATAAAGGTGAAAATAATTATTCAGAATTTATTTACTGCAACTCAAAGTAGACATTTTTTGAAGCATAAGATAGAAAACAATATAAGAGTTAAATTAAAGAATAGTAAAATAGAGTAATGAATAGAATTACATACGACTCACAAAAAAGGTGAAGTAAGTAATAAAAAAAAACTTAATAGTAATAATACTAAGCTAAAAGAGGTTCTAGAACTATTTATTTCTTGTTATCATTCTAGTAGATTTTTGTGAAACGTTGAAATTACAGTTTTACCTTTGACATATTCATTCATTATATAGAAAGATGTTTCTTAGAATTAATTACTACCTTTCTAAATATTTGGTTAGATGTTGATGAAATGATATTTTTACCCTTTCCTTGATTATTCGATCCATTCACTTATATATAATACGGAAAAAAATAGATAGAAAAGATTCCCCACCCAAACATTTTGCCGGGCTATTTCATGTCTGTCCTCAAATTCAATATAAGAAGCATCGTTAGGGGTCCCAAATGATATAATGTTATTTAATTGTAACATTTTTACGTGGATAAAAAACTATTAATTTGCTGGACGTAATTGATCAAGAACCCCACCTTCTATATTTTTATATTATATTTATTTTTATTCTCTTTTGTTTTTATCCTCATTTACTGAAAAGCTATCAAATGGTCAAAAATTTGCATTTTGCATTTGCAAATCTATTGTCTCAGATTACAAAAAAAATAAATTTATTTTTTTGGTATATTTATAAAATTTCAAGTACAACAAACTAATACTATTTTTGTATCATTATATCAACATGACTATTTTAATATTATTATATGAAATTTTTAATATTCTGAGCAACATTTTATATATCAAAATTTTATATTATATTATATTTTTTCATTTTAAATTTTCATTGTCTACATTTTTAATTCATAATATTTATATACATTCTACTTTCTCGAAACTCCACTTATAAAATTAAATTAAGTATATTACAGTTATATGCTTACTTAAAATCCAAGAGGCACAATGAAGTTTATAAAAAAAAATTATAACGCTAGTTGAAACCTCTTTTTTGACTAAAGATAAATTGGAATATGCTACTGCCGTGATAATGATTTTTTTAGATTGTCTTGACATTGGCAAGACTTGACTTTGTTTAATTTGAATCATGAACAGGTTTAGTTCAAATGAACTGTTAAAGCTTTGATTGTAATTGGTATTAGAAAATATATAGCTAATAGAGTATATTTACTAGTGTTTTTATTAGTTGAGTTGGGCTATTAATTATACATGTATAGTGTATGCATCGTTTAATTTGATGAATAAAATGACATGTATTACATAAAAAATTATTACAAAGGCATTATCCACTAGTATGGCGTAAAAGATGTAAAATGAGTTTTGAGGAGTAATTAAGTATTTCATCAAGCTAATGTGATAAATTAATTTCTCTTGCATTAATAATATCTAGAAATTCATGGTAGACCGAGAATCATTTGTAGAGTGTATTAGAAAAAACAAGAATGCATTATTTTTTGTATATTAGCCATGTTTTGACAGTTCTTTCCAGCTATTATATAAACTAATGCATGGAGTCATAACTCTTTTGTAAAGTATTAAGTTGTGCTTTATCAATAATACAATGATTTCTAGTTATTAGCGAGGCTTAAGACACTGTAGCCACTCTTAAGTTAGTCCATATTTCACTTGGACACCTTATCTTTAGTTTGTCCATATTGATACCTTATTAGAAAAAAAAAATATCTATTGAACCATTTTTTGGACCATCAAAAGAAAAAAATTAAAAACGGTGTGTCCATTCCACTCGGGACGACGATACACTCAAACCTTACTTCTCAAATAAGATTAAAGCGGTCGTGTCAAGTAAATAACCCAACTAGTGAGTTGGGATCGTCTCCCACGAGGAAAATAGTCTTAGAGTAACTTCAACGTGCTATTACTATATTTGGTCAATGACTTCCTTGAAGTAAAAAATATAAAAAAGGGGGGTTTCTATTTCTAAATGAGGGAATGAAAATAAATAACAAACTTGATGAAGAAGAGACACACGCGTTGAAGTTGGATTTTCATCAATTATCAAGAGTAACTAGGTTTACGTGTTTCACACGTGATAACTTTGATAATTTTAACTATACCAATTCTTCCTATTATCTTGCATGCAACGTGAGTAAGTTATGATTTCTAAATCCTTGGCTCCGGACTAGAAAATCTCACTCCGCACCTTGTCCGGCTACGGTGTGATATCCTAACCCTTATCCTTACCTCATATAAGATCGTATGCGATATTGACTAAGTTCTAAGTTATGACTGGACCAATCAATACTAGCTATTAGATAGTCCATACCTTTATATTAATAATTCGTTCCTAGATCGACCTCTTGGACCCGGCAAGTTAGCATTAAGCGATTCTAAGTTGCCCATACGTTTTACAAAAGGCTTCTTCTTAAGCGAAAAGAAGAATGATTACTTACATGCAAACACTATTCTAGAATTGTTATTTGTTAGGGGTTTATCTATTATTTGCCTTATGGTCTCACAACCCTAGTTATGGAGTTTAGTTATCATAGCCATAAACACAAGAATTCAAGTAATGAAATAAGGAGTTTCATGTACTTATCAATGAGGGGAAAAAAAACAAAAGGTAAAATTCGAAAAAGCTTGGCTTGATTAATCATAAACATCACTTGCCAAAGAATCTCAAATAATCAATAAATCCTCACAAGTCTAATGTATCAAGAAATTCACAAATACATGTTTACCAATACGGACTTTAACCAATCTTAGAGTTACCGTCAAGAGTCTAACCTCAAAAACGAGGTTTTTTAGAACTAGTTATCAAAATAAAAACCTAATTAACAGGACTCGTTTGCTGGAAATCTGCCCCAAAATGCGGCGGGGCGACGGACCACGCGGACGATCGTCGTGGTCACGACGGACCGTCAAGAAAAACTTCTCGTCCCATACTATGCAATGTATTCTGCTGCTCTTCTTCATTTACTTTCATCAACGGCAATATGAGGACCAGTGACCGTGCATCGGCCACACGGTCCGTGCGAGGTGACTTCGTTTAGTTTCAAAAACACACTTCAAACTTGCCGAAATGATGGGTTACTTGATCATTTCTATGACCTTCATGCACGAACCTGCAGGGACGGACCGTCATAGACACGACGACCGTCACAAAGGCTTGTAACCCCCACTGGTCAGACTTCCCCATCTTCCTCAGCAGCTTTCACTACGATGCCACTACGTACGTACAAGATCGAAGGACCGTCATAGCTTCGGAGGTTTGCGTCTCTTCGAATTTTATTCGATCAAAAATCTCGCATTCAGCTTTGGAGATTCCTGCAAAACAAAGATGAAATTATATAAAAATAAGCACAAAAGGCTTTTGGACAAACTAACTTAAGGAAAAAGTATTAATTATACCGTGAACACCTAAGGATATCTCCACCCTCAACTAACTTAAAGCGTTTTTGTCCTCAAGCGGATGCACTATGACTCACTAACACAATCTTTGTGACAAATTTAGTATCCATGTTTTAAGCCTTTGCAATCATTTGTGCGATCAATCCAAATTAATCTCATCAAATCATGCATGTATCACTATTAGGCGAATTAGTAGGGATCAGAACATGACACAAAACTCCACCATGCATGAACACCTATCCTCGCAATCTCACCGATGGTGTGCGGGATGCTAACAAGGCCCGGTATGCCAACTAGTGTATCTCCCTTAAAAACCAAAAATCTCATTTTTCACACAATGAGGATTTTAGTTTGAGTATAAGGATTAAGGTTTCAACACTCACTATCCAGAACAAAGTACACTCATTAATACCATCGCCATAAGTTGCCCTTTATTTCATGCCTTAAGTCGCTATTACAATCCTTTAGGATTTACGATAGGGATTTCTCGGCTAGTAACATAGGCTCAGGGTAAGGTAGGTATAGTTAGGTTTCTTTAGTGACTTTTGCCCGCTTGACCATCGGCTAAACTTCCACTTCTATCATTTTATATCGCCAGTTTCCTCATGTTATTTCAGACCTTGGCATTTTTACTATTCTCTTCATTTGTCAAGGTGAAATCTCTTCGTTACTTGTGTTCTTTCTCTCTTCTTTGTTCCTTTTCCACCCAACTTCCAGAGCCATTCATCATAATAGCAAACCTCAACTCATGGGATTTGCCATGATAGCAAGGTACACAATACCCCAAAATTGGGTCAGGGGCATAAGAGAAGGGTTGTTTTACTCAATTAGCCACCCTCAATGATGTTTTGGATAAGCTGAGGTGCACATGTCCAAAGAAGGGACAAGGGCCATACATCGTTCCCACGAAAAGATCACTCGGGGGAAAAGAAGGGTCTACTTTAAGTCAAGAGTATTTGTATCAGAAGAAGGAAAATTTCATTTGGTTCTTTTATTAGGCTAGAAAGGGCTATAGAATAAAGGCCTATGATCCTTTCCTAACTGCATACAAACGCGACTTTTAGCAGGACCTAACCAGGCAAAGTCTAGCTCAGTACCAATAGTGGACTATTCAAATTTTACTACATAACTTGAATCTAATCACTATCCAGATTATCAGGACACCTAGTTCGAATTTAAGGTACCTTAGGGTAAGCAATGCTTGTTGTAACTCTATTCATGCTTGAGCACATAATATCAGGTACTATGCCTATCATGCATAATGTTCCAGTTTATCAGGATATCATTGTAGCATCATGCTTTCAGAATTAAATATGTACAAAGCATTAAAACATGCCGGTTCAAAGAAAAACATTATCAGGGCTTTGGGAAAAAAGAAACACAGCAAGAAAAACCCCAAAAAGAGGATATTTATGGGCTACTCTGGACTTCACACTAACACTCATTCCATTTACCCACCCCCCAACAAAAAGAATGCAATGTCCACATGCATAAAAATAAAATCGAGAGGTGTAGGTGAAGCAAACCTGTGGCGTAAACGCCGTCGATTCAGCAAGATGGTGGGTGCCGGTTACTCGGAACCCACGTCCTTTGCATCTGGGACCGCTCAGTGGCTGTACCTCGAGCGGACAAAATGCACCAGCAGTAGTGCGCCTGCTATTCTCCATAGTGTCGGGAAGCCTAGACGCAGACCATCCGTTAACTATTATGCTACAGGTGGTGCGCCTCCTCCTTAGCAAGTGAGACTCTTCTCACAACATCTATCTCTCGGCGCTCCTTCTTCCGTGCTCGCATCTCGTCCTCTGCTCGACCCCTACGCCTCTTGGCGCTCTCTCGAGGGGGAGGTGGTGGAATTTCTGAAGTAGCAAAAAGGGCCGCCAATACTGTGTCCTCAGCAGGCTCGACAGAAGGGGCCTTAGAGTCCGACACCCTAGCCTCTAAGATCGTATCGCTTTATGCATGAAGACTGTCGACTGCAGCCTGAAGAGTCGCCACATCCATCGGAGGGGCTGGTTGGGCTAGCACCCTCAACTTAAAGGCATCCAAGCGCTAGTTAACCTCAGCGATCTTCCGCTCTGTAAACTGCACCATTTTCCTCTCTAGGCGCTCTTCGGACTCAGTAATGGACTTCTGCATCCACGGTTGGATATGATGCAGAAGAGTGGCAATTTTTGCCTCTAGTTGTTGGACCCTAGCAAGCGGGACCAGTGACGGTAGAGAGGCTGTGCGAGAGGAGCTCGGGGCAGTGCTACTACCCGGGATAGACTCGACCGGGATAGTGTCAGTAGACGCCGCCTGTGTAGCTGTGCGGGCCTGAGCTACCGTATCAGCAAGATCATCAGCAAGTGGGAGAAGCTCCGGACGGGGCCCTCTGCATGGAGCCAACTCATTGGCCTCGTCTCTGATGAGGCCGACGTCAACAGTGGCCCTGCGGGGTCTTAGCTGATCTACGTGGCCTATGTGGCCACACTGCGGACCTGCAGAGGGAAAAATCATGCCCGGGAAAGGGTAGGTATATTGACCTTGAATGCCCTCTCGTGCAGACTGCCTGGAGAACCCATGCGAAGTCCCCTCGAATCCGGCGATCATCTCCACCATCAACACTGCTCGATCCCAGGTGGACGATGTTTACAGCAGCTGTGGGGGAAAGGCAGTGACAGACAGCAGCCACAATAACTTTCTGTGAACGTGAGGTTGTCCTTCTTGATGGCCCCCGTCGGCTCAGTCACCCAATCGGCACCCTCTCCATCTACTGACAGGTGCAGCGGCGCCCCTCCACCTCTTGGTGTCTCTCTCAATGATGCTCACGCAAAGAACTGGCTCATCGGTTAAACTATCGCCAGCAGTAGTCAAACTCGGCAGTGTGTTGGGGGGGGGGAGGGCTCCGGAGTAGCATCAACACTCTCCGCTGTATAGAAATCGCGATGGCTGGCAGGGAAAATATCACTGTTACGCCCCGTACTCGGACCCGCTCAGTGGGTTCCGTTTTTAGGCGGGTTCCATCCCGTCTGAGTCTATCTGTGATCGGAGACATCGCTACGTAAGATGCAGTAGAACTCTCAGGTGACGCGACTTCGTCATTGTATCTCCCCAACATACTGTTTTCCAAAGACTCCAAGAATGCCTGAATGAATAATTGTGGATGCTCAGGCATCATCGGGAGACTCCTGTAAGGACCCGCCGCTCCAAGGTGATCTGTTTTGAGTCTCACCCTTTTAGGTCAGGCACGGAAACATAGCGTCGGAGTAGACTTTGAAGTTCCGTCGCCACACACCGGGGGGGCTGGTGTGCAGTGCCCTGGTGATGTGGCGGACTGGGAAATGAGAACCTAATGTAAGTCCTGAACTGTCGTCCTCATCAGAAAAGGCCGAACTTGCTGCAGCGGTCGCGGTTGCGGAACCTCATGCAAGCCGAGGCCTTCTCCTTCAATCGGAACAGTGATACTGCCCGTTCGAGAAGCAGAGGCAGCTACCTTCCTTATTGGGGTGTGTTGCTCATCCTCAGACTGAGGTGGGGTGGGTGGCGACGCCGGAAGCGCCACCTTTTGGGTGTGGCTTCTGGGGAGCACCGCACAACGGGACAGGGGTGGAAGTTCCGGGTCCTTGCTGCACGGGTGTCATACTCATCTATACAGAGAAAAAGACGAGGGTGACAGCATGCGGACAGACGGCAAACAGCTCACGTCTCCCCTCCATGACATTCATTCACGTTCAAAAAAAAAACATAAGATTAGGAAAGAGACCTTTGTCCAATCCAACTCACATAACAGATATCTTCATTCAAGACATAACAACACATTAACCAAAACAATTACAACTCATATATGACACTTATTTTGATCTTCTCTATATATACAATCGCTGCACCTGCCAGATAAAAAACAAACGATCAAGTTAAATGGACACCACACTCCTAAAAACCAAACACTACTATAAAATCAAAAACTAAAAAAAAAAAACCAACAACCATTGAAAATATAAAATTGGCTTAGCACATAAAAAATAAGATGGCACAAAACCCCGACTTGTCCCTGTGACGCCCGATCGTGAGTAATAACGGACCGTCTGTGGGATTTCCGTCGTGTGTACTTAATTCGGGACGTGTCATATATCAGTCGCGAACCACTAATTAGAGTCTTTTACTGTAGGGGCATGACGGTATGTGCAGATGGACCGTCCAGGTACGACGGTCGTCATACAGGTGTTCCAGTCGTAGAACCTGAAAAAATATGGAGAATCCTTATGGGGAGGGGACCTCAGACCGTCTTACGGTCTGGCAGGACGGAGCCGTCGTAGGTATTACGGTCCGTCCAACATGTGTCCTTTGAAAGGACACTTGAAAAAAAAATTGAGAACCCTTAGAAACAGGGTCTCTTACAACCAGAACTGTTGTTGCAGGAACGGACCGTCCGTGAAGACGACGGTACGTCACATGTGTCCCGTTGAGGACACTTGGAAAAATGGAGAGACCATTAAAAAAGGTCTCTGCCTGCGACCGACGTTGTGCGGACGGACCGTCGTGAGTGACGACGGTCCCTCACACCATGTGGTCCTGTTTGAGGAACCCTTGTGAAAAATGGAGAACCCCTTAGAAACAAAGGGTCTCTACAAAACAACCGGAACTGTTTGTGCAGGATGGACCTGTCGTGAAGACGACTCCCATCACATGTGTCCGTTGGTACATGGGTGCTTAGGGTCTTTTGCAACGGACCCTACCGACGAGTCCATCGTGGGTACGACGTCCGTCATCGGGGTCTCTTCCTGAATAACAGTGACCAGAATGAGGGTACCTATGGCATCCCCGAGACCCACATCAACCTTGTAGTAATTTTGACCTACATTGGTCTAACAACCCAACTACCTAGGAAAAGTAGCAATGCACAACACCTATGTCTAGGGTTTGTAAAACATGGCAATTTTTGAATACGAAGGGGTTTTAAACCTAGGTTTAGGTAGAATCATATAAAAGAAACAACATATACGAGACTAAGCTAATACTAGCTAATTAAACAAAATGCAGATAAATTAGTAGAAATTCGAGACACATACCTTAAAAGTGGAGAAAAACACTGGACAAGTACTCGGTGGCTAAGCAAACACGCCACAATAGTAGCTCGACCATTATAAGATGATAACTATCTGGGCTTTGGAGAATTTGGTGGAAAATGATAGGGAGAGAATGTGGAATTTAAAAGAGAGGGAAATGGGAGTAAAATGAAGGAATGGGGTTGAAATGAGGGGTTTTGGGGGTTTAAAAAAAAACGGTCCTAATTTTTTGAAAGACGTCAGCCGGGTCGGGTCTTGTATGACTCATTATCCACGAACGTTTTACCCTCTCGGTCCCGTCGCAAGTTGTGACGTGCCCGTCGTTGGTTCCGTCGGTGTGCCCTAGTTTGGAAAATAATAGAAAGACGTACCTGGTACGACGGATGCCTACGACGGTCCGTCTCATGCGCCAACGGTCCGTCGATGTATCCGTCAGTGATTGCTGCCGAGTCATTTTCTGTAGAATTTTCCTGGTGAGTGCCTGCAAATTTAAAAAAACCCATTATAGAAAAATGCTACCATTACTAAAAAGACTATAATATTGGTTGCCTCCCAACAAGCGCCTTATTTAATGTCGGCGGCACGCCTGGGACAACTTGAATTACCTGCCTTCATTAAGATGGTTTTGGCTCTATACTTTATCCCCCGATGTTTTATGCCCAAAATAGAGTTTTATTTTCGTCTCTATTCACTAACCCAAAAAACAAACTCACTCCCTCCTTGTCTTTTTAACTCAACTGCTCCAGAGGGAATACTTAGTTATCAAGTAAGGGCCAGTCCATTTGGACTTGAGCTTGCCCGGTAAGACAAGCAGGGCGACCCAGAACTGTCTTACACGCAACCAAATCTCCACACCATAAACTATGTTTTGCATCTTTTTGTTCGTCTCCTTCTTCAATCTTTTCTTTGTGGGATATGGCCAGATACCGATTGGAGCTCACCACTCTGCTCAATGGTCCTACTAATGTAAAGGTCGCTTCTTTCATTATTCAACCGCATGTCCATCTGTCCCTTCTCCATATCAACTAAGGCGCTAACCTTTAGCAAGGATGGCCTCCCAAGGATAATAGACACTTCAAAATCGACCTCACAATCAAGATAACAAAATCAGGCCGAAGGATGAATGACTCCAATTACTAGCACCTCATGGAGTAATCCCTATAGGCCGTTCACTGTCCGATCAGCCATCAGTAAGCCGCATCGAAGTGGGTTTGGATCCCCCAAACCCAATTTCTTTCTTGTAATCGAGAGGGCAATTATATTTATGCTTTCCACCAGATCACATATGCGTTGCAAAACGTAATGACAACTGTAACAAGGATAGTTGAATGCACCAGACATCTTCTTTTCTTTGTACGAGGGATCTTGTAGCAATGCACTACAATGCTGTCAGTCTATCCTCATCCTCGAAATGTGACCGATCTTTTCTTAGGTGACCAGATCTTTCATAAATTTGGCATAATCGGGCATTTGTTCTAGAGCTTTCTACCAAAGGGACATTGATAGAAACTACTCACATGTTATGAAACAACCGTATTTTACCATCTGCGGTTTTTTTTCCTAATCTCTAGGGAAGGGTGGTGGTGGCCTAGGCATGTTTAATTACCTTAATAGGATACTTCTGCATCTTTTCCATTATGTTTCCTCTTTTTCACTACTACCCTTTACAACATTATCATTATCCTTCTCACATTTTCCTCAGTAGATGAATAAAGTGGGTCCAATGGTTTTGCTTACCACCCCGAGTAGTGAGTTGACACACAGTGCACATCATTCTTTGTATTTGGACAGTGTTGCTAGGAAGAGTGCCCGGTTGCAGTGTGTTCACTGTCGCAGATAATTGGGCCACTTACAATTCTCTCTATTAAAATCAAAATTGCATGTGTATCCACTTTTTTTCCCAATACTAGCTAAATCACACCTTACTTTTTTATTTAATGTGCTCATCACTAGCATCTGAACATCCTCATCATATGTGGCAAACATATCCTCAACTCGCACCAACTATCTCCACCATCCCTAGGAGTAACCTTCACAACGATTTTGAGGAGGGACATAGGCCCATTCCCTGTCGTTTCTTCTATAGCAGAGTTACCCTTGTTAAAGTTGTTGTCGCGGTGTAGTTTTTCCATCCCATCTCGGACATAATGACCCTCACGATTTGTAATGACCAGAGTTTTTCCGAACTTGGTTTCCCTGACCTTGGCGCCAATTATCCTGATTTGAGCCTGGGCGCTTGGTCGTAAACCCCCCGTCTGCTCATTTACTTACTAACTGCATAAGTGTCCTCCGCATAATAGCTTCCTCATTAGGAGGTGGTGTTTAGCCAAGTATTTGACTGCATTATCTTTCTGCACCCCAGTGACATTTTTTTTGTCCAACCCAAGCTCGGTTTCTCATCTGAGCCATTTCTTCCTGAATCTCATCAGTTGCTTGTTGTGAAGTGGACTGCCTGCGAAGTGTTTCTCCCTGTAAATTAGACTTCCTAGTACTCAAGCCTTGTTTATTCCCAGGATTTTTTCTAATTTTTCAGCAATCTCAATCATAAGGACATCCCATAAGATCGCCTGCTATTGTGTCCAACACCGCTTTATTGTTATCAACCTTTTCCCCGATAGAGTTATTCCCTCAGTGACTCATCATCTATAAACGGTGATTTGGAGTTAAATCTATCCCAAGAACTACTCACTGACTTCCTGGTAATGCACAAATTATTCACTCTGTCTTTGTGGTTAGTTTCTTGGAGAAACCGAATAGTGCTGTGCTAAGAAGACATCCCTTAGGTTGTTCCACTAGTGAGATTGAGTTTGAATGGGAGCTCAGTGACCACATGCAGCCCTCTCCCGTTCAGTGAGAGAGGGAAACACCCTGAGACCTTCATCTAAATCCAAATCGGCCTCCCTACACAACTTTACACAGCTAAATCCCTTACCTTATCTTATTTTGCATGTGGATCCTTTGAAGGTAGCCCTGAAAACAAACTGGCAGTGGAGCATTTGCATCAGGCCTACTATTTACCACAAAAGTCTGGCTGTGGGTAGAGGAGGCAAAACTCAGTGTCCATCCGAGTCTGCTTATGTTATCATAGCCTCTGTAGTATGCCTGGACCGTGGGAACGGGATTCTGTCTCCTCTGTTGGTGTTGTCACCCGGAGCCTCGGGTAACATCTGAACCAGAACATCAACCGGATCTGGGATGTTCTGTTTAGGATTATCCCTCATTTTTCCCAAGTCTCGATTTATATTCGCAGTGTACCTCTAATTCGTGATCGTAGGGAAACAAGTTTTCTCTTCCTCTCTTCCCTCTTCGTGTATTTGGCATACATGAGGAGACATTGCTAAAAAAAAGTCAAAAAACAATAACCAAAGGTAAATTAAGAAAATATCAACTAACTATATTAATAAGTTCAATTTAATCTAAAAGTTATATTCCCGGCAGCGGCGCCAAAGATTGATCACGAATACGCTCAAACTTACTCTCAAATAATGAAGTAAAGGGATGTTTTTCACTTGGAAATCAGTGCACGAGACTTACCTTTGGTTGCAACCTGCTTTACTATAATTTTGGTCAATGACTTCTTGGAAAGTAAAACATAAAACGGGGGTTTCTATTTCTAAATGATGAAAATAAAAACAACCTTGAAAGAGACACTTCACAGCGTTGACATGTTGGATTTCAATGAGAAAAGAGTAAATTCCAAAAGCTTGCTTGATTAATCACCAAAAATCAACTAGGCAAGAATCTCAAGTAATCAATAATCTCCAAAAAAATTATAGATGATTATCAAGAATCGTCATACCTACATCCAATGTTTACCAATCGAGTTTTAAACAATCTATAGTCTAACCGTCTAAGAGTCAACCTCAAAAAAATGAGTTTTTCGAACTATTTATAAAAACTAACCTAATGAACAATGACTTCGTTTGCTGAAAATCTGCAAATGGCGCTGGGGCGACGGCCTCACGCGGACGGAATCGTCGTGGTCACGACTGACCTCAATGGACTCCGTCCGTCCCATACGTTATGCAATTTCTTCTTGTCTAATTACTCTTCTTCTGCTCTTCTTCATTAACCCTCGACGGAAAGTATTGACAAGCATTCATGGAACAACGGTCCGTCTAGGGCCTTCGTGTTCAAACAACTTCAACCTTGGAATATGGTACTAAGATCACTTCTCTGAACTTTTTCATGACGACCTGGCAGGACGTACCGTCATAGACACGACGGAACGCACAAGCTTCGTAACCCCACACTGTCCGACTTCCCCATCTTCTTTCAGGCAGCTCACTAAACTCTGGCACCTACCTACGGACCGTCACAATCTCGACGGACCGGCATAAGCTCCGTAGGTGGTCTCTTCTTGCATTTCTTTTCGCTCAAATCTCCGCATCTCAGCTTGGGGACAGATTTCCTGTCAAAACAAAGAGAAACTTCTATAAAATTATCACAAAAAGGCTTTTGGACCACACTAAACTTAAGGAAAAAGTATTAATATACCGTGAAACCACGGTATATCAATGACATGGCTTAATAGCTAATCATAAAAAGGCACGTGGCCTTGGACCCATAATAACAATTAAATAAATACATTAAAAATAAAATAAAATTAAATTTGGTTCATCCCCCAAAAATAAAATGGAGAAACTCTTCTCTCCAATTTCTTTTTTGCCAAAGACCCAGGCACCCACCCTCACTAACGTTCATCGTTTTCTAGTTTTTTTCTTTTCTAGGTACCCACGCTTCGACAAACCAATCCATTATCCCGAAAATATTTTATTTTTCACCTCAATTTCCCACTTATACCTGCCTCCTCTCCTTTAACAATTTCAAAGAGAACAATTTTTCAGATTCATATTAGTCTTGTCAGAAAAATGGAGTTTCGCCGGAATTGTTCTTGACACAATTTAATTTTTATTTTTGATGAAATGATCCTCTACAACTCAAATTAAAACATTTATCAGTAAATTCTTTTTATTTTTTTGTATTTTACTAATTATTTGTAATGAATTGATGTTTTTCCGTTGAAGAAAATAACTATGACTATATCGATGATGGCCGTATTATACTAGAAAGAAAAAAAAGAATGAAGGATTAGACGGGAAAGAGGTATGTCAGGGATGGTGGCAAAGAAATTTACCTGATGAAAATATTGGATTGAGCAGGGAAGACAAATTGGGGAAGATGATGCCAGAGATTTTTTAATTTCTCTTTTATATGTTTAAGTTATAAATTTTTCTGTTAGAAAAAAAGTTAGTTTTTTTCTAATGTTGACATCTCCATTTTGATTGGTCTGCCAAAATAAGTTTCTAGCTTCACGGCTTTATCCTAGACCTGTATATACTCACATATGTCATGTCACCGAAAAGTATTTAATAGGTATATGTTTGAATAATAAATGTGCTCAATAGGCATACTATTTAATTGAGGTGTCTAAATAAATTATGCGGACAACTTTAGGGTCTGCAGATGAAAAAAAAAAAAACTAAGCCTATAGTAATGACTGGTTTAAAAATGCATATCATTAACATGTTAAAGACCAATTGTCCTCCATATTTTTTATATCTTTTTTACTAGAATTGGGAAGAGTAGCGTTGTAAATAAATTTTATATGCATACATGTTGTTTTATTCATACCACGCCATGTATTAAAATAATTTACGTATCATCTTCGCAAGAGTTCTTCTCTTCCCGTAGGGGGCTTTTGATCTAATGTAATGAAGCCCGCTCTGCTCGCTGAGTGGGAGTTTCTGTTGGAAGATTTTTTCTAGACCTTATAAGGATCTTGCACTCCTGTATAAATTTAAGGCAAACATACTAATTCAAGCATTACTATTGAAACATTATTATTCACCTCTTATAAACACTTACAAACTACGCCCTTAGTACAATAACACACCTTTATACACCATCTTGTCTAACTAATGCAAGCTATAAATTGTAGCAAGCAAGGTATCGTTCATACACAAAACTAATAAATATATTATTTTTATTGATACATTCTACCGAACGACTTGTAAATGTATAAAATAAAAAGGTGTGTATTATAGTCAATTACTCCTTGTAAATTGATATGTAAAATGTCTTTGCCGTAGTAAATTTCTCCACACTTCGCACGATTATGAAAATCTTATTAGATTTACGAATAATTTGTTAAACCAAAAATTACAAGTACTTACTAATTATATTTTAAGAAATTTGTATTTTGTTTTGTAAAATAAAAAAAAACTAAACAAATAAGTTTATAGATTCAACCCATATGTATTTTGTAAAATTTAAAAAAATTAAATTAACAATTAAATCATCATCAACATTTTATATATAATGACAAATTAACAAATCAAATTAAATGTTAATAATCACACTTTGATTTAATTGTATCGTGTAGCGAACTGTTTTCCAGTCACCTCTCTCCCTCAAACTCTCACTCACCACACTCCCTCTTTCGCTCGCTCCCTCTAACTTTTATTAAAATATAAATGTCTAAAATGTGTTTGTGTTTGTATCAGTGAGAAAATTATCATCTTATAGCTATTATATATACTATATTGATCTATCTTCATATCCCTCTATTTTTCGTTTCACTCCTCCTCTCCTCTCCCATATCTCGCTCGTCACTCTTCTAGATCTCTCGCCTCAACATTCAGATAGTGATTATTCTTTGTTTTACAAAAAGAATGGGTGTTCTTTGTTATTTGTTGCTATATACATGGATGATATAATCATGACTGGTAATGACGTTGCTGAAATCAATTCTTTAAAGTGTTTCCTGCATAACCAATTCAGAATAAAAGATTTGAGTAAACTACACTATTTCTTAGGCCTAGAAATCTTGTACAGACATGATGGTATTCTTATCTCTAAGTGGAAATTCACTTCTGGTCTTCTGAAGGATTTTGATGTGTTGAGTTGCAAAACTACTTCATCACCACTTGATTGCACTAAAAAGTTAAAAGCCACAGATGGTAAGCTCTTAACTGATCCTACTCAATATAGGAAGTTTGTTGGCAAGCTCAATTTTCTAACTAATACTAGAATGGACATATCCTATAGTGTCCAACATTTGAGTCAATTCATGCAATCACCCAGGGAACCACATTTGAAAGCAGCCTACCATGTACACAAATATTTGAAACATGATCCAACCATAGATATTTTTATTTCAAACAAGCCTGAGCTCACTGTCAGTGCCTACTGTGACTCTGATTGGGCTGCTTTCCCTGAATCAAGGAGGTCTATTAGTGGTTACCTAGTACTTATGGGAGACAGTCCTATCAGCTGGAAATCTCAAAGAAGTCATCAATAAAGTATCGATTACCATCTGCTGAAGCGAATATAGGGGGCAAATAGACAAGTTTATGGGAGAGCGAAAAGTGGCTTGAAAGGTGCTAGGTAATTGGATGTGAAACGTCCCCCTGCCTAATACATTTTCATTGTGACAGTCAAGCCAAGACAATGCCACATTCCCAAGAATCCAGTTTTTTCATGAACGGAGCAAAACATATTGAAAATTGCTTTTCTATTTTGTAATAACTACACTTCATAAAGGTTTAATCACACTTCGCATCATGATCTTCCACTGATTCACAATTGGCAGATATCTCACCAAAGTCTTGACTGGGGTTAAACACACTCTCTCTCTTAACAAGCTGTATTATTACTGATAACGCTCAAACTCTTCTCAATAATGAAGTAAAGTCGGTCGTGTCAAAGTAAATAACCCAACTGTGATTCCTTTTTAAAGTAAAAATAGTAAAAAGGGGTTTTCTAATTCTCAATGAGTGAAAATAATAATGGCAATTGTAAGAGACACGTAAAAGCTGGAGGTTTGGATTTAATCGAGTAATCACATTAACTAGGGTTGACTGTTCCCCCCAGGTTCACAACTTGATAATTCTAACTATAACAATTCTTTCCTAGTATCTTGGCATGGGCAAGTGTTAGTTATGTATTTCTAAATTCTTGGTCCGGTATCTCGAAAATCTCACTCCGCACTTGGCCGGCTACGTGTGTTGGGCTATCCAACCCTTATCCCTTACCTTCATATTAATCACGTATTTCGATATTTGACTAGGTTATTACTTCGTACCAATCAAATACTAGCCCTATTAGATAGTATATACTGGAAATCTATGTTATATTCTTTTCCTATTATCTACCTCTTGGTCCGGCAAGTAGGCATTAAGCGAGTTCTAACGTTGGCCATCCTTTAAAAAGACCTTCTAAGTCAAAAGAATTATTAATCTTGGCAAGACACTAATTCTATAATTGTTATTTTAGTTAGGGTTTATCTCATTTATTTCCCCATGGTTCCCCACAACCCTAGTTATGGAGTTTTAGTTACTCATGGCCATAAGGCACAATATTCAATATATCTAAATAAGAGTTCATGTACTTACTTCAATGAGAAAGAATAAAATCCAAAAGTTTTGTGCTTGATTAATCACGCACAAATCAGCCAACATCAATGATAATCCAAGTCTAACACTAAGACAAGAGTCTAACTATCTGGTGTCTACCCTCAAAAACGAGTTTTTTCGAAGTATTATAAAAAACAAAAACTTATTAAACAGGGTTCTAATAGCTGTAAATCTGCAAAACACTCTGAGAGTCGACGGAGCACGCGACGAGAAACTCGTCGTGGGTCCCAACGGACCGTCATGGACTCCGTCCGCATACTTATGCAATTTCTCTTCTTCTGGCTGTCCTCTTTCAATTTCCCCTCGACGGCAGTATGACAGATCGTCATAGGCCACAACAGTCACATCGAGGGTCTTCGTTCCAAAATACTTCAACTCTTGGGAATCTGGGTGCTGGATCACTTCCTGACTGCAACTTCACGACAAAACTGCAGGACGAACCGTCATCCAGCTTTTCGTACTCCCACACGTGGTCAGACTTCCCCATCTTGCTCTTCACAGCTGAGCACTCAACGCTGCCACCGGATACGCACATTCCAACAAGCACTACGGACCGTTCATATGCTCCATATGTTGGTGCTCTTCTGGCATTTTTTTTATTTGCTCAAATCTCTGCTTCCAGCTTTGGGCATCTTCGCTGCAAAACACAGATGAAACTTATATAAAAAATAGCACAAAAGGGCTTTTTTGGACACACTAAACTTAAGGACAGAGTATTAATTACACCCCGTGAAAACCACAGTATATCAACACCTCAACTTAAATTTCGTTGTTTGTCCTCAAGCGAAAGCGACGCACTATACTCACTACAAATCTTTGTACAATAGTATCCATGTTTTATCCTTTGCAATCATTTGGCTATCAATCCCGATTAATCTCATCAAATCTCATGCTGCTATCTGTATAGGCTTGAATTTTGTGGATCAAGAACATGACACTACTCTCCATGCTTACACCATCCTCTTCAATTCTCACCGAGGTGCTAACAATTCCGGTATTGTCAACTAGTTGTCCTCACTTTTAAAACAAAATCCTTCATTTTTCACAGCAATGATTTTCCGTTGAGTTAAGGATTACTTTCAACCTCGCTCTCAGAACAAATCACACTCATTCATACCTTATGCCATAATTTGCCCTTATTTTTTCACTGTCCTTTGTTTCGCTTATACAACCCTTAGTATCACGATAGGACTTTCTTAGCTTGGAATAGGCTCAGGTCAGTATGTTATATTTAGGTAATACTTTATTGACTTTTTGGCCCTCCGTGACTATCCGGCCTAAAACCTTCCACTTTTCTATCATTTTAATCACGCCTATGTTTCTCATAAAAAAAAATTCTTTTCACCTTTGTATTTTCTCTTCTTTCTTCATTTGTGTAAGTGACTCTTTTTTTCATTCGTGCTTGTATGTCTTGTATTGTCCTTTTTCTTTACTTTTTTTTCCAACTATTCTTGAGTCACTTTACTTTTATTCTTTCTCTCTCTTTGTTCTTTCACCACTGCGCAAAGCATTCCTCCTAAGACCACCCTCAACTCATGCTTTTGCCCATTGTCAGGTACAACAATACCCAAAATTGGGCAGAGGCCTAACGAGTTGTTCATCAGCATTAGCCACCCTCAACTTATGCTTTTGCATAAGTTGAGGTGCACATGTCCAAGGAGGGGGGGGACGCTGGCCAACACTTTTTGTTCCCAGAATAAGTCAGTTGCGGTGAAAAGAAAGGTCTAATTTTAAGCTCAATTATTTGGATCAAAAGAAGGATAAATTTCATTTGTCGGTTTCTTTCATTTAGGGTAGAAATGGGCTCTATTGAATCAGGGCATATGATCATTTCCTAATTGTCTAATACAGCTTACTTTTTCGGCAGGACTAACCAGGCAAGTTCGAAAGCTCAGTACCAAATATGTACTATTCAAATTTCCTCACACTCACATGACACCTCTTCACTATACCACAATTGTCAGCACCACCTAGTTTCGAATTTAAGACTTAGGTAAGGCAATGGGGTAACTCTATTTCATTGCTTAAGATCCACATACAATATCAGTTCTATGCCTAGTTCATGCTTTTTATTCCGTTTATCATGATATCATTTTTAGGCCATCATGCTCCGAGTTAAACTATTTTTACAAAAAGATAAACATGCCGGTTCAACAGAAAAAGTGATCAGTCTTTTGGGGAAAAAGAACACAAGCAAAAAACCTCCAAAAGATGATATTTGAATTGGGCTACTGCAGCATTCACCACCCTAACACCTCACTATCCATTAACGCCCACCCCCAACAAAAAAACATGATTTTCCCCAATGAATAAAAGTAAATCTACTAGAGTGTAGGTGACGCAAGACCTGTGCGCAAAGCGCCGTCGATCACAAGATACTGGGTCCGGTTTCCCCGAAACCCACGTTCTCTACAATCCAGAACCTCCTCATCAGTGGTGTCCTCAGCAACAACCGCACCATCATAGTACGCGCCAGCGATCTACAGTGCGGAAGCTAGACGCCCGCCCCAGCCCCAGCCGCTAACTCTGACGCTCCTCTCTTGTGCGGCCGCCTCGTCAGTCAGTGAGGCTCTCCGCGCTGCCTTCCATCTCTCGGCCGCTCCTTCTTCTTGCTCGCGCGCTCGTCTCCTTTGCTCGACCCCTATGTCCTCTTGGACTCTCTAGAGGGGGAGGTGGTGGAATTGTCCAGGATAGGCAAAAAGGGGCCGCCAAGACCGTGTGCTCAGCAGGCTCGACAGGAGGGGCCTAGACTCCGACACCACTATCCTCTAAGATCGTTGTCGATTCCGTACGAAGACTGTCGCTGTCAGTTCCTAAATAGTCGCCATGTCCACCGGAGGGGCTGGTCGGGCTAGCACTCTCAACTCGAATCTTCCAGGCACTGTAAAAAACACTCAAGCGAATCTTTCCGCTCATAAACTGTCAAACCCATTTTCCTCTCTATAGCCGCATCTTCGGACTCAGCAATCGACTTCTGCATCCACGGCTGGATATTTATGCAGAAGAGTGGCCATTTGCTCTCTAGTTTTTGTACCCTTGGCAAGGCGGGACCAGTGTCGGAAGAGGGGCTGTGGCGAGAAGGAGGTTGGGGCTGTGCCTACTATCCGGGATGACTCGACCGTGTAGTGTCAGTGGATCCTGTGTATCTGTGCAGGCCTGGGCTCTCCGTATCAGCAAGATCATCAGCCAGTGGTTGGAAGCTCTGGAAGGGCCCTCTACTTGGGGCCAACCATTAGCCTCGCTTTGATGAGCCACTTCACGATGCCCTAGCGTGGGTCGTCAGCTGATCTACGCGCCATATTGGCACACCTTCGGACTAGCAAAGGGCCAAGTCATGCAGCGGGAAGGGGTAAGGTGGTAGTGACCTTGAATGCCCTCTCGTTCTGGATACTGCCTGGTAGAAGCCTATGGAATTCTAACCCGAATCCGGCTACATCGCCTCCATTCAACACCGGATCGATCCCAATAACGATGTTTGTCAGCAGCTATGGGAAAAGAGGCAGTGACGGACAAGAAGCTAAAGGAACTTTGGGGGGTTTGACACGTGGGTTGGCCTTCCTTGATGGGCCCCCTTCTGCCAGGTACCGCAATCGGGCAACCCTCTCATCTACTGACAGGTGTTGGCAGGGCCATCCACCTCTTAGTGCTCTCTCATGTGCGGGCTCACACAAAATTGGTCATCCTTGACTATCTGCCACCGTTATGCTAGACTCGGTGGTTAGGGAGGGTCCGAGAAGCATCAACTCTCGCCGGTATAGAAACCGGCGGATGGATTGGCAAGGAGAATGTCAACAGTCAACCCCGGACTCGGACCTGCTCCAGTGGGGGGCCTGTTTTAGCGGGGGCATCTCGCCTATCGATCTGTTGAGTCGAAGTCGCTCGTTGGATGTGTAGAACTCTCGGACCATTTATTCGCTGTATCGTCCCAACGGACGTGCTGTCCACTCTAAGCGATGTCTGGTGAAGAGATTGTGGATCTCAGGCATCGATGTAAGGCTCCCTGTAAGTACCCGCCGCTCCAAAGTTAGTGTTCGAGTCATTACTCTTTATCAGTGAGGAACTTGGCATCAGAGTAGACTTGAAACTGGTCGTCGACACACCACCGGTTGGGCTGGTCAGTGGCTGGGATGGGGACGTGAGCTGGTGAGACGGATGTAGAGTCTGAACTGTCAGCCTCATCAGACGAGGCCAACGCTGCAGCGGTGGCGGGTGCGGGTACCTCAGCAGAGCCAGAGGCTTCCTCCAACCAGGATACTCCTAAGGAGCCAGACGCTCCTTCCTCATTTGTGGCTGACCCAGAGGGTGTGCCAATCAGTGTGCGCTCCTCATCAGACTAGGAGGCAGTGACTACGCCGGACGCCACCTTTTTGGGTGTGGCTTTGGGAGCACGCGCAGCACGGGAAGGGGTGGAAGTTCCTGGGGGCACGTACTCAGGGTCACGCTCATCATCAGAGTTGATGACCATGCGGGCAGATGGGGTGACAAACTTCGATCGCCCGCGTGCGTAGGTGCGGTCTTGCTTGGGTGCCATAGTAGATAGTACCTGTAAAGGGTCAATATTAGTACGAGTAGTGGCACACAAGAAGGCAAAACCATACTAAAAAACATCGAAAATAGTCGGTCATGGCTATTATTGACAATGTAAACACACGACGGGCCTGCTGGGTGACGGCTCGTCGTGGGCTATGACGTACCGTCAGGAGGTCTGTTCGTGTTTTACTTGTTCTGTGTATATATAAAGAACTGAAGGCGAGTCTCTTACTAGTATGACGGTATAAGCAGGATTAGACGTATAGGTAGACGGTCAGTCGTAGGTGTCCGTCGTAGAACCCTTTTTTGAAAAAAATATGGAGACCCTTAGCAGAGGGTCTATGGAACCATCATGACGGCGTGGGATGACGGTCCGTCACATGTGTTGTGAAGGACACTTAGAAAAAGTGAGAGAGCATTTAGAAACAGTCTCTGACAACAGAACGGTTGTGCAGGACGGGACGTGTTGTGAAGACGACGGTCGTCGAATGATGTCTGTGGGAAACACTTGGAAGAAAAAAAGGACCCTTAGAAACAGGGTTCTGACAACCGGAAAGGTTCTGCAGGACGGATCGCGTGGAAGACGCGGTCCGTCACATGTGTCGTGGGGACAGGGTGCTAGGGCTTTTGCAACTAACCCTACGATGGACTTGTCGATCGGGGTCTCATTGAATGACAGTGACGCAACTAAGGGTTAACCCTAGAATCCCCGAAGCACCCACATCAACCTTGTAGTGTTTTGGACCTACCAGGTGTCTACCCAACTACCTAGGAAACATACCAATGCAAACGCATCCGATGTCTAGGTGAGTAAACATGGCCAATCGAACATTTGTAACCTAGGTAGACAGAATTGATTAAAGTAAAACAAAATACGATGATTTGAGGGGACTAAGCTTAATACTAACTAGGTAAACAAAAATTCAAGATAATGAGTATAAATTAAGACACATACCTTAGAAATGGAGAAAAACAACTTGCACAAGTACTAAGTAGCAAGAGAGCACTCCCAGCAGCAGTTTGCCACTGTAGATAACACTTTTGGGCTTGGGAGAATGGTTGAGAGGGCAATGATCGGTGGTGGTAGAGGAATAGATTGTGGAAGTTGAGAGGGAGGAAGCGTTTAATGGGAGAAATATGTAAAGTAATGGGGGTGAAATGAGGGTTGGGGGTTTAAACGGTCTGATTTTGAGAAAGGGTCAGCCGGAAGGTCGGGTCGGGTCTACCTCATTATCCCGGCCGATACCCCGACGACGGTCCGTCGCAGCGGTGACGACCCGTCGGTTGGATTCTGTCGTTTTGTGTGCCCTAGTTTCAAAATAACAGAAAAAACGTACTGTGTACTCCAAGCTTTGTTATCCGGGAGATGTTTTCTAATTTTCAGCGATCTCAGATAAGGACCATTCTCCATACGATCCACCTGCTAGTACTGTCCGACACGCTTGTTGTATCATCATATCCAGCGATAGAATATTCTGTCAGTGACTCATCATAATACGTGATTTGGAGTGAATCTATCCCAAGAAATACTAACTGACTCTCCTGGTAGTGCAACAAAGGTATTCACTCTGTCTTGTGGTTAGTTTCTTGGAGACCGGGATAGTAGCGTGCTAGAAGACCTCCTTAGTTGATTTCCAAGTAAAGATGGAGTGTATGGGAGCTTAGTGAACCAAAAGTAGTCTCTCCGTAAAGTGAGAGAGGAAACACTCTGAGACCTATTACATCTAAATCCAATCAGGCCTCCCTTGCACAACGTTACAAACTGCCTTGACCGGAGGCTATATGGGCAGTTGTGGATACTCAGAAGGTTGAGCCCTGAAACAAACCGCTGCAGGAGCATTTTGCATCAGACTATAGTACCACAAAATGTGTTGGGCTGGGGTTAGAGGAGCAACCAAAACAGTGGCCCATCCGAATCTGCCTTATGTTATAATAGCCCTCTGTAGTATGCTTGGGGCAGATGGAGCGGGGATTTTGTCCCCTCGTTGATGTCACCTTGGAGCATCGGGTAACATCTGACCCACATGAACATCAAACCGGGTGGGAGGTCTAGTTCGGATCCTCATCATTTATTCAAAGTTAGACTGATTCAATTGCGCAATGTACACCCTAACTCGTGATCGTAGGAAAAACAAGGGTTCTCTTCCTCTCGTGTATTTTCTGGCATACAAGGAGATGATTTGAAAGAAATCAAAAACATAAAACAAGGTAAAATCAAGAAACAAAGAAAAATATCAACTAAACTAGTATCAGTTCAGTTAATTAAAAGTTTATAGGTTCCCGGACAGCGGCGCCAAAATTTGATACGACTCAAAACTTACTTCTCAATAAGAAGTAAAGCGGCAGCCCGTTGTTTTGTCAAGGTACAATAACCCAAACTAGTGAGGTTGGGATGTTCCCACGAGGAAAATAGTCTAGACTTACTCAATTGTTATTACTATTGTTTGGTCAATGGACTTCCTTGTAAAGAAAAACAGTAAAAAGGGGGGGTTTCTAATATAATGAGTGAAATAAATAATGCAATGTAAGAGACACCTTAAAAGCTTTTGAATGTTGGATTTTAATCGATTAATCAAATTATTAACTAGGGTTTACGTGATTCCCTACAGGTTCCATTTAACTGATAATTCTAACTATACAATTTCTTTCCTAGTATCTTGCATGCAAAGTGATAAGTATGTATTTCTAATACTTGCCGGTATCTAGACAATCTCACTCCGCACTTAGGTCCGACTAAGTGTGTTGCTACCTAACCTTATCCTTACATCATATTAAGCATCATATTCGATAATTGACTAGGTATTATTCGTACCAATCAATAACTAGCCATTCAGATAGTAGTATACTAAAATCTATGTTAATACTTCTTTTCCATTATGTACTCACTTGGTCCGGCAAGTAGCATTAAGGCGAGGTCATAAGTGGTCATACGTTAAAAGACTTCTAGCGACAGAATTTATCTAATTACATGCAAGCACTATTCTAGAATTGTTATTTTAGTTAGGGTTCTATCTCATTATTTCCCCATGGTTCCCAGCAAACCCTAGTTATGAGATGAGTGACTCATGGCCATAAAGACAGATTCGCAAATATATTAAATAAGAGTCATGTACTTACTTCAAGAGAAAGAAATAAAACCGAAAGTTTGCTTGATATCACAACAAATCACCAAAATCAATGATAATCCAAGTCTAACAATAATACAAAGAGTCTAATAATATGATGTCTAACTATCAGGTGTCTAACCTCAAAAACGAGGTTTTTCGATAGAGTATATTATAAAAAAACAAAAACCAATTAAACATGGTTCTAATAGCTGGAAATCTGCCAAAACGCGGCCGAGTCGGAAGGACCCGCGACGGACCGTCGTGGTGCACAACGGACGTCAGGTCACAAACGGACCGTCATGGACTCCGTCGTCCCATACTTGTGAATTTCTTTGCTTGCTCTTGCATTCCCTCGACGGCAAGTATGACGGAACGGCATAGGCACAACGGTCCGCGGGGTCTTCGTTCAAAAATACTTTCAAACTCTTGGAATCTGGGTACTGGGATTACTTCTTCTCAACTTCACGAACAAAAAACTGCAGACGGACCGTCTAGCCACAACGGACCGTCATAAGCTTCGTACTTACACACTTGGGCAGACTTCATTATTTTCCTCAGGCAGCGGCACTTACGCTGCCACCTACGGGACCGTCAAAGAACGACGGACCGTCATATGTCCGTATTATGTGGTCTTCTTTGCATTATTCGCTAAATTCCGGATTAGCTTTGGACAGATTTCCTGCAACACAGATAAACGTATATAAAATTAGCACAAAAAAAGGCGTTTTTGGCACACACTAAATTAAGGAATAGGAAAAAGTATAATTACACGTGAAACCACGGTTATATCAATTACTCACCTACCAACTTGGGGGGGGTGAGAGAATTATAAGATGAAACAATCAGTTAGTAATTTTCTTGCTTGTAACAGTTTCAATTAGTTAAAAGTTGTTAAGTTAAAGTAAGTTAGCAAAGTTGTTATAAATCACGAGAATTGTTAGTAGTTAGTAGTTCTTATATATATGTATATTGTAACTTTCTTCTTCTGAATTCACATTCAATACAATTCACAAGTTTTTCTGCTCTCAATTCAGTTTTACTCCTCTAGTTGAGTCATCAATGGTGTCAGGAATGAAGCTCATCAATGGTGCTAATTTTGTCAGACACCCATATTGTTTTTATATTATAGTAAACTATTTGAACATTAAAAATCTATATGTAATATACATGTACTTAATGCAATTTTTGGGGTTTGACAATATATAACATATGTATTGCGGATTTGTGGTAATCTATGTTCTTATTTTATGGGCAATGAGATATGAAGAAAGTAGAGGTTATCGATCGGATGAAATCAATAGCTTCTTTGCGAAATTATGTATTATTTATTTTAAATAATTTTTAAAAAACTTAATACTTCATAGAAATTGATATGAAGAACTCATTAACTTTAAATTATGAATCCTCTTCTGAATAACCATGAGATTAGACTATTTAAGGACAAAGATACCTTTTATGTAAGAAATTCTTATATAACAGTAATAACTCATTATTACTATTAATTACTTAGAGCATTAGTCAAAAAGAATGCCACTAGTATAAACTTATTTAATAATCTGGGTATAACAATTTATTAAAAAAAAATCTAAAATAAAACATTTAATAACATAGATTACCAATATCCTTAATCAAGAAGCCCATTCAATCTAGTAATTAATGTAAGTATACTCTTTTAGTTTAAGGAATTGATACTAAGCAATCAAAAAGGAAGATTCTAGTAGAAAAAGAATGCCACAAATGCATGTTTACCATCGTAATAAATAAATATGTCCCTTAATTTCGCTTTAATTAATATTTTTATCCTTCAACTTTTAATTTACATAAATATATACTGAACTTTATAAAATTAACAAATAGACACATTCTTTCTAAGTGTCGTTCTACATGCCAATTTTATGTCCTATATGGCGTCCACATGTATTATGTCACGTAGTACATATATATTTACTTATTTAATTTTATACATTTTTTATCATCTATTTATACTTATTAAAAGTTGGAGGGCATAGATATATGTTAAAATTAAATTAAAGGACTTATTAAAGGGTTTATATAATAGTTAAGGAGTGTGGTATTCAAAAAAAAAATTTGCTCATCTGTTTAAATTTGTGTTTTCCTTTTAGAAAATATTCTAAAACACCTTACAATCAACTGTTATCATTTATGTTTTGGGGGAATTGAAATCAATGGAGGTAGAAAATAGTAAAAAGGGTAGAATTCGGGTGGTAGATGTGATATCAATTTGCAATGACACTATTGCATCACTCAGTATTCCGAATTGAAGGTACTTAACTTATCTTTTTTTATTTTTCGTTAAATGTGTGCGATCGTAAATTTAGAATTACGATGACATATGTTTTATTCTAAAACAGGATATTTTCTTATTTTCTTTTCTTGATCTAAGATTTTATGTAAATCAAAACAGACATCAAATGAATTAAAGGGCCTTCTGAATTTAATCAAGTATAACTATATCAAAATTTAAACAAGACAATTGTTCTTTCCATTATCTATTTAATGATTTTTTACTGTACAAAATCATGAAGTATTATATATGTAAAACTAATTTTAACATAAAATCTATATATAATATGCATTTAATTAATGCAATTTTGGGTTGGTCCAATTTTATAACATATGTATTAGGTTATGTTGGTATCTATGTATTACTTTATGCGCAATGAGATATGACGAAAGTAGAGGGTATCGATCCGATGAAATCAATAACTTCTTTGAGAAATTCTGTATTATTTATCTTAAATAATTTTTTAAAAACTCAATAATTCATAAAATTGATATGAAGAACTCATAAATTTTAAATTATGAATCCTCTTATGAATAATCAGGAGATTAGACTATTTAAGGACAAAGATACCTTTTAATTAAGAAATTCTTATATAATAGTAATAACTCATTAATAATATTTTTAATTATAGAGCAGTTAGTCAAAAAAGAAGCCAC
The DNA here is from genome assembly GCA_027704765.1 of Solanum habrochaites. Lineage (NCBI taxonomy): Eukaryota > Viridiplantae > Streptophyta > Magnoliopsida > Solanales > Solanaceae > Solanum > Solanum habrochaites. Next base: position 71,468,481 of record JAKWJA010002495.1, read on the forward strand.
TAGTTATAAACTGATTTAATAATCTGGGCATAACAATTTATTAAAAAATCTATAAAATAACACATTTAATAACATAGATTACCTATATCCTTAATCAAGAAACCCATTCAATCTAGTATTAATGTAAGTATACTCGTTTAGTTTAAGGAATTGATACTCTATTTTTAGCAATAAAACTTAATTAGCCTATTTAAATATATATTTTTACTCTGATTATTTTTATTGATAACCAATTTTTCTTTCAAGAGTCAAGCTCCCAGGAACATGCCTAATATTATAAATGTATTTTTTTCATCAAATTGATATAATAAAATTATAATATATAGTAATTTTTGTATAAATTTTATCTTCAAAAAAATATCAAAATAATTTAATTAAATTTAACTTTAAAAGTTAGTCAAACTGACTCCAAGTGCAATAAGACAACTAAAAGAAATTGAGGAAGTGTATTCACTTCATCTAATTAATTTCTTTAATTCTTCATCAAATGATTTTTAAAATATTTCTATACGTAATAGTAATAATTATTTGTTCTTTTTGTATGTTTATATAATAATAAAATTGCTTTGTTTAATTCAGTTATGACAGTGAATAACATAGAAGTTGCTTTGGGTGGCCTTAGATGCAGTGGCCTTTCATTTGATCTTTTGCTCACTGATATCCACATGCTTAATATGGATGTCTTTCAATTTCAACAAGAGATAGCTAAGGAATTTGACATTCCCATTTGTTGTAAGTTTATAATTCTTTATATTTCTTTATGAAAATTAAAAAAAAAATATCGTTCTTTATTGATAATTCTAAACTCATAATGATTCAAATTATATATACTATATTATATACTCCCTACATCTCATTTTATGTGATATCAAAAAAAATGTCCCACTTAATATTAAAGATAGTACTCTAATATATTTATGATGTGGGAGAAAATTGAGTTTAATTTTTAAAGCACAATTTGGCAAACATTCCAAAGTCTCTATTATTTCTTGAACTCCGTGTCTGGTCAAATGTTGTCACATATAATGGGACGGAGGGAGTATGAAATAGCGACTAACCCTAATAATACTATGTATGATTTATAGAAAGAAATTAAAGATATGCGGAATAGGAATTAATCTAGAATGGAATTACATAGGGATTTTTATACGGATTAGTATGAAAATTTGCAGGAGAATAAGTTACATGCAGATTTTCATACTAATCCTTAAAAAACCTCTCGTAATTCACATTTTACCTATAGTGATCTATTAAGCATCCTTTTTGCTCTATTTTGTTCTAATTGTATGACTTAGATCTTTATCATTCAATGTGATTGCCAGTTATGTCAAATGATAAGAAAGACAGTACACTTGTCAAAGGACTAGACAATAGAGTTGTTTTCTTCATACTGAAGCCCATAACACAAGATGGTATAAATTATTTATGGAATTATGCAACCTCATTTGGAAAGAAGAAGCATAAAGGAAAACAAGTTGTACAAGTGTTTGAAGAAAACACTAATGAGAAAATCATCAATGAGGTAATTGATATTGAATCTTCGTATTCCGTTAGTAAAAAGGATAAATCTATCAGAAAATATGACGATGTTGAAAATAAAAACTATTCATCTCAAACGAGCAAGAGGGAAGTAATAAGGTAATACCCTTTTGGGAGGGATACCTTCCACAACAAATTGTGGGAAGTTGTCATATAACCCACTTGGTTTTTTTGTGGGGAGGTGAAAAGTAAGTCTTCTATTACATAAATTATTCGATAATTCAGGGTTCATTCAGATATATCTATGGGTAAAACACACATAAAAATGTGATTTTCGATAGAGCCACCTTTCATCATTATTTAGCTAGATTAAAATTTTAATTAATCTGTTTCGTATGTTGTAGGTACTTGACATATACCCCTTTTTTTATTCAATAATGCATGTCCACTTTTCAATATTTTGTCACCATTTTATAATTTTCTTATATTTATATTAACAAGGTTATTATATAGTTTTTCATTGAAAAATTATATTATTTAAATGGATTAAAATTTTAATTTCATGCATGTATATATTGTAGGTACTTAAGTGACTCGGCTATTTCTCACAAAATGGTCTATTTTTGGTATATTTTAAAGTTCCTTAGTAAAAATTTTCCCTCCATCACTGGCTTGTATATATATTCAGATTGAGGGTAAACATAGGAAATAAAACATAGATATATATATAGATACAACACGAACACCTACCATCAAATCAACCTCACCTTCCTCTCCTTCCCTAACCTCTCCAACACACCATGCCCCAGCGCTTCCACCAGGCACCCTAAAAAACGCACTCCTTCCATCCCCGCAAGGCCGCACACCTGCCACATCCCAAAGCCATCCGAAACATCTTACCCCCCGCCCACCACCCCCGTCACCCACACCCTACCCCCTATGACAATAACCATCATCACCCCACCCCACGCCACACGACACGCCCCACCCACTAAAATCAACCAATTAACCTCATTCCCCTCTCAACACCCCCCCACACCCTAACCTCCTACCATCGCACCCGACATCTACTACCACAACGCTAACATTACTACCCCCATCCCCCCGTCCCCAACCTCCCCCACCACACTCCCTACACCCAACCAAAAATCAATTCTCTGCCAACCACACCCCCATTTCTTATCCCCCCCCATCATCCAATACGCATTCCTTCCTACTAAACCCACCACTCTACCACAATCCCAAGTAATATACTACGAACTCCCCCCCCCGCGCCCTATCCAGTTGCCCCCTGCCAACCCCAAACTCACCCTACCCCCGCCCCTACTCCCCACAAGCACCCCTATACCTAGCCTCGCCGTACCATCACACCACAAAACATATCCCAAACCCCACTCAGCATACCTCCCCCCGACCACGACCCCCTCTTCTTCCACAAAAAACACCCAAAAACAACCACGACAATACCACACCAACCCCCCAACCATCCCACACCCCCCCCCCCCTCGCCTCCTGCAACATCAATCCTCCCCACAATACCCCCCCACAACGCCAAGCCCACCCCTCCCCGCCTCTTTTCTCTCTTACTGCAATATCAGCCCCGAGATTACATCTCCCCAAACTCAACTGAGTCCTCTCCCACCTCCCACAATTCTTCTACAAATGCCCCCCCCTCCAAAACTACCACCACATAACCGATCTTATACACGGTAAACCCGATCATCACCAGTCCCACTCACCCTCTTAACTCTCTCCCACCCCCGCATCCCCACCCCCAGAACCCATACATCCCCCAGCACTACGAAACCCATAACCCAAGGCCCATCACACCCTATCAACACCGCCTATCGAATCGTACCCACACACTCCAAACCCCCAAAGTAACCCCCTCCGTACCACCTACAATAAATCACCCCTACCCTCAACCCACACAGAAGAACCCCTCACCCATCCCATCCCCACCCCGCACAACCTACCTGTCCCAACCGCCCCCACACTCCACCCCTTAATCCACCACATCCTACATAAGACACTCCCCCTTAAAACCAGCTACCCCACCTCCCCACTCCTCAAACATCCTCAAATTGCACCCGCCCTGCGATACCCGCTAAACCCAACACCACATCATCTACCATCCCAACACCACTGAACATCACCCCCACCCCTATTACACCTCAACCGCTCCCTCCCCACTAATCTCCTAAAAATCCCACCAAACTCCAGCTAGCCACCCCAAGACTCGCCAGTCACACCCTCATCACACCTACTCAACCCCCCCCACAACCCCAACTCACCCAAAACGCTCTCAGTAATACCACCCACCTTGCTAGTTATACAACAAACAACCCAATAACCGCGACTACCACCACCAGACACACAACCCCAAAGCTCCTCCACTACAAACCACCAAACAATTCCTAACCCCGCCCCACCCGTACACACCCCGCCCACCCTTTACCGCACAAGACCACACGCCCACACCACCTACACACCGTCTAACCACTAGCACCACCCATCCCCTCCCCACCTATACCCAACGTCACTAAGATCCGGCTATCACACCCAACCTAACCAAACCCAAACCAATATCCCATCGACCCCGCGCCCCCGACCCCCACCAACCCAACCACGACAACGATAACCAACTAAACACACCCCCACCCACCCTCACTATCTCACATGACGATCCAACCAAACCATTCTGCCAATAATACCTGTCACAACAGATGCATCTACACCCACCCACGTACCACCTACCCACATCACCACACACGCCACAACCCTCCAACACCCTCCCCCACCCAACCTGAGCAAACAAAGATAGCCACCCCCCTCCCCAAACCCTTCTTCCGCACACCTCTAGCACCGCAATCCCACCCAAATATCCCAAACTCACACCCCAATCACTACACCGACACACCCCCACCCACCTTCCCCTCCCCACACCACCCACTTTCCCCGTCTAGATCCCCACTCCTCACCGATACACCATCCCCTCCCATACCACTCCCACCCTAACCCCCGACATCCCCTAGACCCACTGCCCAACACTCCCTGTCTCCCAACGGCAACAATCATTGCACTCTTCCCCATCCAGCTTCACCAACCCCCCAACTACCCCCCCACAAAAACCCCCCACCCCCCCCTGACCACCCCTATCAACCCCCCTAACACCCAAAATAACTCCCATCCCCCTCCATACAACAGCCGTAAGCAAGCCAACGCCCCCTCCGCGCCACCCCCCCTATTGTATCCACCAATCTTTTCTCGTCCACTATAACATTAACCCACAATACCTCGCTTCCATCCCCCACCCCAACTGAAACCTATCCCTACCCTTCGCGCTCTTTCCACCACTAACACCGCCCCCTGCCACCCCCCCCCCCACTATCGCCCCCATCCCAGAGCACATCAACCGCCCACCCAGCCCCCACAAAACACCAACCCCAACCACACATCCCCCCCTCACTCCCCCACCCCCGCGCACCTCCAAATCGCCTCAATACAACCCCTCACCACCCCTACCACATCCTCCTCCCACCACCCACTCAATCTAAATAATATACGCCCCTCTAACACCACTTACCCACCGCCAACCCCGTCTCCCCTCCTCTACTCCCCCGGATTCCCCCCACACCCATTATCAACCACCACCCCCTCAGAAGCTCCCCACCAACCCCGTCTCACTCTTCACCACCCCTCTCACCTACATCATACGACCCCATATCTGCCTCGCCAAAACTCCCCCCCACCCAGCCCCCCTCCCCCCTCCCTCACTACACCCACAACAAACAAACTACTACTCTCCATTCCCCTCCTCGCCCTCACCACCAAGGACAAAATGTTACCCTTCCCACCCTTCACACACACAACTACACCCATACTACCCCACACAACCACCCCACGCCACCTCGCTCCACCCACGCCCCCCCCACACCCCTACAACTTAACTGACCATCCCCTCAATCCCCCAAACCCCCACTCTCGCTCCACACAACCCACCCGCCCCAGCCCATAACCACACGCTCCAACCGACACCCACATTCTCCATCGACGGCCAACTCGAACGCATACCCTAACCACTCCCCGAACTCACGCATCCACTCCCGACCAACCACCCCCTTTATTCAGTAATCCAAACACAACCATCCTCCCCCGCCCCACACCTATCTCAACTACCCTTAACCAGCCCATCACATCATCCCAAACTCCTACTCGCCTCTCCCCCACTACCACAGACCCGCCACCCATCGCACACCACACCCCCCTTCCACCCAACCTATACCCATAACCACCCAGCCCTACCACCTTGTAAGTAGTCCCCCTACGTCCTCTCCTCCATCCCCCACCTCATCTCGTAATTTCCCATTTCATACGCGAACCCACCCCATAGTCCCACCAATAACATACCCCTCACTCGCCTCTCCCCATCTCCCACCACCTCCTTTTCCCCCCCTCGCCCCCCTCCTCCTCCCGCGCCCCTCCTCCCCTTCAGACAACCCAAACCCCACCCCCCACCCAACATGCTTTATCACATACACAACCTATCGAAACCCAAGCCCCGACGACAAACAATACCGCCCCCCCCCAACAACCTAGGCAAACGACGCTTAACCCCACATTCGCAAGCACTATTTATACATTAACCTCTCCCCTATCGGCCAAATCCCTTTATAACTACACCAGCAACGTATTTCAAAAAACCCCAAACACATCTTCACCAACGCTTTAACCCACCACCCACTACCCCACCCCAATCCACCTACATCTACAGCTCACAATCAAAACCGAAATCAACTCACACATAACTCCCTCCCACCTCCAACACTCCCGCCGCAAACCACTATCCCCCCCCAATACCCATCTCCTCCACCCACACCAACACGCCACCACGCTCCTCACTTCCTCAAACACAACCCCCCCCCCCACCGCGTATTCCCCGATCCCACCTCCTTAGCTTCTACCACCCCAATGAACTGTTATCACCCCACCACTCGATCAAACAAACTCATCATAAGAAAATTAATCTCCGCACTCCTACCACAACAAAGGGTACAGAGAACCTAGCACCCTCCCAACCAACCCTAACTACACCAGAGGGATCTTCCACATCCTACCACTAAATCCCCCCCTTCCTACAACCCAGCCCCCCCTCCTCCGCCCAGTCGAATACCCCCCCCACACTCACTCACTACGACCAACCAAACCCACCACAAACAGAACATCTACTCCCCCATCGGATCTCATCTCTCTCCCAATCTCACCCCACAGAACTACCACACCCTCCCAACACTATCAGCTGCGCGGACCCACATACTCACCCCCCCTCACACCCACTCACATTAGTATCCCACTTCCTAACCATCATGCGCACCCATCCCATCTCCCCACCACTACATCCCAACCCTGCCACGAAATCCACCTAACAACTCGTACCAAAGGCCAACATAGTGACCCAAATGTTCCTCCCCTCACGAACACCTATAACAACACCCCATACTCCACACTCTACACAGCCGACCACCCCACCCACTTCTAACCCACCAACCTACCATACCCCCACAATTACCCCCTTACATTCCACTAAACCTCAACCCCCCCCCAATATCCAAACTCCCGCCCCCCCCTTTAATAACTCCATCGCCCCCCCCCCACCATAACCACCCACACTCTACATCCCCTCTAAGTCCCTAGTCTCAACGCGCCAATTCCTTCTGCGTTTCCCACCACCATTCCACGACAACAGTACACCCCACCATACCTTGAACACCCACGCCAACTCTTTGCCACGCCAACCTCTTTTCCTGTATCTACATTTCTATCATCTTTCTTTTCTACACCTAGATTTGAATACAACTGCCACTCCTTATTAATCCTATAATAGAATATATAAGTAATAATGTTATATATAATATATATATATTTGTTAGATTATTTAGTATTATTATTAGTTTTGGCAGATGCTTGTCCCAAAAAAGTAATGTCAGAATATCTGAGCTGAGAAAAAAAAAAAAAAAAACAGATTGCTAGCCACCTTCCAGGTTTAATTTTTAATTAATACCTTTGGATGTTTTATATTTTCTATCAACCTCTTTTTACTTTTTAAAAGTCACAATATTTATCATTTTAGGAATTTATGTGATAAATTCACATATAGAAAATAAATATTATTTTTTGAGATGAAAAGAGAAAAATACTAAATATTTATCTTTGTACACTTTGCAGAAATATCGTTTGACCTTGGATAAAAACCCTAATCCAGAAGTGGTTTTGGGTTCGAGTAAAACCGCATCTGGTAATGCTAATCAATTATCAATAAGAACTGACAATATTTCAGCTTTAGCTCCACAAGTTATGACAAAAAATATCAAAATGTTGGGTCCTGTGATACTGAGCTGATCTTCGAAACTTCAGGGCCTGATTATGGAAAGATGAAATTTTCTAATAGATTAAGTAGACCATCTGTAATCAGAGCCTTGTAAATTGGTACGTAATTCTGATTTAGATGTTTTCTTCTTTATTTTTCTAGTATTCTTTTAGGTTTAGAAAGTTATAGCCTTTCTAACGTTTAAATATTGATGATTTTAGTGCTTACAAAACCAACAGACTGGAAGGAGATAAATCTATTAGCAAATTATTATAATATCTTACAAATACATAGTGTTAAAGTAATATTATTAAATCTTCATATAATTTTTTTTTTATATCTTATTTCATTATGTAGCAAGAATCATGAATGGTATTAATGCTGATGGAAATAATCGTTACAACTGAATGTTCTTCCAACTTCGAATTTGGAGGTTAATTGTTATATATCTGTCTATTGTCTGAAAAATATTTAATTTATGAGAGTTATGTAAAATTTAGGGTACTTAAATATATGCTAATATGAATACACATGGTAATAGTAAATACGCTTGTAATTTTGATGTATTATTTTAATGTGTAACAAGAAAATTACGGAGGTGTTATTACAAAGAAAAAAAATATTACATATTCCCTATATTTAAAACTTAGAGGTGTTTTTCATATATTTATGTTTGATCAACGAGGAGTATTATGAAAATAAAAATTTCTAGAGTTAAAGGTGGATGGATCGACTCATCAAATTAAAATTGAAATAGGATCCACACAAGAAAAAATACTTGAATTAAGAAAATAATACACACTATTATTTTTCTCTGATTTTCAAATAATTTGATTGGTTAATTTTTAATTTCTAGCGTTTTATTTTATTTTACAGCAAGGAAAATATGCAAGTATTACTGCAGAAGAAAGACCATTGCATTCCAGTAATGTTTCTCCAAATTTGGCCACCTCAGGTAGTTTTGCAATAACTATATTTGGTAATAGATAGATATTAGTTCATCCGCTCTTTTTTTTAGTTGTCATAATTTTTTTGAGTGTTCGGATGATCTTTAAGATATATCTTAATTATATTGATATGAAAAAAAAATTTGTAGTGTATATTACTTTTTAGATAGTCTGTTAAATATTAAAAATTTTATTTTAAAATCTAAATAATGTAATCTCTTTAGCTTTAAAAATTAAGTAAATTAACTCTGAAAAAGATCCAATATGACAACTCTAAAAGGAACGCAGGAGACTCTAGGGCAACTTAGCAACTAAAAAGTAACGAGGGAGTAAGGATATTTTGAAAATATAATTTGATAGTTAAGCAAAATGAGAAAATTTGTACCAAAAATCATGATAAAAAGTAATTTTCTTACATTTTGGTAGAACCAAATGATCAAGTTTTGTATATGAAATTAAGTCTATGTGGGTCATATTGTTTTTTTTTTTTTTTTTTTAAAAAATAACTTTGATATATTGAAAATCAGAATTATACTCTTCTTCGTTCATTTTATATGGCACACGGAACAAGTTTAAGAAATAAGAAGACTTAAAAGGTTTATCAAATTATCCTTCAAAACACTTACATCAATTTTATCTCTCCTCATAAATGTATGAGAGTACTATTTTAAATTAAATGGGACCAATAAGGAAATGTGACATTCTTTACCATATTATAACTTTTGGAAATTACTTAGAAACATTTTGCATATTGTTTGTGTCTCTTTTGCTATGTAGCACGAAATCTATGGAGGTGGTTATGCAGAGGATTGCATTGTTTCGATCATCTTGATGTTCCCTCAAATTCAAGTTTGGGGTAATTTTTCATACTCTGCATTTGGTCAATGAACATTTTGCTATAAAGTAAAGAAATTGAGAAGTTTGTCGACACTATATTTTGTTACACACAAAAAAAACGAAAATTCAAAAAACGATATTATTTTTATAAAACATACTTACCAAAATTTTGATTTTTAATTGCTTTATTTTACTATGCAGTCAGGAGATTATGAAAGTTTTACTGCAGAAGATTGTTCATTCCTCAATAGTCTTTTCTTGGATTATGAACTCGAGGTAGTTTCTTATAGACATTTTGTATGTTAGCTCACAAAGCATTATTTTTTGAAAGTACAATACCAGAGTTGAGTAAATTATGGCGTACATGTCTGGAATGGTAGGACCGTCTAGAATAACACTAAAGAGATTTGAATTTTCTCCTATCAGATTATCCATTATTCTATTATCCACCATATATCCATAGTATTTTCGATTTAATAGTGGTCTTGTTTGTGACGCTCCTTTAGCAGTAGGTGGCGCAACTGTTGATCATTTTCAAATTTTATTTTTTTGAATGATAAACCTACTCTAATACAAATTGAACTGTAACAACCTATTTGATACAGGAATGTCGGTACTTGTAATTACTTTAATGGAACAGTAATACGAAAAGAGCGACAAACATTATTGTTGAAAACCCTTCGGTTTAAGGAAGAAAAAACCACAAACCTACGAGTGTAGAGTTTTCAACAACTCTTCACTAACTTCAAGAGTGGTTTAGATTACAACTCTATTTAATCTAACAGAATAGGTCTAGTACTCAACTCAAACGAATTTTAAATATGAATTGGTATCTCTTCTCTCCAAGAAGGTCAGACTGGCTTTATAGTGACAACTCTCACACACTTATTTCAAACATAGAACGATTACAATCTAATAACAATTCAAGTCACAAAAAACAATAAACCTATAAAATGAAAACTAACTATAGTTCCTTCTTTCTTGGTGCTCACCTACACTTCTGCCTTTTGTTGAAAAAAACAATAGTCAGTGTACTCAAAAAAGCATTATCTTTATTGGACCCATGCAGATTCAAACTCTATTTTCGTGCTGCACCCTCTCTTCCTACTTCATTTTTGTTAACTAACCTTCAGTACTTGATCTAATTTAGTAGCCATCAAAACTATATTTACTGAAAATATATTGACCAGATGTCCATTTGTCTATGTTTCACCGTAGAATATTATATTATGAAGTTATAATTATAAACTTAATTGAAACAAAAAAAAGGTTTGTATACACTATCAGTTTCTTTTCAACCACTTCACTTCCCCAGTCAATTAGCGAAGAAGACTTACCTTCGATTTGAAAGTCTTCCCAAGTAGTTGGACAAATAAGTTGTCAATTTTATGTTTTCTTAAATTTTTTGTAGAACAAAAATGATAGATTTTTGTTATATGAAATTGAAATTTAAACTTTGTTGAAAGATATTTCATAGTAGTGCCATCAAAAATATCATAACTTGTTTAATCAATGATTGCAAATAATGTCAATAAATATTTTTTATAACTTTGTTCTTTTATTTCAATCATTGTGTAGCAAGCTAATCATGAAGGTCTTAATACAAAGGAAAGGATCGCTTCCAACTTCGTAATGATTCCCCCAAACACAACAAGTGAGGTGACTGCTGTCTAGTACCATTGTTATTTAATTTTTTTCTTAGTTTTGTCGTATATCAAGTTCTACTTTTGTTATATAAGAAAACTAGTTAAATTTGTGTTGAATAAGATAATCTAAAATTGTAAAATCAATATTTACTCAGTAATTTGCACAAATAGTGTTGAATAATATTTGTCAAAAGTGTACTTACAACTTTTGGTGTCATTATTTCATAGATGGAAAAAAAAAATTAATGCAGGTAGTAGGTATTATTATATATTAAAACATGTCTTTCTCCGTACTAGTTATCTTACAATTTAAAAGCTTTGATAGTTTTTATAGGGTCGATGTTTGGTCAGAGAATATTATATTCTAAAAAAATATTACAAAGAGTTAACGGGGTTTGAGGGCACTCTGCCTCTGACATTGTTCCATAGTTGGCTAATACTGTTTAGACTTATCTAAAACCTTGCCCTAACTATGCAAGGGGCCTTGAAACAGTTTAGTAGATATTTCCCTTTGTTGATCATCCTTGACTAGAGACATAGTATGATCATGAGGAGCAGATAATATAGTAGCTTGATCGGACGGTGTTAGCTTGGTACCTGATCTTGACAAAAAGTCTGCTACCTTGTTTGCTTGTCGGAAGCTATGTCTGATTGGTGGATTCCCCAACCTCTTCATAAGCAACCTTGAATGATTAATTTTTCTCATATAAATAGGTTGAGAATTTTCTAGTTCTTCTATTGCCTCAATTGAGTCTAGCTCAATTTCTATAGGGACAATAGAACAATTAACAACTAATTTTAAACCATTAAGAAGAGCTTTTATTTCAGTGAATCTTTGGGTAGTGATGTTACGGTAAACACTCATTACCAATTGCCATTGTGATCCCTGATAACTCCTCCAAGTACCTCCCTTATTACAAACTTTGAAAAGGAGTCGTTTGTGTTTAAGTTTGAAAGATCCTACCTGGGGTGGGGGTGGGGGGAACCATCTAATTCTAACGAGGTCGGATGATTCAGGATCTTGCGCCTGATGAGTATAATGTCGGTATTATGTCATTTTATTATTCACCAGGGTAGACGGTAGGGATGCGTTTTTGTTGTTGAAAATATTATGGTTTCTATTATTCCATAAACACCAAAGGACGATAGGGAAAAAATCCGACCAGTTGGATAGGTTGCTATGTTGCGGCAATTTATGATCTTTCAATGAGTTGAGCGAATGGGTGTGTGGCGAGATGTAGGGTGGGTGAGATATGGTTTCATCCTCTTGTTTATAGAATGTGCAAATGGATTCTGGGACAATGCCAAAGTGGTGAAAGTAGGGGTTGGTAGGAAGTCTATGATGTGCGCACAACCAAAGGAAAAATTTGATTTTGTTTGGAATTTTTTGCTTCCAAATCCAGCTATGATGAAACGGATTGGGAGGGGGTTGTTTCGGAATATGGAGGACGGGTTTGATGGTGAATAAACCATTTGGGTTGCCAATCCAGTAGTACTTGTCGTTGTTCAAAGGATCATGGTCTAATCTAATGAATTTCATTTTTTCCATGATATTCTGAGGGATGTGAAGGTTAAAGAGTGTTCCAGTTGCAGTTAGTATTAGAATTGTCCCAAATAGAAGAAATAGTACCATTTTAATCTTTCAATATAAGGAGACCTTGAACTGTCCGAGATCCATCTATGGTACCAAAGGCTAATAGATCTACCATTATTTGGGAATCAAGCAATATTATTTGAAAAAATAGATTTTACAGTAAGAAAATTTCTTACACACTATTATTTTACTCTTCACTATTTTGTCCTTTTTTTCCACTTTCCCTCCACTAGATAATAAGTGGATATAGTTGTATATTTGAGCCGAAAGAGTTTTCAAATAATTTGGTTGGTTAATTTTTAATTAAGTTATTTCTTATATTTTTGCATTACATAATTGATCAACCTTCATTCAGGTAGTTTCTCATATACATTTGTTCGTTAAATCATTGATCATTATATATTTAAAAAGTGTTTTTAGAGTTTGAACGAATTAAATAAGTTTATATATAATACTATTTTCTCTTCATTTGATATTCCTTTAAAGCATTTTTCCTTTTTTTTTTTTCTCGTTAATGAGTGAAGAAGATTGTATATTTAGAAACGAAAGGATTCAATTTAGCGTATTAAGTTTGATAAAAGTTGTTGATGAATTAATTATTTGGATTTAGGAAAAAAGATAAAACATGTATTGAAAAAAAACTTTTATTATGCTACCTAAGATAATTCAATAATGAGATTCAAAACTCTAACATCACTTGTGAAAATAATCTTAAATCAATATTTTTTCAACTTTTGATGTCTATTCAGGATGACTTCCTACTTTGCTATGATGACACAAATTTGGAGCCCAAGGTAATTTCTCACATACATATGTTTTATCATTGAGCATTACATTAATTTTCTTCCCCCAGTTAATCTTATAGTTACTTAGTGGAGATGGTCATTTATTTTGAGGTAAAAGAGTTTCCAAATAATTTGAGCAAATAGATTTCCGAGTACGGAAATTGAGTAAGCTTGTACACACTATTATTTTTCTCTTCACTATTTGTCATTTTTTTCCACTTTCCCTCTACTACATAATAAGTGGATATAGTTGTATGTTTTTAGCCGAAAGAGTTCTCAAATAATTTGGTTGGTTAATTTTAAATTAAATTTTTTTTATATTGTTGCTTAACACAAATGATCAATATTCAGTATCGAAATGTTCAATCGTTGTTGGTATAAAAATATTTCAATGAATGATTGATGGAAACTCAAAATTATCTCATAACTTATCAATTCTTAGTGAAATATTTGTCAATAAATAGCTAACAATTTTTGATGTCTGATGTTAGTAGTAGTAAATAAATAATTTAGAAGGTGTACTTAGAGATTACATCGTTCAACACAACTATGTCATTCATATTTGGACCTGTGTAGTTTTTTTAATATACCTAAATATGGTTAATAAAAATTATATTTTGAAAATATAATTACAAGAATAAGGTGATTAAACAAGTTGTCACACACTATCATTTTTCAGCATAATGAACTTTTTATCCAACTTTTCTCCAAATCTAATTGGGGAGATCACAAAATTGACTCCGTCCAATTAGTACCATTAGGCTCAAGGAAGCTTGACCCCAAAACAGCTCATGCAACAACAAGAATCACAAATATCATTAAGTCCAAAGAAGGGGTTCTCGGACAAGTATTAACCTCCTAGACGAGCCCAAACAAACAAATGGGTCCTATCTCGAAGCCCAAAAGTTTTTACAGCATTGCCATAAAAATCAGCTCAAGCGAGCTAGAATGATATTAAAATTAACTCTCAGGAAAGTTAGAAAAGTTAAGAAATCATGCTAATCACAATATCGTAGGCCATTTAAAATGAAACTCCACAACCAGGGCCTCATTGACGCAAGTCGTGGCACTGCCATGACAACTAGGACCTTCCTCGGCGTAAGAGGGAGGGGGGGCCTATCCGTGAAACGAAAAGGGTGAGAGCCTAAACACTATACGAATGAGTGTGCCATTCCTTTGGCCTCAGTTGAATACAACAATCTACGTCCGTGATACGAAAGAACAAATGCATGGTTGCACTGGAAAAGCTTCACCAACCATGTTGGGATTGGCGAAAAGTGCCATGAGGGGCTCAAAATTCATTAGAAACCCACGTGCATGCAACGAACTAATGTTACCTCACAAATCGACATTTAATACTCAACAGAATTGTCCAAACTTCCAAAAAATGGTAGTCTCCCACACCTAAGCTCCATTTAAAAGCAAAAATCCATAAGGTAGCTTGAATGAGCCATGAAGGCCTCAGGGACCACACAGAAAGGTCCTTTAGGACCAAATTGACGTTTAGAGATAAATAGAATAGTTCGGAAATGCCATTCCGAGTCCGTTTACTAAAATTTTACGAAAGTGCAAAATCCTCAGTTTCAAAGCTTTACAAACACGAACCAACATAATAACAAAATGAATGACATCCCTAGTGACCATATTCAGTACTATCAGCATATATGACTTGGAGTCGGTTAAAAGATGTTTTAAACGATGTGAACATAACTAGTGACGATTATGTTTCTATGAATAATAAGTTATACTTGCTTGATATGACTTTTTTACCTTTTCCAAATTTAAATGTGCCATTTCCTTTTTGTGCTTAGCTTTCAAGTTCATTCTTCTTAGTGCCATGTCGTGTGGCTTCTGCATATTATCGTTCACTCACCATTTCATTCGCTGTTAGAGCTGACACCAGCACGTTGTAAGAGTTCTAGTGTTTAGATATGGATTGAGCAACTTTGGTATAGTGCTCCTAGAACTCCACATCTCGTGCATTATTTATCTAACCTCGTTAATAAGTGTTAGTTTATGCACTGTACAAATATGTATGTTTTTTCACACACCACCAATAGGGACATCCACAAAATATGGGCATAACATCTCACAGTGTCTCAACTGTACTTACATCTGTGAAAAATAAAAATAACTTTTTGGAACTACAAAAATCCTAGACTTTTAGGAAAGTTTCTTGAATCCTAGGTTGTTTGTCATATATTTCTTCCTCTTCTTTTATCATAGCGAAATATGTTATGAAATTATTTAATCTTTTGAAAGTTTGTTATTTCTGCATTGTGAACAAATTCTAACGAACACGTTGTTAAATTGGTAATCATATCTCAATTAACAACAAACATGTCTAACATCTCAATACCATATTAAGTTGAAGACTTGTCTGATATGCAAGTTCAAAAAATTCTGTAACACATTGACCTTCTACTCATTTTGTACTGCTTGGGGGGGTTGGGGGGATGTCGAACATCGGATCTTCATGTGATCAATTATACAATTCACATTCTATGATCTCATCTATTTCACTGGGCAGGAATGAAAAAGGTAAATCTATTGCCTTACTGGCACAAAGAGGGAAAAGACCGGTGCATTAAACTGAAAAGGGTAACATATTGTCTCGTGTTTGTTAATTATTAGTTATATCATAGAAGAAATATTATTGTTAAAAATATTTACTGAGTTTTTCTTTATAATTTTCAGCCAGGGAAGTGTTGAGCATGTGTGGGTTAAAGAATTATTTTCGTTTCCTTCGACTGCTTATCGGAAGAATGCGAGATACTAATCAAGGGAGGGAAGATTATGGGGTCTATTGGTTCTGTTCACTTAATTGATTTTATTTGCGTATTTTCAATCTCTAAGGGCGGGTTTCGCTGAGAAGGAATAGGTTTGTGGGTTCGCTATCAGGACTTGTTTGAAGAGAGACAATGCAATTTCGGGGTCTTTCCCATATTTATGGTTCTGGCAACATGTTTTTTTTCTCTAGTACCTTTATGGTTAGGTTTGTATTGGAATTAAAATATTTTGTGTTGTTTGGTGGACTCCACTACGCTCTTTTTCTCTGTGAGATTGGCTTTCAGTTGGGTTGAGTTGTGTGTCTGTCGGCACAGGAAACATATAAACCCCCTTGCTATTCATTCAAATTCGTTTGTTCCTTTAATTCATAGAAACACAACAGCGAGGTCTTGTTCTGACAAAGATAAATTTAGTCTATGTATTCTGCTCATTAATATCTGCTTACTATCCTCCCTGATCGTCTTCATAATTTCAATCGGTCTGACTACGTGCTTGTTCCACCAATGCTCCATTTTGTGCTTGCCCCCCAAATATGATATATTAGGCGTCTAGATTGCTTGGAGTAAGTGCTATGATGATCTTCCCCTGTGGCTTTCCTTTCTATGTCGCCTCCCATATTCAATCCAGGTTAGTCTTTGTTATTCAGTCTCATCCGTATCGTAGTACCGCCATCAAGCAGTCACTACTTAAATACTCATATTCAAAGAATAGATGTTCTGGTTTACACCCACACAATAAGCATTTTGTTTCCTCACATATTCTCATCTTTGCAAGTCTATCTCTTGTTAGTAGCCTCCTATGCATAGTCTGCCAGCATATAAAATTGTGTTTTGGCACGTTCATTGTATTCCATGTATCTCTCCACCATGGCCATTCCATTTCCTGACATCAATAACCAATTTGAATTGTATATTCCCCATTTGTTTCCTACATAGCCTGTTGTAAACTGTCGTTATACTCTACATGACCTTCTTAGGTAGTAGGAAAATTTTTGAACAGTAGACATGTATACTTGAGAGATACATGTATAAAAGCTAATGACTTGTAGTAAAAAGTGAGTCCAAAGTTTGTTTTGACTACTTGTAAACTAATTCATCTTGATATATCAAAAGCATGGGTTTTTACTTTAGGTATAGATAATTCATGGAGAGAGATAATTATATGTGACGAATATGATTATCATATGTCAGATATCACAGATGTTGTGGTCACTTGTATTTCCAACTACATAGAACAAAACTTGAACATCTTTGTAAGACAACAAAGTTTTTAAGAACATTTACAACCGAAAATTAAAGCTAGTAGCGAAACTAGAATCAGAAATAGATTTTAAAAAAAAAATATCGAAATATTTCTCTTAAAGAAGATTGTTGTTTAATAGTGTCTAAAGATCTTACTTAATCAAACAAACTTTGCAGAAACACGAAGTTACCAAATTTAATGAACAGTGAAGAACAAAAGAATAGAAGAAATGAACTTAATTCACAAAATCTAAAATTTGTAAAACGTACCAGATCTGGAAAAAAAAATGGAATGGGAAAAGATCAAGGTCGCATTGAACTCACAGGGTCCCCTTAGAAATTTTTCCCCTGTCTAGTATCAGCGGATTTGATTTTGAATATGAATCCCAGGATAAAATGATTCAACACTAGAGTTTAGATACCAAAAACTCCGGTGTTAGCGACAAATAACGGAAGTAAAGTAAATTACACTTAGAATATAGATTTAGTAGGTGAAGAGAAGTCCATGAATTCTATATTAAATGGAAGAAAGGAAAGAAATCCTCACTTTATAGAAAACAAAGGTAGTGCGAGAAAAGGTACTTGATGTGCCTTACCGGAAAGGTTCACACACAATCTTTAGAAAGGTCGTCACCTTTCATAAAAGTAAGAACAAACTTTCCATAAAATCAGCCATTTTCATAAAGTCGAATTTCATAAAGTCACAAACTTTCATAAAAGTCGAAGAAAATCCCTCAATTTATAGAAAACAAAGGGTAGTGCGAAAAGGTACTATTTAATGCATTACCGGACAAGGTCACAATCTTTCAGAAAGGTCGTCACCTTCATTAAAGTCACAACTTTCCATAAAAGTCACAACAGACTTTTTTCATAATAAAAGTCACAACTTTTTCATATAAACGTCACAAAACTTTCATAAAAGTCACCAACTTAATAAAAATCACAACATTTCAAAAGTTACAACTTTCATAAAAAGTTTACAACTTTCATAAATAGTAGCAACTCTTCATTTTCCATCCACACCTTTTTTAAAATAAACAATCCCCCGCATGAATGGAATGATTCGAAGACAAAGGAACGGACAAGTATGTGTACTGTAAAGCAAGAATTAATTGTATATGGATAAGTAGGTTTTCCTTGGACTTTCCGTAGCGAACAATGTCGGATTACTCGTCCAATCGATTAGATGCGATATCTTTGAACCGTCGAACTTTGGTCATACATAGACAACATAGTCACACAAATTAACCTTGACCGTTTATGGTTCTACGGTTGTGTTCGTTTTTTTTTGGCCATGAACACCTTCTGGGTTCTGAGTGTATAGAGAGAGGGCTTAGGACAATCCTCTTCTTGAAGCGGCTTACACTACCACTCACATAGGGTAATTCGAACCGTGTTATCGCGTAGATACATATTTGGTCAACTCTGGCCCAACTTAGTAAATCATTAAACCATTAAGCGTTATCATGTAACAAAGCCTTAATGTTGTTTATTCCTTTGTCCCTGAGGCATGTCTTCATCATGAGAATGGATGGATTTGTTGACAATGTCGAA
This sequence comes from Solanum habrochaites, assembly GCA_027704765.1. Lineage (NCBI taxonomy): Eukaryota > Viridiplantae > Streptophyta > Magnoliopsida > Solanales > Solanaceae > Solanum > Solanum habrochaites. The sequence goes on from JAKWJA010002495.1 coordinate 71,487,721, forward strand.
AACCGTCATCAAACTTGTTTTGTCTCCTTGAATCTAGCTCTTGGGATCTCCAGTAGGCTGATTAGAGTTACCGCCATGATGACCTGTCTAAGCCATAAATCATTTCTCTTAGATGATCTTTAACTTCCTCTCATGTTAGCCTTTTGAAAGTGGATCTGACAACATTATCCTTTGACTTTACATAGCAGTTTTTGATAATTCCACTAGAGAGTAGTTTTCTAACGGTATCATGTCTATGTTGTATATGCGAGACTTTCGTTATAGTCATGCTCCAGGACCTACCTATGGATTGGACTGTGAAAGTGTTTTATACTTATGTCAATGGTTTGGGCCAAAATAGATATCTATCAAGAAATTCCGGACAGTCTTTCAACTATTCACCGACCTTATCTAGAGATAGACCTCAAAGATCATTATAGAGCTAGCGATAACATTGTTCTTTGAAATATTTCTAAAGAGACTGTCTCCTCTTACAATAGTAAATTACATATCACTCGGAATTTACCTTCATATCGTCCGATGATTCAATGTGCATCACTATATCTTTCAATAATTGTTGGATATTGTTACAATGCAATGACATGTTTTAAGTATTTATTTTAAATACGCCAAAACTATATTATTGTATCTACATAAATTTATTGGGTATCACTTGTGAACCGACTCAGTTAAAATAGAAACTGCTATATATGATCCACACACTATATGATATATTTCATGCTTCCAAACTCTAGCACATCATTGTGAAGTCACTTTTGTTTTCATCTTTTGAAATGTCAAAGTCAATTATGGCGGGAGATTGACCTATTTGACATCAAATATTGGAACTACACAAGTACCTTTTCAATGCAATGAGACCGTGATGAAAATGTAAAACATTAGGAGTTCTAAGATTTCTTATATTAAGATCGCAATTAGCAACTCCAATAATTTTCATTCCACTTGCTTTATAGCATACGTTTAGTAGCATTTATGTCATTCAGTGTCTCTATTTGATGATCCAACATATCACCAATATACAAACAAACAAAGGACCTTATGATTTTAATGTGAACACATTTAGCACTTCCATCATTCTTCCTTTCATCTTGGCGAATGTTTGATAAAATTATGTCATGTTTGGGGGTTGTTCCAATAATGTGGACTCAACAAGTGTTCACAACTTTCTTTATTTAATAGGAACCACAAACCCCCGGGTTGTTCATGTAATTTCTCGTCCAATTCATCCATTTAAGAAAGTCTTTTCACATCATTTGTATTGAATGTGGACGGTCATATACACACTATAATTTTTGAATCCGAATGGATGTAATTCTAATTACTAATGATTATATATATATTGACAAGATCAAAACCTATAAGCATTTACCAAAAGTCGTGACTTTATATTTTAACAGTTCCATCAACTGTTATTTACTTCTAAAGATTCTTTGAACCCCCAAAAGTTTATTTTTCTTGAAGAGATCAATAATTCCCCAATATTGTTTATGAAACCATCTTTCAAAAGAATGAGTCTACAGAAAGACACAGGAAAATGTTACAAATCATATTCGAAGGAAGTAATGTCCTTTAACATGACTAAGCCTCTGAATCGCTTTATTAAGACATTATCATTTTTATTTCCTAGGCCTTTTAGGACCCTTTCTAGACTACTCAGTCTAATTTACAGATCCCCAAGTCATAGGTCCTATTTTAATTCTTTTAGGAATAGGAACTTAGACTTTGACTAGATACCCCCACACTTTGAAATAATTCAAGTTGGATTTCCTGTCCTTCAATTTCCATATGGAAAAGATTGATTCTGATAAACAAAGTCGCTCTCTTTCTAAACAGACAACTTTTTGTTGTTCCCTTTTGCAGGGGGGATAGTTTCTTCCACAAAAGGTTTGTTGTAAATCCAAACTTATTAAAAAAGCATCATCATTTCTTTCAAGTTTGATTTTTCATTAGATTGAGGTGAATATGGCCGTAGGTGTGATGGATATTTCACTTTCAAAACATTATGTTGCACAATGAGATTGATCCTCTCCATTATTATCACTTCTTATATTTTTTTCACACTGATTTTAAAACTTCGATATAAATTTATTTGGGAACCAGTTCTATTGCTTCATCTTACAACAGAAAAATTTAGACAGAGTCCTTCTAATGCAATTCTCAATAAAAAGTAACAAATACTTGTTCCAACCAATTATCGGTTTGGAAATTCAATTCTAAGGGATTATTAATTCCTTTCAACAGATTTATAAGAATGCTAAAACTAATTAGATCCACAAAAATGACCTTTTATTATTGCACTCAAAGTTAGGCAAAAACTTTAAGTTGATCAGTTTTTCTTACAAGGTTTGGTAATTGACATGCCCTAAGTGTTCACATCACAAAAATTGACTCAAAGCAGGTAAGAACAAAATAAAAAAATAATGAGGTGTGAAAAGCTCTTCCGTGGTAGTTTGTTCTCACTAATATTTTGTTCCTATTCATACAATTTTGTGTGTGATAAAAAACATTGTTTTTAGATTGTCAAATGGCCTTTTTCAAACGGACATTGTCCATAACGTTCAATATTGATGGTTATTAGAACTACCATGAATCAATGTTTCATACGGGTTCAAGAAAGACAATATACGTCCCAAATTTATTTTTTACTAAAAACATAACAAATGAATATTCACACCCAATATTCATGTCTATGCAAATACGTCTATTATAATACGACCATATCTTTTCATGAAAAAATCATATATTTGTTAAAGTGATTATTTTTTTTTTATAAAGACAAGAACACCAATTATTTTGAACAAGTTAATATATAATTTGGATGTTCTCATAATAGTCACATATATAATAGTACATAAGAAAACTCAACAACCACAATAAAAAATATACTCAAAGAATTTTGTGGAATACATAATACAAAAGTATATTGAATTTCATATCTTTTGCTCCAAAGTAATTAGACAACAAGTCTAATCATAAGCAAATAAACCTCACATTTCAAATGTGATCTCAAAAATAGTTTTCAAGTATTTGAAAATCGATTTCCAATATTTTAATGTTGAAAAAACTTATTCTACCGAAAGAATTATAGTGTTGCAATTCTCTTTGACAATGTTTTACACAATGTCAAAGTTCATTCCATAGAGAGCTCAAAATCACAAATTTAAAGTCACTGATATTTTTCTTCTATCAAATAGACAACCACTTTCGTTTTTAAATACTAAGAATCGGACAAAAAAAAAACATTGTACAATTTATTTCTATGTTACAGTTGAAGTTTATTAGAAAGCAAAATTACACACTTGGACTTATTATGTGAAGTTTCATATTCTTAAACCAATTGCATAGTCCAATTATACAGCGTATTAAAACCACAAAAGTTTTTCGTCTACAAAAATCAGCCACAATAACATTTCTCATGGAGTTACAAAACTACAAAAGTTTGTTGTTCCTCCAACAGAAATAAACATATTATTTATCACATAGAAATTATTTCTTATCAAATATCTTCCAAACTATAACATTGTGACAATACATTTTATCAAACAAAAAATCTGATCTCCATTTTGGCAAATAAAGAATTTTAAAAGATTTGCGAAAGTAAAAATTCATTCCACAATATGGTTTGCAAGATTTTTTACCAAAGATACACATAATAAAAATCAAAGATGATAACTCTAGAACGATTTTCCTCCTTAGATAATTGTAATAAGAAGGTACCTGTAATCTTTAACGGAAAATTAAAAATAGCATAAAAAATTTCTGTTACATTCTCACTTCGACCTGCCTAAACAAACGATATGGAGAAGTAATGCATTTATATTGGAACTGCATGATAAGATTCTTCTCAATGAGTAGCATACAAAAAATAGTAACAGTGCTAGTAGAATAATTACTTAAGATGTTGTTCATCGTGTATTTCAAACCATAATAAACAAAAAGATATTTGTGATATTTGCGAAAAGGGTCTTATTGTGGCTTTACCGGAAAGGTCACAATCTTTCAGAAAGGTCGTACCTTTATAAAAGTCACACTTCGATATTAACAAGTACAAAGTTTTTATAAAGTCGCACGTTTAATTACAAAAGTCACAACTTTTCATGAAAAATCCGCAAAATTATAAAAGTTACAACTCTTCATTAAAAGTCGCCAACTCTTCATTTTTCATTCAAACTTTTTAAAATCCAAAAATATGGACCATTGCGTAAGTGTGGACATCTATCGATTTTTAGCTAGTCTACGTTATGATTTTAATAGTTGCAGTTGATATACAATCAGAAACCATTCACAATATCATGATATTTTCATAACCGTATGATAACGTATTAATTTCAGACGAATTTGGAACCTAAGGGACTATATGCTATGAGGTGAATGAAACAAATTAGGGATTATGGAATCCAGATTGATATGTTAGTAAAAGAAATCATAATGGACTTTGAGGAAACATTAATATTTTAATTGCCTTAGATTTGAAAACATAAGGATCGAATATATATTGCATCCTATGGTGTTTTGCAGTATGTGATGAAGAGAACTTGTATTTACAATATGGAATTGGATAGAAGAATCAAGTGATGTTTGTGATTATTTTTTTTATCATGTGAAGAATAAGAGCTGGAGATATTTTAAAGCAGCTGAGGTTGGTAGCATTTTTAGTTATAGGGAAACCCTCTTCCCTTTGAAAAATATTGGCTTACCAACCAACGGAATAACTGTCTAGATGATTATTTTGTAAGTTGAAATCAGATCGAATTCGAAGAAAAGAATCATTATTAGTTTCAAACACCAATCTCAGCATTGAATCTTGTTCTTTGTTTTTATTCAATACATGATTTTGAGCTTAATGGTACATAGAATGCCTCTATTAACGATCCCCCCCCCCAACTAAAATGAAGCAATTATATTATATAAATCGTACGACTGTACCTACATGTCGCATTTTCAATAATGAGAGAAAAAAAACCATTATTAAGACAGTCCGCCTCCTCGCAATTGTCATGAAAGATCCTTTGAAATTCAAGACCAAAGTCTTTTTAAAAAAAATAATATTATAATCTTAAAATTTTCTTGTCATTTTTTTCTAAAAAATTACAAAAATTTCTTTCGGAACATTCATTTTCCTCTATCAAAGACATTTCTCCCTCTAAGATAAAAATCCCTCCCATTAATAATGTATATTCACAATTCGCGTGAGCTAGTATACGGATTGCAAGCTTTTTGATTGTATTGCGAGAATCCCTAAATTAAGAATTTTGGAATTGAAAAATATAAGGTATAGATATAATTAGCTCTACACTATGAAACTTAAGCAATCTTTTTTACTTTTTTAAAAAAAGCAGTGTTGTTTTATGGGCCTATAATGTTCCATTATTCTTTGATTTGATTCACAATCAAAAATGTCGATAATTTATAAGAAGACTTTGAATTGGAATTGCTTTTAATTTTGACCTCTACTTGTCGATAGTTGGTAAACCTTTAAGGTCAAAAATCGAAAGTTCTATTTATGGGATGAAACTCGTTAAACTTAAAATTTTAACGAGAGCTGTCAAAAAGGGTCGGCCCAGCCCCACCCGATCCAAGCCTCGAGGCCAAGAAATTTGAAGGGCTAGGGCGGGCTGGCCCTTCATTTGGTAGGGCAAGAAAATTCTCAACCCGGCCCACCCTAGAAGGGCCGAGGGCTTGGGCGGGCTAGCCCTTCTTTTTCGATTTTTTTTCTATTTAAACTAATAATTCTATAACATCATGAACATGAGAAGATTTTCAAATCAAATATGGCAAATAATGGTGTTGTTTCAATAACACTCGTGAAAAAATCTAGTTCATTAACATGTATCTCAATTACCAGATACGCGAGTGTGATAGAGAGTGACAAACCAAAATGTGAGTGAAAGTGAGGGTCGGGCGCGAGATTGGCATATGCTATCTAGAATACTGCAAATCTACTTGGATAGAGATATATAGAACAAAATTACTTAATTTTGAGTCGATATATTTTGAGATACATGTATCTGAACGTACCAAAATCTGGTAAGGTTCATAATATTACACCATGGTGTGTATTTAAGTAATTTGATTATATACTAGTGAGATTATTGTAAGTTACCCTTCAATAAAAAAATGGTCCATGGGTTGACCCTGGCTCAGCCTCAATCAAGCCTCAAGGATCAATGGTTTATATGGGCTAGACTTATAAGCTCTAGTTTTAAATAGACTTGAAAAAATTTATTCCAATCCTACTTTAATGACTAATTGGGTTGAATCGTCTGCATGAGCTAAGCCCATTTTGACGGCTTCAGTTTTAACAATGAGGCAAACAGATCAAATTAAGCTTTAGGGGTGTAGGGGGGGCCTTAGGGCTAAAAACAAGGCATAATGGAGGAATGTATATCATTTGTTATATGTTGCGAACACATTAATGTTTTGTTCCTGAACAATATATTTTTATGAAAAAAATAACATTTTATCTCATAAAAATCTTTGTTAAAAATTTTCAAGTTACACTAGGGTTATTTAACGATCATTTCATGCATTATGATAGGTATGAAAGAAAAAAATAATTTTTTCAAAAGAGACGTGAAATATATGTCAGTGTTTGATAATGTCATTTTTCTACCTACTTTCACACATGAAGGATACACATATATAAATCAATTATCCAACCATAGGTTATCTTACAACTGTGACTAAATCAATTAACAAACCATAGGTTATCTGTGACTAAATCAATTAACAAACCATAGGCTATCTTACAACTGTGACTAAATCAATTAACAAACCATAGGCTATCTTACAACTGTGACTAAATCAATTAACAACTGTGACTAAATCAATTAATGATACATCGTTAAATTTTAGAAAATTCATTTCTAACCAATAATGCAACTCTATGGCAGAAAAGTAAAAAAAATAAGTCAAGTGTTGATGATTCAATTAACTTAGTATTAACGAGGTGATGGAATTATTAAGGACTTCGACTAAATTCTTTTTTAAAATATATGTAAAAGAATAAATTCAAACTTAATAATTAATAAAATTATAATTAACCAAAAATTATATTACTTCATAAAAAATTCTAATCTGGAATCCGTTTCTGGAAAATGATTCAGAAGGCGATATAAAGAGTGAGATTGTTTCCACAATATGGTCATATAAGGGAAACTTACATGTTAATTGTTTCTTGTTGAGACTTGTTCTAATCTCATTAATTAATTAGAAAAGGTAAGACTTCTAATTAATCAGCTGATATGCTGCTACAAACATCAATATATTCCGTCTCAAATAAATTGCATGTTTTGGTTTTAACAATTTTAATTGAGTTATTGCTTAAATTAAAATTAAATAAAAAATCAAACTTAATTTCTTATTTAGCAATTTAAAAGTTTAATTATACGAGAAAAGTACTGAAAGCTACAACCATATCATATTATTGTTATAAAAAATATTATTTCAAAATATTATTAAAGCTATGATTATCTAGTTTAATTTCACAAAAAAAAGCAAAAACATGACAATTAATATGGAATCCAACAGTGAGGCTAATTAATTCTCAGATCTTTCAAAGTGAGTGTTTAATTGTAATACAAAATACATAGATCCCCAACATCTTTTTTTTTTTTTATGAAAAAACACATAAATTTGATGGTATAACCTATTCGTTGTAATTTTAAAAATCTTATTAATGATACGCTTTATTTATAGCTATTCGTATAGTGATATTATTTAATGAGTACAATTTACCAAAATTTATATTATACCATATATTGTCATAATCAACAAATTTAAAGGACTTTATGTCTTTTTAAGGCCAGTTATTTAAATTACAAACTATATAAGTACTATAGTTTCATTTCAGCCTTTCATTGCCAAGTAGTGGAACTATAAAAGTACTAATTTGTACTTATATTGCTATTGTAAAAACTCTATTAATGTGTGTGTGGGGGTGGGGGTTGGGGGGTGGGTGTGGGGGTGATAAATTGAGTATGGGTAATTTATATGATCATAGCAATGTGTATAAATTATTTTTAATTCAATCAAATGTCTATATTAAAATTAGTGACAGTGAATGATGTAGCTTATATATTCAAGAGCTAGAAACATTCAAGGACTACACTAGTTTTTTTTTTCATTGTTTTGGAGTAATTGTTAATAAAAAAATATTTTTGAGCTAAAAACGTAACGAGTTAAAAGATTGATCTATATCAACTAGTTCAAACATATTTTCGACATTGTTCTTTATATATCAAATATCAGATTAATCACTTGTTCAAGATAAACTCCCAAATCTTAACCACTTTTGGACAAATTATCAATAATTACTATGTTCTCACCAATCTACTATATGATAAACCAAAAACAACAGTGGACCTTTTAGGCTATTGGGATTAATTTTTGAACTAAAGAAATATTTAGACTTGTTTATTATTTATTATTTTGAAATATTATTATAAATTTTGATATGTTGTTTGTTATTCATATTTATTATCAGTATACTTAAATTTATAACTATAATACAATTATTTATTTTATTTGTCATGTTGTCATACTTTCTATGAATGATAATCATTCTCCTTAACTACATCAGTCAGTAAAAAATAAATATTTATACTATCAATATATATTAATTTGATACAATCAAGATAAAACTACAATAGATATATAATATATTCGATACAAGATTGAGAAGCTAAGTAACTCATTTGGTGAGATTCCTATTTTTCATTTTGAGTAATATAGTATTCTCTTTTTATTACCTCTCTCTATCAATGGACCTCGAAAAAAAAAAAATTCGAGTTAAAAGCAAAGAGAGCAAACGTAAAGTGGTTGTTGTATGAGGGTACTGGTAATCATCTAAAAAATGTATTTGATAATAAAAAATTCTGGGTACGTCTATAAATTACAACTATCTTCATCCATCAACAGCCAGTCACTCATAAATATAGCGATAACCTTTTGACACTTCTTCTTCCCCCCCCCCCCCAACCCCACCCCAAAGAGAGCTGAATATTTTTAAAGAACACTCAATGTGAAAGTGAACAGATTGGAAGTAGTGGGAAAGGCCGCAGTGTTGCCCAATTGTCACGAACATTGGTACAATTATTAAGCTTGATGCTCTTACTTCCCATTGGAGGCGGAGTATTATGTTCTGCTATCTAAATCCCATTATTATTTCGGAGGAAGAAAATTAATATAAATTTAGAATTTCCTCAATCGTGAAAAATACTAAAAACATTATGTGGCGGAAAACATGAGTTTCTTACTAGGCATTCGGAGATATGAGTTAAAATTCAGACGGAGAACGGAGCTCTTGATTGCACAACAATGGTGTGTTTCTTTTGTTGAAAGATTCGTGGTGATATCTGTAGATTAAGACATTAATTTTATGAATCAGATGAAGCATTGAGGGAAAATTTGTTCCTAAATAAGAAGCACTGGTTGCGTGTTCTTGCTATTCAGGTATTAATAATATCTGTTGATGTTTATAAAAAAACAATTCCTCCCTATTTATTCCATGCAGGGGACTTCAGCTAACACGTACCCAAACATAATTAATACAAACGATAACAATATATTGAGTAATTAATTTAATCTTATATGAAAAGAATAAGGTGTAATACGTAGACCTTAACTCTATTTTTGTGAGGTGCTGAAGAGGGTAATAATTTATGATATATCCAAGACTTTTCCGAAACATGATTTGAAAATATTTATTAATCGTTGAGGTGTGTGACCAATGTGATTTTAAACTCCCTTGACAAGCGTAAAGGTGGATGTACGATTCGACTTATGGATTTAACAAAACTAAGTAACTGCTTAATTTGATTTAAATCTTGTATTTGCCTCGAAAAATGAGTTTAATGAATAAATTATTAAGTTAGAATATAGTTACTTCAAACTACTAAAATCTTACATCCATAAACGTCAAATCATGACTCCTTACAACACTTCATATATGGGTTTGATTCTCTTAAAAGAGGCATCTAAACAACTTACCATTCATTATAAGGGTTTTGATTGATTCTCTTCAAGAGGAAAAACGAACCAAATTTATAATAGGTTCTGTGTGGAAGGATGTATAATTAAAACATTTTTATAGCATAATACATAAAATATGTCCTTTAATTGGGGTTTCATAAGTAGACACTTAACTTGTAATAAGCTAAACGGAATAGACACGGTCCTATTTGGCATCGTACATGACAATTTTACGTCTACATGGTGTCGTGTATATTAGTAAATACGCCTCACAGGTCTACTTGCTCAATTTTAACAAGTAAGGATCGTCTACTTGTATATCACCCCAAGATGGAAGGTACTTAAATGTGAAACAAAGCCAAATTAAAAACTTATTTTAGTGTTCCGTGTTTAATTTACTTCATTCATATCTTTTCAATTAAAATATCTGTCTTGATTCCGAAAAAACAATCACGAAATTAAAATAAACAATTAAGTTTTTTTCAAATTTTGTGTATTAAATATAGGGAAAAGGTCTGATATACCCTCAATTTTGTCATTGGAGCTGGATGTTAGACCATTCGTTATAAAAGTGGCTCTATGGTATGCCCCTTACCGTTAGACAAACGGCTAATATACCCTTGCCTTGCCGTTACGAAAACTGGCTCACTTATACCCCTTCATTTAACGGATTTTTAAAAAATTAGTTTTAAAATTTATATTTGTCTTCTCATTGTTATTTAAAAAAATCTTTAGAGTGATATATGATTCTTCTATCAAAGTTAAGGGATATTTTAATTTTTTCATCACATAAATATTTTTTGACTTCTTTTTATATAATTATTTGAATTTCTTATTCTTATTTTATTTTCTTTCATTCCTTAGTTTAAAGAATAAATATTAAACTCCCCTATTTTTTTTGTGTGTTTTGTAATTAATTTCGATTCGAAGAAACATTGGTCATCTTACAATAAGTTTTACAGCATAATTCGTGAACATAATAAATTGATTAATCAACATAATAAAATAAAATTAGTCATTGAACAAAAAAAAAGTCAGAAAATATTTTGACGAGGATAAATTATCATATATTGAGATTTATTTTTTTTAAAATAAAAATAAAAATGTCGGATTAAACCACTTATTTTTTCTTCATTTCCGGAGAGAAAGGGTATATTTGAGCCATTATTACAAGTCGGGGTATATATGAGGACTTCAAAACAAGGGGTATATCAGCTCTTAAATGATAACATGAGGGTATACAGACTCTTTTCATGAGATTCCCCCTCCACTTTGTCAGTAGAGCTGTATACTTAGTTATAAAGTGGTATATATGCCCTTACCGTTATTACAAACGGCTCACATAACCCCTTGCCGTTACGAAATGGCTCACCTATACCCTTCATTTCAACGGATTTTAAAAAATTAGTTTGATAGTTAGATTTATTACGTATAATTATTTTTAACAAAAAATATTTAGGGGATATATGCTTCTTCTATCAAGTTACAAGGTATATTTTAATTTTTTCATCCATAAATTATTTGACTTCTTTTATATAATGATTTGAATTCTTATTCTTCTTTTATTTTTCTTCATTCCTTAGTTTAAAGAATAAAAAACTAGAACTATTTTTTGTTGTGTTTTGCTAATTAATTTCGTATTCAAAAAAATTCTTGGTCATCTAAATAATTTACAAGATATTAGAAACATAAATAAATTTGATATCAAAATAATTAATGATAGAATGTTATTAACTGGGAAAACAAAAAAAAAAGTCAAAAAAATATGTTTGACGAGGATTAAATTTAATCATATGAAGATTATATTTTAAAAAAAATAAAAAAAAAAATTTAGATTAAAATTATTATTTGTCATTTCCGTTAGAGGAAAAGGTAATTATGAAGCCATTTATTTACAAGTAGGGGTATATATGAGATTAGCTTAACATTCTTATTTTTGTTCCCTTCCGTTAGAGGAAAGGGTAATATTTGAAGCATTTTATTTACAAGTAGGGTATAATATGAGCACACTTTTTAACAATGGTCTATAGCTCTAAATGATAAAATTGAGAGGTATATCAGACCCTTTTCCCTTAAATATATAAAAGACGGTATATTTTTTAGTCAAACTAAAATAGAAATATATATGACACGTAAATTAAGATTTAGGAGGAATAACTCTTCTGCTAGAGCAATATAAAAATAGAAACCCCCATAACCTAACTTTGTCGTTTTGTTTATTTGTTTAATTCCTAGAAATTATACCCAATTTTATTTGATGTAGGTTACACAACTCAAATGTGGAGGAATAATTGTGGGTTGCACATTTGATCATAGAGTTGCTGATGCATACTCAGCCAACTTGTTTCTTGTGTCATGGTCTGAATTAGCTCAATCCAAGCCACTCTCTCAGCTCCCATCGTTTCGACGATCATCCCTCTTCCTCGACATCCTGGTTACTATGATGACTCGATCGATGACTTATATGTACCACTATCAACCCTACCTCCCATGAAATCCGAAATCCTTAACCCTAATGATCAGGTCATTAGTAGAATTTACTATGTCACGGGTGACAAAATTGAGCACCTTCAATCACTAGCCAATTGTCATGATGACCAAAAAGGCACGTCCCAGAGGTCTAAACTTGAATCATTCAGCGCTTTCCTGTGGAAAACTATTGCATGTGGAATTAATAAAGAAACTTGGGGTTTCAACAATTTTAGGTTTGGTATTGTGGTTGATGGTCGGACTCGATTGATCATAAATAATGTGGATAAGTCGCTAAAAGGATATTTTGGTAATGTTCTCTCCATCCCATTTGGAGAGAAAAAAGTTGAGGAGGTAAAAGAAAAATCGTTAAATTGGGTGGCAAATGTAATCCATGAATTTGTTGATATCGCGAAAACACAAGAGCATTTTCTTGGATTGATAGATTGGGTTGAGCTTCTCGTCCTGAACCATCCCATGGGGCAAAATAATATGCGATGAATTTGATGGCCCCGCGGTGGTAGTGGTCATCCGGGGGGCCAAATTTCCCTGCGAAAATATTAAAAATTTCGGATGGGGTGAACCAGCATTCTGGTCTAACATTTTCCGTGGGCCGGAAAATCAGTATATGTGATGCCAATTGATGCCAGCCCTAAAGGAATGGAGATTGATGGTCTATGCTCTCTTGAAAGGCAAAATCGAACTTATTAGGCTTCTCCATACCACGTGTTCAAAAACCCGTGACTTGCACATTAAAATCTCAATTTAATTTGACTAAGTCCATTTTAGTCCTTGAGTTCACATCCATCTTATCCTTACTTACAGTAGATTTAAACGCTTTTTTCTTATTTTTGTTTATCGGCCCATAAATATGTTATTTATTTATAATTTGGAATGTATGTAACATATGTACTAAATTCTTCATTTTCTCTTGTTCTCTTCGTCATGTCATAGTGGTTTGATTTGAATTACATACAACAAAACCTTTGTGGTCCTTATTTTAAAGAAAAACCACATACAAGTTTGGGAACGGAATTACAATTTGCTTACTGGTTGCAAGTAAGCATTAGCTTTGACTGAAATTGTGTAATTATATATATATATCTACTATATATTAAACAGATAAATAACTTTTTTTTTATTGATAACTCATTCTTCTAGCTTCTTTTTTCTCTAATTTAATCTAAATTTAGAAATCCTAATTCTAACCTTGGGTCAACTTTTGAATTCAATATTAGCAAGAACATAGATAGGAGAAGTGTCGTGTAATAGTTAGATGTTAGTAGTAAGTAATAAGTTAATCTTGCTTTATTAATGTATAAGCCTTATTATTAATTAGTGCATGTCGTGGTACTAGTCGTACCCTTATAATTTTTATTATGTGTTGTTTATCATATTTCGCAGGGGTAGAGCTACCTTTCTCCGAGGAGTGTCAAGCAACATCCCTTTCTTGAAAAACTTACATACTATATAGATATCAAATTTTAGATAAAAAAAAATATATGTTTGCGATGAAAAATGATTGCAGATGTTATTTGCAATGGGGAGGTGTAGGGTGGATTGAGCTTAACCCGCACAAATGTTTAACGTACCCCACTCCGTCCACACAACAATCTTTGCCATTTCAACCCGCTTTACTCCGCATGAACTTTTCAATTTTTTTTGTTTTTTCAATTAAGTTTAATACTAAAAATAATTTTTGTATAAATAAATTTATTTTCTAATTAAAGTTGTATTAATTTAATAGATAATGACTTAAAGTTTTCAATTTTTTAAAAGGTTAATTGTATTGAAAAATATGTAAAAATTTGTATTAGTTTTAAAATTACATTTTCAATTACTATCTTGGATATTTTTTAAAACAGTTATATTAAAATTATTATTGTAATAATTTTATTTCAAATGTTAACAACTTTGAGCAATAGCACGGGCCATTACTAAATGAATCCACGCACCAAATTTTTGTCTAATGTAAATAAAATCAACATCTAAACTGAATATTCACTCCTTTTAATTAGAAAGCATTGATTTTCCCTTCTCTCTTATTTTCGGAAGACAAGAATCGATCAGTATTACTCTTAATTGAAAATACCTAATTTAGAAATTGATTCAACTGTTAACACGTAAATTGTTATCAGAATAATATATATGTAAAGAAACTTCATTGATATAGTTAAAAAATCCAAATGTAATGCATTTGTTATGCTAGATTTGTTATTTTTTATTTATCCGTAAAAGATTTCTAAATCAGTATTTCTAGTCGCCTCTAACAATCAGATCAGTATGGCGAAATAGAATAATATCGCAAAAGTAATTTATGCCATATCAAAAAAACACTATGAGATAAGATTAGGATTCAAGGAAACAGGTGGACGAGTAAGGAGGAGACAACGAACTTGGAGGTGTACTTACACCTATTTTTTTTTTCTACTTTATAAGAATTGTCCATTTTTTAACAAAATTAAAAATTGTTTTAAAAAATTAGATTCCAAAATATATGGATTATAAAATCTTTCCTCCTTATAAGGGTCTAAGAATAGTTTTTATTAAATATCACAACCACAACTTCCATCTTTATAAAATTAATAGATAAAATACAAATGTTATATGATCATGAAGAACACTAGATATATCTTTTTTAAGAAATATATGTCAACTCATAAGAAGAAAATATCTAGTGATTTCCTTATTAGATTTGTTGACTATATGTTTTAATTAACAAATATAAAGACATTGAAGCCATTGATTGTAGTGGATTCCATTAAAGAAATTAATTGGGTAAAAATTTATCTTTAATTTGTTTGGAATCTACATCTATACAGATAATATAACAAGTAAAACTAATGTAATATTTTTAAATTATTATTATACATTTACAAAAACAATTTCATAATGCTGACTTTTAAAAAAATGGGACTCCAATAAAGCTATATTTCATTTCATTTTCCTATTTTGGAAATATATTTCTTTTTCATTAGTTGGTATATTTCTCAATCGTTTATATTAATTGGTTGATGATTACTTGTCAAATAATACTTTATCCATTTATTTTTATTTGTCATTGTTTAATTTAGCACACTTATTACGAAAATAATTATTGGTATAAGTATGTTTATTACACTATAAATCCCTCTTAATTGATTGAGTAGTATTAATTGTATTTAATATAAGGATAAAACTATGAAAAATCATAAATTGTAATTTTCCCTTATATGTAAAAAAATAACAAGTCCATGAAAATATATTTTAGAAAATAAATAACAACTAAAAAAGTATGAATGAATGAAGTATTACATTTATTGTATCTAAGCTATATTTTTGCGATTAATATCACTATATAATATCGTTGTTGCGTTCTTCTTTACTAAAACTTTTCATAGTGACAATCTATAACATAGATTGATATATAGAAATGTCAATTGGCATGCAATGTAATCTCTATACAAATATTTAATTTTCTCTTAGGTTAAAAAATAACGTAAATATTCTTAATATTAGTCACATATATATATATTAGATATATATATTATAAATCCTTGTTTATTAATCAATTCTATGATATTTGTGTTGAGATGATTAAACATAGTAATCATCCTCAAAAGTTTCTTTAATCCATCCCTCTTATTGAAAAAATATGCTTAAGTCATAATAACCCGCCCTTCAAAGTTGTCGCATAATTCACTAGCCACCACCTCAATTGAGACTGCAACCTATTAAACCCCTAAATTGTTCAAACATTTACCTATTAGACCACAAAAATGCTGACACTTGCAAAAAATGTGTATTGACTCTTTCTTAAGTGTTGAAAACTTAAAATAAGTTCTTTTTTTATGTTTTTTACATTTTTTCTTTTTAATTGACACATTGACATATAATTAACTTAAAAAAAATATGTTCTTTTTTAGTTACACTTTTTCAAAAAGAAAACACCTCACTCCCTAATCTATCCATCTTCTTTAATATTTAGTTACAAACTTTCTCATTTAGCTCTAACACCTGTTTTTTCTTTTTTTATATACAAAAAATTATATCTTCCAAATATGAAGATAAATGCAAATACTAAAAGATTTAGATTTGAGAAAGTCTTTGTATGATTTATTTTCAAATCTCATAAAACAAGGACCAGTAATGAAGAAGATGAAAAAACATAACTAATTTGTTACGTATAAAAATTGTTTAGCGCCGATATATTATTTATCACATGTTTATCGAACACAATTTTTTTATTCAATGCATTTGGTCATTAATTTATCAAAATAATATAAAAAATTTGAAGAACTACTTTTGAAGCTATCCAATTTTCATTTTGTTCATCATGTAGAGTTTGAATAACCGCCAAACAAAAAGTTTCTTTCTTCACTCTTAGTATAAAAAAAATTAATCTTGACGTTATTTTACAAGACTCCTATATTAATTTGGAAACATGGCAAATGTGTTTGGGGGACGAAGATGCCGATGAAGACTGACAAGGGGGTTTGGCGTGGTGTGGGGTCCACGTGGGGTCTCCTCGGTTGACCCTTTTCCTTTTTCTTTTTTACCAAAATTGCTTACTTCCCTGTGTGTTTTTATCTCCTTTTTTTCACCCCTGGCCCCTGGTTCTTTTTCCCTCTCGTCCTGCGTGTTGCCCGCAACGTCAATGTAACTTGTATCCCGCATTCTTCACATTTTTTTGGTGATTATTAAAAAATATCTAATAGAAATGATTAATTATATAGGGTAAAAGTGTTCAATTGGTACTAGTTTTTTTAGTTGAATGTCAAGTAAATTATGGGCGGACAACTTCAAGGGGGCCGCTTAATTACTTAAGGGCCGAAAGAAAATTATAATTTTTAACTTAGAGCACCTATTTTGATTTTTAAATGGAGGACAAATAAAATTAATCCATTTTGAATCGTTAGGGATAAACTTCCCTTATTTTGGAGCAAACTTTACTGAGAGAGGATATTTTTTAAACTAAAAACTTAACGAAGAGGACATTTTTAAATTAAAAAAATATAACGACTGATAAATTTGACCTATATCAATTAATTTAAATATAGTTTTTAAAACTATTTTCTTTCCCTTTTATTAATATCATTGACTTGTTGGATTCTTTAGTGTAAGTTTTGTATTACATTTTATACATACTTTTTTATAAGTCATGTTTTAACTACTTATACATTGTTACTTAGAATTTCAATTAAAAAGAAATAATTAATTAAAATATTAAGGGGATTAAGTAATATTGGATAATTAATATTAATAATTAACACATGGACAACACAAATCATGGAACTTTTGTCTCTTTATTAATTGCTACGTTTAATGCATGTAGACATGTTTATGAATATGAATAATTGCACTTTTTAGGGAGTTAAATATATGATTAGCACGTTTTAGGGATATTTAACATTTTCAAATTATCATCATTGCCTTAAATATCTCTAGTTAGTTAAAATAATATTTTTTTTGAATTAATTCCTTAAAAACGTGTCAACCAGATAATAACACATAGATTTTCAGATTTGCATTTTTTCAAAGTAAATTTGGATCAACGTTTCAATTATTATTCATCACCAAATTTCACTATTATTTTCATTCCGATTGCTTTCACGTATAAGTCATTTTTTTTTTTCTAAACATTCAAGAATTTTTATAGCGCATATTTCACTTTTTTTTTAGTAACCTGATAACTTTTGGCGTCAATTATGTTTCTATTTAAATTATAAATAATATGTTTTTGTATTACTTTTGTATTGCCCCTGTATTGTGTTTGTTAAATTGTAGTATTGTATAGGACAATGAATGATATATTAAATGTGTATGAATTATATGAACGGATTATAAATCTGTGTAGCGTTCAAGTCTGAACTACGTTTGTTCCTTTAATTCATAGCTTAAAAGAACGCAGCAGCGAGGTCTTGTTCTGACAAAGGTCAATTGAGACTTTGGGTATCTATTCGTAGATGACCTAATTGTGCTGTGAATCAGTTTTAAATTTATCTCAACTTGAATTCCTCTCCAATGTTATCAAAACCTGTTGCCTTGTACTGAAATTTTCTGTGATAGTTTTTTCCACTATTGTACTAAATTATATTATTGCACTAAATATTTGATATCAGGTATACACAAATGGAATAAATTTTGATGCACGAAGCATGAAATTGATACTGAATATAAGGATATATAAAATTTATTAAATTTAGATATATTTTGAAATATAGATTTCTAAGGAAAGAGGTGTTTGGTGGGGGGAGGACCATTCTGCCATTTTTCCTTTTAACGTGTAAAAAAATTTGTTGTACTTTTTTCGCTGATGTGTTTATAATGTTTGATTTAAATTTAAGTTTTATTTTAATCATATCAAAATATCATTATAAATATCATCATTTTTATTTTAATTTAAGTGTTTTTTTTACCTTTATTTAAAATATTATGAATCTCTGTTTATATTTAGTATACTCTCTAATTTCAATATTGTACGTGTAAAATTTAAGATTAAAGGATTTTAAATAATTATACATATTTTTAATTTAAGATCATATAATTCAAAAATTTTGAGAAAGTATTATTTAAGGGATCAAATGTTCATGATTCCCACCATTATATATGTTAGTAATATCCATACTCCACATCTCATGTATAATATTATAGGAATATTACCCACCTCATAAGTTACTAGCTATATTTTTTTAGTAGTAGAATACTTTATTAGGATATGATAGGTAATGAATTATATATTATATACATAAAAGACACTTGAGAAAAACAAGAAATAAAACTCTACACTGTCATTTTTTATTTCTCTTAATTTATTTGCTTGGTGTATATTTCTTGTTTGCTAACAATTAATAATACATAATTGCTAGTTAAATGTATCTAAAGCTAAACTAAGGGAAAATTCTGCATTAAGAGTTATTTTCCATGACCTCTAACTTCATTTGAGTTTAATTTCTTACACTTACTGGATAAATTATAATTACTGTCCTAATATATATATATATACATAAAATATATATATATCTCTCTTCTCTATCTCTCTCTCTCCTACTCTCTCTCCTCTCTCTCGCTCTCTCTATCCTCTCTCTCTCTCTGCTTCTACTCTCTCTCCTCATATCCCCACTCTCCCTTGTTTCACTTTGCCCCCTGCTCTTCCCCGCGTTTGGGCCCCGCACGTCCCCTCTCCCCTCGCTTTCTCCCTCTCCTTTCCCTTTTCTCCCCTCTGTTCTTCTGCTCCTCAATCTGTCTTTGGCTCTCTTTTCTCTCCGCCCCGCTCTTCTTCCTCATTTTCGTCCGGTCTGCCCTCCGCTGTTGTTTCCACCATGCCTCCATTTCGTGGCTTGCCCAATATGAATATTAGATCTGTCTAATATTGCTACGGTAGTTCTCTGTGGCTGATCTCCCTGTGGCTTTCCTTGCTAGGTCTCCTCCATATTCCCTGCCAGTTAGTTCTTATTTATATTCAGATCTCAATCCATTCAGCACTGCCATTAAGCATTTCATTGAATACTCATATTCAAAGAAGAGATATTCTGGTTGGCACCCACACAATAAGCATTCTGTTTCCTTCACCTATTCCCAACTTTGCAAGTCTATCTCTTGATAGTCCGCCAGCATATGTGGAGTCACATACCCATTGTAGATAAACTATCAAAATGGTTGAATTTTTTTGGTTGTTATTGTTAAAGTCCACAAATGTTGCAAACAAAATTCAAAGCTCACCATTTCTTTTTTCAACTAAAATCTTAGCAAGATTTCTTACATAGTGAAAATGTTGAAATCTTGTTTTTCTGTGATGTCATTGTGCCTCATATAGGAGTAGATTTCTATAAATAGAGAGCGCTTCTCATTTCAAATACACCAAAAAAAAGAATTACAAAAGGAGAGAAAGAAGAGTGAGGCACTCACAGAGAAATAATCTGTCTGAGGAAAAAATAGAGGAGGTGTGAGCGAGATTGTAGTGAGGTGGAAAAAAGTTCAAAAGAGTGTTATTTCTTTTTAATGTGTAGTGGTCTTTTGGAGTTTTACCTCATACTACAAGTGACAATCCTTACGATATTGGTTCGTTGCTCTCCTCTCCGGTTCGTTGTTTTTTCCCTTTTTAGGAGCTGTTTCCACGTAAAATCTTGGTTTCATATGTCTCTTTTATGCCTCGTTGATTCACCGATTGTTGTGTCCGCATTTGTTTTCCTTTATTACCATTACGCAAAATATTATTTATGTACGATTTAGTCCACACAATTGGTATCAGAGGGCCAGGTTCTGTCTCATATTACAGAATTTTTTTTGCAGCTTATTGTACCTATACTCAATAAAAAAAAAATGTCTGGGGTAAAGTCGAGGTAGCAAATTCAATGGTGATCCGTGGTGTCTCAACGTGGCATGAGTAAGGTGAAATACTTGCTCATCCAACAGGGTTTACACAGGCAACTAGCGGCAAATCCAAAAACCGCGAATCCATGAAACTTGAGGCTTGGGAAGAAAATGTATGAAAGCTGCTAGTGCAATCAGATTGCACTTAAACGATATGTAGTTAATAACATCATCGATGAAGAGAGTGCATGTAGGCATTTTGGCCAAGTTAGAACATCGATACTGTCCACAACGCTGACAAATAATTGTACTAAAGAAGCCGTTATTGCGCTGCATAGGAGTGAACTACAACTTTTTTATCTCATTTAAATGTTCTATAATGGACTAATTCAAGCAGCTAGCAACCTCTGAGTAAAGATCGGGATGAAGATAAAGCCCTATGCTCCTTAAATCGTGCCATCTTCCTACGATCCGTTATCAACAACCATTTTTACATGGTAGGACTCTATCGAGTTGAAGGATGTCACATTCAGTCCCTTTGCTTAATGAGAAGATGGAAAATGGCCTGAAAATCAATCACGGACAGGCTCTCATCACAGGAAAGTAGAGCAGACGTTACGCGCAAAGGAGCTCAAAGAACAATGGTAATCCCGGAGCTCGTGAAACGTCCCAGGTCCGATCAAAATCAAAGGCCAAGAATTGCTACATTGCGATCAACCAGGACACTTCAAAAGAGTTGTCCCAATCTAAAAAGGGGCCAAGGGGAAAGGCAAGCGGCCAGAATAATGATGACAACACAGCGCCAATGGTGCAAATAATGACGATGTCGTTCGCCTCATAAATGAGGGAAGAAGAATGCATGCACTTGTCAGGTATAAGAGTCGGAATGGGTGGTCGAAACACAAATCAGCATCTTATCAAGGCCACAAACCGTTAGAGCATCTTTTTTTGCAGGTATGGTAGCTCGTGATTTATGGCATGGAAAATGGGTAACACAAGAACTCAAAAGCTTTGCGGGGATCGGTGACATTTGCTTAAGAAAAACATGTTGATGCACATTGTGGGTTGAAAGAATGTGCGCCACGTACCTGATTTTCGGATGAACTTGATCTCGGAATTGCTTTGGACCAAGTGGATATGATAACTACTTTGCAAATAAAAATGGAGACTCACAAAGGGGCAATTGGTTATTGCAACAGTACCAAACAAAACATAAAAAACCAAAAAGGAGTGGCCTCGTTACCGTTATACAGGACCAAATTGCAGAATATGCCAAGGTGAGTTAAATGCGGCTCACTAAGAAAATTCTGCCATTTATGGCATAAAAGGATGGGTCATATGACGAGAAAGTATGGCAATTCTTTCCAAAAGTCACTAAGCATCTCTTTTGCCAAAGTACAACGATAAAACCCTGTACTACGCTATTTGGGTAAACACATAGAGTCTCATTTAATACCCTCATCTGAAAGAAAGTCAAATATACTTGATTTTGGTAATTCTGATGTTTGTGGTCCATGGAGATAGAATCGATAGGTAGGTAATCAATACTTTGTTTACCTTTATTGATGACGCTTCTCGAAAATTGTGGGTTTATATCTTGAGACCAAGAGCAGTTGTTCAGTATTTCAAAAGTTTCATGCTCTGATAAAAGAGAGACAGGTCGAAAGCTAAAACGTCTCGACCTACAATGTAGGTGAGTACACTTCAAGTAATTTGAAGAGTACTGTTTCAAACCAATGGAATAGCATGAAAAGACTCGTTCCTGAACCCCAAACACAATGTGTGTAGCTGAACGAATGAATCGCCATTGTTGAGAAGGTTGAAGCATGCTCAGAATGGCTAAATTACCCAAGCACATTCTGGGGTGAAGCAGTTCGGACGCGTTGTTATCTTATCAATCGTAGTCCATCAGTTTCCGTGGATTTTGAACATTCCGGAAAGAGTTTTGGACCAACACAGAGTGTCCTACCTCGCACCTAAAGGTGTTCGTTGCAAAGCTTTGCACATGTACCGAATGAGCAAAAGAACCAACTGAATGATAAATCAGTTCCTTGCATATATTCTCTGGTATGGAAGAATATTTCGGGTACGACTATGGGATCTTGTAAAGAAGAAGAGTCATCAGAATTAGAGATGTAATCTTTCGAGAAAGTGAAGTGGAATGCTGATGATCTATCCGAAAGAGGCCAATAAACAAGAATGGGTATATTCTCTAATCTTGTTACCAGTCCTGCTTCTTCTACCATCCCATAATTGCAGAAAAGTATGATTTGCATGAGTTGCTGATCGCATGAATATGCACCTGATGAGATTGTTGAGACAGGGGGAGCACCTTGGTGATAATACCGGCAAATGGATGTACCCAGAAGAAGAACAATCTCAACCTCTGAGGAGATCCGAAAGAACAAAGGGTAGAATCAAACCAAATAGCCCTTCCTCGGAGTTAGGTCCTTATCAATATAAAGTGTGAGGCCCAAGAAGGCTTAGGAGGTGTTGTCCTCATCCAGAAAAGAGCCCAATGGCTGAAAGCCATGGCACGAAAGATATGGGATTCTCTACCGAAAATGGCACTACGCAGTGCTAGTTGAACTTCCAAAAGGAAAAGAGACCACTTAAGTGGCAAGTGGGTCCTTAACCTCAAGCAAGATGGAAATGGCAAGTTGGTGAGGTACAAAGCTCGATTGTTGTAAAAGTCTTCGAGACAAAAGAAAGGTATTGTTTTGATAAATTTTTTCACCGGTTTGTCAAAATGATGACCTTCTATTCAATATTTTGAGCATAGGCACTAGTCTATACTTGAAGGGAGCAATTGGACGTGAAAACAGCATTTCTTCACGGAGATTTGGAAGATAGAGATTTAATGGCGCAACCAGAGGGATTTGAAGTATGGAAAGAAACACATGGTGTGCAAATTGAAAAGAGTCTTTATGGTTGACACAGGCCCCCGGGCAAGGTTCCAAAAGTTTGACTCTTTCATTAAAAGTCAAACGTACCAAAGACATTGTTCTGATCCATGGTGTATACTTCAAAGAGATTTTCTAACAACAATTTTATTATGTTGTTTTATATGTGGATGACATTGTTAATTGGTGACGTACAAGACAAAGAGCTGATTGCAAAGTGAAGAAAGATTTGTCCTAAGTGCATTTGACAGAAAGACTTGGGCCCAGCACACAAATTCTAGGGATGAGATTGTTCGAGACACGGAACCAATAAGAAAGTTTGTGGCTATCTCAAGAGAAGTACATTGAACGTGTACTAGAACGCTGCAACATGAGAGTGCTAAACCTGTTAGCACGCCTCTTGCGAGTAGCTGAAGTTTGAGCAAGCATATGTGTCCTACAACACAAGAGAGAAAGAGGAAATGGCTAAAGTTTCCTTATCTCAGCAGTGGGGAGTGTTGATGTATTCGATGGTGTGTAAAGACCGGACAGATTTGCTTCATGTCAGTGGTGTTGTAGCAGATTCCTTGAAAATCCTGGAAAGAACACTGGGAGGCAGTTAATGGAATATCAGGTATCTAAGAGGTACCACAAGAGATTGCTTGTGTTTTAAGGATCTGACCATGCTTGAAGGTGCTATACTGATGCTGATATGGCAGGTGACCTCGCTAATAGAAAATCCACTACTGGATATTTGTTTATCATTTCTCAGGGGGAGCTATATCATGGCAATCAAAGTGCAGAATGTGTCGCACCTTCTCTACAACTGAGGCAGAATATATTGCAAGCTACTGAAGCTGGCAAAGAGATGGTATGGCTGAAACGATTTCTTCAATAACTTGGATTGCAATCGATTGAGTATGTCGTCTATTTGTGACAGTGCAGAGTGACAATGACTGAGGCAAGAACAGCTGTACCAATCATGACGAAGCATATTGACGTGAGATATCACTGGATTCGTGAAAGATAGAGGAAGGATCTACGGCAGGTTATGAAGATCCCGACGAGTGAAAACTCCTTCAGATTTGCTGACCAATGTGGTATCAAGGGCGTTTGAGCTATGCAAAGACTTGTCGGCATGTCCTCAAGCTAGAACCCTAGACTACCTCATTCGGGGTGAATGGGTCCTGGATGATGGGAGATTTGTGGATTCCATACCCTTGTAGATAACTAGCAAAAATGGTTTGAATTTGGTTTTTGATTATTGTTAAAGTCAACCAATGTTGCAACAAAATTCAAAGCTCACCATTTCTTTTTTCAAACTAAAATCCTTAGCAAGATTTCTAACTAGGTGAAAAGGTTGAAATCTTGTGTTCTTGTGAATGTCATTGGTGACATCATTGGAGTAATTTGTCTATAAATAGAGTAGCTCTTGCTCATTCCAAAATACAAACAAATAATGAATTACAAAGGAGATAAAGAAGAGTGAGGCATCACAAGAGGAAAATAATCTGTGAGGAAAATAGAGTGTGTGAGCGTATTGTAGTGAGGTGGAAAATCAAAAGAGTGTTATTTCTTTGAATGTGTAGGGGTCTTTGGAGTTTTACTCAGACATACAATTTGTAAATCCTTACGATAGTGATATTCGTTCTGCTCCTCTCGGGTCGTAGGTTTTTTCCTTATTTAGAGGGTTTCCACGTAAATCTTGGTGTATTATTTTCTCTTTTTATTCTCGTTGATTAACCGTATTGTTGTGTTCCGCATTTGTTGCCTTTATTACCGCAAATATTATTTCTGTTACGGATTTATTCCCAACATATAAAACTATGTTTTGGCACGTTCATTGTTTTCCATGTATCTCTCTCTCCACCATGGCCATTGGTTTCCATTTCCTGACAATTTGAATTGTATATTCCCCATTTGTTTGTATCCATTTGTTTCCTACATAGCCTGCTGCAAATTTATCTTTGCTATAAATTTTTCTCCAGTACCAACAACTATCCGCACTCGGCTTATAGTGCAACCAATCTGCCCCTTTTATATATATTTTGTGCACCCTTTTTGACCCAACGATTATCAGCTTTGCTTGTTACGTTCCATACATATTTAGCTATAGATGCCTCATTCCATCTCATACATTCTGTAATTCTCAAGCCTCCCTCTTTTTTGCTCTGGCAAAGTATCTCCCATGCTACAAGTGGTGCTTTAGATGTATGTATTTGGCCAATAGACATGTATATGCACAATAGACATGTATATGCACTAGCACTGAGTTCACCAGTTGCGTTCTTCCGGCATATGACAAGTTACGTGTTCCCCATGTTCTGACTCCACTTTTCAATTTAAATCTACTAACATTCACATCCACTACTGAAATTTTGTGAACTTCATATGGACATTAATCGCATTAAGCATCTCTTCGTAGATCCCCATTCTACACGTCACTAAAACACTTTCTCAAATCAATTTTCCATCAACAACATTTAGTGGTATTCTTCCTGTTGTACAATCGCATCAAATCTTGACATGGTTCTTCCAGCTACAAACGCACATTGATTTACTCTGATAGGATTGTTGAGTTACCTCCTTCAGGTCCGCCTTTACACAACATTTTACTATATCCACTTTGTATATAGTACTACAACACGCATGGGCCTGTAATCCTGTGGATATTTTCCGTATGTTGTTCCTTTTGGTATAGAGTGACACTGATCATTTACTCCCTTAGCATTTCTCCATTTGCCAAAAAATTCTGTACACCTTCGAGGCATCCTCTCCCACAATTTCCCAACATTCCTTGAAAAATTTACTCCCATATCCATATGGTCCAGGTGATTTGTTATCCTCAATAGCTCATAAAGCCTGCCTTTGTAAACGCCTTTGTTAATTCTCCCCTTTGTACCCCAGTCCCTCCCCCCCCCACCACCCTCCCCCCCCCCCCCCCCCCCCCCGCTTTCCCATTTTGAATTATTCTTCTAGATGCATGTTGTCTCTTCTTATTTGAATTTCCCAATAGCTCAGTATAATATTCAACAAATGCTTTGCCTATATCTGCACCCTCTGAGTATTGGTTCCCTTTGGTGTCTTTTATGGTAAAAATTCTATTGTTGCTTCTCCTTACTTTCATATATTGATGATAAAACTTTGTGTTTTGAAATTCTGGACATATGTCTTCCTCCTCCATTGTCATTTTCCCATTGTATAATGGCTGGACAATGATCATACAACCCCTCATTAATTAAATGCACTTCAGCCGCAGGCATTTGAACCAGCCACGAACTATAATTCAAGACCGCTGTCATTTTCTTGTACCCTATTCCTGACTACTTTTTGTTTATGTTCTGTAAAGAAAGCCCTGATGAGTCAAGTCTTGAAAATCACATTTCCCTTTACATTGCCTAAACCTCTTATTTCTGCTACTGTGACGTTTTCCCATCTCTTTCCTCCCATATAGCACACAATTTACATCTCCCATGACTATCCTCTCCAATTCCCTCCTACCTATTTTCGTATCCCTTGTCGCATTAACTCGTGTACACACCAGTCACCCAAAATCTCCTTCTTGTCCCCCTATGTAGTACCTCACTATGGATCACCTGAGCATCGCAATGTATAATGATCACATCAATAGTGTTTGGTTTCCACACCATCCAGATTCTCCCTCCTGTATGTGACGATATATTTGTTGTGAACGACCATTCCTTACAAAGATTAAGAGAAGCTCGATAAGCTTTATTCCTGTTGATCTTTGGCTCAGGAGACCAAAAAATAGGCATATGGTTTACTTCATGCAGAACATTGCAAATCTCTTCTGTTTCTCTCCCTGTTCAGCAGGTCCCTTAAAACGTTCCAAAAAACCCATTTTAATCCATTAGGGATGGGTATAACCCCCTCCCTATTTTTCCCTGTTGGTGCAAACCTCATACACTTTTCTCAAATCAATTTTCATCAAACAACATTTAGTGGTATTCTTCCTGTTGTACAATCGCATCAAATCTTGACAATGGTTCTTCCAGCTACAAACGCACATTGATTATCTGATATGATTGTTGGGAGTACCTACTTCAGCCTATTACACAACATTTTCTATATCACTTTGTATATAGTACTACAACACGCAATGGGCCTGTAATCTGTGATATTTCCTGTATGTGTTCCTTTTGGTATTAGAGTGATCACTGTATCATTTACTCCTCTTAGCATTTCTCCATTTGCAAAAAATTCGAGTACACCTTTAGAGGCATCCTCTCCCACAATTTCCCAACATTCCTTGAAAAATTTACTCCCATATCCATATGGTCCAGGTGATTTGTTATCCTCAATAGCTGATAAAGCTTGTTTTACCTCTGCCTTTGTAAACGCCTTTGTTATTTCTCCCCTTTGTACCCCAGTCACCAGCTTTCTGTTGGGAAAGACAAGGCACTAACAAAGAATGCCTGACAGGATAACAGCGGAAGAAACCAAGTCTATATCTTTCCAATCTCGATTGAACCAAGCGAAGCAAATCAACACAAGAAATATGATAGTAAGCAAGCAAGTAATCAACCAAAACAAATATAACAAGGCAATAATAACCATCATTACGAAGACACCAAGATTTAGGATGAGAACCCTTCGATGTGATAGAGTAAAAACCACGGACCAAAAAACTCCACTATAATCACCAAGATTTAACAATATGTTCTCCAAAATTGGCCACACAAAAAGTCGCCAACAATCGAGCAAGAACAAAATAAAGATAGCACCAAAATCTAGAGAATTAAAGAGCAAATCACCAATTCGCAGTACTGTTCACGACAGAAACTGAAGCTGCAGGGCACCAAATCCAAATCGGTTCAGCCTAATTCAATATTGAGATAGAGATAATATGCGTCCCAAAAATCAGCTCAATCGAGACAGAAAACGAAGCGGGATCGCAATTGAGTAGGCTGTTAGTGCTGAATTTGACTGCGAAAAACTGCTTCTTTCTCTCTTTTTGGCTGCTGAAACAAACACTCGTTTGTGTATTGAAAAATTAAGACCTAAATAGGCTTAGATTTTCCTCATAAGAATCGGGCTATGGGAAAAAAAAGGGTTGGTCAAATTGGCGCTTTTATTTATCCACCAGGAAGGAAAAAGGCCAAGACCCAACAATTCTGCCCCTCACGACGGATGTGGAGGAGATCCCCATCCCGGAGGACCAGACAAAAATTCCTCAAACTTCCCTCTCTTGGCAAAACTTTAGTCATCATTATCGGACCACCATTGTCATTTGTAGGAAATCTTTCAATCTCAGCACTTTAGAATCCAACATATCTCAATCCCCACCCATTGGCCCCTATCTCAAATCAAGGTGTTAGACCGACCATCGGAACGTAGAATTCTTGCCAAGATGTAGTAGCACTTTGACTGTCACAATAAGCACATACCTCTCTTGAGCACAACCAAGTTCCCCTAAGAATCTCTCTCCAAAGCACGTCTTTACAAGCTTCAACGAAGTAATACTCAAGCTTATGTAGTAGATAGAGCAACACATTTTTGCAACCTAGATTGCCAAGACACAGATCCCCCTGCAAAAGTACCCAAGTACCTGAAGGACTTGCGAGTATCAACATAACAGCCCATGCGAATCAGTTATAACCACAAAGAATAGGTTCCTGTACCAAAACAACAAACTCAGACTAAGTGCCACAGAGAATCTCATAACCCCATTCCAGTCATTCCAATGTTCTCTTCCCTGATTAGAAAGAAAAAGGATAAAAACTCCAAAAGCTCGTGCATGCAATATCCGGTCTTGTACAAACCATCGCAACATCAAACTACCAACAGCGAAGCATAAGGGGGGGGGAAACCTTTCTTCATATCTTTTCTTCTCATCATCACTATAAGAAGGGACACGGGTTCGTGCTCATTTGAAGTGCATAGTTAAGGTACTGACAACCTTCGCTTTTCCATGCTGAATCTGCGATAGTACTTTGCTGAATTATTCCTCTGGTGATAATACCAATGTCTGGCCTTTCTATCACGGACTATCTGCATGCCCAAAATTTTGTCTGCCTGGTACTAAGTCTTTCCATAGCAAAAAGACTTACTCAACTCTTAGCATGTCAACTTCTGAATCCTGCAAGTATTATGTACCAACATAAGCAGGTTCATCACAGAAAGCAACACAATAATAAAGTCACCTCAGAGAACTTTGCACAAAAAACACAATGGTTGAAGAAGTCTCTTGAAGCCCTGATGACTCATAAAAGAACCAAAAACTCTCCTGTACCACCGGCCTGGGAGCATTGTTCAAAACCTACAAGTCTGCTTCAATTTGCAAAAACATAATCTCGTTACCCTTGACTTCAAAAAACTTCCGGTTGGCTCCATATATAATGTTCTTCATCTAAGTCACTTGGAGGAAAGCAGTTTGTTGTAAACATCCATTTGTCAACCTCTAAATTCTAGATTGCAGCCTAAGCCTAGAACCACACGAATGGATGAAACTTCACAAACTGGAGGAGAATATCTCATCAAAATTCAACTCCCCTTTTCGATTAATCCCTTGACACTAATCTAGCTTTGTACCGTGGAACATGGATTACCGTCTTCATGTTTCCCCGAAAAACCCACATGTTTTCAAAGCTTTTGCTTTAGTAACTTAACCAATCAAAGTATGATTATCATGCAGGATTTAATTCATTTTCATAGGATCAAAACCACCTTTCTTTTTCTTCACTTTCCATTGGCCTATCAAGCTCCAGGTTCCCCCGTCAGTCAAGAGTAACATACCTCATGGGAGAAAAATAACGAGGATGAAGAATTCTCTCTCTACTTATGTCTGAGAGAACTCTTGAAGCATCTATAATTGGGTTGTACTAACCACATCATCTTGCACGGGAGCATAACAACATTCATGTCGGTCATATGACAACATGATCACCATCTTCATATTCAAACGTGATTTTATTCATTATGAAGATTCTCCAGGTTCAATAGCTCAAAGGAACTGATCCAACATCAACTAAAGCTCTCACTACTCAAAAATCAGCCGTCAACTTTGTCAGAAATCTTCAATTGTTTGGCTTCAAAGAACAAACATCACGGCTTTCTAACAAGTTTTCTTCTTCAACAGGATCATAGAAACGCTAGACCCAAATTCATCTTGACCATAACCAAGAAGATTACACTGCCTAGTTAACATCCAACTTTTGACCTTTCATCCTTAGGACACATGTACAAAGGCTTTACACCCAAAGACTCTAAGATGATCTAAGAAACATTATCTTACCAGTCCAAACTTCTGTGAGGGCACCACCATCTAAAGCAACAGCAGGAGAGAGGGGAGAAAATTGATAAAATAAGCAGCAATATAAGTGCTTTGCCCAAAAAGGAATCTGAAAGCTTAGCCATCTGAAAGCTACATCCTAACCTCTCAACTAGAGTTTTGTTCTCCCTTCGCTAAACCATTTAACTGAGGGTCTTTGGAGGAGTTATTCTGATGCCTAATACACCATGTTCTCGCAAATTATCAAAAGGCCAACTACTCACCACCATTATATGAAGGATTGAATTTCAAGTCGTCCCTGTTGTTTTCACCAAGGCATGAAAAACTCTTTGAACACATCAAGTACTTGATCTGGACTTCAAGGAAATACCCAGAGTTTGCGAGGAAGATCATGCAATAAAAGTCACCCAAAGTAAATATGCACCACCATGGATTTACCTTAAAAGACCAACAAATCAGAATGTACCCAGAATCCCGCAACTCAAGATTTCTTGAAGGCGGATGACTCTGAAAAAGAAAACTCTTTTCTGGTACTGGCTAAGTGCAATGAACACTTTCTTCAACTGCTGTTTCACTCCAGAAAGCAAATTTTCTTAGCCAAAACTTATCAATCCCCTTCTCGCTCATATGACTCAGGCCTTCTATGCCATAACTCTGATGAAGGTCAGTCTCCACAATTTACCGAGTCTATGGAAAGGAAGCCTTGAATACATACAAGGTAGACAACTTGTCACCACGGGCCAACAACAATCAACCTCTCGAAGTTCACTGGCCAACACCAAGTGTATTACATAACCCTCTCATCATAATACCCACAGAAATCAAATTCAAGCAACATCTGGAGCATGCTTGACATATTGAGAACTAGTTGGAACCATGTTACTTCAAACAAACATGTCCCAATGCCAATAAACTTCAACTTCATGTATGCCATTTTCAACGTTCAAATATAATGGAGTATAAGAAGAAAATAATCCTTTTGGCATGAACTGAGAAGTAGCACCAGAATCACAACTTAGCTAGATCATCAGAAACAAGATAATGACATTGCATCACAAGAAACAAAGAAGTCATCTAGCAACAAATCAACACGATTTTCATGATGCGCCTTTCTCTTTGTGTTTTCTCATATCTCTCTTGTGCTTGTAACAATATTTCAGATATTGGCCCATTCTTGTGGCAATAGTAACATGTATATTCTTGTATTTTTAGACTCTCTTTGACTCTTGCTTCTATTTACCTACATCGGACATATGGACTTGTTTCTCACCCCATCTTCAGTAACAAACATCGGAGGTGAGATGAGAAGATAAGGCTTGAGATCTTCGTCTCATTTCTTCATTCAAGACACCCACTCTTACGTATATTCATGGTACAAACAACACTGGAAGCAGGAATTAGTCAAAGAAAACTCGAAGCGTTCCCAAGAGCTGGCAGAGATTAAGAAGCCAAAGTCCCTGTATCTCATCATCAACTTACACCCATTCCGGACAGCTGGTCAAGAAACACCTGAAAAATCATGAATTGATCAGAAAAGGAGTGCCCTTTTAACATATATCATTAATTGTTTCAATAGGAACAACTTGTGTTGCCAGTCTTCGAAGCATATAGTTTGTCTGAGCTTTGTCCCACAAAACTTTGGCATGTGTCTCATCCAATATGATTTCTAAAATTATCTTCACCCATGTCTAATATAGCCACAAAAAACCTGCAGCAGCTCAAATTCCCATTCTTCATCATTCAAGATAGGCTATTAAGACAAACACAGGGTAAATGTACTTCTGACAAATAGAGATTTTCATCTTCCTTGCCAAATATGACAGTACTACCCGTTAAACACACATTTTATCATATTTGCCTCCATTCATTCAAACGACCATAACAAGAACCAACTGCTCTGATACCACAGTTGTTGGGAAGACAATTGGCCGCACAAGAATGTCGACAGGATAACAGCGAAAGAATACCAAAGTCTAGACTTCCCTCCGATTTGAACCAAGAGAAAGAGCAAGACAACAAACACAAGCAAATATGATAGTACGGCAGCAAGTATTCAACCAAACAAAATAAACAATGGCAATAATAACCAATCACACAAGACACAAGATTTAATTGGAAAACCCTTCGATTTGAAGAGGTGTAAAAACACGGGCCCAAAAACTCCACTAGATCACCAAGAGTGTACAATATTGTTCTCCAAAATTTTTTTGGGGGCGGCCCCCCCCCCTCCCCCCAAAAAAACTCAAAACAAGTGACAAACAAAGGAGCAACAACAAAATAAAGATAGCAACCAAATCGAGAGAATTAAAGGAGACAAAATTACCAATTTCGCAGCTACTGTTCCACGATAGCAAAAAATGAAGCTGCAGGCCACCAAACAACTCCTGTTCAGTTCCTAATAAAGATTGAGATGAATATAATATGCTTTCCAAAAAAATCAGCTCAAGGACAAGAAACGAAGCGGCAATCGCCCCCAATTGAAGTTGGATGTTAGGGCTGAATTTGTACTGCGAAAAACTGATCTTCTGCTTTCTCTCTTTTGGTGGAAAAACTCTTTGTGTATATGAATAAAGACCTAAATCGGCTTTACTATGCTCAAGAATGGGCACCCTTTATGGAAAAATGGTTGGTCCAAATTGGGCTTTATTCCACATAGGAGGGAAAAAAGACACATTAACCCAAATCACTTCCCTTTGAATTACCTCTAGATGCAAGTTGTCTCTTCTTATTTGAATTCCCAACAGCTCAGCAATATGTATTCAACAAATGCTTTGCTATATCTGCACCTTGAGTATTTGGTTTCCCTATGGTGTCTTTATGCGTACAACTAATCTCCCTACTTGGTGTCTTCTCCCCTTTACTTTCAATATTGATGATAAAACTTTGTTGTTTGGAAATTCTGGACATATGTCCTCCTCCTCAATTGTCATTGTCCAATGTATAATGGCCTGGACAAGATATGAAAAACCCTCATTAATTAAATCACTTCGCCGCGGCATTTGAACCGCCACGAAACGATAAATAAGACCCTAGTCAATTTACTTGTACCCAGGTATCCCCCCTGCTATCGTTGTTAGTGTTCCATGTAAATAAAGCACCTGATGATTTCAAGTCTTGCAAATCACATTTCCCTGTACATTGCCTAAAATCTCTTATTTCTGCTAATGTGACCGTTTTACCCATTCTTTCCTCCACATTTAGCACACAATTAAAATCTCCCATGACTATCCTCTCAATTTCCATCCATAATTGTTTTCGTAGCCCTTGCTCATTAAACTCGTACACCAGTCACCCAAAATCTCCTTCTTGTCCCCTATGTAGTACCTCAATATGGATACCTGAGAAGGCAATAGTAAAGGCTCACCAATAGTGTTTGGTGTTCCACACAATCCATGATTCTCCCCTGTAGGACGGATATATTTGTTGTGAACGACCATTCCTTACAAAGATTAAGAGAAGATCGATAAGCTTTATTCCTCTTGATATTTGTCTCGAGGAGACCAAATAGGCATATATTTTACTTATGCAACAACAATTGCATCTCTTTCTGTTTCTCTGCCCTGTTCAGTCCCCTTACGTTCCAAAAACCCATTTTATCCATTAGGGATGGGTGATTTAAAAACCATGTTCATGTCTCCACCCTTGAGTCCTGATCACAACCGTATGCATTATCAAAGATCGTTATGTTATTTTGCGTCTTTGGGTCGTCGCCTCCGTTTGTCCTCCCTATTTTTCCATGTTGGAGTGCAAACCTCATACTATTTCATCTCCCTTCCTGTCGTCTATTGGTGCACTTGTTCCTATATTTCAAAATATCTACGAGGTTATTGATGTCTGAGGTTGTGATATCCTTTTGCTATGTGATTGTTACTACCATGTATGGCTATCCTTGGTTCATTTACTCCAACATTTTTACGGATTTGAAAGCAATTAAAATCTTAAAATCAAAACTCATATGTTTGGTAAATAAAACCTTAAAGTAGGTAAATGGGTGACGAATACCTGACGATTTGAAAAAAATTGTAAAAGTTGCATAAGTTGTGATCAAAACCTAATAAGTTAAGATAATTTATTGTGAGTTTTATAGACATTTGACTAGTAATGAATGGGCATAGATTTTTCTGTCAAAATTATGAGATCTTATAAAGTATATAAAAAGACATGATATTAATTTCATGAAGGATGAGTGAAATCAAACATTTTAATTGAACCAATTATAGGTAATAATTATAAATTGAAATTTTCAATAAATGTGGAATATAGACAACTTTCTACAATCACAAATTCAATGTATATTGTTTGGAAGTCTATTAATTGAATTCAAAGGTAATTAATTAAATTTAAATGCTCTTAAATATAATGTTCTATTTATAATGGTCTCATCAATTTTATAACCCTTCAGCGTGGGATGCGCACAAGTAGACCAACGTAAATTGTATAAATTTGAACAAGGAGACACCTATGACGTTACGTGACCTGATAACGTAGGATAAAAATGACGTGCAGGACATGTGGGTCTATTGGTTCAACTTTATACAAGGTATAATGTCTACTGTGCACATCCAAAGTGAAGGACAAAAAGTAGTGATTGTTGTGTGGGAAGCCGGTTACATGACTAGTTGTATTTGTCGCAATATCGAGTATAAACTATGGTGAGTTGTTCTAAATGTTTGTGGTTTTATGTTTCTCGCTTTAGGAGTTTCACATGATTTTTCTCGTAGTTTACTGGTTTTTAAACTTCCAAAAGCTCCTTTTTTTTTTACTACTATTAAAAGTTGTGCAGTCTGGGCACATCATGCTGCCGTATTTTTCAATTGCATGATAATCAGACCTCAAGTCAATCTTATAGAGAAGACCAAGCACCTTGTAACTGATCGAGCAAATCCTCAATGCGAGGAAGAGATACCTGTTCTAACAGTTACTTTTTAGTTGCCGGTAATCTAATGCACATCCGAAGACTCCCAATCTTCTCTTCACACACCAGGGCAGCCAACCCCAAGGGGATGCACTTGTCTAATAAAGCCTTTGCTCAACAACTCTTGAAGTTGAGCCTTTTACATCCCTTAACTCAGGCGGGAGCGCATTTATAAGGGGGTATAGAAATGGGGCGAGTGACCCCTTCAAGATCGCGCATAGAAGTCAATCTCTCTATTCTTCGGTGGCATACAGGAGGTCTGCAGGAAACACATCTAAAAACTCGCGGATACGAAACCGACTCAATTGAAGTAACTTGGGTTAGTATCATCCGGAGGGTGTGCCAAGAAACGTAAAACAACCGCTATACCTACATTCTTTTTGTACGAAGAAAGGAGACGATACGACCGATTGGAAGTGTAGTACACCCTTCCCCACTAACGGATCTGTCCCAGGCTGTGATAAAAGGCACATTTTAGCATTACAATCCAGATTGCAAAATTTGTAGAAAGCCAATCATACCCAGAATTATATCAAATCAACCATTTCTATAGATAAGACAGTCTACATGAGTATTTCCCCACAAAAGTCACCAGACCAAGACCTATATACCACTTTTTCACTATCAAAGACACACCACAGCGGAGTAATAGAAACACGAATAGGCATGTCAAGCAATTCACACTGTAACATTAAAGACCAGGTGTCAATGAGGAAGACACACATATGAAAATGGTGACCAGGATCAAATAATACAAAGCCCATGCAATCCAAACACAAGAGAGTTACTGTGATAACAATCGAGGTCTCCACTTTCAGAGCCGCCCAGGGCAAGCGTTAACAATGGCCTATCACCTGTCTGCCCGATGTTCCCTACCATGTGTGCTGTAGTGGCGTCAGTCTTGCCATGTTACCCCGCCGGTTTTTTGTGACCCAATTAACTCGTCCATCCCGTTCTTCTAAAATAACGGCCTCTACTATGACCACTCTACCTCTAGCTGATTGGGGGTCTATAACTCTGTTTTGTGCACATTCCTCCTAATATTGTCCAGTCTCCCCACATCCATAACACTCCCGGAGTAAAGCATAGTGTCACCTTTAGGAAGAAGTGTTTGAACCGTCTGAAGTGGAACCCCCAACTACAGTCTGTATGAAGACTGAATTGTCGGACTGAGTAATAACCTACCTTAACCCTGTCTCCCTAGAGTGATACAATAAACTCACCTCCCAATTCGAAACCTTTTGATGCGATGCCGATGGTGAAGTCATCTGGCTTCATCTCCTTCCACCTCCTAATCACGAAGTCACCACTCTTAAAGGATTTTGCCGTAGCGCTACCTGTTAGGCGAAATCCGCCAATTCTGACCTTAAGACCCTCACAAAACGTGCGAACCGCTCTCATCGGACTGAAACATAGTTGCGGTTGGCATACCTAGTAGTAATAGCGCGAAACTTGCCTCATATGACAGTAACCGACATCACACTTTACTCTAGTCTCAGAACTCATNCAGGAAGAAAAAAATCCACACCGAAGTGTTAGATATTAATTACACAACGATGTCTCCTTGAAGGTGTACCAGTACTCTAAACTTTCCCGATTGCTTATATTCCCCCTATCTACCATGACCAAAGGACTAGACAGGAGTCATCTTCAGGGCATCAATGATTGTTAGATGTGACACCAGGGTTCAAGGCAGTGTTTCCCTAAATTGCATCATTCAATGATGTTTGAATCATGTCAATTCTTCAAACCTTGTTTTTATCTTGTCTCTTTCATTTTCTCATCACTTTTCAAAGAATATAAATTCCTCCTTGAAAAATCCAAAGAGCGGGAGGAAATTTTATACCATTTTTAGCCATATTGGAGCATGCACATTCATGTCTCAAGTGGTCTTTCATTCTCACCCACCTGAAACAATAGTCAAAGATCAGTCTTGGGAACCCAGATTAGCTTGGGCCCCTTTATGTGAGTACAAGAATGAATAAGATTTTTTCTATCCAATAAAGGCAAATAAGAAAACCTTTTATCTTAAGCAATTTAGTTGGAACCAAATCTGAGCCGTATCAGTCTTTTTCGTTTTGGTAAACTTAACATTTTTTTTAAAAAGCCTCAAATAAAGTCTTATTTGATTCTTTAAATGACCGGAGTTTCACAATGAGTGCTAAATGGTAGGACATGTGAATAAGGTGTGACACAAAATTATGTTGTTTTTTAAAAAAAAAAAAAAAAAAACCTATCCCACTTCGACTGGTGGTTTGCCGTTCTTGAACTGGAGTTAAAATTTCAGAGACCGGTCCATTAAGATTGTTCCAGATCCAGTGTGATATGATCAAGATTTTATTGTAGAAACTCTATTCCTTTGTTCAAGCTGAGGAATTTAGGGTTAAATTTTATTTTTTCTTCTAGAGATAATTGAAGTTCACTACAGGGTTTTTGCCCTTGTGACTTAACTCTGAGATTTTTAATTATTCTTTTAAATGTTTTGAAGAACATGATTGTGTTTAGCAAGATGTCATTGACTTATATAAAAGATGCATAGTTTTCCATCATTTGTTCTCTTCAGCATTGATTTGATTGATAGCATATATAGGATCACACAATAAGGACTATAGTTCCCTTTAGAATATGATTCAATATTTACTTTGATGTGTGAAAAACTATTTTGCTTGTTTGTGATCTTCATCTTTAGGCATCTGTGTCAGCAATGAGTGCAAAAAAATTCATATTTATTTGATTGATCTAGTGCAAGTAGTGACTGATTTCGAACCTTCCATCCTCAAATTCGTCTTCCGATAAGTCCCTCATCAGTGGCAAAGGATCTTTTCATTGAAAGATATGCTTCTTGATTGGTTATTCTAGTTTGTGGAGAATGTACTAGCATTCTAGATGTCCTTTTGTTTTCCGAACTATTCCTCTTTTCTCTAGAGCTTTGAATGGACAAACTTGACAAAAGTGTTTCCAGGGACTCCACACTTGTGAGCATACTGCATCTATTGGATTTTCAGTGTTTTTTGAGAGTTATTCCGTGCGAATAGTTGTCCCTTTTTAACATTCTTGAAGAACCTTTTGATCATTAACACAATGTTTGGTCTCAAAATTTTCTGGTGTCTGTACGCCTGTAAGAACCAAGTTCTTTTCTTTTCTTTTGCCTCCCATTTTTTCTTGTTTTTCTCCTTTTTTTTCCGTTCAGAGGTTATGAGATTCCGAGGAGTCATCATAGCTACTTATCTAGATCATGGGATTCAGAATGGCTCTCTTTGCTTTCCCAAGCTCTAGAAGAACGCCAGAAGTTTTCTGATTGACTTCCATGGGGAATTATTTAAACCAATGAGGGATTTTAAAAGAATTCATTAATGATAGGCAGTGAACCTGGTGTGATCTCTTGGATTGTTTCACCTTCTGCCATTTGAACCCAGTTCGTATTTTCTATTCAAGTTATCTATTTAGACTTCTTACCTGAGTTGTTCCTTTATGCGAAGTATGCAAGTTTTCCCAATTGATTTTGCATTTGATATGATAAGATCTCGATTATATTCATCTGGACCTATTCAGTATATTCAAGATCTTTTTTGCTTTAGCATTATTTGGATTATATTGCAAGTTATCTCGCAACATTCCATTATTTTCATTCCTTTGTACTTGAGTGGTTTATCAGTTCCATTATTAAGGGGTATAGTTGGACCGTTCCAACACGGGACTCCCATAGGTCTTGATTCAGTCCTAGTAAGTGATCCATCATGCGATTCTTCACAACCAAATATTTTCATTAAACAGTGTGGAGTCGGAGTTGGAGAAAGATCCTTCTTGTTTTATGTGTAGGTGGATGCAGTCATTGCATCCTTTTCAAGATGTTAGTCTTTAATGGAAATACAGCTTGATACCAATTGAGTAAAACTTTACCCTAATACACGAACAAGGTTCTTGTAATTATGTCGCAACACAATAAAACAAAGAATTATCATGGAAACTTCCTAACTCAAGAAAGGGAAAAAACCACACGAAGTATCTATATAATCATGGATTTACAACTCAGTTGATCAATGAACTCAAAACTCTAAATTTCTACACTTTTGATTAACTATAATCGAAAACTCTCCATCACAAGAAGTCAAAACTCGCTGCTGGTTTACAAAGCTCTCAAACTCTTTTTAACTCTAACCACCCAAGAAGTCAACCACTTCTTGTTTACAATTCTCACAACACTCTACCTCTAAGAGTCCAACCCAACTTCTTGTTACACGAATCTAGAAATTATTACAACTCAATAATAAAACCTAGAAGAAATCACACCAATGACTAAATAACCCTAGAATTTAATTGATCAGACTTACATTCAATAGTTCAGTGTGGAACAGTACTGCCAGTGAACCTAGTCCTTACGTTAATGCGACGAAGGTGAACATGGTCACTTACGTTGATGTGGGAGGCCTTCATTTTTCTCCAGTAAATATGCCTCTAATGATCTTATTTCGTGAATATGCAATGGCTTATTGTTCTGGC
This sequence comes from Solanum habrochaites, assembly GCA_027704765.1. NCBI lineage: Eukaryota > Viridiplantae > Streptophyta > Magnoliopsida > Solanales > Solanaceae > Solanum > Solanum habrochaites. The sequence continues at coordinate 71,528,003 of JAKWJA010002495.1, forward strand.
TTTGAGGATAAATTATCTCGATTTGTGTTTATGCAAAAGATATTTTTTTCCTACAACTTCTTGATACTTTTCGAGAGTTGAATTTATTTCAATTACAAGGAAAGGGAATTACAATTACAAATACTTTTTCTTCTTGAATATGCTCTGCTTATCGTATAACAGAAGAGTACCATTGTAGTATAAAAAGGAAACACTATTTTGCCTTGGACTTGTACAATCTTTTTATACACAACTTCTTTTTTTTCAATTAAACTTGTACACGACTCAAGCTTCAAGTTCCTTGTTTTTCTTTAATTTTAGATCGGCGCGCTTGATCTCTTACCACAAATTACGAGTGATGCCATTTACTATATGATTTTGTATTTGCGTGTGGTGACGACGCGATTGATTTCTTTTCGCCATAAATTACCCGTCTATGCTTTTACACGTTATAGCTTATGTGGATTCTGCACTGGTGTGTGTAGTCTATATCACGATTTGCTAACGATATTACACTTTCCAACATTTTCCCCTTTTGATGATTATAAAAAAGGATTTGTTTACACATCAAGACTTTTTGGTAGTCATTCAAGAACTACAAACTCTTTGTCATCCATCCAAAAATCCAAAAATTCATAATTTCTCATTCCCCAAAAACATGTGTGGATTCAATTAGTTAATAATGAATCGTTTACTTTGTGGTATTGTAAAACTTAGATGCACACCAGATAAGTGTCTATTTCAAGTATTAACTTATTGATTTAGGTGTACCTATGAAATTGATAGTTTGGTAGGGGTTGACAACCCAAATTTATTCTTGTGATCTGCGAAAAAATTTCTCTCCCTAGACAGTAGAATACATAGTTGACACAACGCGTAAAGGTTCGTTTTAGTCATCTGTATCATTATATTCTAGACATGTATTTTTGTGATCTCTGCCACTGTTGAGCAGCCAGGTGAATCATTGCTTACAATGTGAAGCCTACAAACATTTATACTAACTTTTTCCATAAGATATCTAAAATTTTACCAAATGTATTCCTTTCCTTTTCAGCACGAACTCCTACGCGTTAATCATGTACAACAGATTTATAGAATAAAACATTCTGCATTAAGCTAAGGAAGTCATCCTCGATAAGCACTAGCATAAATAACAACTTAACAATTCTATCTAATAGATAAATGAACATATATTTCCACTAAGAGTTAGCGAGAGAAAGCTAAAAGTGAAGCGCTCAGCACAAATAAAAGGGGTAGATAGTGCCATTAGTGATTGAAATACACCAAATCATCAAGAGTCAGAATGTCAACTGAACCACTCACGCCAACCAAAAAAAAACTCTAAAGGTGAGTTTATTAGTGATACCTTAAATTATTCCAATGAAAATGGTTGAGTAGATTTATGTATATTTACAGAAAACATGCATCTTATTCTTGAAAGACAAGCACTATATTGGTTCAAGTTTAATTGGAATAAGGTTTTGTGTTCTCTCATTTTATATATGTTATATGTCCAAACTGTTCAATTTAAAGTTGAAGATATCTCAGATACCATTGAGAACAATTACCTTTTATGCATGCTTGATTAATTGATACCCAAGGCCCTTGGCTGAACAAGACAACAAGTATCACCTGCACCTTTTAGTCGTCGTGAACCTCTAGGCACAAAAATCATGTTAAATTGCTCTGCATAACATAATCTAATAGGCCTCTGATAAAGGGTGATCTGGATAGACTCTCATGTGTTGCTTGCTTTCTTATGATCATTGAGACAGTATGATGGATCTGAGATTCCATTTGAAAATACGTCAGATTTCATCTCTTTTGTTCAAAACATTAGTAGATATGGAGCGTCATTTCATTTAGTTGTTCAGACTCAGTAGATTCAACTCTTTTGAAGTCCATGGGTGCATCTTCTGACTTGTGACTAAATATTTACAAATGAGGAATAACGTTTACTGTACGGTCTGAATTGACAAAGGTCCGATCAGCAGCCATCGGTAGAGGATAGAGATTTAGATCCATTTGAAATCCGTCGCACCCCTTATGTGTCCTTTTCCCTTAGAGTCCAATTTTCCAATTTCACTTGACTAAAATGTGGTGCCTACACTTTGGCAAATTTCTCCTCGATTATCATGCTAACTTTCTAGATTTCCTGATGTCATTAGTACTTGATTTTGGGAAACCTTCCCCTCTTATAGCAGCCACTTTGAACACATTGTCATTAACTCTTCACGATCATGTTGCTTCCTCTTTCTTGAAAAATTCGGACTCTGAGGAATTGGTGTTGGGTTGCTCCAAACCTCCTCGAATTTAAGACACTTGATGCCTAGTTCTATGAACAACAGAAGAAAACTCTACTTCAGCTGCAGCTCCATAAAAGTAGGTTATGGGAACTATAACCAATGTTTAAACTCTCTTGAGATAGGATCTTAGGATATTTCCTTTATTTAGCTAAGCGTTTTTGAACAGGAGGGGCCAACACCCCATCCAATTTTCAAAGAAGAGATGATTATTTACCTTTTAAAAAAAGAATTATAAAAAAGAATGATCTAGTTTGAATTAGCGCATGGAGTCTTAAAAAAAACAAGGGCATATTAAATCTTGATGATATTGCATATCCATTTTAGTCCTTATAGATTCAATGGGAAAACTGAGTCATTTAATCTTCATGGGAATTAAACCATGTCACATAAAAAAGTTGAAGTTAGATGTTACGAACAAGAAAAAATACTTGATGAAGAGTAATGTTTTCTTTTTTAAACGAAATATAATTAATACATCATGGATGTTAGCAACAGAATAATGACTAATGACGCATGTAAAATCTCTAAGCCTAATTATTGCAAGTTTATCTTTCGGTGAATTTTTAAAAAATGAAGTAGAATTCTAGCCATAGTGGATGCCCAGCCGTTGAACGAAGAAAATCTAGAAATGATTTGGAAAATATAGCCCGTCAAGCTTATATGGAGATAGTCAATCCCTGGCCCGTCAAGCTTATAAGCAGTGAAGCGTACCTTTTGACTCCATCACATCCAAGTCTGTATCTGTTTAGGGCAGATCGTCAAAAAACTCATGGACATCCTCCCCAATAGCTCAGAAAAACATAAGAGGAGGATAGTACTCAAGAAGAATGCCACGGTCTGACTACTGACCCATGAGGGGTTGGTTACTTGGCGTTTGGTGGGGCCGATTCATGCTTATTTAGCTTGACGGTCATTCAAACATTGATAGTCTACTCTATAAAATGGGCATAATTACAATATTGGCCCCTAAACTAGTTTGCAAATTTTAGACTTGGACATTCCAACATTCATAAACTACAAACAATCACTTTAACTATCAACTTTAAGTAAATAAAAAACAGCTGTCCTAATGGGACAATATCATGGTAGACATCACGTTAGACAAAACTGGCATGTAGGACACGTGTGTTTATTTGTTTAAACTTATATAAGTTTAGTGTCACTTGTGCGCACCAAAAGTTGAAGGGAAAAATGTGATTCGAAGCCAAGATAAGGGTACAATTAGTAGTATGATCTATATAATGTGTTTCACTACTGACAAAACTATTTGCCTCTGAAGTACAACTTGAACAGCCTGAAGTCTCTTTTCCTAAGAGTTCTTTTATGGCGATTGAACAATGTTTGTAGAAATGATCCTATTAGCCTTTAATTTGCAAGTTTTGTGGTGTTTAGGTGTACTGGAGATAAAACAAAGACTATGAATCTGATACTATGCAAGTGATCTTGACAAGTCAAGGATTGTACATTGAATTTCAAATTATTTTTTGTAGTTTTTAATTCAAGTATCGTGAGATATGAATCGCATTTTTGAGTTTTGCGATTTATTATATTTCTGTCGTTATGTTTAATAGGAATCAGCAGATCATATCGATGATCATCTATATTATAAGTGGGAAGACTGGAGCAAAGTTAGATGCAGGGAAATAAATGGCTAAGGTATTAGATAGGCCTTAATGACTCAGTAGATAGTAAGTAGTAGAGGATATATGATAGATAGTAAAGAGATGAAGATATAGAGATATCTAATATATAGAAGTAGGGGGGTACCTCCCCCCCTGGGGGGGTGGCGGATCTCTTTTTTTTTTTTTTTATTGGGGGGGAGACCAAGAAAGTTGATTGGTTTTTCCAGTAAGTTATAGTTGATCCTCAGCCTCCCGCACCCATATCCTAAACTTCACTGGGAGGAGAATAAAGGATAGCTAGTCACGGACGATTTTCCACCCAACCCAGCAGTCAGGGGCAGGCAGGCCATAGGTTTGAATCCTGCCACCTTTCTTGGGTCATCCTGTGGTTACCGGATGATGGGATAACAAAGCAGAAATTGGAAATGAGCACGAAATGTCAATATATGAATTGTTTCATATTCGTTATTTCCGGGTCTTTCGTCCTGTTACCTACCTAGTAGGACTCACAAAAGACTGTAAATGACTTTTCGAGGAAAGACAAAAGAAGTATAAAGCGAATTATCCCTTACTAAATCCTCCCTCGCTTACCACCATGAACAAGACCTTTCCGATCAATTGGTTTTTCATTATTTAATAAGAAAGATGACAAATCCTACCATTGTATTTCTTTTTTCATTTGGATCCTACAACTTGGAGAGTGTTAGATTAAGACACTTCTCGTATTCTTGATATATATATATATATTATATATATATATATAATATATATATATATATCCTACATTAAATCGTAATCTAAGTAATTAAATATTAGTAACAAATTTCTAATTAATTAAATAGTCTTAAACTGTTTTATTCGCAAAAGGAAAAATATTTTTTTATGTTTTACATTGTTTAGAGTCGCCACTTAAATTTTAAGAAAAAATAAGAAACTTGGTTTCAAAAGACTACAGCAGGAAATCGATTGAAAACTTTAGAGGGGTTTCAAGTATTCATATTATATTTTAAGAAGGTTGTTACCGCACCTAAAACATTGCTAACTCAAATATCGATAACTAAATTTATTTGTCTAAAAAATAACTTAAATTTGAAAAAAATTTATTCGAGTTGTTTTGAAAAAAGAAGTGTTAATTTACCAAACTAAGCATGACATTAACTCGTAAAATATATTTTAATACTATTTAGATTTGCTTGATTAGTTATATCATTAAAACGAGTAAACACTTGGGATTTGAATTCTTTAACCTAAACCAACGAAAACTTAGTGTTAAGCAAATAAGGATAAGTAAAGAGAGAGGGAGAGAGAGTTGCGTCCATATCTGGTTCTGCCCGCCTGGACCGATATTTGGACCCATTTCATTTTGGTGGCCTTAGGCCCATTCTATTTTTGTACCCGTCCTAAATAAACATACAATAATAATAGTAAATACGAAAAAATGAAAAAAACGACCAGGGCTTAGGCCCAATAATAAAATACAGTGTAAAAAATAAAATGAATTTGAGATTTTCACCCCAAAACTTCAATTTCTCCTGCTTCGGGACCTGTACGCCTTAAAAACTTATTATAAGGAAATTTGATCTTTAAAGACTCTCGAAATGTAAGAAGAAAGATTGGAGTCTATGAAGAACTCGGAAAGGTTCACCTGCGAAACATGGAAAAGAATGTAAATGACAATTCTTTTGATTTAATATAAAATATATGAGAAACAGTGACATAAAATGCCTATGATATTATCTAAATTATGAGATATTACAGGAGTAATAAGGAACAAAACTAATTTACCATAAGCCTACTTCAAAAATCGAGTAATTTAGACATGGAGTAACATAACTAAAAAAAAAACAATAGATCTAACCACAAACCCCATTTATCAATTAAACTCTAACTTTGCATATATAACTTTTCAAACAAAAATTCGCCTAGTTTGACCACCAAAAACTAACTGCAGAGTAAAGAAGAGGGATCATAGGGGACAACTGTGTAGCACTGAATATATCCACAGAAAAATTAATATCTAGGAAGTAACAAAATTAACCCCCCCTTTTTTTAAAAAAAAAAAAAAAACTTTTATATTATATATATTAGGAATTGAGAAGTGATATGATAAAATAAACTCTTAACAAATCAAGACGAACAAATATTCTAACTATTATAGTGCATTTTTTTTCAAATCTGAATGAATTGTAACACCTAAGACAAGCTAACTAGAAGGATTAAACAACAAAAGATAAAATGACAAACATGATATTAGAGACTCCCTAAAGAAATATCAACACAATTTACACGAACAGTTTTCACAAAAAGGAATGGAACAATAAGACAAGACAAACACAGGAATATTAAAGTAGAAAAATATATGACAGCAACAACTAGAACATAAGAGAATGGAACTAAGCGACCATAACACAACGTGTAGCATTCAATACCAATTAGTTTTCAAGCCTTTGCCTTACTTCTTAAGAGAAAAAACATTATTTTCGAACCAGGTAATGGCATTATGACTTCTGGGAGTAATGTCCTTTGGACTAACGAATGCCCCTGCTGGCTTTCATGAGCTTGATGAAAAGGATTTTAAGCCATATCAGGATTCTTTGTAATCGTTATTATTGATGATATACTGATTATACTTTAGAATAAGAAGGAACATGAGGAGATTTGGAGAACTGTTGTTGGAAATGTTGAGGAGAAAAAGCTTTATGCCAAATTCTCCAGGTGAGTGTTTGGCTAGATTCAGTGTCTTTATTGGGCACGTGGTTTCTAAGGATGGGTGATGGTGGATCCCTCTAAGATAGAAGTAGTGAAGAAGTGGGTAAGACCTACTAATTGTCACAAAATAAGAAGCTTTGTTGGTTTAGCTAGTACTACAGTCGATTTGTCAATGGATTCTCTTCTATGGCTTTCCCAATGACGAACTGACTAAGCGAAGTTCACATTGTATGGTAGGTGAAGGTGAGGAAAAGCTTTCAGAAACTCAAGACTTGCTGGACACCGCACCTATCCTTTACCTGCCAGTAGATGGTAAGAACTTCATTGTTATGTGATGCATCCTATTCTGGTTTGGGTGCAGTGCTAATGCAAGAGAAGAATGTGATTGCTTACTGCTTCGAGGCCATTAAAGGTTGCGATGAAACGTAATTATCCGAACCACAATTTAGGAGGTTGGCTTCGGTGGTGATTTGCATTTAAAGCAATGAAGACACTATTATATATGGGTTAAGTGTGAAGTCTATAGGTCATCGTAGCCAACAGTATGTCTTATCAGAGAGATTGAATTTGAGGAAAGGAGGAGGTGGATGGAACTACTGATTTTTTATTCAGGATATGAGTTACCATCTTGTAGCACCCGGGAAAGGCTAATGTTGGTGGAGACGCCTAAGTAGAAAAAGCAGGTGAGCATGGGTGTTTAGCCCACTAAAGTTTCTAGACGGCCCATTGGTAGAAGAGGTTCAGACTCTGGCTAATGGCTTTATGAGGTTAAATGTAAAGGAGAAGGGAGGATTGTGTCAGTGGGGGGAGGCGAGATCTTCTTTTCTTTCGACAAGATCAAGGGAAAACAGTTTGATGATGAGAAACTAAGCCGAATCGGGGATATGGTGTGTGAGGAGAGGCTAACGAATCAATAATGGATGAGGAAGTGTTTTGGGAATTTTTTAAAGGGAAGGGTATGGGTGCCCGTGTTGATGATGTGATCCAAATATTATTAGGAGGCTCATAGGTCGGATATTCTATACCATCCGGTGCAACCAAAATGTACGTGAGAAGGACAAACACTTTTGGTGGAGTAGAATGGAAGCGGACATGTTGATTTTGTTGCCAAATGTCCAAATTGTCAGCAAGTAAAGTATGAACACCGATGCCGGAGGGAACACTTCAGAGAATTGCCCATCCTGAATGGAAGTGGGAGAGAATTGAACTGGGCTTTTGGTTGGTCTTCCAAGAGACATTGGCAAGTTGATTCGATTTGGGAAATTGTGGACAAGATTAAATAAGTCTGCTCATTTCATCGGTTAAGGTGACTTACATGCAGAGAAGTTAGCCAGACTATACATCTCAGGAAATTGTCGTTGCATGGAGTTCCACTTTTCATCATATCAGATAGAGGTACGCAGAGTTACTTCTAAATGTTGGAGAACATTGCATGCTGAATTGGTATAGGTTGGAACACTTAGTACTGAATTTAACCCTCAGACCGCTGGACAGTTCTGAGACGCGAAATTTCAAGTATTGGAAGATATGCTTCGTGCATGTGTGATGGAATTCGGTTGTCATTGGGATAACTTCTTACCCTTAGCGCGAGAGTTTTCGTAAAATAATAGCGATTCACTCAAGCTATTGATATGGCTTCCTTTCCGAAGAATTGTAATGGGGGAGAGTAGGTTCCCATTGCGTTGGTTTATGCATTCGAGGTTTAGCCTTGGGGTTACTGACCTTTTGAGGGATTCTTGGAGAAGGTGAATCTATTAAGAAAAACTTTTAGCGGCTCAAAGTAGGCAAAAGGAATATGCAGATCGAAAGGGTTAGGGACTTGGAGTTCTATGGAGGGTGAGCAAGTTTTGCTGTAAGGTTTCACCCATAAAGGGTTTTGTTGTGATGCGGTTGGTAAAAGAGGTGGTAGTAAGCCCAAGTTATATTGGACCATTTGAAGTCCTGATAGCGAGTAGGCGGAGGGCTTATGAATTAGCCTTGGCTCAGGGCTTGTCAGAGGAGTGCAGCTGGTATTCATCTGTTCTATGCTGAAAGATATCCATGGGGATGGAAAACTACATCATTCGTTGGGATTCAGTTGCTTGATGGAAAATTTGACTTATGAGGCGGAGCCGTTGCCATTTTAGATAGAGGAAGTCCGCAAGTTGAGATTCAAGGGAGATTGCAATCCATTAAGGTGCAATGGAAGACTGGACCAGAGTTGAAGTTGAAGGAAATCCACTTGGGAGAGAAAAGGAGGGCTGATATGCAAGAAAGCTACCCCACACCTGTGTTACAGATTCAGGTACTCTTTTTGCCCTTGTATTTTCTTCTTATGATCGTTCGAGGACAAAACGATGGGTAAATTGGTGATTATTGTAACGACCTGTGTAGTCGTTTTGAGCAGCCGATTTTATTTCTGGAAAAAACGGCCGAGTCGACGGATCCCTAACGATTGTGAACCGTCATGGGCAAGACAGACCGTCGTGCGGGTCTCGTTCCAAAACACTTAGAATTTAGAAATTGGGTACTGATATCGACTCTTCTGAACGTCACGACGGGGGTTGGGCAGGACGGGACCGTTCATTAATGACGGGCCGTCACAGACCTTTTACTGACATCGAGTCTATAATAAGCTTGTGTGACGAGCAGCAGGACGGACCGTGCAGGGCACGGGGCCGTCAACAGACTTCGTATCCCCAGGCTGGTGTCGGATTTATATTAAATGTTTTGAAGGGGCGTTGGATATTCTTGCTTATAATTAGAAAGGTAGTGGTTGAATATAATAATCCCAATTCTTGAGGGTAAAGGAGATAACCTTAATTTAATGAAGTGGTGTGTAATTTTGTCATCTTTTATACTTAATTATATGGTAATAGGGTAAAAAGAAAGAGGGTTTTGAATAAGAAAAATAGAAAGAACAAAGAGGGAGAACGATCGAGAGAAGAGAGAGGAAAACGAAGAGGATAGCAAAGATTTGGAGGGATTTGGCTTGCTTGATCACGAAATTTCGGTGGATGGGATAGGTTTGGGGGTTGATGCTATTCGTAGTTAAAACTCTAATAGCGAATCGATATGTATTGGGTAGTATTGTAAACCCTTCTATATGTAATGGTATGCTTGTATGAATGTGATTATACAAGGTGATAAAATAAGCAGTAGAAAGCGATTGAATCTTAATCTTGAAAGAAAAACCCTAATCCACCTTGTTAATGAGAATTGATGATGCCTTGGTTATAAAAGAAGGCTTGATGAACTAAAGTGATGAGATAGTGGAACGGGGTTCACGAAAAACCGACACGATAGAATTAGTGTGGAACGGGTGTCACGAAACCGAACACGTTAGAATATTAGGGGAGCGGGTGTCACGAATCGACACGTAGAATTAGGGATCGGGTGTCACGAACGAGCACGTGATTAGGGGATGGGTTGTCACGAAACCGACATAGAATTAGTGGAGCGCGTGTCACGAACCGACAGTAGACATTAGGGGGATCGGTAGACGTGTCACTACAGACACAAGAGAAATAAAACATAATGAATCTGTTGAAAGATGTTAATAAACAACATCTAATGCCAACTAATTCCCAAAGGGGTAGTGGTATTGAGGCTTGAGTCCTCATGGGTGAAACTTAGTGGCGGTTGCTTATTAATGGGTCACGACCCAAAACCGAGCAAGCCGCGATTGGCACCCACATGACCCTCCGATGTGAGCGAACCAACCATTTTAAAATTATCATTTCAATTAATATCAACATAAAGTTAATGAGGAAGACTTAAACTAATAAATAAAAGACAATTCAATAAATTCAAAAGTAACTTCTATTAATTCCAAAAATCTGGAAGCATCAACAAAGACATCTATGATCCAATTTACTAAAACTAAGAGTAATTCTAAGAAGCTTAAAACAATTAAAAGCTAGTCTATGCCGAAAATTCAAGGCATCAAGACATGAGGAAGGGATCCAAGTCCAAGCTAGAGGTTGAGCATTCGCTCACCCTGAAGATACGGTGTGACGAAGACTGGCTTGTGAACTACGTGTTGAGTCGAAGGTGTGGCACGTTTGCCTGCATACCACACGAGATACAAAAGAAAACCTAAAAGTAGGGCTGGTCAGTACAACAACAAGTACTGAGTAGGTATCATCGGCCAACTCAAAATAGAAAAAACAGTATATATCAAGTAACACATTGAAATAAACTAATCTCCTTAGATGCCCAGATTTACAAATTAACCATAATCCTTGGTTACAAACACCAAGAACATCAATGAGGACTCACGCCTCCGATTATATTCATTGGGGAAACTGTTCTTTAGATTGAGTATATTAGTATTCTTTCAAGATTCATTTATTAGTACTCTAGTGGCCGGTAGTGAACCAGCTCATCATCTATCATTACTGGTTCGAGTACAGGAAAGTTGGGCACCCGATCCTATACTATACGTGGTGTCGGAACGTGCCACCCGATCCCATATTCTATCCTGGTACCGGAACGGTGGCACCGATCCATATTACTATCCTCGTGTCGGAACGTGACACGCCGATCTCATATTCTATTCCGGGGATGTCGGAATGTGACACTCCGATCCTCATATCTATCCTGGTGTCGGAACGGACACTCCGATCCTTCATATTCTATCCTTGGTACCGGTAACGTGCACCCGATCCCCTAATCTTCACTGACTTTTCGTTCATTAAGCCTTCTTTTATACCAAGGCCTCATCATAGTAACAAAGTAGATTAGGGTTTCGTCAAGATTTAAGGTTCAATGCTTCATCATGCTTATTTTATCACAATCATCTATATATATAAGAGCAAAGGCATGCATACACACAATTAAGCAATATAGAAGACTTAATAAACACCCAACACATATCTGAGCTATTCAGAGTTACTACGAATAGTGTATAAAAAACCATAACCTACCTCCACCGAAAGAATTGCGACGATCCATCAAGCTATCTTCTCAAATCCTTACTATCCTCTGCTCTCTCTCCTCTCTCTCTATCGTTCTCTTCTTGCTTTCTGTCTCTCTTTTCTTTATTTGTCTTATTCAAACCCTTTTTTTCTTTATCCTTAATTAACATATAATTCAGTGTAAAAGATGGCAATAATAACCCACTAATTAACTTAAGGTACTCTTTAACCCCCACGTACTTAGACTTATTACACATTACCCCTCTAACTTTAAATTAAAGCAGGAGGAAGGACTTCTTTCTCCATAGTCAAAAACGTCCCCTATTAAAACGTATAGGAAATCCGACCCAGGACTGGGATTGCGCAACCTGCGACGGCCCTCGTGGCCTGCGACGATCCGTCCTGCAGGTAATCGCAACAGTCAGAGACTCGATTTCCACAATTCGAGTCTGTGAGGTCCGGTCACGCCTTGGGACGGTCCGTCATGCCATTTCGTCGTGCGGTCAGAGAGTCGATTTTCAGTAACCCAATTTTAGATTTTCCAAGTTGTTTTGAAACGAGCCCTTGCGACGGTCCGGTCGCGCCCATGAGGTCCGTCGGGGGTCCTGTCTCGCCTAAGCCTATTTTTACAGAAATAAAATCTACTGCTCAAAAACGACCTAAAAAGGTCTTACAATAGATACCAATTTCCCAGCGTTCGTCCCCGAACGGATCACAAGAAGGAAAAACAAGGCTGAAAAGGAATACCTGGAATCTGTAAAAAGATGTGGGTATCTTTCTCGTCCTATCTGCTCCTTCTCCCAAGGTGGCTTCTTCAACAGGTCGATTCTTCCATTGAACTTGTATGATGCAATCTCCTTGACCCTCAACTTGCGAATATATCTATCTTAAAATGGCAACAGGCGCTCTCTCATAAGGACAAATTTTTCATCAAGCAAAACTGAATCACAACGGATGAATGTAGTTTCCATCCCCATGGTCTCTTTCAACAGGACACATGGACTACCGGATGTTACTCAGGAAGCCCTGGGAGGCAAGGCTAAACTCATAAAGCCACCTCCCCTACTATCTAAGTAATTCAAAGGACTAAGTACCTTGGGATTAGCTTGCCTCTTGTTACCACGCACACCCCTTTCATTGGGAACTTTCAAACAAGACTTGGTTACCCTCCATGAACTCTAAGTCTCTAACCTTTCGATCTGAATATTCTTTTTGTCTACTTTGCCGCCGCTAGAAGCTTCTCTTGAATAGATTTACTTTTTCTATATCGAATCCTCAAAAGAAGATCAGTTACCCCAAAGGTCTACCTAGAATTGCATCCAAACCAAACCAATGGGGGACCTTACATCTGCCTACAATACAATGCTTCAAAGGGAGCATATCGCATGCTTGCGTGATAGCTATATTGTATGAAAACTCCGCTAAGGGTAAGAAGCTTATCCCAATGGCCACCGATATTCTATCACCACATGCACGAAGATATCCTCTCAAACACTTGACTCATTCGCTCAGACTGACCGTCGGTATGAGGATTGGAAAAGCAGTACTAAGATCCAACATAGTAGGTACCCAATTTCGCATGCAATGTTTTCCAAAACTTAGAAAGTAAACGCGTACCTCTATCTGATATGATGGATAGTGGAACTCCATGCAATCGAACAAACAATTCTGAATGTAAAGTTGGATAACTTCTCTGCATTGTAAGGCACCGTAACCGGAATGAATGAAGCACAGGACTAGGTAAGCTGTCCACAATCACCCAAATGGAGGCGGACTGCCCAATGGCTTTGGAAGACGAACCACGAGTCCATTGCAATCTCTCCATTTCCAATCCGGAACTGGCGATTCTCTGAAGTGTTCCTCCGGGCCTTTGGTTCGTGTTCATACTTTACTTGTTGACAATTTGGACATTTGGCAATAAAATCACCAATATCACGCTTCATTCTTCGCCACCAAAAGTGTTGCTTAGGTTTCACGGTACTCTTGGTGCCACAGGATGTATCGAATACCTTGAACTATGAGCCTTCTTGTAGGATTAGTATTGATTCAAATCATCTACGTGGGACGTACCAAATACCCTTCCCTTAATCCTCAAAAACCTTCTCATCGATTTTCGCTTCTTTAGCCTCTCCTTGCAAAACTTTATCTCGGACCGGATCCAATTTCATCATTAAACTGCCTTTCCCTTAATCTTGTCAAGGAAGGAAGATCGGCTCACACCAAGCTAAAAATCTACCTTCTCATTTACTTCTAATCTCATAGGGCGTTAGCTGAATCTGAACCTCCCTAGCTAATGGGCGTCTAAGAAGACGCTTGCAAGTGGCTAGACTTCCCATGCTTCCCGCCTTTACTACTTAAAGCATCTGCTACAACATTCGCACCCCGGATGTGATACAAAATAGTGATGTCGTAGTCCTTCAGATGTTCCATCCCATCTCATCGTTCTCAAATTCAAATCTCTCTAGTGAAGACATACTGTTAGACTACGATATCCCGTATTAGACCCTCACACATAACCCCAAATAATAGTGTCTCCCATTGCTTTATTGCAAACACTACCGACGGGCCAATTCCAAATCATGAGTCTGGATAGTAAGTTCATGCATGTTTTAATTGTCTTGAACGCATAAGCACTCACATTTCTTCGCTGCATTAGCACTGCACCCAAACCCGAATAGATGCATCACAATACACATGAAATTATTGCCTTTCCAATGGTTACGGTGAAAGTGGTGCAGTAGCAACAGAGTCTGAGCTTCTGAAAGCTTTCCTCATACTCATCCGACCATACGAATGGAACATTTTGCGTAGTCAAGTTCGTCGGTTGGGAAGCAATGAGAAGAGAATCCCTTGACAAATCGGCGGGGTAAGTAGATAGCTACCCAAAAAAAGCTCCTATTTCTGACACATTAGTAGGTCTCTACCCACATTCTTCACTACTTCGATCTTAGAAGGATCCACCATCACATCATCCTTAGAAAACCACGTCCCAAGAAGGACACGCATTAGCCAAAACTAACACTTAGAGAACTTGCAATAAAGCGTTCTCCCTCAACATTTCCAAGACCATCTCAAATGCCTCCTCATTGTTCTTCTTACTCTTGGAGTATATCAGTATATCATCAATAAATACGATCAACAAAATAGATCCTAAATAGTCTTTAAAAATCCCGTTCATCAAACTCATGAACGCTAGGCAGGGGCATTCGTAAGACCAAAAAGAAATCATAAAATTCATAAATGCCCATACCATGGTTCTAAAAGCAGTCTTGGACATCATCCGTTGGCTCGTTATGGTGGTCATTGATGATAACGGATCTAAGTCACTCTTAGAGAAAGGGACACAAACAACTTGTAACTGATCGGAAACACGTCATCAATGCGAGGAATGAGGATTACTTGTTTTCTTTATGGTCACCCTATGTTCAACTGCCGGTAGTTATGCACATCCGAAAACTCCCATCTTTCGTCTTTACAAACAAAAACGGAGCACCCCAAGGAGATGCACTTGGTCAAATGAGCCTTTTGCTCAACAACTATTGAGTTCGGGCTTTTAACCTCTAACTCCGCGGGAGCCATTCTATAAGGGGGTATAGAAATGGGGCGATACCCGGTTCACGATCAAATACCGAAGTCAATATCCCTATATGGTGCCATACCCGGAAGATCTGTAGGGAAACAATCAAGAAACTCACGGCCACCTGAACCGACTCAATTGACGGTATCTTGGGTTAGTGTCATCCTTGAGATGTGCCAGAAAGCTAACACCTGATAACCATTTTCTTAGCACGAAAAGAGAAAGGAGATTATTACGCAACGGGATGGACGTGTAGTCACCCTCCCACACTAACGGATCTGTCCCAAGGCTTGGCTAACGTTCACCGTTTTTGCATTACAATCCAAGATCGAAAATTGCGAGAAAGCCAGTCATACTCAGGAATTACATCAAAAATCAACCATTTCTAAGATAACAAATCTACATAAGTGTTGTTCCCCACAAGTTCCACCAAACAAGACTATATACCTTTTCAACTATCACAGACTCACCCCACCGGAGTAGAATGTAGAAAACACGAATAGGCGGATAAAGTAATTCACAATGTAAAGTTAGCCATTAGCAATGATGGAAGATAATAAGAAAAGGTGATCCAGGATCAAACAATACAGAAAGGAAAGCCATGCAATCACAACCCAGAAGATTACCTGTCAGATGACGCATCAGATGTCCGCATCCGGAATCTCCCAGGGAAAAGCATAACAATGGGCCCTTTCGTTGTTTGTCCGTGTCACTACCCATGTTGTGATTGTAGTGGCTCCCGTTTTGCCCATCACCCCGGGTTTGTGACCAACATTACTCGGGCCACCACGCCCTCCAGAGTAACGGCCTCTGCCAATGACCACCTCTACCTCTAGATGTTGGGGGTCTTTTATAACTCTGTTTTGGAAATACCTCTTGAAATAGTGCCCAGTCTCCCACACCCAAAACACTCTTCTAGATTCACGCATTAGGTCCTCTCAGAGAGATGTTGATCCGGTCTGAGGTGGACCCCCAAACTACAGTATGTAGTGAAGACTGAATGGGTCGAACTGAGTAACTCGGAAACCTGTCCTCTATGAGTAAGAACCAATTAAACTAACCCCCCTTTCGAAACCTTTTGATGTCGATGCCATGGTGAATTCATCTGGGCTCACTCTTTACACCATCTCAATACGAAGCTACTACCTCTTAAGGATTTTGCCGTTAGCTCTACCTGGGTAAAAAAAAAAGGCTGAAATGGAAATCTTGCAAACTCTGATCTCAACCCCTTCACAAAACGGCGAATCCGCTCTTGTGGGCGACACATATTGGTGCATATCTGGAGAGTGCACGAAAAATGAGCTCATATGCATGACAGACATCTACCTTGCTCTAGGCTCAAGAACTCATACCTTTTCCTATCCCTCAAAGTCCGGGGGATTATTATTACTTTCATACAACAAAGCTAGAGAATGAGGCCCAAGTCCATAGGTGGTGCTCTGTTCGGTTGACACTCAACATGTGGGAAGGCCCCCACTTTGGCGTTACCTTGGAAAATGGTAACTCACGAACTCAACACAAAAACGTTCTTTATATACCCATCTTGGGTAGTAGCTCATGACAGTCAACCAGAAAATCGTAAGCATCCTCAGAGTTCTGCAACCGTGAAGAATTGGAGGTTTTAATTTCAAGAATATGAAAAAGTTCATGATGATATTGTCATTATGGCCCAGTAGTCAGACGGTGGAAACGTGACTCATGTACCAGTGGCGGCATCCATACGAGGAGCATAGTGGCTGCATGTTGTACCTCTGAAACCGGAGGTGGTGGTGCAGAAAACACTGGGGGTGCATGACTCTGATCAGGACAACCCACTAAGATACAGCGAGAGACCGGGTTGATCATCTCGGGGTAGGTTGGGGGGTGGCATTTCCTAAAGTCTGTACTGGTAATCCTCCCCCACTACCTTCTCTATACTTCCTCGTCGTGGAGGCGTCACCGCCCTAGCACCAGATGGGATATGGTGCTAGTAATCCACCTAGAGGACGTCCTGGCACGACCTCTACCGCGGCTCTTGCCACTGTTTGCACTTGAGATAAAGCCCCAGGGGTGCTCAGATGCATCTTGTCTTGTCTGAGTTGATGTTGGCGTAGCCGTTGCTCTAGTTCTAACCATCTCATGCGAAGCAATAGAGTGAAGATGGTCAGAACCAATTTGTACACCAGATACCAATTGGATCCAAGTAATAGCACGAAAGAAAGACACGAAAGAATGGAATTCTAAAGTCTTAATAGCCTCTCAAAGAAAGTACAAGGCGTCCCCCTTACCGTTCTAAGACCTACTAGCCCCTTTTCTTGTGTGATGAGAACAACGAAACTAATGCTCTGATACAAGTTTGTCACGACCCAAACCGAGCCGCGGACTGGCACCACCATTGACCTCGATGGTGAGCGAAACCAACCAATTTTAAACTTATAATTTCAATTAATATCAACATAAAGTAATGCGGTAAGAAGATTAAACTCATAAATAAAAGACCATTCAATAACTTCTAAAATTCAACTTCTATTAATTCCCCAAATCTGGAAGTCATCACCACCAGAACATTATGATCAATTTACTCAAATAGAGTATTCTAAGACGCTAAAACAATTAAAAGCTATTCATGCCGAAACTTTTAAAGGCATCCAAGAAATTGAGGAAGGAGATCCATCCAAGTAGAAGCATTAGTCACCCTGAAGATACGGTGTGAACGAAGACTGGCTTGAACTAATGTTGAGTTGAAGATAACCGGCACGTTTGCGTGCATACCACGATATACAAAAAGAAAACATAAAGTAGGGGGTCGTACAACCACAAGTATGAGAGTAGGTATAATCGGCCAACTCAAATAGAAAAACAGTAATAATCACGTAAACCATCATGAAATCAACTAATATCATAGATGCAGCATTTACAATTACCATTAATCCTTGGTTACAAACCAAGCACATCAATGAGGAATCACGCCTCCTCATCATACTCATTTGGGAAACATTGTTCTTTAGATTGAGTATATTAGTTCTTACAAGTTCAGTATATTATTTACTTAGTGTCGGTACGTGACACTCGCTCATCATTCTATCCTGGGTACCGGAAACGTGGCACCCGATCACATATACTATCCTGGTGTCGGAACGTGACACTAAGATCCTCAATTCTATCCCTGTACCGGACACGTGGCACCCGACCATATATACTATCCTGGTGTTGCACGTGACACTCCATGTCATATTCTCTCCTCGGTGTCGGAACGTGACACTCCGATCCTCATATTATATCCTGGTGTGTGGAACGTGACACTCGATACTCATATGCTATACCTACTGG
The DNA here is from genome assembly GCA_027704765.1 of Solanum habrochaites. NCBI lineage: Eukaryota > Viridiplantae > Streptophyta > Magnoliopsida > Solanales > Solanaceae > Solanum > Solanum habrochaites. The sequence goes on from JAKWJA010002495.1 coordinate 71,546,403, forward strand.
TACCGTGAACGTGGCACCTCCGATCCCCTAATCTCATACTGTCGTTCATTAAGCCTCTTTTATACCAAGGCATCATCATTAACAAAGTAGATTAGGGTTTCTTCAAGATTAAGGTTCAATAGCTTTCATCATAGTTTCTGTTACACCAATTCATATATATATATATAAGAGCATATGCACATTACACACAATTAAGCATATAGAAGACTATAATACTACCCAACAATAGCATTCGTATTAAGAGTTTACTACAAATAGTGTAAACAACCATAACCTACCTCCACCGAAGAATTGCGATCAATCAAGCTATCTTCTCACAATCCTTGATATCCTCTTCGTCTATCTCTCTCTATCTTACTCCGTTCTCTTCTCTGTTTCTGTGTTCTTTGTTCTTTATTTTTTCTTATTCAAACCCTTTTTTCTTTTACCCGATTAACATATAATTATAGTGACAAGATGTCAATAATAACCCACTATATAACTAGGTTTTAACCCCAAAAAGTAATTGGACTTATTACATAACCTCTAACTTTATAATTAAAGCAGGAATAGTCAAAAACGTCCCTTAAACGTATAAAGAATCCACCCAGAATGGGAATTGCGCAACCTACGACGGGCCCGTCGTGCCTGCGATCTGGTACGTTCATGCAGGTCGTCGCAACTCGTCAGAGCTCGATTTCCCCACCATAGAGTATGTGACGGTCCGTCATGCATTTCGTAGTGAAGGCAGTCAGAGAGTCGATTTTCAGTACCCAATTTTAGATTTTGCCAAGATGTTTGAAAAGAGACATTGCGACGGTCGTCGCGCCCTACGGTACGTCGTGGGGGTCCGTTCGCTCAGCCTATTTTTCCAGAAATAAAATCTGTGCTCACAACGACTAAACAGGTTTCGTTACAAGATGGTATAGAACTTGTTTTGCTACATGTTGAGATTGTAGTTGATTATGATATATTTGATATATACTGTTTTCTATTTTAGTTGGCGATTGATACCTACCAGTATCTTGGTTTTGTACTGACCAAATACTTGTAATTGGTTTCTTTGTTATTTGTGGACGTCAACAAATGTACCGTCGTCTTCAACTCAACCGCAACTCTAGCCAGTCTGGTCATACCAGATTTCAGGGTGAGCTAAAGCTTCTAGCTTGGACTGGATCCTCTTCTTCATGTCTGGATGCCTTGAAGTTCTGGCATAGACTAGATGTTATTTATGTTAGTTCTTAGATTACCTTAGGCTTTAGGAATTTGAGAATAGATGTTCTTGTGATGACTGGACTTCAGATTTTGGGGAATTATAAGTTTTGAGTGTGAAGTGATTTTTGATTTGTTTAATGAGTTTTAAGTCTTCCGCAGTATGATTCTGTTATGATGTTTGAATGTTGGGGTTTTAGATTGGTTGGTGCGCTCACATGTAGGATAAGGGTGGGGTGCACTCGCGGCAATTTGGGTAGTGGACATCTTTTCGTTGTTTAGAAGATGTATGGCTGCCCGAAAATTTCCATAGTGAAAAGTACCCCCTTCTCTACCTAGTTGTTTTGTCCTTTTTTTGTATCCGTTATATTGATGGTCTATGTTTTGTATGATAGACACTTAATTTCAAACTTTTCTCATAGCCTAGATTTAAATATCGTCATCTTTGCTTGTTTAATTCAAATATAAATACTTACACTTGGAGGGCATGATTTAGTTTATGTTTCATTTCTGCAGAGGGCGGGATCCCACATGGTGTCCGACGGGTGCTCGAGAACCATTAACTCGTTAAGGGAATATCTATATAGATAGAAAGTGATAGGTTTTTTAATAAAATTACATAGAAAACACCCAATGAATAAATGATTTAGTTGGGGCCCCAATGGCTTCGGGATGGCTATTAAGCCTTTTAGTGTTGTTGTACCAAGGTTCGAATCTTACTGTTAACCACATATTTTTTATATTTTCACTTTTGAGCACCCACAACCTCAAATTCCTAGATCCGCCACTGCATTTCTGAATGTTCAATGTATAAGGTATTGGTTTAAGTAGGGTTACATGTCAGTTTCACGGTCGATAAAGAATGACTAGAGGAGAAATTAAAATAAAAACTAAGTCATGGACCTCTTGTTCCTATTGATCTTGTGAAGTTACTCTTACTATAATAATTGTGGTTAATTGCTTGGTTGAGAAGTTCATGAAGTGAGTATGTATTTTAAACATGTGCTATCCTTTAACACCTCTAATAGTAGTCAATGTTCTTTTGTTGGAATTATCTGTGAAGACCATCACTGGGGAGAATGAGTATGAATAACTTGAAGGTTATATGGAACTGTGATATTAAAGTTGCACTGGGGTTACCTATGACTTAATTATTATTATTTTATGAAGATGTTTGTTTTTAGTAGTTGACTTTCTTTATTGTCTTACTTGATTTAGATATAGCCTCGTTTTTTCTTATTATGCTCAATTATCTGCTTGTTAGTATTTTGTTTGATTTAGGTTGTAACTTGTTAAATTGTTTTGTCAACAAATCATGACTTTTTTTAAATAATAATAAAAAAAAATAGAAAAAATTAAAGTTTCAGCTAATAAGTTATTTTCCCCTGATTCAATAGTGTTAAGATAACCATGATTTTTTTTTCATCATCCTATTTATTCAAGCATGTAATATTTCTTGGATTTAAATTATTTAGATACATTTCAATTTTTAGATATAGAGTTCGTTGATGTTGAAATTAGTTGGGAACGGATTTGATTATAAATTGGCTAGTGATTAACCTAGTATTTTAATGTGTTAGCAATTTCAAGTGTTGTTAAGGCTTTATCCCTAATTTAGGTAGACGAGTTGAAATGTTGTTTTTATTTTCGTCTTTTGTGTTGAGTTTAAATTATATTTGTCTAGGAACGAAAATAAGGGGTGTTTGTAACCCCGGAGGAAGCAGGAATGCAAAACCTCGAAAGACCAAGAGTAGAAGACAACGAGAAGAGAAATTAATACCAAAAGAACATTAAGAGTAACGTGGTGCGGTCATCGACCTACGTCCACAAGGCGATGAGCCAATCCTATAGAAATATGGCGAGTATAAAATACAGAGGGAAACAACCTCAACCAATTCACTCGAAAATTAAATGAGAGGTTCACACAAGTGATTAACGTATCAAGTTGGGACCCACAAATTCTACCTTAAAACCAAAAAACTCTCAAACCTTAAGACTACATTGTGAATGTGATAAGTTAGAAGGCACATCCTCTAGTTATAGATCCTAAACTTTTCCTACAAGAAAAAGATTAGTCAATCAAAACCTTTTCCTCAAGGAAAACATTATTTTGGTAAGAAAATTTAGACAATAAAACCTAAACAAATCTCCCCTGGCCTGAATTTCTGACAAAATAAATTGAGTCACCCTTCTTTACTTACCTTCAACAACTTGCTTCTCCTCTCATAATCTCCTTTACAAAATTTATGTATCAACACGAGAAACCTCTCTGAAATCATTCTAACAACAAACTTCTTCATTCTGTCAAAAAGTTGCGGCTGAGAACTACCACATTGTCAGAAAACCACCTCATTATAACCTGTCAATCAGCGATTATCGAACCACTAAACCTGAATCCATCTTTGAATCTGGCTCTGATACCACGTGTTAGGACCGAAAATAAGGCGGGTGTACCGCGGAAAGGAGCTAGACAAAGCAAAACTCACAAAGACACGAGTAAGAAGACAACAAGAAATATACCAAAAGAAACAAAGATTGAACGTGGTTCGGTCAATGACCTACGTCCAAAAAGGAGATGAGCAATCCACTAAAATATAGAGTACAAAATACCAGAGGGAAACAACATCAACATATTCACCGAAATAATGAGAGGTTCACACAAGTGATTATACGTATCAAGCTTGGACCCCCACAAATTCTCCCTACTAACCAAAACTCCAAAGCCCTTAAGATACATAGTTGAATGTGAGTAAGTTAGAAGGAACATTCCTCTATTTATAGAGTCCTAAAACCTTTTCCTACAAGAAAAGGATAGTCAATTCCAAAACAGTTCCTTAAAAGGGAAAAACTATTTATGGTAGAAGATGAAACATACTTTATTATTATAAGTTTTCTTTTTGACTAGTAAACAATTTAAGAACAGACATACTTCACCCTTTTCAAAAAAAAAAATATATTTATATTTTACATGTATAAACCAAGATGGATGTACGTTGCGTGGAGTTTCAATGAACAAGCAGCGGAGGGTCAAGAGTCAAGTTGGCTCAAGGATATAGTGTCAGCCTTCAAGTGCATCCAGGTTACGCCTTGAGAGATGATGAACAGACAAGCCATAGTTGACTTCTCGTAATATGAAGCACATTATTCAATTTATAAGGATAAAGCCAATTGTTTACTCCGTTCTTATTCTCATTTTTATTATTCACCATTTAAAAATATCAAAGACTCGACAACTTTTATAATTTGTTAAAATATCAACAATGTTTCACTTAAAATTTTGTGTGGTATATATATTAATATATATAATATAATATATTTAAGTTGTACATAAGTTTTCTTAAATATCAAAATATTTTATTCAGTACCCCTGAATGATGTCTATAAGAACTCTTTTCATCTTGTCTTAAGTCGTTTAAGAGGGTTGATCATAAAAACTAGAATAGAGGAAGTAACATCGCATTGGGCCAATTTTTATCCTTGTCCTATCTGATCCCGACTCACACCCTTTCAACTTTAACTTTATGTATTATTACTTTATTTAAACTTCTATATTGCACAACACATTTGATGCATCTAGTTTGGAAGCAACAAGGTTAGTTTCTCAATTCATTATCTTCTAATTTTCAACTGTTTCTCTTTTTTATTTATATGCTATTTTAAGTATTCTATTGGAAGCAATCAAGTTGGTTTCTTCCTCTTTTATTGTCAATATTACAAGTGCTTATTTTCTTGTTTGGTGGAATGAAAGCATATTTTATTAAATTTAATTGCCGAATTTGGTGGCTTTACTAGTTTGTATGTATCAATCCTTATCTATAGTCACATGCTAATAAATTCATCTTGTTTTATAGTGTTATGTCTTTGCAATAACTAGGATTACAATATCTTTAGAATATTAAAAAATAAAATAAAATTCGTCATCATTTTAAAGATTAGTTTAAAGTCGTGGCTATTTGTTAGTACTTGTTTTTTTCCCTTTTAATGGAGTCCCATAGTACTTTTGTCCTTTTACAAAAAAATTATTAGCCTATAAATATTCTATTTAATTAACCTCTTTTGCATCTAAAATTTGCTACTAATTAATTTCTGCATTGTAATTAATTACTGCCTAAAAATATTTTAACATTAATAACCAATTTGTAAATCTTGATTTAATAAAAATGGTTCTCCGACCCAAACGGCGCGACTGGGCACCCCACACTTATCCTACTATGTGAGCGAACCAAACCATCCATATTTCCAAACGTTAACCATACAATAAACAAAAATATTAATGCGGAAGAATTAAAACTCAGTAATAAAATCGATTAAATAACCTATAAAAACTCAATACATTTATTCCAAAACCTGGAAGTCATCACCCAAGAACAACATCTATCCTCAAATACTAAAATCTAAGAAATCTAGGAACTAATAATAAACAGCTAGGCCATGCCGGAACTTCAAGGCATCAAGACATGAGAAGACGATCCAGGTCCAAGCTAGAAGCGGTTAGCGACTCCCCAACCTATTACACTACCCCCATCGCATCTAATCCACTACCTCTCTCCCTTCACCTCTACCCCTCCCCCCTTTAAATCTTATCCCGCACACATCGTATCCTACACACCCATCTATCGAACGCAAACATCTGATAGTCCCTACACCCCCCTGACCATCACGATCACCTCACATGGCATTATCTGAATCTCTTCCCACTACTCCACACCATCATCCCCACCCCCCTTACCCTCAACCCTTCCACTACCATTTCTTACTTTTCTCGTGTTTTTCGCCTCACCTTGAGATCCGACGTGATGAAGGACTGGCTAGAGTTTGCGGTTGAGTGAAGACGATGGTACGTTGTTGAACCCACAACTAACAAGAAGAAACATACAAGTAGGGGCAGTACAAAACACAAGTAACTGCGTAGGTATCAGCGGACCAACTCAAAATAGAATACAGAGTATATATCAATATTTCAAATAAGATCATAAATCAACGACAATACTCAACATGAGGCAACACAGAAGGTCTATAATCATGAATAAGCACCGCCAAGTTAACCCATGAGGACTCAAAGCCTCAAGGCCTCATACCCATGTGGGAATTAGGTCATTAGATTGAGTATATAACGTCTTTCAAGATTCATTATGCTTATTTCTCTCGTGTCGGTCACGTGACACTCCGCTCCATATACTACGCTTCGGTTCTGACACCCGTCTCCTAATTCGAGTGTCGGTTCGTGACACCCGATCCCCGAAATTCTACATTGTCGGTTTGTGACGCCGATCCCTAATTTACGTGTCGGTCGTGCACCCGATCCACTAATACTACGTGTCGGTTCGTGACACCCGCCCGATCCCAATAATACTACGTGGTCGATTCCGTGACACCCGTTCCACTACTCTCATCACTTAGTTCATCAAGCTTCTTTTATACCATGGGAATCATCAATATCATAACAGGCAAGATTAGGGTTCTCAAGATTTAGGATTCAAAGCTCATCATGTTATTTATCACAATTATGTAATCAATTCCATTACAAGATACAATTAAGCATATAGAGAATGGTTTACAATAATACCCAATACATATATTCGCATAAGAGTTTACTACGAATAGCATAAACCAATAACCTACCCCATGAAGAATCGCGATCAACAAGCTCATCTTCCCAAGCCTGCGTTCTTCCTTTCTCTCGTTTATCCTATTCTCTTTTCTTTCTGTTTCTTTCTTATTCAACCTTTTTTCTTTTACCATAGTAATATAGATTTAAGTATATAAAAGATTGGTATAAAGTAACCCACTAGTTATTCCAAGGTTGTCTTCCGTTAACCCCCAAGTAATTAAATTATTAAATTGAAACCACTTAACTTATTAATTATAAATACGAATAGTCCAAAAACGCCCCTTTTTAAACATTTAACAGAAATCGGAACCCAGCTTGGGATTACGCTAGTCATGTGACGGGCCGTCGTGCCTTGCACGGTCTCCGTAATGTGAGTCGTCACATGAATTCAGAGACTGAAATTTATTGAAGGGCATGGACGGTCAGTCACGCCTGTGTGACGGTAAATCACGCCTGGTGACGGTCCGTCGTGCCATTCCATCACAAAAGTTCAGAGAGTCGATTTCAGTACCCAAATTCAAGAAATCAAGTGTTTTGGAACGAGGGACCCCCCTCGACGGTCAGGTCGTGGGACCATGACGGTCCGTCTGGGTATCCGTCGTCTCAAGCCAGTGAGCTTTTGTCCCGAAATAACATCTGCTGCGTCAAAACGACTCTTAAACAGGGTCGTTACAATAGATACCAATTGACCCATCGTTCGTCCTCGAACGATCACGAGAAGAAAACACAAGAGTGAAAGGAGCAGTACCTGAATCTCTAAACAGTTGGGTATCTTCTTGAATATAGCCTCCTTTTCCCACGTGGACTCTTCAACTGGTCAATTCTTCCATTAAACTTGATGGATGCAATCTCCCTTGATCTAACTTGCGGAAATTTTTCTATCTAGAAATGGGCCAACAGGGCTCTCCTATAAGTCAAATTTTCATCAAAGCAGAACTGAATCCCAACGAATGATGTAGTTTCCATCACCCATGGACTTTTAAGCATAGACACATGAAATACTGGAATGCACTTACTGACAAGCCCTGGGGGTAAGGCTAATTCATAAGCCACGCCTCCCCTAATAGTATTAAGTACTTCAAATGGCACAAATACCTCGAGGATTAGATTACCTTTTTACCAAACGCATACACCCTTCATGGGTGAATGATGAAAACTTCACAAAACTGCTATCCTCCATGAACTCAAGTCCCTTAAAAGTCGATCTGCATTACTCCTTTTGCCTACTTTGAAAAGGCCGCTAAAAGCTTTTCTTGAATAGATTTCACTTTTTCTAACGAATCCTCAACAAAGGCAGACCTCAGGGGTTCTAACCTTCAAATGCACAAACCAACCAATGGGACCTACATCTCATGCCCATACAATGCTTCGAAGGAGGCCATATCACTACTGGAGTGATAGCTTATTTATGTATGAAAAACTCCGCTAAGGGTAAGAAGTTTATCCCAATGACCACCGACTTCTATCACACATGCTCGACGATATCTTCCAATTACTTGAATCGTTCGCTCAGACTGTCCATCGGTCTCGAGGTGAAATGCAGTACTAAGGTCCACCCCTAGTACCTAATCCGCGTACAATGTTCTCCAAAACTTAGAAGTAAACTGGTACCTCGTCTGATATGATGGACAGTGGGAAACTCCTGCCAACCGAACAATTTCTGAGCTGGAGAGTATGGTAACTTCTCTGCATTGTAATAAGTCACCTTAAACCGGAATGAAATGAGCAGGACTTAGTTAATCTGTCCACAATTCAAATAAGAGTTCAAACTTTCCCAATGTCTTGGAAGGACCAACCACGAAGTCCATTGCAATTCTCTCCCACTTCCATCAGGAATGGGCATTCTCTGAAGTGTTCACGGGGCTCTGGTGTTGTACTTTACTTGCAACAATTGGACTTTGGCAACAAAATCAAAAAACAAAAAAACCCCAAAAATGTCACGCTTCATTTATCTCCCCAAAAGTGTTGCTTTAGGTCCGGTAAATCTTGGTTGCACCAGGATGTATAATCTCCGGAACTATGAGACCTCTGTAAGGAATAGTGTGGATCAAATCATCAACACGGGGCACACATAACCCTTCCCTAATTCTCACAAACCCCGTCCTCATCCATTATTGCTTCTTTAGCCTCTCCTCGCAACACCATATCCGAATTCGGCTTAGTTTCTCATCCTCACAAACTGTTTCCCCGTGATCTGGTCAAAGAAAGAAGATCTCGCCTCCACATGGCAAACACTCCTCCCTTCTCATTTATTACTTCTAACCTCATAAAGTCATAGCTAGAGTATGAACTTCTCTAGCCAATGGGCGTCTAGAAACTTGTAAGTGGGCTAAACTACCCATGCTCCTTGTTGGTTTGCTTTTTTTGGCTTTTTTACTAAGGCGTCTGGCCAACAACATTAGCCTTTCCTGGGTGATTACAAGATGGTATAACAATCTAATCCCTTCAATAGTTCAATCACCTCCTCTGTCTCAAATTCAAATCCTTTGAGTAAAGACATACGTAGGGCTACGATGATCCGTCTAGACTTCACACTTAACCCCATAAGTAGTTGTCTCCATTGTTTTAATGAAAACACTTACCCCACCAACTCCAAATCGTGGTTGGATAATTACGTTCATGCACCTTTATGGCCTCGAGCATAAGCAATTAAGTTCTTCTCTTGCATTAGCACTGACCCAAAACCAGAATAGGATTGCATCACAAGAAACAACAAGTTCTTCCCTCTACTGGCAATGGGTAAGGATAGGTGCGGTAGTCAGCAAGTCTTGAGTTTCTTGAAATCTTTCTCACATCCATCCCCGCCCATACAAATGGAACAATTTGCTTAGTAACGTGTCAATGGGGAGCAAAGAAGGAGAATCCCTTGACAAAGCGACTGGTAAGTAACTGGCTAAACCAAAAAAAGCTTCGTATTTCGAACATTAGTAGGTCTTACACAATTCGTTCACTACGTTCGATATTAGGTGAAGATCCACATCACTCCATCCTTAGAAAACCCACGTGCCCCCCAAGAAGGACACTGAATCTAGCCAAAACTCACAATTGGAGAATTTGGCCATAGAAGCTTTTTTCCCTACAAACATTTCCAACACAATTCAACATGCGCATCATGTTCCTTCTGACTCTTGGAGTATATCAGATTCATCAATAATACGATCACAAAGAGATCCAATATGCTTAAAAAATTCCCATTCATCAAGCTCAGTAAAAAAGTGGAAGGGGCATTCGGTTAGTCCAAAGGACTTTACCAAGAATTCATAATGCCCCTACATGGTTCGGAAAGCCAGTCTTTGGCCACAATCTGCTCGCCCGGATTTGCAATGATGAAACCAGACCTCAAGGTCAATCTTAGAGATTACAACCAAGCACCTGTAACTGGATAGAACAAATCATAAATGCGAGGAAGCGTGGTACCTGGTTCTTAACAGTTTACTTTACTTAGTTGCCGGTAATCTATGCACATACGAAGACTCCATATTTATTCTTCAAAAACAAAAATAGGAGCACCCCAAGGGGATGCACTTGGTCTAAGAAACCTTTACTAACAACTCTTGAAAGTTGGGCCTTTACTCCTACTCAACGGGAGCCTTCTATAAGGGGGTATAGAAATTGGGCGAGTACCCGGTTCAGATCGCATGCAGAAGGCAATATCTCTATCCGGTGGCATACCAGGAGGCTGCCAGAAACACATCTAAAAACTCGCGGAGTAGGCAGTATCGAAACCGAGGTCAATTGAAGGTACTTGGTAGTATCATCCCTGAGGGGTATTGTGCCAAGAAAGCTAAACAACCCTACAACCATTCTATTAGAACGAATGAAAAGAAAGGAGCGATACGAAAACCGGATTGGAAGTGTCGTCCCCCTCCCAAACTAACGGATCTGTCCAGGATTGGCCAAGTTACAGTTTAGCATTACAAGTCGAAGATTGCAAAATTTTGAGAAAAGCCAAGTCATACTAGAATTACATCGAAGTCAACAATTTCTAAAATAACCAAACCACCAGATATTTTCTCCCCAAAAAGTCACCAGACAAGACCTATACACCTTTCAACTTACCACAGATCAACCCAACGAGTAAGTAGAAACACGAAAGCATGTCAAGCAATTCACAAGTAATTAAGGACCAGTAGCAAGTGAGGGAAGATTACATTATGAAAATGTGGAGCCAGGATCAAATAATGGACAGATCCATGCAATCAAAACCAAAAGATTACAGTGATAACGCATCGGAGTCTCGCTTCAGACCCGCCCAGGGAAAGCATAACAAATGGGCACTATCACATGTCTGCCCTTTTCCCCTACCAGTTGTGCTTGTGGGCCCAGTTTTCCCGTACCCCGGGCGGCGTTTGGTGGACAACCATTACCTCGTTCCATCTCGTTATATAGAATAACAGCCCTACCATGCCACCTCTACTCTAGCTTATTGGGGGGGGTCAAATCTGTTTTGGACACTTCCTCCTAATATGTCCATTTCCCCAACATCCATACACTCTATGGATCAAGCATAGGTCTCTCAGAGAAGTGGTGACCAGTTCTGAGGGGACCCCCAAATACCGTGCAGTGAAGATGAATTGGTCGGACTGAATAACCTCTTGAACCCTGTCCTCTAGAGTAAGAACCATATTAACTCACCTCCCTTTCGGAAACCATTTTTGATCTTGCGATGCCATGGTGAAGGCATTTGGGCTTCAACTCTATCCACCTATATAACGAAAGGTCTACCACTCTTGATGAAAGGATTTTGCCGTAGCCGCTACATGCAAGGTGAAATCTGCAAATATGGCCTCAAACCCCTTCACAAAAACGCGAATCCGTCTTGTGGACAAACCATAGTGGGTGGCATACCTGGATAAGGCACGAAACTTAGCCTAGATGCAATAGTAACCGACATCGACCGTGCTCTAGACCAAGAAGTCATCTTTTTTCCATCTCTCAAAGTCCGGGAATATAATAGGGAATAGACTCTCCATAAACAAGCTAGTAGAATTGATGCCCAATCATAGGTGGTGCCTCTGTGGTTGACACTCAAAATGTGACCGCCAAACATTTTGGCTTCCATTGAAAACTATTAAGTCACAAACTCAACACCAAACCGTTCTACTATAACCCATCTTGTGTAGTTAGTAGCTCATGAACAGCAACCAGAAAATCGTAGGCATCCTAAGATTCAGCACACTTGAAGACATGGAGGTTTCATTTAAGAACTTACTGCAAAAGTTCATGCTGATCATTTTTCATAATAGGCCTGTGGTCAGAGAGGTGAACGTGCCTATTTCCAATGAGGCATCAATGAGGGGAGCCTAGTAGCTGCATGTTTGTACCTCCGGAACCGAGGTGTGGTGCATTTAATAAAACACTAGAGGCGTCTGGCCCTGATCAGATAACCCGCTAAGAATAAGCAAGAAAAACCTGATTTGATCATTCTGGGGTGATAGGTTGGGTGGCAATTCCTCATTCTGCACTTGTTCATTTCTACCCATCCTCACCCTCTCTTATACTTCCTCATCGGTGGGAGTCACGCCCTGAGTACTAGATGAGGGCAGGTGCTTGTCATCTCCTCTAGAGGAGTCCTCCCACGACCTCACCCCAGTCCTCGGGTCGCTGCTCCTCTCGAGCTACAGGCCCCTAGTGGCTGGCTCAGACGCACCTGTCCGCCCATCGGTGCTGGTGGGGAAATAGTCGTTGCTCTAGTTCTAACAAACTGCGAAATTAGAGGAAGAGATGGTCAGATACCAATTTGTATCACCTAGATATCAATGGGATCCCAAAGTAATAAACCGAAAGAAGAAAAGCAAGAAGGGAGTTTCCTCAAAGTCTCTATAGCCCTCTCAAAGAAAAGTAAAGGCGTCTTCCCCCTACCGGTTTCCTTAAGGACTCACTAGACTCGTTTTGTGCGATGAACCAAACGAACCTAATGCTCTGGATACCACGTTTGTCACGACCCCAAAACGGGCCGACGACTGGCAGCCACACTTATCCACTATGAGCGAACCAAACCCATCCAATTTCCAATGTTTCAACCATAAATAACAAAATATAAGGCCAGAAGACTTAAAACTCATTAATGAAAATCGATTAAATAACTTATAAAAACTCAAGAATATTTATCCAAACAACCTGGAAAGTATCACCACAAGAAAATCTATCCTCAAAATACTAAATTAAGGAAGATTCTGGGAAACTACAATAATAAACAGCTAGCCATGCCGGAATTCAAGGCATCAAGACATGAAGAAGAAAGATCCAGTCAAAGATAGAAGCGTTAGCTCACCCTGACACTCAGAACGTGTGAAGACTGGCTAGAGTTGCGGTTGAGTGCCGACGATGGTCGTTTGCTTGCACTCCACAAAATAACAAAAAGAAAGAAACATACAAGTAGGGGTCAGTACAAATCACAAGTATGAGTAGGTATCAGCGGCCAACTAAATAGAAAACAGTAAATCAAAATAATATCATAAATCAACTACAATAACTCAACATGTAGCAAACCACAAGTTTCCATAATTCTTTTAATAAAGCCCGCCAGTTCAACCATGAGGACTCAAGCCTCAATGCCATACCCATTTGGGAATTAGGTTCATTAGATTTGAGTATATAACGTCTTTCAAGATTCATTATGCTTATTTCTCTCGGGTCGTTACGTGACAACTCGCTCAGTTATTATACTACGGCGGTTCGTGACACCCGTTCCCATAATCTAAGGGTCGGTAGTGACAACCCGACCCCTAAATTCTACATGTCCATTCGTGACACCGACAACTAATTCTACGTGGTTGGTTCGTGACACCCGTTCCACTACTACTTACGTGTTGGTTCGTGACACCGATCCATAATACTACGTGTCGGGTCGTGACACCCGTTTTCCACACTCTCCTCACTTTAGTTCATCCAAGCCTTCTTCTATACCCAGGCATCATCAAATCTTCATTTCAAAAGGCAGATTAGGGTTCTTCAAGATTAGGGATTCAATAGCTTCATTCATGTTTATTTATCACAATTGTAATCACATTCATACAAAGATACAATTTAAGCATATAGAAGGGTTTACAATACTACCCAATACATACCTCGCTATTAAGAGTTTACTACGCATAGCATAAAACCATAACCACTCACCGAAGAATCGCGATCAAAAGCCTCTTCACAAAGTGCGTTCTTCATTTCTCTCGTTCTCCTCTCTCTTCTGTTCTTTCTGTTTTTCTTATTCAAAACCCTTTTTCTTTTACCCTAATTAATATATAATTAAGTATAAAAGATGGTAAAAGAAACCCACTATTTATTCCAAGGTTTGTCTTCCTTTAACCCCCCCACGTATTTAAATTATTAATATTAAACCACTAACTTATATTATAAGCAGGACTAGTCCAAAACGCCCCTTAAAACATTTAACAGAAATCGACCCAGCTGGGATTAAACCAAGGTTCTTTTGTAAGGAAAGTCGTGCGCTTGCGACGGTCGTCCTGCTGTGTCGTCACAGAATCAGAGACTGGAAATTACCGACGGGCTTGTGACGGGTCCGTCCTGCATCCATCACAAAAGTTCAGAGAGTCGATTTCAGTACCCAATTCCAGAAAATTAATAAGTGTTTTGGAACGAGACCCCCTCGCGGTTCGTCGTGACTGACGGTCCGTCGTTGGGGTATCCGTCGTCTCAGCCCATTTTTCCAGAGAAAATAAAATCTGCTGCTCAAAACGCAAACAGGTCGTTACAAATGTAAAAATAATTTTTGCATTAAAACAAACGAGTCACTTAGAATTAGGGTTTTTTTGCATTAATATGAAATCTATTGTGGTTCTTAAAATAAATTTTCTGCCTAAATAAATGATAATTTATTGCCCTAAGTTATATGCTGGACATTAATAATAAAATCTTTCTTTAATTGTTTTTAAAAAATATATGAGCATCACATCCATTGTTACTGGAAACTAATAAAAATAAAATTTCATTATGTCACTAATTCATTGACCTCACTTTAAATTAGTTGAACACTAAAAACTACATCCATTCATATTTTTATCCTAGAAGTAATTTTCGTTTTGTTATTATAACACTTGTATGCTCACACACTTAGCAGTACCTTTCATAATGATGTTGTATTTGAAAGAAGTCTAATTAAATTTAGAGGTCAAATTGAGACCTTGTGTACTAAAATGACCAGCATGTCTGTCTGTGTGTTTGACGTGTGTCTAGGAGGGCCTACATTTCTATTTGTCTAAACCACCCTTTAAGGTCCAAGCCTCTTAGACAATCAAGTTGGGGACAATTAGGCACCTAATTGGTACGAAATGCATGCGGTTGGTTGAGGTTAGGGAGTTGGCCCTTACGGAAGATGTAATGACATTGACTCAGCTTGAACGGACAAACTTTGGTTTTGTCTGTTCCCTATACGGCAGCCTATCGGAAATATAAAAGAAAGTCGAGTGTTGATCCAAAAAAAGTCTCTTAGAGTCTCGCCTTTCCTTTTATCTCTTTATTGGTTGTTTTAAATGAATTTTATTTGGGTAGATAAAAATAAAAATTAATAAAAAATGTTTTCTTCTTGATTTGTCTCTTATTTTATCCTCTCGCTTATCTCTTTTTAATTGTTTAGTAATAGCTATTTATGTGATAACAGAAATCTAGTACTGTTTAAATATTAATTAGATGAGAAAAGAGTATTGATTCAACTTGTTGGTATACCACCTAGTCTCACATTTAGATTTAATAAAATGATTTAAGTTAATATTTTCTATCACTACCTATATTAATAATGGTCAAATAATAAAATTGTTCATTTATTACATATTTATTATCACCTAGCAAGCATGCTACTTAAATAAACAAATAAATGAAGTGACCTTAATTGCTACTTGTAACCCCCACATAGATTGCATGAGATACGGCCGGAACCCACATTTGTGGACCTCGATGGATGCCTAACACCTTCCCCTCGAGGTATTTAAACTCTTACCTTGATCTCTGGATCGTTGACCTTAGCTAGACTTAGTTAGGTTAGATAGGTGCCCCAACGCGCCTTAATTCGTTAGGTGATGACTCCAAATTCAAAACCACAAAAGAGTTGTTTAGGGGCAACAAAGCCATTTAAGAGAAATGGGGGGCGACGACAGAATGGAGACTCCGCTGGGGATATTATGTTTTTACCATTATGTGTTTCATGCTTATTTATGTGGGGTTTACTTTATTTTGGTTATTTCATTATTTGTTAGGTGCTTACCATGTTCAGTTGTTATTTTGTTGCCTTATTTACTGTAATTTTTCCATGTTCCACCCCTTTCTCTCTTCCTTATTTGTTTATTACCATATTTCACATTATCTCATTTTCCTTATTTATTTACATGTTTAATCTCATACCCTCTTTCCTTATTTGTGTTTTTACAAAAAATATATTTATATGTTTTTTTTCCTTTATTTGTTTATGATTATTTATTTACTGTTTTATAAACTGCCTATATGTTACCGCTTTTCAATTTAAATGCTAAGTGTTTATTTATTTGATAATTGTCATTCCGCTCATACTTTCCCCAATTGGTACTATCTTCTTTTTTTTTATTTTGTTTCTCGTGATGGATTGTGTGCTTTTGCACCTCTCCACTACTTCAAGTCTATTTCCAATACCACCATTGTATAGAGAAGTCGTCTCTATGCTTGTAACGCAACAATAGTTTTACGACCGCGAAACCACGAAGCCTCTCGCTAGAATTACCTTTCAAGTCCGTTGTCAAGACAACTCTTAGAAGTCCTTTTGGGGTTCGGTCAGACATGATGAATAAGCCCTAGGTGGTTTGACCCCTTGGTGTTTATCCATATAATAGAAGCCACCCTCTCGTCTAAAGGGGGCTAAACCCCTTCAGACAAATTGCCATACTTATGGTCAAAGTGATCATCTTAATTAAATCAAACCAACTTTGCAAAATCGAGTTTAGAAGTTGTTATTGTTTTATTGTGAGTTCATGGATGAGTATGTCCCCCTAACCCTCAAATGGTTGGACAGAGGGGGTGAGTGCAGAGACTAAGACCTGGGGATGGATATAAGAGATTAGGGAAAGGGAGATTCAGCAATTGCTGGGTAGCCTCACATTTCTTATCTTGTCACACCAAAACCTCTACCTGATTAGGCGCTACTTAGAGTTTTTGGAACCATGTGAGGATGGTGTTCAAGTGATACAATTGCAACCCTTAACATCAACAATTGAAGACAATTAGCAGAGTTCATCGACATTACCATACCATCAGTGTCAAATGATCGGTACCTTATAAAGCTATCATCAAGGGAAATTGCTAAAAAGTAGGGATGCATCTAATCCAACCTTGGACTTCTTTAGACCTTTGGTGACTCATAAGACTTCTTATAACGCACGATTAGGGACGAGATGATGGTCACTACATTTATGGACTATGGATTTGAGTGATCGTTGAAGAATGAGAAAAAGTATCGTCTTGATGCCGTTGCCATCGCCATGTTGGGATCCTTGGTTTTCTAATCAAGGCGGAAGAATCGCTACATGTCTAAGGTACGTGGTTCAAGACCTTATTAAAAGAGGAGGAGAGCCAGGAAAAACCATAGCACCCATGATTCCTGGTGGATGTAGATAATGAGGAGTTATGTCAGCCATGTGTGGAGGTGAGGATGTTATTTGAGGGATTGCACCTTCTGCTTCAACTATGGTCTATCGATCACTTCCACAAGCGATATGAAATGGTATATACCTATCTTGGTTAAGGAAACAATATTGATAACCATCCAAGAAGGTTGGCACGTTTCGCCGCACCTGTAGGATTTATGGACTGACAGATATTTTTTATTGAGCTTGAGAGCCACCGAATTCAGTGGAAGCTTTATAGGTTGTCCACAACTAATGTCATAGTAAGAAGGGACGACCGATACTTCATCGAGCTTATTGTCTTAAAAGGTGTCCAACCATATGCGGCTCTTCAAATACTTCACAAATTTAGATAAACTCAAATCATACAACTCCGATCTGACATGGAGCCATTTAAGTATGATCTTGGACTAGATAAACCACAAGTCCACAACATACTTCCACGATGGGAGCGTGTGTTGACCATTCCTATTGGTGCACGACAGGCTTTATGCACGCATGAGTACCGCATAAGGATCTTGATAGAATTTGAAGTCCCAATATAAAGTGGAGATGGATATCATGGTCTTGCAGATGAAAGGGAAAACATATGGGCACGAAGTGTGTTGAACATGAGACAAGAAGTCCCTTCCATTACAAAAGGCCAATTGGCTCCAATCTCTTGGAGTCGATACCTCCAAGATTTCAAAATTTAGGATGATTCCTCCCAAGTTATCCCTTTTCCCTTAGTTTAATTTCAGTTTTTTTATGATGTATTGTTCAAATTTTATGATAAATGAAAGTTACTTTGTTTCTTCTAATCTAAACTCCAAATTGGCAAATAAGGCTTGAATTAATTATTGTGGATCACTTCTTTGTCTCTTAGGCCTACCTCTGGGCTCAACGAGACTCCTGTGCTTTAGGGGGGTTTATCTTAAATATATGGGTTTGATATCTAATATATGAAATGTTCTAACTTGGCTTTGTTTTTCTTTTATTATTCTTTACCCTTTCCCACTGGTGCTCTGTAGGACATGGTCAAAGGGTTCATTTCCTTTTCTCCGACTGAGAATTGCAAAGGCAAGTGAATGAAAGCGATAATGAAGGGTTATGTGCAAAAACTATTGCAAAAGAAGTGTTTTCAGACAAGTTGGTATCAAACCTTGAGCAGAAAATAAAGAAAGAATGTTAGAAGAAGAGTTATTGGACATACGCAAGTGGGCCAAAGTGTTACTCTCACGCCAATCCCACTTTGGAGGCAAACATTGGATATGTCACCTTTCGCAAGTACAAGTCACTCTCCGAAAATATCTTCAGCTACTCTAACTCTCAAAGTCAACCAATCTCCATTCAAATGCCTTTCAAAGAACATCTACTTTCCAAACACCCTATCCTCCGCAAAATCATTGAATATGCCCCTAAAACTCCAAACATTTACTCCCACACCCGCATCATCCTAATATGCAAGCGCCTCAATATGAAAACCTCTTCACCAAGTTCCCATGGCATCTTTGCCGCCGTCTCATACCACTTCCAATCCCTCCATATCAAATATCTTTGTACCAAAGGCCTCCTATGCCATATCGACAACCAACATATCCTAACCACAATGCAAAAGTCGTCACTCGACTACACATTTGTAAAAACCTCTTCAAGGTTGAGGAGAGACTTGACAAAACTTATACTCCTCTGACTAAGCCTATAGGAAAATTTTATTAAAAATTGAGGATCAATGGTCACATCGCTCCTATCAATGAGATAAGGATGACTTCATGTGCATCGTGGATTGAACCCTCTAAGGTTTGTGCTTATCATTCATTAAAGGAAGGACATACAATAGAAAAATGTCATGATTTGAAAGGAAAGGTTCAACAACTGATTAAAAATAGGTCATATGCTCAGAGGACTTTGCAACAAAGAAAGTTCAAATGTAAACGCACCAAAGTTTACTTGATCCAGTTTCCAAATAAGGCTTGCGCCATTTAAGTTCATGTTTTGCATATTCAGAAACCCATGATAACACATGGGCAATAAAGCTAAGCAAAATCTACTATTCAATTGTTACTCGAAAAGGTTTCTTTTGATGTTTCACTCATGCTCATTGTAATTTGGAACTACGTCAGACCGGATTCCCGTCTAAGAGGAGATACGTAGGCGCTCCTATGGGGGTTCCGTCTTATCATAAATAAAACTTTCATTATTCCCTTGTATTGATAACTGGGGCAGAATTTTTGAGAGGGTCTCAAAAATTCCATCAAGATTTCCCCTTGCACATCTCCAAACTGGGGCAGAATTTTTGAGTAAACTCAAAAATTCCATCAAAAGCATTTCTTCTCAACAACTGGGGCAGAATTTTGAGAGGATCTCAAAATTGTTGAAAATCAAGATTGGGTAGAAATTTTTAAGAGAATCTCGAAAAATTCACCAGTCGAGCTACAACTACAACAGATCAGAATAACAGAAGTTCTACACTGGGGCAGAAATTCTGAGAGGATCTCAAAATTTTTGACAACACTCCGAAGAACATTCTATCAAACACCAAAGGAGCACGTTGTGCCAAATCATGGATACAGATCAGACTCTCCCCTTCAAACTAACTGTTTTTCTTTGAATGCAAAAAATACAGGTACATATACTAAGGCAACTTCAACAATCAACATACCAATTTTGAGCCCGACAAATAACACTTAGCCCTTCCAATAAGGCGGGGGCCCAAGCTACTGTACGCCCTCAAGCAACTATTGTGCTGGCAAATTACATTCTGCGCGATATTGCATCATTTGCACCTACGCCTGATATTACATTGTGCCCGAAGAAACGCATCATTGCATGTGCCCGATAATGTGTGTGCCCGAAGAAATGCATCATTGCATGTGCCCGATATTACATTGTGCCTGGAGAAACGCATCATTGCATGTGCCCGAAGAAAGGCGTCATTGCATTGTACTCGATAATGCATGTGCCCGAAGAAATGCATCATTGCATTATGCTTGATAATGCATATGCCCGAAGAAATGCATTGTTGCATTGTGCCAGAGACTGCATCGTGCTCGAAGTTTGCATAAGCCCAAGATTGCATCGCGCTCGAAGTTGGCATGTGCCCGAATCAAATCAAGTCACAAGTATCAACAGATGTCAAAAAGATACGCTCTCTTTACTCATTACTTATATTCCAAAGGCGTCATCCTCCAAAGGCATCATCTTTCATAGCCTGCGGACTCCATGACATGGCATGAGGACTTATTTTATGCTTATCATATTCCTAAGGCATCATAGTCTAAAGGCATCATCCTCATGGCCTAAAGACATCATATTATGGCCTAAGGGTTTAATTTCGGTCTATCCTGATCACGAAGGGTGTTTGTCCATAAGTCAAAAGCGCCATTTTTCATGGCCTCAGACAATATTTTCATGGACCCGAGGATTGACATTTTGCTTATTCATTGGCCCACACACATCATATCTAAGATGTCATTTCTCATGGTCTTAAGAGACAAACACTCTGGTGCATTTTGGGGAATGGATCATGTTTTACATTTACTACGCTTATCTTCTCTAACCACTCTATTTAAGTCATATTACAAGGTACATGTGTGCAGATTGCAGACAAAGTCGCCTTCTGAATGGTTGTTCCCTTGCTTACAAACAAAGGCTCTAACAAATTCTTGGCTACTCGCATTATCGTTTCGGCTACTCAGCTACTGTTCATACTACCATGGAGATATTGTCATACTCAACTCGCTACTGTGACCTACCTTTTCTTCAGTTGGGATCGTCTGCCTCAATAGGACTTCTAGGATCGTCAGCCTTACAGAAAATCTAGGCTCGTCCGCCTTACAATGTTTAGGCTCGTCCGCCTTACAATGCGACATTTAAGCTCGTCTGCCTTACAATGGGATATTTAGGCTCGTTCGCCGTACAATGTGACATCTAGGCTTGTCTGCTTTACAATGCGACAACTAGGCTCGTCCGCCTTAATGCGAACTTTAGGCTGGTCCCATACTAAGAATATTTAGGGCATGCCAATCTTTAAAAGGATATTTGGCTCGTCCTCACTAAATAGGAAAATTAGGTGTTGTCGCCCTCCCAAAACGATATTTAGGCTTGTCCGCCTCCACGCAGGACATTTGTTCATTCCGCCTTTATCAAGGCATTAGGCTCGTACACCTTTAAAAGGACATTAGGACGTCCGCCTTTTAAAACGTACCATTTATGCGTCGTCTCCTCATAGGACATGTTTGTTCACCATGCTTTAAAGAGGGGAAACATTTAGGTCGTCAGCTTTCGAAATGAAGACTTAGGCTCGCCCGCCTTAAATGCCGTTAGACCTTACTGTTTCTGACGTGATAAACCGTGATGCTTATGACATCCACCTACAACCCGACATTCCCGTCTATTGTGATTAAAACGCTAGGCTATCGCGATATATTGAGAGTTTGAGTTATTCCTCGGAAGATGGGATATCAATTCTCCTTCAAGAAGTTAAGCCAAAGAATCGCAAAGACTTGCACTAGTCTCAAAACAGATACGCTTCTTATACTCTTGTATTATTTAGAACTCCTACTTTAGTCATTGTTGGGCATACTTTATCTATTTATAAGTTAATATTTTATCTAGTTATACTAGAATTTGCATATATGATCGACCACCCCTTGATTACAATTATCATGGTATCATCTATCACAACGAAGAACCTATCAATTCTTTGATACTCATACTCCGAACCTTGCTCAAAGGATGAAAACCTCGCTTTATCATTCTCTTCTAGCTTCTCTGTTATGCTCTTCTCGCTTCTCAATCTCTCTCTTCTCGCTTCTCTAATTTTATCCATTCAAGACGACATCGTGCTCTCCGAATACCTTAGCTCTGTTTCATCTTTTAAGAGTTTCATTTGCTCTTGAATCTAGAACTACACACGACCTGATTCTCGTATAACCAGAGATATGTAGGCGACTTAAAACTAAAGTCTCGGTCGTACTTTTTTTTCAACTCTACATTGTTTCAATTGATCCCATCGACATCTCTCATCGGTCGGACAAAATTGGCTACTAATCAACGTTGTTTTCCTGAAAACTCATTCTTTATTATCAAGCAACCAAGGGGCAACTGTTGACACCCAATTTTAACCGACCTATAATCATTTTCTTGATTTTTATTCGATTAAATATGTGTTATAGTACTTGTTCCTTGTAAAGTTTTATATTTAGTTTTACCCAATTAACTACATACTTTAGTATGTATAATTTAAAATATTTATTATTAACCCCTCCATAAATATGTGCATTTGTTAATTTAGTTTGAATAAATATCTTCCACTTTTACTTACCGTAAATATTGGTAGTTTATTTTTTTATCATAAGATAGTCTATTTGATTGATAATTTTCTCTTTACACATGGTAATCACGATAGTACCCATTTATGATGTGTCTTTTGAAGACAATTTATATATTTTCAAATATTTAAGTAAACTTTTCATTACCATTAGGAATCCTCCTACAGAATCAATACACTTTTACACTTTATCAAAGATTCTTCACTTCTTAGTTACCCCTCTTCAACATCTTTTTTTTTCCATAAAAAACTAGACAAAGTATCAACCGAGAAGAGGATAGAGATATGATCATCGATAGTTAGGACAGAAAACATCGGGAAATTTTTTTTAAACATACCATTATCCCACCAAAGCCATGAAAAAACCAACTAAATCTCCATCATGTAAAAGATACAAAATTCAGCGAACTTGGTCAAACACTACGAGTTTTTCTTCTCCAAATCGACGTGTTCGAATCAAGGTCCTTATAGGTCGGAGATTTGGTTACTGTGGATGTGTCTGTCACACAAGCTTTCAATTCCGGGTGTGATCAAATGGGTGAAGGCGAAACTGCTCCCCCAACCTTTTTTGGACTCGCAAGTTCGATCAAAGAGTCATTCACTGTATTCCTTTGTTCGATTCCAAAGGGAGAAAGTTTTGTTGCTTAGCACATTCAAGGTTGTTATCTTTCTTGTTCTTTTTAGTGTTTTAGATAGATGTATGGCTTCCCGGAAAATTTCCATTATTGAAAAGCACCCATCTTCTCTACCTCGTTGTTTGGTACTCTTTTTTGTGTATCCGATATGTATAGTCATCGTTTTGTATGATAGACCTTCATTCCACACTTTTCTAATAGCTAGAGTAAATACGTCATCTTTGCTTGTTTTTCATATATCAAATAAATACTTACACTTGGAGCATGAGTATAGTTTTTCTGTTCAGTTCTGCAGGAGGCGGACTCACATGGGTGTCCGCGTGGGTGCTCGAAGCACCCATTTACTTCGTAACAGGATATTATATCTAATATTAGATGTAGAAAATTTATAGGTATTGTATAAAATTAACATAGACCACCCAATGAGTAAATGAGTTTTTAGTTGGCCCAATTGCCTCCCGGAATGGGTATTAAGACTTTTTAGTGTTGTTGTACACAGATTCGAATTCACGGTTAAACAAAGATTTTTTATATTTTCACTTTTGAGTACCCACAACCTTAAATTCCTAGATTCGCCACTGCATTTCTGAATGTTCAATGTATAAGGTATTGGTTTAAGTTGGGTTACATGTCAGTTTCATGGTCGATAAAGAATGGCTAGAGGAGAAATTAAAAAAAAACTAAGTCATGGACCTCTTGTTCCTATTGATCTTGTGAAGTTACTCTTACTATAATAATTGTGGTTAATTGATTGGTTGAGAAGTTCATGAAGTGAGTATGTATTTTAAATATGTGCTATGTTTTAACACCTCTATAGTAGTCAATGTCTTTTGTTGGAATATCTGTTGAAGACATCGCTGGGAGAATGAGTATTGAATAAAATTTGAAGGTTATATGAAACTGTTGATATAAAGTTTGCACTTGGTCCCTTACTAATTATTATTCTTATGAAAGATGTGTGTTTTTGGTAATTGACTGTCTTAGTGTCTTACTTTATTAGATAAGCTCCGCGTTTTTGTTTCTTATTCATGGGCTCAATTACTGCTTGTTAGTATTTGGTTTGATTTAGGTTGTAAACTTGTTAGATTTTTTTGTCAACAAATGTCAGATGACTTTTTTTTATAAATAAAAAAATAAAAAAAATTAAAGTTGAGCAGCTAATACGGTTATTAGCGCCTGGATTCCAATAATGGTGAAGAAATCATGTTTTTCATTTTCATCATCCGATTATCATAAGCCATGTATATTTCTTGGATTACAGTATTTCGATACATTCAATTTTAGATATAGAGTTCGTTGATGTTGAAATTAGTTGGGAACAGATTTGATTATAAATTGGCTAGTGATTAACCTAGTATTTTAATGTATTAGCACTTTCAAGTGTTGTTAAGGCTTTATCCTTAATTTTAAGGTAGCACGAGTTGTAAATGTGTTTTTTTTATTTTCTTTCTTTTGTGTTTAGTTTAATTATATTAACATGCTTTATTATTATAATTTTTCTTTTTGATTAGTAAACAATTAAGAACAGACATACCTTCAACTTTTTTAAAAAAAATCATATTTATATTTTCATTTGTATATAAACAATGATGGATGGCGATTGCTTGGAAGTGCACTCATATAAGATATATATATATATAGAAATAAGATATATGATATATATTAGTATAGTATATATATAGAGAGTATATATATAGATATATATAATACTGTACAGAACAATGAGGGAGAAGTTGCTGGTTCAATCACAACTAGCGGGAGGGTAATACGTGAAGATGAAGCTCAAGTGAAAGTGAAGTCTCCGCATCAAGTGCATAAGGTACGCCTTCAATCTATAAGGTAAGCCAATGTTACTCCTTTCTTCTTTATTCTATTTTTAAAGGTCACCATTGTAAAATGTCAAAGGATCTACAACTTTTTATTAATGTGTTAGCTATCAAAAAAAGTTTCACTAAGACAAGTTGAAGAGCTATATATAGATATACTATATATAGCATTATTTATAGAGATAGATATATCGATATAGATATAGAGATATATTATATATTATCTATATAGATTTAAGTTTTACATGAGGTTTTCCTTAATATCAAAATATTTATTCAGTACCCCTGCATGTTCTATAGAACTCTTCGTTGGTCTTTAAGTCGTTTAAGAAGATTGATCATAAAAAATAGAATAGAGGGAGTTAACATCGCATTGGGCCAATTTTTAGTCCTTGTACGATCTGACTCCCGCTCAACACTTTCAACTTTAAATTTATGCATTAGTACTTTATTTAAACTTCCAATATGTGTCACACACACATTTTAAGCATCTAGCTTGGAAGAAGCAAGGTGAGTTTCTCAGATATTAATTGATTTGTCTAATTTCAACTCTGTTTTCCTTTTTTTTTATATGTACGTTAAGTTTGATATTGGAAACCCAATTAAGTTGAGTTTTCTGTTCCCTCTTTTATGTCAACTTAACTACAAGTGCATATTTAGTTGTTTGTTTCATGAAAGCGTGGTGAGTTGTATTTTATTAAATTTAATTAGGGAACAGCTTGGTGGATTTACATAGTTTGTTTTGTATCAATTCCTTATCTATAGTCACATGCTAAAAAATTCATCTTGTTTTATAAGTTATGTTTTTGGGATAACTAGTGGTTACAAATTCGAAAATATATAATTAAAGAAATAAATATTAAAAATGTTGTTCAAACATTTTTAAAAGATTAGTTCTACAGTTAGGATGGAAGTGTCTATTATAGTTTAGTACTTGTTTTTCCCTTTTAAATGGAGTCCCCTGGTACTTTGTCTTTTTAAAAAGAAGTATTTGCCTATAAAATTCTATCTTCAATAACCTTTTGCATCTAAAAATTTTCTACTAATTTTAATGTGTTCGCATGGTAATTAATTACTGCGGTAAAAATATATTTTATACATTAATAACACCAACTTTGTAATCTATCACTGAAAAATGCAAAAAATTTGCTTACAGTTAAAACAAACTAGGTCACTTAAGAATAATTTTTCTTGGCCGATTAATATGAAATCTAGTGTTGCTTAAAATAAATTTCTGCCTAAATAATAATTAAATAAATTTGTTTCCCTAATTATATCTTTGCATTAATGATTAAATCTTCGATTGTTGAAAATGATGTGCATCACATCCATTGCTACTTGGAGAAATAAAATAAAATTCTATATGTCACTAATTCATTGCTCACTTTAAAATTAGTGAACACTAAAATTCTACATCCGTCATATTTTTCCCCCTAAATTAATTTTTGTTGTTTATTATCGCTTGTTTTTTTATGCTCACACACTTAGCATGCGACCTTTCACAATTATGTGTTATTGGTAAGCATGTCGAATTAAAATTTAGATGCCAAATTAAAGACCTTGAGTTTTGTGTCACTAAAATGGACCGTCCTAGCTGTCTTTTGTTGTTTTTTGACTTGGTTAGGAGTGCCCTTATATTCCTATTTTTGTCTAAACCTCACCCGTTAAAGAGGACATGCCTCTAGACAATCAGTTGGGACGATTAGGCCATCTATTAGGTACACGACACAATGAATGCGCGTCTGAGTTAGTAGGGGAGTTGGCCCTACGGAGATGATGACATCGACTAAGGTACTTCTTTAAAAGTCAAACTGTTGGTGTTTGATCTGTCCCTATTACGAAACGACCGTATCAGAAAAATAATAAAAAAAAATCGTCCATTACAATCAAGTGCTGATCAAAAAAAAATCTTCTTAGATCTCCCTTCCCTTTTATCCCTTTACTTGTTAGTTTTTTTTAATATATTTAGTTATAGCGTAGATAAAAATAAATCAAACAAATAACAATTGCATATGCTATATTAATTTGTCTCTTTCTCTCCTCTCGCTTATCTCTTTTTCTTAATTGTTTAGCATATATATTTATTAGTTATCACTTAATCTCGCATGTTTAAATATTAATTAAGATAATAATAAGCTATTTTATTCAACTTGTTGCTATATCACCTAGGCTCACATGTTAGATTTAAATAAAATGATTTTAATTGTTAATATTTTCTATTACCTAGCCTTTATTAATTAATTGGTCAAAATAATAAAATGGTCTCATTTATTATATGTTTCTTATCACCTAGCAAGTATGCTACTTAAATAAACTAATAAATGAAGTGACCTTAATTGCTACTTGTAACCCCCACATAGATTTCATGAGATACGATCGGGACCCACATTTGTGAACCTCGAGGGATACCTAACACCTTCCCCTCGAGGTAATTTGAGCCCTTACCCTGATGTCTGTCTCCTTGACCTTAGCTAGAAATCACAAAAAAGTTGTTAGGTCGTGCACAAAACCCGTTTTTACGAGAAAATGGGGTGCGACAAGGAGTAAGGAAGAACACTTACCTAGGCTCTGCTCAACTCATGATTAACTACTCATTTCATTATAATTCAATTTAAAAGTAATGAGAAATATAAACAAAATTGTCTAAAACATATTGAAACTCTGATTGTATGAAAGATACAGTTAACTATGACATGTATATAAAAATACAAGTAAACTGGTGTATATTATAATGCACATAACTTTTGTGTGCAAAAAATACATTAACTTTTGTGGAAGATTCTTTTAAAGGGCAACTAACACTATCAGCATAAGTGATGGTACATCGTTTTACCTTACGCTGCCAAGGACCATCCTATACCTTGCCATCAGTATAAGACATTACTTAACGTAGTGGATCAAGTAGCTTAACTTACATGATCATCTAAAAAGTATGACATGTTAACATCTATGATGACTACATGGTTTACATGTGGATTTGAGTTAATATGAACTTTTATCCCCATATCAATGCTCAATACTACTCTCAAAATATGGTTTAGCTCGTACTTTTAGAATAACTTCCTTTCTTTGGGTTGAGATAATTTGCTCAACACTTTAGCTTTACAAAGGCTCTTTTGGAATCAATATTTCCCTTTCTTGTTCAAATCTCTTTTGGGAATTCTTAGTTCCCTCTAAACTTAAATGTAAAAACATTTATAAACTTTCTAGGGAATACTTATTTCCCTTATATCCTTTGAGAAAATGAACTCAACTCTTTACTCTTTACTTAACTTGAAACTTTTAATCTTGATCTACTCTCTAGGGAATACTTAGTTCCTTATACTTCTTTGGAGGAAAGACTTCAACTTTTATTCTTTCTTTAACTCGAAAGTTGAGCCTTAAGACGATGTTAAAACGTTTAAATAAGACTCTTGGAAGATTTAAGAAACTTTGCTTTACTTACTTCATAGCTTTATACCTGACTCCTTAACTTACTTGACTTTGATCCTAACATTACTTTAGTTGAATTATGAATCAAGGCTAATTATTTCATGTTTATGGATGATTTCATGGTGTTTAGATGTATCTTAGAGTGTTGCAATCAACCAAGGAACGTGGGTACATCATTTAGGAACTAGTACTAAAGGATATGGAAGGAATAGAGGTTCCAAATGACCTTGGCGCTCTAAGAGGCGCGGAGCACCAGAGCCTGTCGGACAGACTATGGTCTGAGGCACTCTGGCTGACGCGGCATGCCAGGTCCTGTCAGACAGAGCTTTCCTGACGAGCTCTGGCAGGAGTGGCACCCTAAGGCTTATTGGACGGGACTTTCGACTACTCTTCCCATTTTTCATCTCTAAACCTTCTAAACATCAATGGATCTCACCCACAAGAACTTAGGATAACTAAATACCACAATAACCAATAGTTTAGACTCGTAAAACATCCAGAAACACAAATCAAAACAACTAAAGGTACGATACAACTCAACCAACAAGAATTCAACAATAGTTCATCAAGAACTTCAATATTCATTAATAGATCTATTCAAAACATGTTGAATTAAACATGTTGGCGTGTGGATGAACGAACCCAACACAGAAATATCTCACATACCTGATTAGGGATCACCCCCAACGAATTCCACTAGAATCTCTTGGCGTTCTTAGTGAAATATTGATCTTTCTCCCTTCTTCTTCTTCTCTTCTATTTTCTCAAAAACCCTAAGCGTGAAAAAATATTTGTCTAATCTGAACTAAAACTTGGTTTTACCCCAATTAAACCCTTAAAACAAATTAGGAAATAGTAAAGTGAAAAGACTACTTACCCTTACCAATATCCGAATTGGACTTTCCTCAGTCCAACAACCTAACTTCCGAAAGGCATATCTCCCTCAAATGATATCGAAAATGAGAAAACTTGGGATTCCCAAGGAATTTCCATCCATATAAAGAACTTCCCCAAATCCTCCTGATCTAGAAGTTATGACCGTTTGAAAATGATCAAAACTCACTTTTAAACATAGGAAATTTTCCATATTTTTTCTATTCTTTTAAAAAATAACTAGTCTTAGTTTCTTGGTTTAATCCGAGCTATTTGGGATTAGGAGATATTACAATATCTCCCCCTTGTGACTTTCGTCCTTGAATGAGAAATCTTTCACTAAGCTAAGGGTAGTAACATCATTTCAGCACTCAACAACAAAAGCAAGTAATTACATGCCTACACATAGTCTTATAAATTTATAAGAAGAGAATCTAGTACCTTGATCTTCATTCTCTCCGAATTCAAAGAAATGTGGATATCTCTTCTTCATATCCTCCTCAGCTTCCCAAGTCGTTTCTTTAACGAAATGGTTCCTCCAAAGGACCTTGATTGATGAAACTTCCTTAGTTCTCAACTTGTGAACTTGACGATCTAAAATCTGGAACAAAATTTCCTCATAAGATAAGGTATCCTTAATTCCAACATTCTCTGTTGGTACAATCAATAAAGGATCACCCACGCACTTCTTCAACATAGAAACATGGATATGGGATGAACCGCTGCTAACTTTTGGGGTAGCTTTAACTCATAGGCTACATTGCCAACTCTTTTTGAGATTCATTAAGGCCCAATGTATCGCGGACTAAGTTTCCCCTTTTCACCAAACCCATAACACCCTTCATGGGTGAAACCATAAGATATACCCGTTCATCTACTTCAAACTCTAATGGCCTTTTCCTAAAATCTGTAGAGGACTTATGGAGACTATGTTGTTTTCAATCTCTCTTGCATCACTTTCACCTATTCCATAGCTCGGTGAACTAGATATGGTCATATCAACCCTGCTTCACCAACTTCAAACAAACCAATAGGAGATCTGCATCTTCTCCCATAAAGAGCTTCATATGGATCCATTTGGATGCTCGAATGGTAATTGTTATTGTAAAAGAACTCAATAAGAGGTATATGATCGTCTTAATTCCCTTTGAAATAAATAACACAAGCTCTCAACATGTCTTCCAAAGATTTTATAGTACTCTCTACTTGTCCATCTATCTGAGGATGAAAACCAGTTCTTAAGTTCACCTTTGAACCTAAACCCTTCTGGAAAGATTTCCAGAATTGTGCAGTGAATTGTGCACCTCTATCTGAAATAATGGATACCGGAACTCCATGAAGTCTTTCTACTTCTTGAAAGTATAACTTAGCATAATCCTCGGCTGAATCGGTAGTCTTTACCAGAAAAAAGTGGGCTAATCTTTTCTTTCTATCAATAATTACCAAATAGAATCATGATGTATGTGAGACCTTAGCAAGCATGTGATGAAGTACATATTAATCATCTCCCACTTCCATTGCGGATGTTATATATTCTGATCAAACCCTCCATGGCTTTGGTGTTCCACTTTAACTTGCTGGCGATTTGGCCACTTGGCAATAAACTCAGCAATGTCTTTATTCATTCCTTCCCACCAATATACCTCTATCAAATCGCGGTACATTTATGTGGAGCCTAAATTAATGGAATATCTAAAGTAATGAGCCTCCTTTAGGATCCTCTCTTGGAGTCCATCCCCCCTAGGTAGGTACACACAACCTACGTTGATACTTCAGCACACCATCTCCCCCTTGTTCAAAAGATAATACTCTTTGGTCATGAACATTTGCCTTCAATTCAAGAAAAATGGGATCTTTGTCTTGTTTCTCTTTCATCTCTGACACTAATGATGACTTAGCCCCATTGGTCATTACTATTCCTTCTTCTGTGGAATCCATAAGTCTAACTCCAAGGCGTGCAAGTCTATGCACATTTTTAGCTAACTCTCTTTTTCTTCTTCAACATGGGAGGTACTACCTATTGATAATCTACTTAAGGGATCAGCAACCACATCAGCCTTACCTGCGTGGTAAAGAATACTCATGTCATAATCCTTGAGTAATTCTAACCACCTCCTTTGTTTGAGATTTAGGTCCTTTTGAGTGAACACATATTGGAGGCTCTTGTGGTCAGTGAATATGTCTACATGAAAACCATATAAGTAGTGATGCCATATCTTCAAGGCAAAAACTACAACAGCCAATTCTAAGTCATGAGTTGGATAGTTCTTCTCATGAACCTTCAACTGTTGGAGGCATAAGTTATAACCTTGTCATTCTGCATTAAAACACAGCCCAAACCAACTCTTGATGCATCATAGTACACCACAAAACCTTAAGTACCCTTCGGTAAGGTCAACACCAGAGCGGCAGTCAATCTCTTTTTAAATTCCTGAAAGCTTTTCTCACAAGCTTCAGACCATTAAAACTTGACTGTCTTCTAAGTTAGCTTGGTCAAAAGAGCCGAGATATATGAAAACCCTTCAAAAAATCTTCTATAATAGCCATCCAAACGCAAGAAACTCCTTATATATGTTGGATATGTGGGTCTAGGCCAACTCTGAACTACTTCTATCTTTTGGGTGTCAATTCGAATCTCATCACTGAAAACTATGTGGACCAAGAATGCCACAAAATTAAGCCAAAACTCACACTTGGTGAACTTGGCATATAACTCCTTATCTCTGAAAGTCTACAAAACTATCCTGAGGTGACTAGCATGATCTTCTGCATTCCTTGAGTTAATCATTATGTTATCAATGAAGACGATGACAAATAGATCTAAATAAGGTTTGAAGACTTTGTTCATAAGATCCATTCATGTTATATGTGCTTTTGTCAAAAACAAAGGACATAACCAAAAAATCATAATGCCCATGTATGGTTCTAAAAAATTTCTTTGGAATATCATATTCCGTAACCTTTAACTGATGGTAGCCTGATCTGAGATCAATTTTCAAGATGCATGAAGGACCCTGAAGTTGGTCGAAAAGATCATCTATCATTGGAAAGATGATACTTATTCTTGATGATCACCTTATTCAATTGACGATAGTCCTAAAAAGGGAACCATCTTTCTTTCTTACAAACAAGACCGGAGCGCCCCAAGGTGAGATACTTGATTGAATAAAGCCTTTGTCTAACAAATTTTTCAATTTTTCTTTCAGCTCTTTAACTTTGCTAGTGACATTTTATATGGCAGGATAGAGATAGGACGAGTATCTTTAATGATATCTATGCCGAAGTTTATCTCTCTTTTAGGAGGAACTCTGGGTCAATCATCAAGAAAAACTTCTGAAAACTCTTTTACTATAGGAACTGACTAAAGGGAATGTACATCAACACTTGAGTCATTAACTCAGACCAAGTGATATATACACCCCTTTAAAACTAACTTCCTCTTCTTAAGGTACGAAAGAAAATGGCCCTTAGGTATTGCTGAACTACTACTCCACTCTATGACTGGCTCATTAGGAATCTGGAACTTGACAACTCAATTTCTACAATCTATTGACACATATTAGGCATGAAGACAGTCCATACCAAGAACGACATCAAAATCTAATATGTCTAACTCTACTAGATCAGCCATGGTGTTCTTGTGATTGATGGAAATAGGACAATCACGAAGTCTCTTTCCGCTAGAATAGACTCCCCAACAGGTGTAGAAACAAAGAAGGGTTCACAAAGTTTTTCAGGAAAAATCTCAAAATTATTTGCAACATTAGGAGTTACAAAAGATAAACTTTCTCCTTGGTCAAATAAAGCATAAACATCAAAAGTAAATACTTTGATTATAACCATGACATATCTGGAGAGTTCTCTTGCTCTTGGCGGCTAGTGATTGCATAGAGACAGTTTGCCCCTCCGCCAGTGCCAAAAGTGGATCCTCTAGGTGCAACCCTGTCTGGTGGAGCAACTGATGAAGATAGAGCCTTTTTTCCCGCATTTCCACCATCTTGCTTATTCTTAGGGCACTCTCTCATCAAATGACCCTCTTGACCACACTTGAACAACCTATCTGCATATCATGACATTTACCGGGATGGGTTCTACCACACCTACCACATGTAGGAGCCCAACTACCTCCTTGTGACACACTACCTTGGGACTGGGATGGTCGAGCCTTGAAGTTCTGAAAATGTTGGTCATTATTATCACCTTTATTTCTGGATGAAGGTGCACTAGCAGATGATGGTGCATGCCCCTTAGGTTTCTGAAATTGTGATCGACTTGAACCACCCTTCTGTTGACCAGACTCATTCCCAGTCTTTGTATTCTTGTTCCGGCACTCTTCTCTGTCCCTCATCTTCTCTTCCTCTACCTGCTGCAAATAGACCATTAATCTTGAAATATCCATGTCTCAAATCAACATTGAAACCCTACCTTCTTTGCTTGAAGCACGACCAAAACCAGTAACAAACAATCTCATTCTACTCCTCGTATCCTTAACCATATCCAGAGCATAGCGAGACAGTTGGGTGAACTTTAACCCATACTCATGAACACTCAATGAGTCTTGTTTCAGAGTAATGAACTCTAATACCTTTGATTGCGTTAGTTCTCGGGGAAAGAAATACTCTAAGAAGGCTTCTTTAAAGCAAGCCAACTTGTATTGGTGCATTCTAATCTTTGTTCCATTTCAACTGATCGAACCAACCCCTAGCCACATTCTTCAGTTGATATGCGGCTAGTTCAACTCTTTCAATATGAATTACATGCATCACCTCAAACACCTTCTTCAACTCTTCCATAATTTTTTTCGGATCCTCAGTATTGTTTGAACCAAAAAAACATGGGGATTCATCCTCAAGAATTCTCGGATTCTCGAAGTGTTAGAACCATCTTGTCGAGCTCCCTCTTGTTGCCTGACTTCATTATTCACCACTTTTCTTAACATCCGGATAGCCTCACGGAATTCAGCATTGGTGAATTCTCCTTGAGGTTGCACATTCGATGCATTAGGTATCTCTAGCTCTTCGACATTCCTTATGGCTGGACGACCTCATGCTGCTCTTCGTGGAGACATGTTAATATAAAATACGCATAAGCACGAATTAGAGAAAGACTTTCAGAAATGAACTCTAATGCACGAAAGGAATATGAAAAAAGTGATAAATTCGTAAATGTGGTAGCATTCTAATCATAGATGTTGCGCACTTCACTGCAGTATAGACACTACTTCATAGACTACCTAGGAGTCTTGAACTTTTTTCTATGATACTAAGTTTATCATGCACAGAGCCTACACCTTGAACGTGGCCCGCACCCAACTACAATCGCTGGCCTTGAGAGAATCCTTGGCCTAGCTTACTTTACTCAGCAGAAGACTTAACTCAATTATAAAGCTGGGAACATTCTCATGACAAATACTTTAATTTATTATCTTGGCCAAAATGGCACTTAAGTCTCAAAGATAAAACATCTGACATATCAGATAAAAAAGATACCATAAATCGGACTGTCTGACTATCTTTCTTTCTGTGAAGCCTCTACTGGTATTAAGATTAATGTTGGGACAAACCCTACAACATTCTATAAAATAAATACGGAAAACAATAAAAGAGTCCTTCGAAAGTAAGGAGGATCACTACTGACTCTAGATGCTCAAATTAGATCAGCGAAGCGCTGCGTGCTAATCCTGGTTACCTGTATCTACATCATAAAATGATGCAGGTCAACTCGCATCAATAAATTATATGTACGAGTATGCGAGTTGTAATTGTAAAACCACACCTAGGCTTGAAAGGAATATGGAAGAATACTTACGTTGGCTCTACTCAACTCACGATTAACTACTCATTTCATTATAATGCAATTTAAAAGTAATGAGAACTATAAAGAAAACTAAATGAAACATGCCGAAACTCTTATTGTATGAAAGATACAATTAACCGTGACATGTTTATAAAAATACAAGTAAACTGGTGTATATGAAAATACAAATAACTTCTGTGTGCAAAAAATACATTAACTTCTGTAGGAGATTCTGTTAACCAATGATATGTCCAAACTTACACTTCAAATAAAAGTGTAAAAGGTCACTGTCAATTTAGAGAATTTAACTGGAATTGAGATCGTTCCCACATAGAATTTCTTTACAGATAATATTTTACTGTCGCTCTAATATGATTGTTGTTACTATCTCTTAATGAATTCAGACAAAAAAGTAAAATTTGGGTATAAATAGCAAGTGCCAATTTCTAAATTTAAAATCAAGATTTCAAATCTATTGTATAAAAGACAACTAGATAGGGGTTGTTCAGTTGATTAGAGTAACCAGGTTAGTGTTCACTATGACAACAACTGTGAAACTCTTCTGCAATTTGAGATTCAAGATATTATAACTTCACAAAGCTTAGCGAATAGAATTTATCTAATGCTTCTCAGCATTATTAGACAATAATCATCTATATTCTCTCAAACTACAAATTATCCTTGCATCAAGAACTCGCTTCAATGGGTATGAAGATAAATTTATCTTCACTTGAACTCTAACTTAACTTCAATATTGTAAACAAATCTTTGCTTTTTCGTAACAAGTGTTTTTCTCTCGAACAACCACCTGATTCAGGGTAGTCTAAAGAGTGCACTCATTAGACCAAGTTATCATCAAAACTTTAATCTAAAACATGTAAACAACAATTGCTTTACGCTCGTTTTACAAAATCAGATTCACATTATCATCATACATCCCACACACCTGATTTAAACGTTTAGTGCCTCATCATTCCACATATATAACAACTAACAATAATTGAGAACATAATTTTGTATAGTTACGAATGTATATTGCACTTCAAGAACCACTGTGATAATCTAAGAGTCAAACTTCCTCTTGTTGCCAAGTGACTCAAGAACTAGAATGACACTAAAATCCCAAGTTCTACCGTACCTCCTTTCATAAAACGTTGAATGAATCACTATCCTCTGAAAAACTACCTAAATAACAAAAATAAAATGTTTTAAAAAGAAACATAATAGAATTAGGATTGTATTGTCGACCCCCTTCACGACCACCATCACGTCCTGTGAAAGACTTCATGGTCAGTGAAGCCTTCCATAGTCTTCCCTTAGCGTGTCCTAAGATTTCATCTTCTCAGGAGCTTCTGGACTTTGCTTGATGAACAGGCTCACGGACCATAAGGGAGACAACGGTCCGTGAAGTTTTCTATGGTCTTGCCTTCAAATATAAAAAAATTGGACTTTTAGCTGCCCTCTGGAATCTTGTTCAAGAACTGAACCACGAACGTCAAAGAGAATATGGTCCGTGAAGACATCCGTGGTATTTACTTTAACTTTCTCAAACTTTGGGCAACTACACTTCTCTCTGAGATCTTGTTCACGAGCTGGACCACGGACCGTCAAAGTGATCACGGTCCGTGAAGTTTTCCGTGGTCTTCATTTTAACTCTCTCAAATGTGAGTCTTCGAAATCTAGCTACTGCCATCACACTTCACAGTCACTTTGATGGTCCGTGAAGTGGACCACGGACTATCAAGATGGCCGTGATTTTCTAATTCTTTTCTTCTCTGCCTAACTCTTCCTGCATCATCAAAAAACACATCAAATCATACAAAATACACTCTACTCTAGTACTGGTTCTTCGTTTTAAATTTTTAACTGTACTCGAATATCTCGGTACATAAACCGACAACCATCACTATGATCCTATGTGATGGTACAATGTTTAACCTTACACTGTCAAGGACCATCCTATACCTTGCCATCGATATATGACCTTACTTAACTTAGTGGATCCACTACCTTAACTTACATGATCATCTAAAAAGTATGACCTGTTAACACTCATGATGGCTACATAGTTTACATGGGGACTTGAGTTAATATGAACTTCTATCCCCACATCGGTGCTGAATAGTACTCTCAAAATATACTTTAGCTCATACTTTTAGAATAACTTTCTTTCTTTGGGTTGAGATAATTTGCTCAGTACTTTAGCTTTACAAAATCTCCTTTGGAATCAATATTCCCCTTTCTTATTCAAAACTCTTTTGGGAAGTCTTAGTTCCATCTTAACTTAAATGTAAGAAAATTTATAAATTGTCTAGGAAATACATAGTTCCCTTATATCTTTTAAAAAATGAACTCAACTCTTTATTCTTTACTTAACTTGAAACTTTTGATCTTGATCAACTCTTTAGGGAATACATAGTCCCTTATACTTCTTTGAAGGAAAGACTTCAACTTTTACTCTTTCTTTAACTCAAAACTTGAGCCTTAAAATGAAGTTAAGACATTTAAATAAGAACTCTTGGAAGCTTTAAGAAACTTTACTTTACTTACTTCATAGCTTTACACTTAACTCCTTAACTTACTTGACTTTGATCCTAATTTTCCTTGAATTGGATCATGGATTCAAGGTTCATGATTTCATGTTTATTAATGATTTTATGATGTTTATATGTACCTTAGAGTATTGGAATGAACCAAGGAACATGGGTACATCACTTAGGAAACTAGTACGAAAGGATTGGGAAGGAATGGGGGCTCAAGGAGACCTTGGCGCTAAGAGGAGTGGAGCGCCAGAGCCTGTCGGACAGACTCTTCTATAAGGCGCTCTAGCTGGCATAGCGCGCCAGGGCCTGTCAGACAGAGCCTGCCCTGAGGTTTGTGGCAGGCGCGGTGCCTCAGGGCTTATAAGACAGGACTGCCAACTTTTATTCTCCGTTTTTTATCTCTAAATCGTCTAAATTTCCATGGATCTCACCCACAAACACTTAGAATCACTAAATACCTCAATACTTAATAGTTTAGACTCGTAAAACAGCCCAAAAACAAAAATGAAAACAACTAAAGATATGTTACAACGCAACCAACATAAATTCAACAATAGTTCATCAAGAACTTCAATATTCATCAATCAATTTATTCAAAACTTGTTGAATCAAATATGTTGGTGTGTGGGTGAACAAACCCAACAAGAAATATCTCATATACCTTATTAGGGATCACCCTCGACAAATTCCACTAGAATCTCTTGGCATTCTTGGTCAAATCTTGTTCTTTCTCCCTTTTTCTTCCTCTCTTCTGTTTTCTTTCAACCTTAAGCATGAAAAGTATTTTTCTAATATGAACTAAAACTTGGTTTTACCCCAATTAAACCCTTAAAACAAATTAGAAAATAGCAGGGTGAAAAGACTATTTTACCCTTACCAAAATCCGGATTGGATTTTCCTAACTCCAACAACCGAACTTCCAAAAGGCATATGTCCTCATATGACATCGAAAATGATAAAATTTGGTGTCGTTGGTAATTTATTTTAATTTTTATATGTCAACCATAAAATTAAGATTTTTCTCTCAAGTTTGACTTTAAGCCCCAAACTTTTTGAGACAGTCCTAAAGTCAAACACTCATTCAATAATAATTATGTAGCGTACATTTTATGATGATATTCACGTCCAAAAAGGATCTTAAATGCAATAAAAAATTAGTGAAAGAAAATTCATAACATATAAGTGTTTTGAGTAGACTACGTTCTCTAAAATGTAAAATGTTTTATGTAAGAAAGCAATAAATTTTTTATTTTGTGTGGAATTGAATTTGTTGTTATTATTTCTTCGGTTGTATGTGAACCATTTTATTTGATAAATAATATGTTAGATTTCTTGTCCATCAACTTTTGGAAGCGCAACAATCAATTCAGTGTTCCTAAATTGTAAAATGTCAAACAAAAAAATTGTGATCATAAAAATAGGAGAAGAGACAATATATATTTGAAAACTCATGCTTTTGTGATCATAAATTCTTTCAATTGTCATCCCCCGAGGAATAGCCATTTGATAATTTCTGTCACGACCCAAAACGGGCCGCGACTGGCACCCACACTTACCCTCCTATGTGAGCGAACCAACAATCTAAACCCTGACATTTCCCAAATTATTAATATCAACAGAAGAATGACGGGAGACTTAACTCATTATAAAAACCAATTGCAAAACTTTAAAATTCAACTCTATTATTTCCCAAAATCTGGAATCAGCACCACAAGAACATATAGTGATCAAATTATAAACTAAGAGTATTCTAAGAAGCTTAAAATGCCAAAGAGGATTAGTGAAATCCGTGTGTAATGAAGATGGCTAGAGGTTGGGGCGATGGAGGTGAAGACGACGTATGTTTGCTGCACTCCACATATAACAAAGAAAGAAAGAAGACATACACAGTAGGGGTCAGTACAAAACACGAGTAAGTAGTACTGAGTAGGATCATCGGCAACTCAAAATAGAAAAACAGTATATATCAAATAATATAATAATTCAACTACAAATACTCAACATGTGAGCAACAAAGTTTCATAATCATTAATAAAGCACCGCCAAGTTCCCCATGAGGACTCAAGACTAAATGCCCATACCGATTTGGAATTAGGTTCATTAGATTGGGATATTAACATCTTTCAAGATTCATTAAGTTTATTCTTCTTGTGTCGGTACGTGGACACTCTGATTCCCGTAATTCTACGTGTCGGTTCGTGACCACCCGTTCCCCTCTAATTATACGTGTCGGTAGTGAAACCCGTTCCCCTAATTCACGTGTCAGGTTCGTGACACCGATCCCCTAATTCTAAGTGTCGGTTTCGTTGACACACGATCCCTAATTCACGTTGTCGTTGTGACACCCGTTCCACTATCTCATCACTTTAATCAGCAAGCCTTCTGTTTATACCAAGGCATCATCAATTCTCAGTAAACAAGTAGATAGAG
Source organism: Solanum habrochaites (assembly GCA_027704765.1). Lineage (NCBI taxonomy): Eukaryota > Viridiplantae > Streptophyta > Magnoliopsida > Solanales > Solanaceae > Solanum > Solanum habrochaites. The sequence continues at coordinate 71,586,655 of JAKWJA010002495.1, forward strand.
TTTCTTTCAAGGATTAAGATTCAACAGCTTCATCATGTATTTTATCACAATTGTATAATCCAACATTCATACCAAGCATACAATTAAGCATATAAGAAGGGTTTGACAATATACCACTACATATCATTCGCTATTAAGAGTTACTAGAATAGAATTAAAAACCTACCTCTCAACCGAAGGGAACGAATTGTGATCAAGCAGCAAATTCCCCAAAGCTGTGTTTTCTCTTCGTTGTCTCCCCTTTTTCGTTCGATTCTCTCTATCTCTCTATGTTCTTTCATTTTTCTTATTCAAAACCCTTTTTTTACCCCTAAGTGCATATAATTAAGTATAAAATTGGCAAAGGCTAATAAAACCACTAATAACTTAGCAGTTACCTCTTTTAACCCCCAAGTAATTAGGAACTTATTAACATTAACCCCACTACTTATAATTAAAGCAGGAAATAGTCCCAAAAAACCCCTTAAATTAATGAACAGAAAATCCGACCTCGCCTGGGATTACGCAGGCATATGACGGGCCGTAGTGCCTTGCGACGGTCCATCCTAATCTCCGTCACAGAGTTCAGAGATGAATTCACTGAAGGCCTGTGTGACGGTCCGTCGTCCCACGAAGTTCCGTCCTGGCCATTCCGTCGTGGACGTTCAGAGAGTCGATCTCAGTACCCAAATTTTCAGATCTCGTATTTTGGGTTGTGAACGAGGACCCCCACGGACGGATCCGTCGAGGACCATGATGGTTCGTCGGGGGGTCCGTCGACTCAGCCAGTTTTTCCAGAATTAAAAAGCTGCTGCTCAAAACGACTAAACAGGTGTATACACAAAAAAAAAAATAGATCAATTACCCATCGTTCGTCCGCGAACGATCACGAGAAGAAAAAACAAGAGTGAGAAAGAAGTACCTGAATCTGTAAACAGGTGTGGGTATCTTTCTTTGCATATCAGGCCTCCTTCTTCAAGTGGATTCTCAACATGGTCGATCTTCCATTGCACCTTAATGGATGCATCCCGCGGTCTCAACTTTGCGGACTTCTCTATTAAAATAGAAACAGGCAATCCTCATAAGACAAATTCTCATAAGTGAAACTGAATCCCAACGAATGATGTAGTTTCCATCCCCATGGTATCTTTTCAGCCTATAGACACATGAACTACAAGATTGCACTCCTGACCGCCTGAGGCAGGGCTAATTCATAAGCCAACTCCCCTACATTCTTAAGTACTTCAAATGGTCCAATATACTCGGACTAAGCTTACATATTTTTCAAAATCGCATTCACACCATCATGGGTGAAAACCTTCAGCAAAACTTCTACCCTCCATGAAACTCCCAAGTCCCTGGCCTTTCGATCTGCATGCATACTCCTTGTGCCTACCTTTGAGCACTGCTAAAAGATTTTCTTGAATAGATTTCACCTTTTCTAACGAATCCCTCAAAAGGTCAGTTACCCAAGGTCTAATCGAATTGCATAAACCAACCAATGGGAGACCTACATCTTCTCCCATACAATGGCTTCGAGAAGGAGCCATAGCAATTACTTGATGTTTGATAGCATAAAGTGTATGAAAAACTGCTAAGGGGTAAGAAAGTTATTCCAATGACCATACCCGAATTCTTCACCACATGCTCGAAGCATATATTCCAGTACTGAAGCGTTCGCTCCAGCAGTCCATCGGTTGAGGGTGAAATGCAGTAAAAGTAAAAAGAGTAATTAAGGTCAAACCCTAGTACCTAATTTCAGCATGCAAATGTTCTCCAAAAACTAGAAAGTGTAAACTGCTACCTCTATATATATGATGGAAAGTGGAACTCCATGCAACCGAACAATTCATGAGATTAGAGTCTGGCTAACTTCTCTGCATTGTAAGTCACCTGTAACCAGAATGAAATGAGCAGACTTAGTAATAGGTCCAATTACCCCAATAGAATCAAACTTTGCCCAAGGTCGTTGGAGACCAACCACGAAAGTCCATTGCAATTCTCTCTCAAACTTTCAATTCAGGAATGGGCACATTCTCTGAAGTGTTCTCGGGCCTCTGGTTGTTCATACTTTACTTGCTGACAATTGGACATTGGCAACAAAATCAACATGTCGCGCTTCATTTTTTTTTTTTTTTCTACTCCACCAAAAGTTGTTGCTTTAGGTCACGGTACAGTCTTGGTTGCACAAGGTATGAATAAGAAATCGGAACTTGAGCCTTGTAAGAATATTGTGGAATCAAATCATCAAACACGGGGAACACATAACCTTCCTAATTTTCAAAACACCTTCCTCATCCATTATTGCTTCTTTAGCCTCTCTCGCCAACACCTTATCTCGGATTCGAATAAGTTTCTGATCAGTAAAACTGCTTTCCCTATTTCAAAAAGGAAGATCTTGCCTCCACAACTGGCCAACAATCCTCCTTCTCATTTACTTCTAACCTCATAAAAGTCATTAAGCCAGAGTCGGACCTCTCTAAGCCAATGGGCGTCTAGAAACTGTAAGTGTCAAACTACCAGGATCCCTGGCTTTTCTATCTTTTAATGCCGTTGCCACAACATTAGCCTTTCCGGGTGAGGTGAACAAGATGGTAAAACATCATATCTTAGTAGTTCCATAAACCTCCTTGTCTCAAAATTCAAACTCTCTGAGTAAAGACATACTGTAGGCTACGATGATCGATATAGACTTCACACCTTAAACCCCATATAGATAGGTCGCAATGCTTTAAGCAAACACCACCGCAGCCAAACTTTAAATCGTGGGCGGATATAATTACGTTCATGCACCTTTAATGACTCGAAGCATAAGCAATTACATTTTTCTCTTGCATTAGACACGGCACACAAACCAGACTAGCTGCATCACAATAAACAATGAAGTTCTTACCTCTACGGCAATTTTGGAAGGATAGGTGCGGTGGTGGTAGTCAAACAAGTTCTTGAGTTTTTGAAAGCTTTCCTCACATTCGTCACGACCATTACAAATGGACACATTCTGCTTAGTCAAGTTCGTCAATTGGGAAGCAAATAGAAGAGACTCCCTTGACAAATCAACGATAGTAACTGGCTAACCAAAAAAAAGCTTCTTATTTTTGACACATTAGTAGTCTACCAATTCTTCACTACTTCGCATCTTAGGGGGATCCACAAATCACCCCATCTTAGAATAACCCACGTGCCCCAGAAAGGACATGAATCTAGCCAAAAACTCACACTGGAGAATTTGGCATAAAGTTTTTCTCCTCAACAATTTCCAACACAATTCTCAATGCTCCTCTTTCCGTATTACATCTTGGAGGATATCATATTATCATCAATAATACGAGCACAAAGAGATCCAGATATGGCTTAAAAAACCCGTTCACAAGCTCATGAAAGCAGCAGGGGAATTCGTTAGTCCAAAGGATATACCAAGAATTCATAATGCGCACCAACATTACCTGTTCGAAAAAAGCAGGCTTTTGACATTGCTGCCGTATTTTCAATTGCTGATAACCAGACCTTCAAGTCAATCTTAGAGAAGATACAAGCACTTGTAAACTGGTCGAACAAATCATAATGCGAGGAGGAAGAGGGGCTACCTGTTCTTGACAGTTACGTTTATTTAGTTGGCGGGTAAGCTATGCACATCCGAAGACTCGATCTTTCTTATTCACAAACAAAACAGGAGCAACCCAAGGGGATTGCACTTGGTCTAATGAAGCCTTTGCTCAACAACCACTTTGAAGTTGAGACCTTTAACTCCCTAAATAGCGGGAGACTTTCGATATAGGGGGTTTATGGTATAGAAATGGGGGCGAGTTGTAACCCGGTTCAAGATCGATGCAGAAACTCAATATCCTATCCGTGTTGGGCATACCAGGAAGGTCTGCATGAGGAAAAACACATCTAAAAAACTCGCGGACTATCGAAAACCGACTCAATTTGAAAGGTACGTGGTAGTATCATCCCGGAGGTGTGCCAAGAAAAGAAAGCTTAAACAACCCTTACTAACAATTCTCTTAGCAAAAGACAGAAAGGAGCCGATAACGAACGGATCTCTGCTTCCTTTTCATCACGTTTTCTCTTTCTGCTTTACAATTGGAAGTGTAGTCAACCTCCCACACTACGGATCTGTCCCAGGCTTGGCTAACGTCACAGTTTTAGCAGTTACAATCCAAAAATGCAAAATTTGGAGAAGCCAAGTCATACCCAGAAATTACATCGGAAAATTCAACCATTTCTAAGAAACCAAGTCTTACATGAGTATTTGATCCCACAAAAGTCACCAGACATAGATCTATAGACAGTTTTCAAACATCACAGACTCACCCACCGAGTAGAAACACGAAATAGGCATGTCAAGCAATTCACAATATAAATTAAAACCAGTAAGCAAATGAGAATGGATACCTATGAAAATGTAGATCCAGGGTCAAATAGACAGAAGCCATACAATTTCAAAACCAAAGATTACCTGTGATAACAAGACATCCGATGCCTCCGCTTTAGACGCTACAGGGAAAGCGTAGCAAAGGGCCATCACCTGTCTGCCTGTTGCCCCTAACATGTTGTGTTTGCTAGTGACTCCAGTTTGCCGTTACCCCGGCATTTTGGTGACCACCATTTACCTCGGCCACCACGTTCTCCAGAATAACGGCCTCTGCCATGACAACCTCTACCTCTAAGCTATTGGGGTTCTATAAACTCTGTTTTAGGACAATTCCTCCTAATAGTCCAGTCCCCCAATCCAAAACATCCCTTGGAGTCAAGATAGGGTCTCTCATAGAGAAGTGTTGACTACCGGTCTGAGGTGGACCCCCAACTCAGTCTGAGTGAAAAGACTGAATTGGTCGGACGAGTAACCTCCGAACCCTTTCATCGAGTAAAGACCATTAAAAACTCACCTCCCTTTCGAACCCTTTTTGATGTCGATGCCATGGTGGAAGGTCATCTAGCTTCCCCTCCTTCCACCTCATCACGAAGTTACCACTTCTTGAAAAGCGATTTTGCCGTAGCCGTACCTTGTAAGGATGAGATTCGCAATTCTGACCTCAAACCCCTTCACAAAACGGTGAACCCGCTCTGTGGACGGAAACATAGTTGGGTTGGCATGCATGGATAATGCTGCGGAAACTTAGCATCAATGCAGTAAACGCTACCTACCTTGACTATAGGCTCAAGAAACTCAAATCTTTTACATCTCTCAAAGTCCGTTGGAATATACTTCTCCATAAAAAAGAGTAGAGAAGATGCCCAATAAGTCAAGGTGGTGTTCTGTTGGTGACACTAAACATGTGACCGCCACCAAATTTTGGCGTTCCCGTGAAAACGATAAGTCACAAACTCAACACCAAACCGTTCTACTATACCCATTTTTGTTGTAGCTCATGCGAGTAACCAGAAAAATCATAGGCAAATCCTCAGATTCAGCACCCTTGACAGATGGAGGTTCAATTTCAAGAACTTACTGAAAAGTTCATGGCTGATCATTTTTCATTATAGGCCCCTGGGTCAGGGACGGAGGAAAAATGCCTATTTCCATGAGGCATCCATGCGGGGGAGCCATAGTCAGCTCATGTTGTACCCCGGAAAACGGAGTGTTGCGTGCCAGAAAAACACTGGGAGGCGTTTGGCCCTGATCAGATAACCCACTAAAAGAGAAGCAAGAAGACCTGATGATCATTTCTGGGGTAGGTTGGCGGTGAAATCATCATCTGCAATTGTTCAGTCTCCCCATCCTCGCACTACTCTTACCAATTCCTCCCAGTTGGTGGAGGATGTCACCGCCCTAGTTACCAGATGGGCTGGTGCTCGTACTCTTCCCCTGGAGGACGTTACTACAACGACCTCTTCCACGGGCCTCTTGCTCACTCTCCACTTAGAGCTACAACCCCAGTGGCGGGCTCAGACGCACCCTGTTCGCCGGTGATGTGTGGGGCGTAGTTGTTTGCACAGTTCTAACCATCTGCGAATAGAGTGTGAGATTGGTCAAGATACCAATTTGTATCACCTAGATACCAATTGGACCCAAGTAATAGCACGAAAGAAAGAGGAATAGAAATTTCCTTAAAGTCTTATAGACTCTCAAAGAAAAGTAAGTAAAGGCGTCCCCCTACCGTTCCTTAAGACTCTACTAGACCTTGTCTTGTGTGATGAGACCAAACGAAACTAATGCACTGATACCAAGTATGTCACGACCAAAACGGCCGCGACTGGCCACCCACACTTACCCTCCTATGTGAGGCGAACCAACCATCTAAACCCTGGACATTTCCAATATAATTCAACAGAAGTAATGAGGGAGACTTAAACCTCATTAATAAAAACCCAATTCACTAACTTCTAAAATTCAACATCTATTATTTCCCCAAATATCTGGAAAAGTCATCACACAAGAACATCTATGATTCAAATACTAAATAAGAGTATTCTAGGAGCTTTATAAATAACAAGCTAGTCCAGGCCGGAACTTCAGGCAATCAAGAAATGGGAAGAAGATCCAGTCAAAGCTAGAAGCATTAGATACCCTGAAATCCGGTGTAATGAAGACTGGCTAGAGTTGAGGTTGAGTTGACAGACGCGGTATGTTTGCTGCACTACACAGATAACAAAGAAAGAAACATACAAGGTAGGGGTCAGGGGGTCAGTACAAAACAAGAGTACTGAGTAGGGTATCATCGGCCAACTAAAAATAGAAAATAAGTATAATATCAAATATATCATAAATCAACTACAATACTCAACATGTAGCAAACAACAAGTTCTATACTCATTAATCAGCACGCCAAGTTCACACATGAGGCTCAGCCTCAATGCCATACCGATTTGGAAATTAGCGTTCATTAGATGGGGTTATATTACATCTTTCAAGATTCATTAGTTTATTCCTTTGTGTCGGTACGTGACACTCCGATTCCCCCTAAGTCTACGTGTCGTTCGTGACACACGTTCCCCTAATTCTACGTGTCGGTCGTGACACCAGTCCCTAATTATACGTGGCAGTTCGTGACACACGATCCCCTAATTCTACGTGTGTCGGTTGGACACCCATCCCCTAATTCACGTGTCGGTTCGTGACCCCGTTCCATAATCTCACACTTTAATTCAGCAAGCCTTCTTGTATACCAAGGCCTCATTCAATTCTCATTAACAAGGTAGATTAGAGTTATTTCAAGATTAAGATTCAATAGCTTCATCATGAAGTATTTTATCACCATGTAAATCACATTCATAAAGATACATTAAAGCATATAGAAGGGTTACAATACTACCCAATACATATCATTGCTATTAAGAGTTTCTACGAATAGCATTAAAAACCATACCCTACCTACACGAAAGAATGGGATAAAGCGAGGCAAATTCCCCAAAGCTTTTGTTTCCTCTTCGTTTCTCCCATTTTCGGTTCATTCTCTCTCTCTCTTCTGTTCTTTCTATTTTTCTATTCAAACCCTCTTTTCCTTTTACCCTAATTAGCATATAATTTAGTATAAAAGATGGCAAATAATAACCCAATAATTAACTAAGGTTACTCTTGGAACCCCAAGTTATAGACTTATTAACATTACCCACTACTTTATAAGTAAAGACGGAAATAGTCCAAAAAGCCCCTTAAATTACTTAACGAAAGCCGAACCCCGCCTGGGATTCGCAGCCTGGACGGGGCCGTGTGCCTGCGAAGTCGTCGTGCGGTGCTCGTCACAGAGTCAGAGACGAATTACTGAATGGCCTGGACGTCCGTCGTGCCCACGACGTTCTGTCCTGCATTCCGTCGTGGACGTTCAGAGAGTAGATATCAGTACCCAAATTTTCAGATCTAGGATTTTGGAACGAGAACCCCACAAACGGTCCATCGTGCCCATGATGGTTCATCGTGGGGTCCATAGACGTCAGCCAGTTTTTCCAGAATAAAAAATCTGCCTTCTCAAAACGGACTAAACCGCTGTCGTATCAACCCAAGTTCGCCTCCAAAAATGATGGATAAATAGATTCCACCATCTGATTACCATGAATACCTAAATGGCTCTACTAATTCTATTGAAAAATTGCAGTAATTTCAATTCCGCATAGAATATAAAGATTTCTTACTTTCTTACATAACATTTTTTTTATATTTCGGAGAACACGATCTTCTCAGAACGCTTATAAATTATGAACTTCTTTTCTTTCTTTTTTCTTCATGTGAGAACTCCTTCTTACTACGATTATCTCAATAAGATACAATATATAAATCTTTTGCTTGATGAATGTGCTTATATCAAATTAAGTGGACAGTAGGGTAAGAAACAAACTATATAAGGGGAACAAAAACTATGACATAAATTGTACGACCTGTTAAGTCGGTTTGAAGCAGCAGATTTATTTCTGGAAAACTGGAAGAGGAAACGGATGCAACGACAGACGTCACGGTTCAGGGGGACCGTCCGTTCACGACGGACGGCGTGGAGGCGTTTCTGTCCCAGGACACTTAGAGAATTCGGAATGGTTAATGGAAAATCGACTACTGAACTGCCACAACGAAATTGCAAGAGGACGTCTCAGGGCATGAAGGCCAGTCACAAGATTTTAGAAAAATCAGGTGTAATAACCCTTGTTTTTGTGACGACAGCAGGACGGACCGTGCAAGGCACGACGGGCCAGTCTACGGTCTGCGTAATCCCAGGCCGGGGTCGGAAGGTCGGATTTCTTGATTAATTAAGTTAAGGGGCGTTTTGGACTATTCCTGCTTGTAATTATAAAGTAATGGGTTAATGTGAATAAGTCTAAATACTTGAAGGTTAAAAGAGGAACCTTAAGTTAACTTAGTGGACTAGTAGTGCATCTTTAAAACTTAATTATATGATAATTAGGGTAAAAGAAAGAGGGTTTGAATAAGAAAAGAGAAAAAAGAACAACAAGGGGAGAGAGGATCGAACGAGAGAAAGAGGGAGAATCGACCGAGAAGAGGAAAACACAAGGCTTTGGGGGAAGGAAATTATTGCATGATCCCAGTCTTCGGTGAGGTAGTAGGTTATGGTTTTTACCACTATCGTAGTTAAACTTGTCACGAAACAAGAAAGAATGGAATTTTCATAAAAGTCCTATAGCCTCTCAAATAAAAAGTAAAGGCGTCCCCCTACGTTCCTTAAGGACTTTTATAGACTCGTTCTTGTGTGATGGACCAAACGAACCTAATGCTCTGATACCCAAGTTTGTCACGCCCAAAAACGGCGGGGCGCGAATGGACCCACATTATCCTTACTATGTGACGCGAAACCAACCAATTCATATTCCCAACGTTTTCGCCATACATAACAAAATAACAATTGCGGAAGACTTTACCAACTCATTAATGAAAACAAAATCAATAACTTCTAAAATCAAACATCTATTATTCCCCCAACCCAAATCTGGAAGTCATCACCACAAGAACATCTATGATCAAATTACTAAAACTAAGCGTATTCTAAGAAAGCTAAAATAAAACAAAAGCTAGTCCATGCCGGAACTTCAAGGCACAAGGACTGAGAAGACGGATCCAGTCCAAGCTAGGAAGCATTAGCTCCACCTGGAAATCCGGGTAATGAAGGGACTGGCTAGGAGTTGCGGTTGAGTTGAAGACGCGGTTATGTTTGCTGCACTCCACCATATAAACAAAGAAAGAAAAACATACAAGTAGGGGTCAGTACAAACACGATTACGTGAGTAGGTATTCACGCCCAACTCAAAATAGAAACCATATATATCAAATAATATATAAAATCAAAACTACAATATCAACATGTTAGCAACAACAAGTTCTATAATCAGAATAAGCACCGCCAAGTTCACCATGAGGGGACCAAGCCTCAATGCCATTACCATTTGGGAATGAGGTTCATTAGATTGAGTATATTAACATCTTTCAATATTCATTAGTTTATTTCACTGTGTCGGTACGGACATCCGCTCCTATACTATCCTGGTGGTGTCGGAACGTGACACTCTGATCTCCTAATTCTAAACGTTGTCGGTTTTGTGGACACACGATCCCCTAATTCTACGTGTCGGTTCGTGACACCGATCCCATAATTCACGGTGTCGGTTCGTGACACCCATCCCCTAATTCTACCAATTGTCGGTCGTGACACCGTCCACTACTTTCATCACTTTAGTTCATCAAGCCTTCTTTTGATACCAAGGCATACAATCAATCTCATTACAAGGCAGATTAGGGTTTTCAAGATTAGGATCACTAGCTTCATTCATGCTTATTTGATCACAATGATTAATCACCATTATCCAAGTTATACAATTAAGCATATAGAACAGGGTTTACAACACTACTCAATACATATCATTCGCTTTAAGAGTTTACTACGACTAGCATAAAAACAATTAACACTTTTTTTTTTTTTTTGTTTTAACCTCCACGAAAGAATTCGTGATCCAAGCAATCTACTTTTCCAAAGCTTTGCTTCCGTCGTAGTTTCTTCTCTCTCTCTATCGTTATTCGTCACTCTCTCTGTTTTTCATTTTTCTTATTCAAACCCTTTTTATTTACCCTAATTAGTATATAATTAAGTATACAAAGATGACAAAAGTAACACACTAAATTAATTTAAGGTTATCTCCTTTAAACCTCACGAAAATTGGTTAAATTATTCAACCACTAACTTTATAAATATAAGCAGGAGGGAATAGTCAAAAACGCCCCTTAAAACATTTAACAGAAAATCACGACCCAGCCTGGGATACGCCGTCTGTGGACGGGCCGTCGTGCCTGCGATGATATGTATGCTGTTCGTTCACAAAATTAAGAGGCCACATTTCAGTAAAAAGGTCTGTGACGGCCCGTAATGCATGAGACGGTCCGTCCTGCCACCCCGTCGTGACGTTCAGAGAGTCGATTCTTTGTACCCAAATTTTCGATTTAAGTTGTTTTTGAACGAGGACCCTCGGACAGTCCGTCGTGCCCATGACGGGTCCGTCGTGGGGGTCCGTCGACGAGGGCCAGTTTTTCCAGAAATAAAAATCTGTGCTCAAAACAACTAAACAGGTCGTTACAGTCTTCCCTCCTCCATTGTCATTTTTCCCATTGTTATAATGGCTGGACAATGATCATTACAAAACCCTCATTCATGCATGCCTTTAGCCGCAGACATTATTGAACCATCCAAACCACTATAATAAGACACTGTCAATGTTACTTTGTACCCTATCCTTGACACTTTGTTTATTGTTCCATGTAAAGAAAGCACCTGATGATTTCAAGTCATGCAAATCACACATTTCTCCGGTTACCCCCCCCCAAATTTGGGGGCCTACACATCTCTTATTTCTGCTAATGTGACCGTTTTACCCATTCTTTCCTCCACATTTAGCACACAATTAAAATATCCCATGACTACCCGGTCCAGTCATTTGATTACCTATCCTCTCAATTTCCATCCATAATTGTTTTCGTAGCCCTTGCTTATTAAACTCATACACCAGTCACCCAAAATCTCCTTCTTGTCCCCCTATGTAGTACCTCACTATGGATTACCTGAGCATCGCAATGTATTATGCCCACATCAAAAGTGTTTTATTTCCACACCATCCAGATTCTCCCTCCTAGATGTGCCGATATATTTGTTTTGTAACTAAAACCCTAAAGTAAGAAATGGGTGACGCATAAGTTGTGATACAAAACTAATAAGATGAATTTTATTGTGAGTTTTATAGATCATTTGACTATGTAATTGAATGGCATAAATTTTTCTGTCCAAATTTATAGAATCTTATATAGTATATGAAAAGACATGATATTAATTTAATGAAAGATGAGTGAAATTAAACATTTTAATTGAGCCAATTATAGGTAATAATTAAAAAATTGAAATTTTCAATAAAAGTACGAATATAGAACAACTTTCTACAATCAGATTCAATGTATCTTGTTGGGAAGTCTATTAATTTAATTAAAAGTTAATTAATTAAATTTTATGCTCTTAATATATAAATGTTCTCTTTAACTTGGTCTCATTTCACATTTATACCCTTCAGCTTTGGATACGGACAAGTAGACACTTAAACTTGTATAAATTTGAACAAGTAGACACGTGAATCGTACGTGACATGACACACGTAGGACAAAAAATGACATGCAGGACATGTGTGTCTATTTGTTCAACTTTATACAAGTTTAAATGTCTACTTGTGCACATCCAAAGTTGAAGGACATAAATGTTAGTGATTGTTTGGTGTTGGGAAGGCTCTGTTACATGACTATTTGTTGATTTAGTCGCAACATCGAGTTATAACTATTGCGACTTTGTGCTAATTGTTGTGGTTTATGTTTCTCGCTTTTTAGGAGTTCACTGTGATTTTTCCTCGTAGTTTACTGGTTTTAAACTTCAAAAGCTCCTTTTGTTTTTTACTACTATTAATAATGTTTTTCTCTTAAGGATTAAGGCAAAGGCTTGAAAACTAATTGGTATTGAATGCTACACGTTGTGTTATGGTCGACTTAGTTCCATACTCTTATGTTCTAGTTGTTGCTGTGATATATTTTTCTACTTTAATATTCATGTGTTCGTCTTGTCTTATTCCTTTTTGTGAAAACTGTTCGTGTAAATTGTGTTGATATTTCTTTAGGGAGTCTCCAATATTATGTTTGTCATTTTGTTTTTTGTTGTTTAATCCTTCTAGTTAGCTTGTCTTAGATGTTACAATTCATTCAAATTTCAAAAAAATGCACTATAATAGTTAGAATATTGTTTGTTCGTGGATTTGTAGAGTTATTTATGCATGTCACTTCTCAATTGTAATATAGATTTAATATAAAGTTTTTTTTTAAAAAAAAAGGGGGGGGGGAGGGGGGGATAATTTTGTTACTTCCTATATATTAATTTTTCTGTGGATATATTCAGTGCTACAAAGTTGTCCCCTATGATCCCTCTTCTTTACTCTGCAGTTAGTTTTTGGGTGGTCAAACTAGGCGAATTTTTGTTTGAAAAGTTATATATGCAAAGTTAGAGTTTAATTGATAAATGCGGTTGATTGTTATCATCTATTTATTTTTTTTGTTAGTTATGTTACTCCGTGTCTAAATTACTCAATTTTATTGAAAGTAGGCTTATGGTAAAATAGTTTTTTCGTATTACTCCGGTAATATCTCATAATTTAGATAATATCATAGGCATTTTATGTAACTATTTTCTCATATATTTTATATTAAATCAAAAGAATTTTCATTTACATTCTTTTCCATGTTTTGCATGTGAACCTGTCCGAGCTCTTCATGACTCCAATCTTTCTTCTTGTATTTCGAGAGTCTTTAAAGCTCAAATTTTCTTATGAATAAGTTCGAAAAGGTGTTGTTGTACAGTCCCGAAAGCTCAAATTCCGCTCTGTATTTTTTATATTTGGGCCTAAGCTGGGTTGTTTGTATTTTACATTTATTATTGTATGTTTCGTTTAGGACGGGTACAAAAATATTGAATGGGCCTAAGGCCACCAGAATGAAATAGGTCCAAATATCGGTCCAGGTGTCCAGAAATCAGATTTGGATCCAACTCAATCTCCCTCTCTCTTTACTTTATCGTTTATTTGCTTAATATTAATAATGTAAGTTTTCATATTTATGTTTCTAGTAAGCTTCTCATATATGTAAATTATGTGTGTTGGTAAATTACATTTAATATGTTAATTATGTAAATTTATAAAGATCTCATGAATCTATATTACATTAGTAGATTGGTTAGTCTCTTAGCGCTCTTAAAAAGTTATCGATGATTAACCTGTAAAGTCGTTAGGACAGTGTTACGTTAAAACTAAATGTTCTGAGAAAGGAACTATGAATAAACCCAAATCCAGGGTGTAGAAAAAAAGACTACTTTTAAGACAAAAAGCTAAGAGGAAAGAGGCATGAACAGAATAATCGATCATGAATGGACAAAGTCATAAAAAAAGGGAAGAAAAACTAGAAACTATATGATAATTACATATAGGACAAGAGAGTAAAGAAGTAATGAGTAGGATTGTAAATTTAAAATTTTTAACGATTATTGGAAATATCTTATTGAAACCCCACCCCCCCCACAATTTGGTATCAGAGCCAGAGATCTTAAAATACCTATATGAAAAAAGATATTATTCTAGAAAATATTTGTTACCATAGAACATTTTATTTTACAATGGACAACATTTAAAAATAGTTAAGAAATATCTATATATATATATTCTTAAATATATATATATATATAAAATCTTAGAAAGTCATCTATTTACATTAAAATTTAAGATTATATTTAAACTTATTCATATAAATATTCTGTAAAAGACGCTTAGGGAAAATATTAAACAATCTCAAAAACAATAAGTGGAAGAATTAAATCAAGTAAAAGGATTTTGTGAAATAAACGAAGTAAGAAAGAATTTAAATTATTAAAAACAATCCTTATATATAATTCGGTACGAAAAATATGAGGAAGGCCCTTATAAAAATACAAGAGAATATAAAAAGGTTTCAAAGAGAATTAATAGATTTATATGTAAAAAGCCAGAGAATATATATGAAAAGACAAAAAAAAAAAACACAGCTCTAACAAAGAAATATGTATAATAAAATTAGATTATATCTTTTTTTAGCTAAAATATTAGAACAAAAATTAAAAAGAGTTTATATCTAGAAAATATCCAATTAAAAATACTTTATGAGAAAGAAATCTTCAATTTGTATAAGAATAAGACTTGGAATATTGGATATTATATAGAGATATGAAGAAAAGACAAAAGGATTACAAAAGAGCAGAAAAAGCCATAGAAAAGCATATATATAATATATATATCTATATATATATATATAGTATATATAATATATATATATATATATACGAAAAGAATTTTTTTTCAAACCACCAAATTTTATTTGAATGAGATATAAATAACGAAAAATATCTAAAACGCTTTTAAAGGGGAATTACAAGGAATTAGTGATACTATCAATATCTATGAAAAAAGAATAAAAAATATTTATAAATATGATTATCCAACTACTTTAGGATAAATAAACAATAGAAAAAATAGCTTCATTAAAAAACACATAGAATACCTAGACTACAAATTAATATAGAAAAAAGACTTTCAAAAGATTAAAATTAGGGACAATCAATTAAGTGTACTTTGACAACGGAAATCATTGCTTACATACAGGGAGACGACTCAAGATAATATTTGAATAGATTTAATAATAAATATCAAGTGAAAAAAATAAAAGAATCAAACAATAAAATTATAAAAATATTTAAGTGGAACAGAGAAACATTAAAATAACAAAACAACACTCTTGAGTAAGATAGCAAATTTTAATTAGATTACCTAAAGAACAAGGAGTAGAATTACAATTAAAAAATTTAAACGAGTTAAAAAATAATCGAAAAGAATAGGTAGTAAACATTAATAATAAAAACTATAAGAAATTAAAGACAGAATTCGCATCAATAAAGAAATAGTTCTTTCAAATAATTTAGTGGAAATAGGAGAAATATAGAGAAGCAATAAAATTAGTTAGAGAAAAGGAATAGCCCTTACATAAGATTATAAAAGAATTTATCCCATTTTCAAAATAAGATCAAATTATTACATAACATAAACAATATCATAATATCACTTTAGTACAACTACATAATAAGATAGATAAAAACATTAAATAAAAATAGAAGGTAAAAATATAACCCAACAACTGGACATAGAAGAAGTAATAGAAAAGTTAAATAAATAGGAGCAATTACCCTCAACAAAGAAAAAGAACTAAAAAAACATAAAAAAATGGCTATTTTTCCAACATAGACCAAGAGATAAAACACAAGAAAGACCAAGATCAAGTTACTTCAAGAATAGAATACATAATAATTTTAAATTTTTTTGTCAAAAAATCTTGAACAGAAAGGACAAAAAGAAGAAAACAAATCAAACAAACTAGGACGAAATAATAAATAAGATAGAGTATAAAAATTTTCCAACAAAATCAATTAAATTATTGAAATCAAAAGTTTATATAATACAAAACTCAAACAATCCCAACTGTACAGACATTATAGAGAAGACCACTTATCATATTAGGAAAATGTATGTATCTTTACCACTCATAAACTCTGAATCTGTGAAAGAAATAAAACAGTTAAAAAAGATTTAATTGCATATAGAATTAATAGTTAAGGAATTAGTGAATTAACTAGAAAAAACTAGGACAAAGTATGATTACAATATATGCTAATAGATGGTTAGACATAAAAAGGCAATTATAGGATTAGCAGAAGTAGATATTACTAATAATGGGATGGATTGTATATATAAGGTCCAGATTTTATGATGAATTTAAATGAATATGGAAACCCACATAAGAATAGGAATACAAACTAAAGAGATGAGGAAATGCACAGTGGAAAGAATTTATTAATTAGGTCTAGGATTTTAGGAAAAAGACCAGATAATAGTAATTACTAGATTTAAATTACAAATCAAAGACGTAGTAGAAGTAATGGGAAACAAAGAGATAAAATTAATAAAAAACCGTTATAAAGATAAATCCTGAAGAATATGCAGGTTTAGAATGGAAATTAGGAGAAGATGTTAAAGAAAGAAGCCTTAATACCAGACGCTCATTTAATAATTTAAAATTCTAAAGGAGAAACCTTCAATTAGATTTACGATACAATTACGAAGCGCTTCAAAAAGACTTTGAAAGAAGAAAGTATTGTTAGAAGAAAGCCTTTAGAAGGGATTGAATGGAGAAATAATATTAGAAGGCAGATTTTTGAAATAGATTTGGCTAGAGAAAAAGCTAAAGAGATAAGTAAAAATAATAAGAATGATTATTTAAATGCAAAGGATGAAATTAAAAGACTTAAATTTAGACACAGACAATATTTCTCATTTTAATATATGTGAACAAAGAACCATATAAAGGCTATAGATTTAGAAAAAAGTTTACAAGATAAATTAGAAAAAGCTTAATAATATAATGACAAGAAATACAAGAAAAGGATAGTGAAACATCTGAGTTAAGAATCTACTAAGTCAAAAAGAATTAATGGAACAGCAAGTTCTTTATAGTCAGTCCAAAGAACAAAGAATAAGGTTATACTACAGATAATAGTAAAGGACATATATCCCGTAGAAGAGTTATAAGACAAGGAGAAGATACTCCAATAACAGAAGTTAAACCTATGGGAAAACGAATGCCATAAGAAGACCCAATACTACTCTAAGAAGGAGGAAGTAAGGAAAATTTTTAAAAAATCTATCAGCGGCACATGACTCACAAAAATGGAATTCAGTAATAGAACTAGGAAGGAATAGTAGTAGAGATTTATAAAAACTTATACAGAAATTGATTGCCGAAAACAAAGTAGTAAATACCTAGAAACATTCCTCGGTGAATCAACAATGCTCTATGGGAAGCTTATTAAGTAGAATTCCAATTCAGAATTTCTAGTACTTAGTATCATAGGACCAAACCAATATAATTTTACAAATAAAATAATACATTAATAAACAGGAGAGAGAAGACCCAAATAGTGGATTAGTAGCCTTACACGAAATGCAGTAATAAAACTTAGAAACAATAAGTATAAGTTAATTGGTATTATATAAAGAAATTCTTAAATGTTATTTTCTATTAGTGTACAATTAGTGGAAAATCCTTTGATCAAGATTGAGATAAAAAGTTATATAAAAAACTACAGGAGGCTTAGGAAGAAAGATGGACTAAAAAGAGAAGGAAGTAACACAAAACCCCTCAAGAAAATGTCAATAGGACATTTAGAAACAAACATATAATGGAAATATTTACAAGAAAAAATATACTAATTTACAAAATACAAAAAATTAAAGCCAAGATGAAATGAATTTTGTTAAAGATATACTTATACAACCCAAAATTATAAGAAAAAATCAATATTAAAAAGAAAAAAAGTATAAAAAAAATAATACAAAGCCCACAGAAACAATAAGAGATATAATAAAAAAGAATATTTCCTAAGAAAAATCTTCAGCCAACAAAGAAGAAACCATAGTAAATAGGGACAGGGACATGTTAGAAAATATAGAACAATTAGCAAGTATAAAAATAAGTTCGAATGGTTTTACATGTTGGAAGTATAGAACATTTAGCAAAATACTTGTCCTAAAAGATATAATGGCAAAGACTAGAAAATTGCTCAAGTAGTAGAGAATTGAAACGAAAAGCATTTAGTAAATGTGGATGAATACATGTCAGATAATGAAAGCATTACTCTATAGTAGTAACAGTGATATAGATGAGAATAACAAAGAGAAGTTTCTTATATTCAGAAGGAGGAAGAATTAATTAATGAAAATAGGATAGAACACTTTAAATATAGATGACTACAAATTAATATTATGAATATAATAGAATGTGAATATGATTTTGAAAAAGATACAGGATTAGACAACAATCCATGTAATGGTTGGGTTGTTGTAAATGGTATCCAAGTAAATATAAAAGAGCTAAAGTAAAAATGTTTTATATGGAATGATGTATAAAGTCAAGTGTCTAGAAACACAACTAGAATAATAACTCAAAAAAGGAACTAGGACATACAAATGAACCTCTAATAAACTTAAAAAGTTATTAAGTATTAGAAGCAAAAGTTAAAGGAATTAGACAAAGAATAGTAAGAATAGAAAAAGGAGAAAAAAAATGTTGAACAGGGGAACTACCATTAGATAATTTCAAAATTAATAAATGAAGATCTAATTACTTTTAAAGTAATGAAGATAAAAATATAAATACTGTTAAAAATATTAGCAAGATTCAATCGGAAAGTATTGAAATTAGAGACTTTGCATGAATAGATTCAGGATGCACCAAAGAATTGTAAATAAAAAAATTATAACCGCCAGAGTTCAATTAAAAAACTTTAGAAAAAACCACTTTGCGCATGCAAAGGGATGGAACACATTAATATATTATATATAGTATATATAGATATATATATATATTATAATATATATATATATAGATTAAACCACAAGGTAAGTTTTGTAAATTACTGTTCAAAATTTTTTATATAAACCTACCTAACAGATGGATAATTGATGGGTAAGAGACCTATATAAGAGTAGATTTTGTCTTAGTTAGGAAAGATTTCATACTTTATCACTCAAAGGGAGGAACCTTAATAACAAAAAGACGGGATCTTTTATGAAAAACATCACTTAACTTCTGTTTTAACTGATTAAAATTAATACTAAAATTAGAACATAAAGAAAAAATGTTGCGAATTGCGAAAATAACGTACAATGTACTAAAAAAGGAAGTAATACCATTATATGAGAATATTATTGGAAACAAATAAGAAGATGAGATAGTCCATAAAAACTAGTTCTAATAGAAATTTGGAAACAGAATTATATAATTTAAGACAGATTCAAAAAAAATAGGACAAATAGAGACAAACGAGATAGCGATTATAGTAATAATTTTAGATCAAATAGAAATAATAGGAAGGAAAAACCTCTAAAACATGGGAAAAGGGAAAATAATCAAGTCGTATGGCAAGTTAGACATTAATAAACCAGAATATATAACTAAAAAAACAGCCTCAATAGAAGCTACAAATCAAAAAAGATTTAGAAAGATTTTAGAATACAACTAAAGAAATATTAGAAATTAGGCGTAATAAGAAAAATTCTACTTAAGACATAGAATCAAACATCATTATTGGTAAGGAAATCATAGAAAATAATTTGAGAAAAGCTAGAATTGTTAGTTAAATTACAAAAGACTAAAGATAATACTAGACAGAACGATTATCAAATTACCAGACAAAACAAAGTTAATAAATAGAATCCAAGGAAAAACAATTTTAGTAAATTTGATTGTAAGTCAGGATACTGGAAGATAAAAAATGCATCCAGCTAGTATAGAATAGACAACTTTTCCTATCCTGAAGGACATTTTGAATGGTTATTTAGTCATGGCATTTGGTTAAAATAGCACCTCCAATTTCCAAAGAAAAATGGAATCAAATATTTGGGGAATATAAAAAATTTGTTTAGTATAGGGAGATGATATTTTAGTATTTAGTAAAAGATTAATAAAAGAACATTTAGGACACTTACAAAATATTTTTAGTTAGTTGTTAGGAATGGAATAATAATTAGTATAAAAGAAATAGAATTATGTGAAAAACCATATTAAACATTTTAGGAATTACTTTAGGAGAAAGGAAAGTTAAAACTACAACCTCATATAGGGAAAAAAAGCTCTAGAATGCCAGGGATAAATTAAAATAAGTTTAAAAGATTTACAAAAATTCCTAGGAAAATCATTATGCAAGAAACATTTATAAGGAATCTCAGGAAAAAAGCAGGACCATTATTCTACGATAGAACTAAATGGACAAGAAACTTTAATATTGAAGACATAAAAAAATAAAATAAAAAAATTAAAAAAAAAATATTTCTGATCTTAATATGCACTAGAATCAGACTATTTATAATAGAGACAGATGAGAGTTTTTGACGGATGGGGCATTATAAAATCAAGCACCAATAAATACATTCTAAACAAGAAGAAAAGAAAAAATATCGCTGCTTACGAAAGTGGAAAAAAATTCAAAAGAAAAAAGGGTTGTTATAAATAAAACTAGTATAGATGATGAAATTTTAGCTGTAATATATGGTTTAAATAGTTTTAGAATTTATATTTCTAAATAAAGCAGAAATAATAATAACAAAAGATGTGAAGCTATTATAGTATAAAATTTCATTAGAAAATTAATGATAAAACTAGTAGTAGAGACGATGGGCTAAATTTTTTAGATACATATCAATGTATACATTCTATAATTTTTGAGCATATCAAGGGAAATGTCAATAGTATTGCAGATCAAACTAAGTAGATTACTGATCAAAGTTTAAATTCTACAGAATGAGACCATCTCTCCACGGAACAGGCAAGGGAGTTCAACCTTCCAACCCAAGATTATTCAAACAATATAAACAGGACAAGATTATCTAATCTATAGGTTCTAGACAATTAACTAAAATGGAAGATAATAGGATAGAAAGCTACAATTTGGGAACCATAATGTAATAGCATATGAGTCATCTAATTGGATTTTTTTTTTTAGACATATGTCTATATATCAGCTAGAGACAAAAACATTAAATATGTTTAATAGGATAATATTTGGATAGAAGCACATAACAAAAGACAACTAAACTAAATATATAATTGCAGTATTAAATGCCTTCGGATACTACTTTTCTACAAAAAATAAGAAAATAAGTTTAACTATGATCGTTGTTCATACATGGTTAAAACAAATGGGAAATTTTTCAAAACATGGTGGATAGAAGTTTTAGAATCTAATAAGGCGTTTCTTCTAAACCACTTTTTAAAGAATTTAATGATTTTATCTGACAAGCATTTAGATTATGCTGCGGATTTTAGGTCCAAAAACTATTAGTCTCTCCCTCAACAAAATCCAGACAAAAATTCCTCAATAATCATATCAAAAGTAACAGGGACAAAATTATATTTTGTTATTCATTGTTCTTCAATGACAGAGCCTTCAAAAATATTAAACTAAAACAAATGATGAGTTTTATTACAAAGAAAATCTCAGCTCAAAGAAAGAAAAGAATTGAAAAATGGAGAATGATTTGAAGACTAAAAGCACTCAGACCAACATACAGGGTTCTCAATCCCCAAGAGAAAAAATGGATGAGTAGGGGTGACATTCCCCTCTGAATATTAAATAAATCAATTGCAGCTAGTCCGGTTTCAAAACGGTAGCCGGTGTGTGGTTAATAAGACACTTCTCAAATTGGTTAATGGCTGTCACTTGCAAAAATGAGAAAGATGAAGTTCATTCCTCCAGGAAAACGGTTAGCTCTCCATTTACCCAGACTCTTAGACAAAAACCAAAAAATCTTAAAAAAATAAGATCTAGAATATCTTAATAACTCAAAACTGTAGAAAAAGTACTTAAACAACACAAGAAAAAAGATAGACATATACCCAAGTCCATACAACAGTCCAAGAACAAAGTTCTGTTTTCAAGCCCCAAATAATTCAGATAATTTTTCAGATCAATGCAATTTTGCTTAAGACCCAAACGATGTGTGACTCTGGTATGAGTTTTGAGTCAATCATTACATAATTTAGGACACATTAAATTTTTGTTTTTATTATATATATATATATCCTATATAGAGTTTTGCTTTAAATAGGAATGCCTCTTTTGTCAAATAATGTGAGTCCCACTTTACTCACTACCACATATGTGTGGAAAAACTGTTGGGACGCGTCTTTACTTTAAAATAGATAGGCACTTAATAAGGGATAAGTATTACCAGACAATGCATCAGACAAAGGACGAATAATAATGCAAGAAAGAGGGAATCATTTCACGTGCGATGGGGCCCAATGCGCACCCGACGGAAAAGATAAGATTCTTTTTCATTGTTGAATGAAGCCGGAGTTTGTAGTTTGAGTTTGAAAGTCCAGAAGTCGTGTATATAAGAAAGTCATTAAGAAGAAGAGAAAGCAAGGAGCAAAAGAAACCCCAAACCAGCAGGATCCCAAAAAACCTTCAAATATCGTTAGAATTAGGAATACCTTTTTTATTAAAATATAAAGATATATAGATATATATATATATAAGATGATATATATATACATCTTTGGGTTTAAAAAGTTTTGTTGTTAAGTTATTTTGGTGGAAGCTTTTCGGGTTTCCCGCAAGGGAGGAAAATTTACTCCTGTTCTCTCAATAATGTAAGTTTTCATATTTATGTTTCTAGTAAATTCCCATATCTGTAAATTATGTGGTGTTGGTTGGTAAATTAAATATTGTAAATATGGTTTAATTTATGTAAATTTATAAAATATCTTCATGAATCTATATTACTTAGTATATGGTTAGGTTTTTCTCTTAGCCTCTTAAAAGTATCGTTGGATTACCTGAAATTCCTAGGAAATTTGTTAGTAGGTAAACTAAAGTTCCTGAGGAAAGAAACTATGAATAACCAAATCGGGGTGTGTGTTTGTGGTTTAAAGAAGATACTTTTAAGAATAAAATCTAAGAGAAAGAGATGAACAGTAATAATAGATTCATGAATGGACAAAGTCCATAAAAAAAAGGAAGAAAAACTAATGTAAATAATATAAGTTTTCATAAGTTGATCACGATTTACTAGTCTTTGTTTTATTCTTCAAGTCAAACTAAAACACAAAAAACTTGCAACTTAAAAGGCTAATATGATCATTTCTACAAAGAATTGTTCAACCGCTATAAAAGAACTTCCTAGGAAAAGAGACTTCAGGCTGTTCAAGCTGTACTTCAGAGGGCGAACAATTTTGTTAGTAGTGACACATTTATATAGGGCATAATACATAATTGTACCCTTTAACTTGGTTTCAAATAACATTTTGTCCTTCAACTTTGGGTGTGCACAAGTGATATACCGTGATTTCACGGTATAGTTAATACGTTTTCCTTAAGTTTAGTGTGTTCCGAAAAGCCTTTGTGCTATGTGATATAAAGTTTTCTTTGTTTGCAGGAAAATCTTGTCCAAAGCTGAATTGCGGAGATTTTGAGCGAAAAAATGAAGAAGAAGAGACCACCTACGGAAGCTTTGACGGTCAATCGTGCCTGTGACGGTCCGTAGGTGGCAGAGTAGTGCAGCTGCTGAAGGAAGATGGGGGAAGTGTTCTGGAACAGAGGGTGGGATTCGAAGTTGGGACGGTCCATCACGGGCTCATGGATTGTCGTCTGCAGGTTCGTCGTTGGGGAGTTCAGAGAAGTGATCCAATAAACCCCAAATAAAAATTCCGAGAGTTGAAGTATTTTTGAAACGAAGAACCTCAGGACAATTGTGCCTATAACGGTCCGTCATACTTGCAGTCGAGGCGGAGGGGAAAGAATAAAGAAGGCAAAAGAAATTGCACAAGTATGGGACGACGGAGCCCACGACGGTCCGTTGTGCCCACGACGGTCCGTTGTGACCACGACGGTCCGTCGCACGGCTGTCGACCCAAAGCGTTTGGCAGATTCTAGCAATTTAGAATTCTTGTGTAATTAGGTTTTTGTTTTATTTAAATAGTTCGGAAAAACCTCCTTTTTGAGCGTAGGTTAGGGAACCAATGATGACAGTTAGGACTCTTAGATTTGTAAACTCCGTATTGCTAAAACATTGGCATAGGAGATTCTTGATAATCCTTAGGGGACTTTTTGTGGATGTTGATCTTTGAGAATTCTTCAAGTGATTTTGGTGATTAATCAAGCAAACCTTTTGAATTTTATTCTTTCTCAGTGAAGTAGTAGTAAAGTAGTACATGAATTGTCTTATTAATATATTTGAAAATTGTGTCATGGCTGATGAGTAGTAACTAAACTCTATAAAGTAGGGTTGTGATGTGGGGAACCATAGGCAAAATGAAGGAGATAAACCCTAGCTAAAATAACAATTCGAGAAGAGTATCTTGCATGTATTATTAATTCTTTCGCTCAGAAGTCTTTTAACGGCTATTCAACGTTTTTAGAACTCGCCTTAATGCTACTTGGCCGAACCAAGGAGGTAGATAATAGGAAAAGGAATTATTAACATAGTTTAGTGTCTACTATCTAATAGGCTAGATTGATTGGTACGAGGGTAATAACTAGTCAAATATCGAATAGATGTTTAATATGAAGGTAAGATAAGGGTTAGGAAAGCAACACACGTAGCGGACCAAGGTGGCGGAGATGAGATGCGATGTTCTAGATGCCGGACACAAGGATTTAGAAATACATAACTTATCACCTTTGCATGCAAGATATAGGAGAAAGATTGGTATAGTTAGAATTATAAAGTGATGAAAACCCTGGGGGAAAATGTAAACCTAGTTCTTTGATTAAATTGATTAAAATCCAACTTTAAAAATGTTAAGTGCTTCTTTCAATTCGTTAAGTTAAGTTTTACTCATTAGAAATATAAACCCCCCTTTTATGTTTTACCTTTCCAAGGAAGTGCTTCAACCGAAACAATAGTAATAAAAAGTTGAAGCGATAAAAAGCGGAATTTAGCTTGTGATTTATTAACTTGAAATACAAACTATCGTTTAGTTGATATGTTTCTTGATTTGACTTTGTTGTATTGTGGGTTTTGATTCTTTTCAGAAACTATCCTCCTTGATGCCAATACACGGAGAGAAAGCGAACCGTTGTTTTTTTTTCCCTACGATCACGAGTAGAGCGCAACAGGCGCAATATGATTGAAATTTTGGGAGAATAAATAATGTGGATTCCAAACCCAAAACAGCCCAGCCATCCGGTTGATGTTCATTGTCAAATGTTACCGCTGCTACGGGTGTGAACAGCAACAGAAAAGGACAGAATCCGCACCACGGCCCCAAGCATACTACAGAGGAATGATAACATAGCAGTTCGGATTGGCCACTGGTTTTGCCTCTCTACCACAGGCCACACTTTGTGGTAACTAGTAGTCTGATGCAAAATGCTCATGCCAGAGGTTGTTTTTTAGGATACCTTATGAGGAATTCCACATGCACATATAGCTAAGGGTAAGGGCGTGTGTAAAAAAGTTGTGTGGGGAGGCCTGATTTGGATATAGATGTAATAGGGCGCAGAGCAGTTTTCCTCTTCTCACTGACGGACAGAGGGGTTATTGGTTACTGAGCTCCCCATTACAACTCCATCTTTACTTGGACTTTCAACTAAGGGATGTCTCTTAGCACGCTACTTATCCGCGTCTCCAAGAAACCTAAACCACAAAGACAGATTGTAATAAACCTTGTGGCATACAGGAGCGTCAGTTGTAGTTCTTGGGATAGATTCACTCATTTATTGAGGAAGTGTTCCAAATCACCGTATAGAATGAGTCACGAAGGAATTTTCTATCGGGGAAGGATGATACAACAAAGCGGTGTTTGGACACTATAGGCAGGTCGGATCTTATGGAGAATGCCCTTATGCTGAGATAGCCGAAAAATTAGAGAAAAATCTCCCGGACATAAACAAAGCTTGGAAGTACTAGGAAGTCTGACAGGGAAGAAGAAAAGAAACACCTCGCAGTGCAGTCCACTCACAACCATCCACAGATGAAATTTGGGAAGAAAAGAAATGGCTAGATGAGAACTGAGCCTTGGGTTGGTACAAAACATGTCACTGTGGGTGCACAAAGATATTAATGCAGTCAACTACTTGGCTAAACCACCACCTCCACACGATAGTGTTATTATGCGCGAGGACCCATATGCATGAAGAGTAGACGAGGGGTTTCCGACCAAGCGCCCACAGGCTCAAATCAGGATTAAATGGCGCCAAAGTCAAGGGAACTAGGTCGGAATATGGTAACTACAAACGCGTGGAGAGTCACTTTATGCGTGATGGACTACAATCGTGACAACAACTTTAACAGGGTAAAAACCTATGTAATAAGAAAACGATAGGAATGGGCCCTATGTTCCCTCCTCAAAATCGTGGAAGTTGTGAAGTTATCCTAGGGATGGTGGAGGATAGATAGTATGTCGCGAGTTGAGGATATGTGCATAAAATGATGAGGATCGATGCTAGTGATGAGCACATTAAAGAGTTAAGGGTGACTTAGCTAGCATTGGGTTTAAAAAGTTGATTGATTACACATGCAATTTCGATCAAAACAGATCGAATTGCAAGTGGGCCCAATTATCTGCGACAGTGAACCCACGGCAACCGGGCACTCTTCCTAGCAACACTGTCCAAAATCTAAAGAATGATGCGCCTGTATGCAATCACTACTCGGGGTGGTCAAGCCAAACCATGACCCACTATGCCATCTACAGAGGAAATTTAAAAAAAAAGATAATGCATAATGCGGAGAAGGGTAGTGGTGAAGCAGAGGACAGTAAATTGAAAAGATGCAGAAGACCATGAAGGTAATCACAATGCTAGGCCACAACCACTTTCCCCCCCCCATCAGAGATTAGTGAAAAAGGACCGAGGATGGTAACATACTGGCAACTCATAAACAATGTTGAAGCAACTTTTATCAATGTCCCGTGTAGAAGCTTTAGAACAAATTCAGGTATGCCAAATTTAGGAAAAGATCTGGTCAACAAGAAAAGATTCGGTCATTTTGGAGGATGATGCTAGATTGCAGCCATTGTAATTCTATTGCTACAAGATCCCTAGTACAAAAGAAAGAAGATCCGGGTATGAATTCACTATTCTGGTTACGTGGGTCATACATTTTTTGCGAAGCATCATTATGTATTCTGGGGGCAAGCAATAAATTCATGCCCCTGTCTCAATTTACAAGGAAGGTTGGGGTTTGAGGGATCCAAAACCCACTGCGATGCGGCACTGTGGCCGATCGACAGTGAAAAGGCTATAGGGATACTCCATGATGTGCTAGTAAAAGTGGAAATATTCATCTTTACGGCTGATTTTGTTATTCGTGATTGTGAGGGCGATTTTGAAGTGGCATTATTATTCTTGGGGAGGCCATTCCTTCCTACAGGTAGAGCCTTAGTATGATAGAAGAAGGGACAGATGAACTTTTGTCGGTTGAATAATGACAAGAAGTAGTGAACCTTCAACATTTCGTTACGACCATGAAAGAGTGGTGAGCTACAATCGGTATCCTTGCCATAGCTCACAAAGAAAAAGATGAAGACGGAGACTGAACAGAAAACGCCAAACAAGAGTTATGGGGGGATTTGGTGCTTGTAGACAGTTTCTGGGGTGCCTTGTCTCCGGCAAGCTCAAGTCCAAATGGACAGGCCTTATGTGTATTACCCAAGTATTCCCTCTGGAGTAGTGAGGTAAAAATCCAAGGAGGAGTGCGGTTTAAGAGGAAATAAGATAGTGAATAAATCTGCTATTTTGGCATTTTACAAGCATCGGGGATATAAAGTGATAGAGGATACCATCTGATGAAGTTGAGTATCGAGTGTCCCAGTCGTGCCGCGACATTAAATCAGCGCTTGTGGGAGGCAACCCATAATTATCGTTCGTTTAGTAATGGTAGCATGCATTTTCTCTATAATGGGTTTTAAATGCAGCACATCACGAGGAAATTCCTGCAGAAAGCAAAAATACTCTGCAGCAGTCACTGACGGACACCTCTACGGGAACGTCACGTTTGCGCTGCGACGGACCGTCGTATTCATCCGTCGCACCAGGTACGTTTTTCTGTCATTTTGAAACTAGGCACACACTACGGATCCCAAACGACGGGCGTCCACAACTGAGACGGACCTTCCGTCGGGGAAAACCATCGGTGATTAATGAATTATACCCGACCCGACCCGGCTGGAACATTTTCAAAATTGACCGTTTAAACAACCCCAACCCCTCATTTTCACCACATTATTCATGATTCCTCTCATTCTCCCTCTCTTTTCAGCTTCACATTTCCCCATCATGATCATTGCCCCCCACCCCCCACAATCCTTCTAAGGCCTTAGTAATTTCATCTACTAGTCGGTTTGCTGTGTTTGTTGTTAGGTGTTACCTTGCCAACTATAATTATCCATTTGCTTTTTTCTCCATTTACAAGGTATGTGTCTCTAAATTTATACTCATTTCTCTTTATTTTTGTTTAGTAGTAGTATTAGACTGAGTTCTTAGTCTATATTGTTTCCTTTATATGATTATGTCTCAACCTAGGCTCAAAATTTCGATTTTGATCATGTTGACAACCCTAGACATAGGTGATTTGCCATTGGTAGTTCCTAGGTAGTTGGGATAGACCCCATATAGGGCCACAACACTACAAGACACATGTGGGTCATCGGGGATGCATAGGGTACCCCCAGGTTCTATCATGTATTCAGAAACAAGACCCCGATGAGGACCGTCGCACATACGACGGGACCGTCGTAGGGTCCGTTTCCAAAAGCCCAGCACCCATTGTCCCAATGACAGATGTGACCGACCGTAGTCTTCACGAGGTCAGTCCTTGCAAAAACCGTTATGGTTGTCGGAGACCTGTTTCTTAGAGGTCCTCACTTTTCTAAGTGTCATTCCACGGAGACATGTGAAGGACCGTCATACCCCACGACGGTCAGTCCTGCACGACCGCTATGATGGTCAGAGACCCCTCTGCTAGGGTTCCAAAAAATTTTCAAGTGCTACGACGGACGTCTCATACACACGACGGTACGTCCTGCTAGGACCATCATGATGGTCAGAGACCCTCCTTCAGGGGGTTCTTTATTATAACATAGAATAAAGTACAACACGACGACATCATGACGGTCCGTATCGCCACGGACGAGCGTCATATTGCCCGTCGTGTGATACAGTGTCAATATCAATGACACACTATTTGCATGGTTATTTCGTATGGCTTGCCTTGTCTTGTTTGCACTCCCTTACTAATATGATCATTTACAGGTACTATCTTCATAGGGCACCAAGCAAAGGACCGCACCTACGCACGACGGGCGATCGAAAACGGAGCGCTCCGTCTGCCCGCATGGTATCGTCTCTGATGATGAGCGTGACCCTGAGTAAGTGCCCCAGGAACTCCGCCCCTTCTCGTGCTGCACGGGCCCCTAGAGCTACACACAAGATGGTGGGTCCGGCGTAATCATGCATCCCCGTCTGATGAGGAGCGACATGACGGCCACACCCTCGGGTCAGCCACAAATGAGGAAAGGAGCTTCTGTCGCCTTAGGAGTATCATAGTCCGAGGATGCTTCTGGCTCTGCAGAGGTTCCCGCACCCGCCACTGCTTGCAGGTCCGGCAGCGGTCTGATGGGGATGGACAGTTTCAGACTCTAATCCGGCCGCACCAGTTCAGGTCCCCACCAGCCGCTGGACCAGCCAAACCGGTGGTGTTGTCGACATACAGTTTCAAGTTTACTCCGACAGCAAAGTTCCTGACCGATAAAGGATATGACTTGAACACTCACCTTGGAGCGGCGGGGGGTGCTTACAGGGGGGAGTCTTCCCACTATGTGGAGAATTCCATAACTCTTCACCACGCATTTCGCTTAGAGGTGACAACATGTCCGTTGGGACGATACAACGAGGAGATTTGTCCGAGAGTTCTACGCAGGTTCCTACGTAGCGAACTCTCGATCCACAGATCGACAGGCAGGCTTCCCTCGCAAAAGGCCCCCCACTAGAGCAGGTTCGGGTCCGGGGGTGCAGTTGACATTTCAGCCCAGCCATCCGTCCGGTCCTATACGGCGAGAAGTGCAGGTGCTACTCGGACCCCCCACACTGCCGAGTTTGACTACCGCTGCGCAGATCGTAAGATGAACAGTTCTTGCGAGAGCCAAGGAAGCACGAGAGAGGACCAACCAATAGGTGGGCATTGGGCCTTGCACCTGTACAGTAGAATGGAGAGGCGGGTTCCGATTGGGTCATGAGCCGAAGGGTCCATCAAGAAGGCCAACCCTCACGTTCGTAGCAAAGTTGCTTGTGGCTTCTTGTCCGCACTGCCTTTCCCCACAGATGCTGAGATAACATTGTTAACGTGGGATCGAGCAGAGTAGTTGTTGATGGCGGCGATGATAGCCGACTTCGATGTGTGGACTACGCATGGCTTCTCCAGGCAGTCATGCAAAAGAGGGTATTCAAGGTCACTACTCCTACCCTTACCGTGTTATGATCTTTGACCTTGCAGTGTCCCGCAGGTGTGTGCCAATTAGGCACGGCGATCACTTAAAGACCCCGCAGGCATGGTCGACGTCGGGCCTCATCAGCGACGAGGGACATGATGGGATCCACGAGAGGGCCCCGTTGACAGAAGCTTTGCCACAACTTGCTGATGATTTCTTGCGGGATAGGTCGTCCTGCCCGCCACAGCTAAACAGGCGGTCACAAAGAAACTCACCCCGGTCGAGTCTATCAAGGGTAGTAGCAAGCCCCAGAGCTTTTTTTTCCTTTTCCGCACAAGCCCCTCTACCGTTATTGAGTTCCATTTGCTAGGGTCCAAAAAACTGAGGCACAAATGGCCATTCTTTGCATCATATACAGCAGTGGATGCAGAAGTCGATTATGGAGTCGAAGCATGTCAGAGAGGAGATGCAGCAGTTTTACCGAGCGGAGAAGAGTTGCTGAGGTCTCAACCAGCGTTTGGACGCCTTGGAGTTTGAGAGTGTTAGAAACGACCAGGCCCCTCCGGTGGTGGATTGTGTCGACTCTTCAGGAGCATCGACAGTCTTCATCCGCGGACATCGACACGATCCTAGAGGCAAGGGTGACGGGAGTCTGAGGCCCCTTCTTTCGAGCCTGCTAAGGATACCGTGGGATAGCGACCAATTTACTACTTTAGACATTCCACCACCTCCCACTCGAGGAGTGCCAAGAGGCGTTAGGGGTCGAGCAAGAGGATAAGGCGCGAGCAGAAAAGAAAGAAGGAGCGACAGAGAGATGGAGGGCTAGCACGGAGAGCCTCAACTTGCTGACGAGGTGGGCACCGATGGAGAGAGTCAGAGGTGGTTAGCGGCTGGGGCGTCTAGCTCCCGCATGTGATATTGCTCGCGGCACTACTGAATGGTGCGGTGGTTGCTGAAGGACACCACACTGAGGGGGTCCAGATTGCAGAGACAGGAGAAAGTGGGTTCGGGGAAACGGGACACCAAATCTGCTTATTGACGGCGCTTTGCGCCCCTAGGTTTGCTTCACCTTACCACTCTAGTATTTACATTTTTATGCATTTGGGGACAATGTATTCTTTTTGTTGGGGGTGGGGGGGGTGGTAAATGGAAAGTGAGTGTTAGGGTGAAAGTCTGAGTAGCCCAATCTCACTATCCTCTTTTGGGGTTTTTTGCTGTGTTCTTTTTCCCCAAAAGACTGATTACTTTTCTGTTGAAACAGGCAGCAGTTTTATAATTTTGACATAGTTTAATTCTGAGCAATGGTGGCTAACAATGATATCCTGGGACAAACTGGACAAAATAAGGCTGGGACTAGGCGTAGTAATGATAATGTGTGGGGCTCTAAGCATTATAAATAGATTTACACCAGCATATACCCTAAGTCCACTATTGCGACTTCGCTAGAAACTTGCGGGTTAGTCCTGCTGAAAAAGTATGAAACTGAAAGAAGCTTGTAATAGACCAATTAGAAAAGGATCATGGCCCTTCAACAAAGCCATTTATGAGCCTAAATAAAAAGAAACCAAATGAAATTCTATCCTTCTTTGATTCTCAAATAATCTGAGCTTAAATTAGACATTTCAGTTTGCACCCTAACTGATCTTTGCAGGGAACAATGTGTTGGCCCTGGTCCCTCCGGGGGAACATGTGCACCTGCTTATGCCAAACAAAAAAAGCATAGTTGAGGGTGGATAATGCAGTAAACAACCTTCGTTATGGCCTGACCCAACTTGGATTGTGTACCTTGACTCATGGCAAAGCCATGAGTTGAGGGTGGCTATGCATGAGGAATATTGGAAAGTGGGGTTGAATTGAAAGAACAAAAGAGAGAGAAAGAACAAAGTAAGAGTGATCAAAATAGGTGAAAGAAAAGTAAAGAAAAAGAAAAATATACAAGAATTACAAACAAGAAAAGAAGAGGAGTCACTCACACAATGAAGAAAGAAGAGAAAAGAAAGAAGAGAAAATAGCAAGGTGAAAGAATATGAGAAAACTGGGCGAGGATTAAACTGATGGAAAGAGGGAAGGTTTAGCCGATTATGTCAAGGAGGGCAAAAAGTCACTAAATATACCTAAATATACCCTACATGACCCTTGAGCCTATGTACAAGCTAACAAAGTCCTATGTGATCTAAGGGTTGTATAGCGAACTGAAAGGCAGTGAGTGATGAAAATAAGGGCAAAAGCTTATATGGCAAATGTGATGAATGAGTGGGACTTTGTTATGAGGGCGAGTGTTTTTGAAAAGTAATCCTTTACTCAAATGAAATATGTGTGAAAATGAGGATTTGTTCTAAAGTGAGGACATTAGTGGCAATACCAGAATGGTTTAGCACTCGGTGAGAAATTGGAGAGGATAGGGTTAATTACTGGTGAGTATGTGTGATGTTCTGATCCACAAAAAAAATTCAAGCTACTAGTGATAGCATGCATAGATTGATGAGATTAATAGGGATTGTAGCCCAAATGATTGCAAAGGAGAAACATGGTTACTATTGACAAGGATTGGGTAGGGAGCATAGGCGTCGCTGAGGACAAACAAGGAGGAATTTAAGTATGAGGGTGGTGTTGCACATATCCGTGATTTCACGATTATAATTTAATACTTTTCCCTTAAGTGTAGTGTTGTCTGAAAGGCCTTTCTATGATAATTTGATAGGACAAGTTTTCTGTGTTTTACAGGAAATTGTCCAAAGCTGATTGCGAAGATTTTGAGCGGAAGAACAATGAAGAAGAGGAGGAAGAGACCCCCTAAGGAGCTTATGACGGTCCGTCGTGCTGTGACGGTCCGGTAGGGTGGGCATGCGTAGTGCAGCGGTTGAAGGAGATGGGGAAGTTTGACCAAGTGTGGCGGATTACGAATTCTTGTGAGGTCCGTCCTTTGCAAGTTGCGTGGAGTTTCAGAGAGCAGTGATCCCAGTACCCAAATGTTGAGAGTTGAATTATTTGAAACGAAGACCTACACGGACCGTTGTGGCCTATAACGGTCCGGTCATACTTTGCCGTCGGAGGGAATGAAAGTGGGGGGTTGGGGGGGGGGGCTCGCGGGCGGCGGGGGGCCTGGGGGGTGGGGGTGGGGAGGGGGGGTGGGTGAGGGGGGGTGGGGTCGGGAGGGGGGGGGTTGGGGGTTTGGGGTGGGGGGGGGGCGGTGGGGGGGGGGGGGGGCTGGTGGAGGGGGGGGTGGGGTGCGGGGCGAGGTCGTGGGGGGGGGGTGGGGCGGGGGGTGGGGGCGGGGCGTAGGGGGGGGGGTGGGGGGGGTGGGGGGGGGCGGGTGGGCTGGGTTGGGGGTGGGTGTGGACGGGGTGGGTGGGGGCTGGGGGGGGTGTGGGGGGTGGTGGGGGGGGGGGGGGGTGGGGGGGGGGTGGGGGGGGTTGGGGTGGGGGGGGGGGTTGGGGGGGGGGGGGGGGGGGGTGGTGGGGGGGGGTTGGGGGGGGGGGGGGGGCTGGGGGGGGGGTGGTTGGGGCGCGGGTTTGTGGGGTTGGGGGGGGGGGGGGGGGGGGGGGTGGGGTTGGAAAGTCAGCCAAGAAGCAGAAGAAACTTGCACAAAGTAGGGATGACGGAGACCACGACGGTCCATTGTGACCACGACGGATCCGTTCGCACGGTCCGTTCGACCCAGCCACTTTTGGCAGATTCCAGCATATTAGAATTCTTGTGTAATAGGTTTTTGTTTTATTTAAATAGTGAAAAAACCTCTTTTTTGAGGTGAGACACCTGCTAGTGAGACTCTTAGATGTTAAACTCGTATAGGTAACATATATTGGAGATTCTGATAATCATTAGCCTTTTCTTTGAGATTGTTGATTACTTGAGAATCTTGCAAGTGATTTTTTTTTGGTTGTGATTCATCAAGCAACCTTTTGGATTTTATTCTTTATATTGAAGTAAGTAATTGAATTCTTATTTAATATATTTGAATATATGTGTTTATTGGCTATGAGTAAAAAACTCTATAACTAGGGTTGTGGTTGTGGGAACCATAGGCAAATAATGAGAGAAACCCTAGCTAAATAACAATTCTAGAATGATATCTTGATGTTGTAGAATAATTCTTTCGATCAAGAAAGAAGTTCTTTTGAACGGCTGATCAACGTTAGAAACTCGCCTTATGCTAACTTTCAGGATCAAGGAGGTAGATATAGGAAAAGTTATTAACATAGATTTAGTGTATACGATCTAATATGGTAGTATGATTGGTACGACGGTAAAACTTAGTCAAATATCGAATACGAATGGCTTAAATGAGGTAAAGGAAGAGTTAGGAAAGCAACACACGAGCCGGACCAAGGTGCGAAAGAGATTTTTAGATGCCGGACCAAGGATTTAGGAAATACATAACTTATCACTTTCATGCAAGATACTAGGAAGAATTGTTATAGTAGAATTATCAAGTATGAACCTGGGGGAAAACATGTAAACCCTAGTTACTTTGATAATTGATTTAAAATCCAACTTTCAAAAATTGTAAGTGTCTCTTTCAAATTAGTTAAGTTAGTTGTTTTACTATTTAGACATATAAACCCCCCTTTTTATGTTTTTACTTTCTAAGGAAGTCTTCAACGACAATAGTAATAACAAGTTGAAGTTAAAGTCTATAGACTATTTTCCTCGTAGGGAGGGACGATCCCAACCTCACTAGTTGGGTTATGACTGGGACCGACCCGCTTTACTTCTTATTTAAGAAGTAAGTTTGAGCGTATCAACAAGTGACATTTAAACTTATAATAAAGTTGAACAAATAAACACATGTGTCCTACATGCCATTTTTTGTCTTATGTGATTTCCTACGTGTATTGTGCCATGTAGAACGCATGTGTTTATTTACTTAAAAGTTGGATAGTTAAAGTGATTGTTTGTGCATTATGAAAGTTGGAGGTCAAAGTTAAAATTTGAAACCAAGTTTAGGGTCCAATATATGTATTATTCCTTTATATAGGGTAGACTATCAATGTTTGGCTGACCGTCAAGCTAATAAGAAGTGAAGTCGACCCCACCAAACCCAAAGTAAACAACCCCTCATGGGTCAGGTAGTCAAGAAATCGTGGTCATTCTTCTTGAGGGCTATTGGTGAGGATGTCCACGAGTTTTTGACTATCTGCCCTAAACAGACTACATACTTTGGATTTGATGGAGTCAAAAGGAGCTGACTTAACTACTTATAAGCTTGACGGGCCAGGATTGACAATCACCATATGATCCTGGAATTTCCAAATCATTTCTAGATTTTCTTCTTTCACCGGCTGGGCATCCACTATGGCTAGAAAGTCTACCCCATTTTTTTAATTCATAAGATAAACTTGCGAAATTAATTAGGACTTAAGAGGTTTACATGCCTCATTAGTCATTTTTTCGTTGCTAACATCCTATGATGTATTAATAATATTCCGTTTAAAAAAGAAAACATTTACTTTTAATCTTAGTTTATTTAAAGAAGAATGATTTTCCTTTCTAACATTTTAATTTCAACTTTTTTATGTGACATGTTTAATGCCATAAGATTAAATGACATTTTAATTTCAATTTTCCACATTGCATATATAAGGACTAAAATAGGAATAATGCAATATCACAAGATTGAATAGTCTTATTTATTTTTAAAAAAAAAATCCATGCGCTAAGTCAAACTAGATCATTCTTTTTGAAAATTCTTTTTTGAAAAGGTAAATATCATCTCTTCCTTTGAAAATGATGTGGTTTGGACCCCTCCTGTTCCAAAAAACCGACCTAGGTAGAAAGAAAGGAGATTCCTGTGCTATCCTAATCTCAAGGAGTTTAACATTGGTGATAGTTCACCAGAACCAACTTTATGTAGCTCAGCTGAAGTAGAGTTGTCTTCTGTTGTTCATAGAACTACGCATCAAGTGTCTTTAAATTTGAGGAGGTTGGAGAACCCAACAACCAATTCCATCACAAAGTCTAATTTTCCAAAGAAAAGGAAGCAACATGAGCTTGAAGATTAAAATGACAATTTGTTCAAAGTGGCTGCTGTAAGAGGGAAAGTTTCCAAATCAAGTAATAACACATCAAGGAAAGCTAGAAAAGTTAGCATGAATAATCGAGGAGAAATTTTCCAAAGTGTAGCAGCCACATTGAGTCAAGTGAAATTGGAAAATTGGATCTCTAAGGGGAAAAGGACACATAAAGGGGTGCGACGGATTTCAAATGGATCAAGAAATCTCTATCCTCTACTGATGCATGCTGATCAGGACTCTTGTCAATTAAGACCGCAAGTAAACGTTATTCCTAAATTTGTAAATATTCAATCACAAGTCAGAACATGACACCCATGGACTTCAAAAGAGTTGAATCTACTGAATCTGCCAAATTAATTGAAATGACCTCCATATCTACTAATGTTTTGACAAAAGAGATGAAATCTGACTTATTTCCAAATGGAATCTCAAATCCATCATACTGTCTTAATGATCACAAGAAAGGCAAGCAACACATGAGAATTCTATCCAGATCACCTCTTTCTCAAGAGATTATTAGATTAGGTTATGCGGAGCAATTACCTGATTTTCTGCCTAGAGGTTCACGACGACTAAAAGTTGCAGGTGATATTTGTGTCTTGTTCAGCCAGGGCTTGGATAGCAAATTAATCAAGCAGCAGAAAAAGGTATTGTTCCCAATTATCTGAGATATCTTCAACTTTAAATTGAACAAGTGTTGGACATATAAAATATATAAAATGAGAGAACAGAAATTATTCCAATCAAACTTGACCAATATAGTGTTGTGACGAAAATATGAAACCGAAAAATTTAACAATAAAGAACACCAAGTTTAACGTGGAAAAACCCTTCAAACCGAAGGTAAACACCACGGGATCGACAAGATCCTAATCGCTTCACTATAACAATAAGAGGGTTACAAATATTTTTCTAATGGATACACAACAAGTGCCAAAAGAGAACAAACAATAGCTACACAAACAAAAGATAAATAGAAAGAAATACCACCCAAACCCAGCTTCTGTTCGGGACCTAAAACAGGATCTTGCTGACCTTCGAATCCGATCTCCACCATTCAAGATCAAACCACACAAGAGTAAGGGACACTCATTCACATTTCACACTTTCAGCCCGATCCAACGGTTAGTTAATCGGGAAACACATCTTAACATGATTGGTTGGAAGAAAAGGATTGTATAAAAGACCCTTTTTTTTCTCTCCTTTTTCTCTTGTTGAAAGCTCTCTCAAAAACCGCTCTTATGTTCTAAATGTCCTTTCAAAGACAATACCAATGAGCAATTAATTAATTCTCGGTCAAAACCATCCTCTATTTATAGAGTTTGGGCTTTTCCTTATAAAGTCAAAACCAGCTACAAATAGGATTACTATTCCAATCTTTTCCTAATAGGAATTGGGACACCAAATAAGGAGAGATAATCCCAATCCTTTTCCAAGTAAGGATTAGTCGCCTGAGACTTTGGCTGGAACATGGGCCAATATCCCAACAAACTACAAACTCCCTTTCCAGCCAAGGCCAAATGGCTTCAAGTAGATAATTCTCTTGACAGTTTCCTCTGCTGCCACTCTTCTACAAACTCATGATTGTCTACGATGAAGTCTTACACTTTCTCTATGAGTATCTAACATGAATTCATCATAACCTTCAGGTTTCTCCCATATTAGTTAATAGAATATAATCATTCATTCCAGGCTTGCTCCACTTGATCGAACTCCACCTGAAGGCCCCCCTCATCACTCATCAATAGATAGTGTATTGAAGGTGAATAACCTGTCTGTGGCCCTAATGGATCTGGATGATCTCCTTAACACTCTGCTCAGGTGTAACTTGCTTCCACTCCAGATTCTTCAGTAGATTGGTTGAGTCTCGGCTTCGACAGCTCTGGGGTTTACTCTCTCTCCAACTCAAACTCAACTCCCACTTTGCTTGCTTGTGTAATCCTCTAGAACCTCTGCTCCTCCCTGTCCTTGTACAGGCACCGACTCACAATGTCCACGTGTCACAATGTCCTCAGGATCTTTCTGTTCTTGCATCCCAAAACTGTAAACCAAGAACAAATCAGAACTATATCCTATGAAGTAACACTTCCAGTCACACACAATCACATCCTTGGCATCAAGCTTATCTCTCTTTTCTGGATCAACATGAACATAAGCAGTGAAACCAAAAGTCCTCCAAGTGGTGAGACTTGAATTCTTTTTCCTGTCCACACCTCCCTGGAATCTTGAACCCCTAAAAGGAACTGATGGTCCCCTGTTTATGCCAGTAAATGCAGTTGGGCCCTCACAGCATCCGCCCCAACGTGTTTTGGGCAGCCCAAAGTGTATCCTCATACCCCTTGCAACGCTCATTTTCAATGTTTTGTTCATCCTCTCCAGCAATTCCATGTTGCCTTGCCCTTACTAGAAACTGTTTCA
This sequence comes from Solanum habrochaites, assembly GCA_027704765.1. Taxonomy (NCBI): domain Eukaryota; kingdom Viridiplantae; phylum Streptophyta; class Magnoliopsida; order Solanales; family Solanaceae; genus Solanum; species Solanum habrochaites. Next base: position 71,625,589 of record JAKWJA010002495.1, read on the forward strand.
TCAATAATTATTCCTCAGCTGCACATAATGCCTTGACTCTGATTATTTCATACTTCATCTCTCCTCCATTGGTCAGACCTTAAGGCATTTGACTTTCAAACCAGTACTGATTTTAACTTCGTCAGCTTTCCACTCTGAAAGTTGCAAACACATCTGACTTATTCTTCAAAAGTAAACCCTACTTCTGCTGCCAATCAATCATCACAAAAAGGTTAACATAGAATCTGGACCTCCAAGTGATGATATTAGGAGATGGTCCCCAAACCTCTGTATGGACCATTTCCAAACCCACTTTCTTTTGGCTCTCCTAGGGTCCTTTGTGAAGCTAGCTCTTTTTTACTGTTTTGTCCATAAACAGCTCCGTCAGCAAAGACCCATATCAACAGACGTTCACACCCTCTATTCTCCTTTTGGAAACCCTGCATCTTCATTCATCTTAGTAATTTCACGTGTTCAAGTCTTTTGTGCCACAACATGAAATCGGAAGCACCTTCAGCAACCGCGTCCATGTTTATAACACCCTGCAGTTGGTGTACAAGTTTTTCAAATTTGGTTGTCCACTATCTACTACCATATAGGGGGAAGGTGGAGCGGAACCGGTACCACCTACCGGTTCCCGGTCCGGTCCGTCCGATCCCACCCAGTCCCGTCCCGGTCCGGTCCGATACCGGGTTGGTAGGTCCGGTTATTACCCTGGTTAGGACACCGAGTTTTTTCTGGTTCCGGGACAGGAACCGTGACGGAATTTTTTTTAGGTAATATCCGTATTTTTACCGGTTCTTGTAATTAACGTCCGTTCGGATCCGGTTTAAATTTTTTATTTTTTTAATAAGGCCTTACTAGCCCTTGGGTAAGGGCTAGTGACCCCCCCAACCGGCTAGTTGAGAGAAATTCATCAATAGGGCCCCTACCCCACCCCTAACTTTTTAATAACCCTAAAGTTTTAACAATTACACCTTTAACCCCTTTTTTTACTTATAAATACCCCTAAAATTTCATTTTCTTTTAAATCACAATATCATCCCTTCATCTCTACTCTCTCAACTCTCTACTCCTCTATTCTCCGCCTCTCATTCTATAATATATAAATACGCTTAAATTCGCCGGTGTTTTGCCTTACGTGGTCTTGTGGAAATTAGAATTTTGTAGGCTTCCCAAATTCACTTTGTCAACTTTCCACGTTCGGCTTTCGGCGGTCAAACGTCTAACTTTTTTAACGATACATATCGGTACATTCGTTCTCCTTTTATTTTACGTTTTATTTATAATTTAAATATTATTATTTAGTTATGATTTATTATTTGCATAAATTGCATAAACATTGTTCTTATTATATTTAATTTCACATTTTAATTTTTTAAATATGGATTTCGTAAAAATAATTGTTCAAAAGGAAAGGGGAAAAAAGTGCATTAGAGCGTGGAAAGAAATTTTTGTAGACTTTACATACAATCCTCCGATAATGCAAAACCCGGTAGTTCTTCTCAATCAAAAACTAAAAAATCTTACTATATTATATAAATACGAGATGATTAGACCATTCTTGATGAACAACTGTTTTTGTAATATTGATAGTAATTCAGGAGTAGATCCTTATCATTAACATTTACAAACGTCGCTTTGAGGGATTTGCTAGTGATATGATAATGATAATGATATTGATAATTATTTTAATGACGCCTTTTTTTATGATGATGGATGAATGAAACTCAGCCACCATGGCTACTACTACTCCTGTCCCGCTCCCTTTATCGTTGTCCCTGCCCCAGTTCCCCTAGTCATCCTAGCTTAAGGTCGAATGGTGTTAAAAAACAATCCGTGTGTTTGGCAATTTCTGACACAACACTAAGATAAAACACAAGCTATTTGGGGTGAATAATTTAAACATATTAAATCATAAAACTGTGGGTACATCTGACGGGAACTGGACTTTGAGGTAGTCATTAAATATTTCCTTGTTTTGTAAAAATGAATTTTTGCAGGCTAAGCGGTAGTGAAGCTAAAAAAAAAAGGGTAACCCCCCCCTTCCTGAAAATGTTAGTAGTAGGTGGCTCTAAATGGTACAAACACAAATTAAATCCTCCTAATGGTTTTTCCTAGCTCTAGTTTACTTAACTACCTTCAATATAGTTATGAGAAAATATCTTGAAGAACTAGATAAAATGAATAATGTGTTTGGGTTTGCCATGTAGAATCAAGAGACTGGACAAGGGTGTTTTTTGCTAAAATTCCCGGTTTTTATACATTATATTCAAATTGTAATATAATCCAAATTTTAAAGATTTTTGCTTGAAATACAAATAAAAAGGTTGTTTTGATTATCATGCACACATTTTCATATCTTTCGTTGTTAGTTTTATATAATACTTGTAAAATAGCTTTATTACTTCTGAAGATGGGTCGTAGTGTAAATGGTAACGATTATTTGACGCTGTTACTGCACCTTGGATTAATGAAAATTTTTTATATGCAAAAAAAAGATTTTTAATGTTATAATGTTGTCCAAATGGCAAAAAACCGGTAGTTATTTGCTCAAGACTATTTTTATATTTTACCAATTTATGGAAATATGTGATAAAATAAGTAGTATAACCTTCGATAATCTTCAAGAATAATTCTGTTGTTCAATATTTAAAAACTACAACTTTTGGTCCGGTTTTATGTGATATTATCATATTAGGTGTACTGCACATATATATAATTTTTTTGATGGTTAGAGAGGTGTAAATATGTCTGATCATGGCTGTTACCAAGTTTGAAACTGCATGTCATTTTATATTTAAAAGTAAAATGTCCAAGTTAAGTCTCCGGCGTAAAGAATTTTTCAAAATCGCTGTTTTTGAAAATAATCTTCAACCTAGAAAAAACTTCCAAAACAGTGGCTACTAGATGAATCCTTTATTGAATTGCTTGTATTCCCGCTTATGAATTATCGAATAACCTTACAAGGGTTGGAATGCTCATAATTCTGATATTACATACATAGAAACTAGATGATATGATTGGCGTGATATATAAATGAACTTACCTCGTATTTTCCTAAAAGTTTTTTTTACTTAACTACAAAAAGAATTTCTGTCTTTATAGTCCATCAATTTGTTACTGTTGTGCCTATAATTTTATGATTTTTCCTTCTAAATTATAAATAAATTTTAAAATAACCAAGATTTCAACAAACCATGAAAATGATATACAATTTTTAAAAAATAGTATTATTCCTATTCCCTCAAAATTTATTTAACTAAAACTGCATTTTTGTTACATCCTAAGTATAAGATTTCGGTTCATCAAGCAGGTTGAAAAAATATATTTTAAAACTTAGATATTAATAATTGAATTAGAAGAAATTCCTAGCTGTCAACAAGTTTAAACATAGCTAAAAAATTGAAAGCAAGAAATATGGTATGATTTTATATAATGCCTAAGAAAATTTTATCAAGTGAAAATGACCCTAAAAGCTCTATGGTTAATTTGATGAAAATAATATTGATAATTATTTTTGGAGATAATCTTGAACTTTTTTCTCAGATAATAGAAATGATTTTGACTTGCTATATTAATCAATTAACAGAACCTACTGAAGGATTTTCTCAAATGGTGGAGAGAGCGCACCAAAAGGATTTTTCCAAAACTAGTAATCGAGGTTTAGATATATTAGCAACTGCAAAAGCGTCGTCGGTAGCTTCGAAGGCGTCTTTAGTGCAGCAAGGTTGTTCAACTTGGAAACATAGCAGTTCACTAGCGCATCCGACAACTTGGATATATGTAATTATTTTTCAGAGATTGGATTAATGCCGATGAGAAGAAATTTGAGTTTGTGAACCACTACCAATTGACCAAATTCCAAGAGACGTTGATGAAGTAATGGCAGATTATAGTGACGTACGGATTGAAGCAATGGAAGACCTTTCCTATTCACACCTAATTCCGAACATGTTACTAAAGAAATGTTTTAAATGAGTACGAAGGGATTTCTATGGTGGCACTAACTAATTAATTCAAACTAAATATATTTGTAAATGTAATTGAAATATCAAATATATATTGAATAACACTTATCAGGCTATTCGCCTTAATTTGTTTTTTAATATTGTTGTATTAAATTTAATTTGTGGATATGGTCACTTTTAAATATAACTTTAAAGTTAAATTCAAAAATTGTTCAAACTTTTAAGATTGAATTGAAATTTATAACTTTTTAAAATTTTAAGTAAAGTTTCAACTTGAAAAGTTTGAATTGTTTTGAAAAATTTAAATAATTTGAAACTTTAAAATTGAGAAATTTTAAATTAAAACTTTAAAGTTTGAAATTTCAATTTAACTTTAAAATGAAATTTACAAAAATTTTTCAAACTAGTTGGAATTTAAAGTTTAAAATTTAAATTTAATTAACTTAAAGTTTGAAATTTACAATTTTTAAATTGCTTAATTCTTAATAATAAAAATTAGATTCAATTAAATTTTTTTTATTTTTTAAAATCCTGTTCGTCCCGGATTACCGGTCCGTTCCGGTCCGGTTAGTACTGGTAAACTACCGGACCGGGACCGACAATATTATTTTAACCGGCTTCCCGGACCGTCCCGTTCCGGTTCCGGAACTAGACTGTACCACAGTACCGGTTCCGGTACCGGTTTCCGGTAATACCAAAATAACCGGTCCGATTTTGTGCCGGTTTCCGGTACCACTACCACACATACTACCATAGCACCTTTCACGCTCTTCTATTAACCTTTCCCCAAACTCTGTGCATATCCCGTGCTATCCCCTGACTAAAAAGATCAGTATTTTTCTATCCCAGTATATATCCGACATCCTCCAAGGTCCACTGGTTTGGCCCGATGTGGGTTCTTTATGGCAAACAATCCCCTTTCCTTCATCTCTAAGGCTTTATTGTCGCAAGATATACTTTCAAAATTTTCCAGATTTGAATTTTGGAACAACTCCCGTGCTGTGGAACGATGGAAAGAGCACCATGAATCCAAAATCCATGATTCAACGGTCTGTTCACTACTAATGTTTTAGAGCATCCCCAATGTCCTCTCTGATTTACAGAAGATTGTCATCTCCAAATTTCTGATTTGTTCTGTTCTTTCTTCTTTGCTCTGTACAGTTCGTCCGCCAGTGCTTCTTTTTCTGCCCAGTTCTAACAAGTCACGTTTGATGGGTTCAGGGATTTTCCTCCGCTTCTTCTCTGATTTTTGATGATCGACCGTGTTTGATTTGTTTGGTTGGCCTTTCGTCCTTACTTCTTCCCCCTTCGATCACAACGCTGAGGAGCACTGCCCGATGAATCTCCCACTTCTTCGTTTGCAATAATTCGCTAAGAAGAAACTCACAGATTCATCAAACTTCAGTTTTTCTCAGATCCCCACGGACGCTAATCGCAGCAACAACAGACCCAAGACTCGGCATAGATGACATCAAATCAAACGCCTTAATTTCATCTTTGAAATTAAATATCCCATAATTAGTTTACTCACAATCATATTGACCTCGTTTAAATATGATCAGAAACGGATCCATTCTCCGCCATCTGTAAATTGACAATCTCACGTATCAAATATACCTTTTTTCATAGCCGAGGTTTTCATCACCTGTTTGATAGTGCCTTCAATAGACCTGAATGTAGTCCTTCTCCTTCACGAATGTTGAACGCCACCCTTTTTCTTACAAAGAACCGGAATCAACCCTAGCCTGGCGATCCTTGAGTTTTCCACTTCTCCTCCTCATGGATTCCGGCTTTTAAACCCGCAGTCAACGGTTTTGGTAAAGATCTTTCTGGTACAGATAATCTTCGATCTGCATCTTGTCAAAACCCTGAAATCGATCGCATCAACTTCTCGATTCCCAGCTTCGAACTTTCCATCTTTAGTGATCGTTGTTGAATTTCTCCTTACTCCTTGATACCAATTGTTTTTTACGAAAGATGAAACAAAAATCTAACAATAAGAACACCAAGTGCAACGTTGAAAACCCTTCAAAAACCTAGGTAAACAAACACCACGGGATCGGACAAGATCCAAATTGCTTCAACTATAACAATTAGGGTTACACATATGCTTCTAATGCTACACAACAATGCCAAAAGAGAACGAAACCATTAGCTACAACACCAACACAGATAAATGAAAGAACACCACCCAAACCCAGCTTCTGTCGGGACCCTAAAAAAGGATCTTTGCGCCCTCTGAATCCGATCTCCCAACCTTCAATCACCACCAAGATATCAGGGACATCAGTCCAAATTTCAGCCCGATTCCCAACGGTTAGTTTAAATCGTAAAATACGATTTAACGTCACTGGTCTGAGAAAAGATTGTAGGCAAAAGAACCCTTTTCTTTCTCTCTTCTTTTTCTCTTATTGAAAGCCTCTCCTCTCTCAAAAACCTCTCTTAGGTTTCTAATTGTTATTTCAAAGACACTACCACTGAGCAAATAAATTATTCCTTCGTCAAATCTCCGCATTTGGTATAGAAGTTGTGCTTTTCCTTATAAAGCCAGAACCAACTGACAAATAGGTTACTATTTCAATCCTTTTCCTAATAGAATTGGAAACCAAATAAGGAGAATAATTCCAATCCTTTTCTAACTAGGATTAGGCCATGGGCCTTTGGATGGAACAAGGGCAATAGCCCATCATATAGTGCTTGTCTTTCAAGAATAGATGCAGGTTTGCTGGGAAGATACATAAATATAATCGACAACCATTTGCATTGGAACAAATTAAAGGATCACTAATAAACTCACCTTTTAGAGCTTTTTTGTTGGCGTGAGTGGTTCAGTTGACATTCTGACTCTTGAAGATTTAGATTCAATAACTAATGGCACTATCTACCCATTGATTGTGCTGAGTGGCTTCACCTTTTAGAGTTTCTCTCGCTAAAATGCTTAGTGGAAATATATGTTCATTTCTCTACGTAGGATAGAATTGTTAGAGTTGTGTAATTTATGCTAGATCTTATCGAGGATGACTTCCTCAGCTGAATGCAGAATAGTTTATTCTATAATATATGTTTGTGACATATTAAACGCGATAGGAGTTCATGCTGAAAATGAATTATAGCATATTGTAAAATTTTAGATATCTTCAGATAACAATTCGTAATAAATATTTTTAGGTGTTTGTCCCATTGTAACAATGATTCAACTTGGTGCTCAACGTTGGCAGAGATAAACAAAAATACATGTAGAAGGCACTAGGGCATAACTATAATAGAGAACAAGGCAGAATAGAGGCAGAGAAGGAAATGTCGGGAGGATAAAAGAAGACCTACAAGAATATAATGATACAGATAATAAAGTGAACTGCCGCGGTTGTGTCAACTATGTTTTTTTAATCTGTCCGTGAGAGAAATTTGGTCAGCTAGATCACAAGAATCATATGTTGTCAAGCCACTCCAATAATAATAATTTTCATGGTCACCTAAAATCAGTAAGTAATACTTAAATGGACCCATATATGGTATGTGCATCTAAGTTTCCCGATACCAACAACTTAACGATCAAGGGTTACTATTTGAATAAAACTTGTTAGGGAATGAGAAATCAGGAGTGTTTGTAGTTTTGATGGATTACAAATAGTTGATTTTGATGACTAACAAAAGTCTTGATGTGTAACAAATCATTGTTTTATCATCATCCAACAAGGGAGAAAATGGTGGAAAGTGAATCTGGTTAGCAAGTTTTGATGAGATCATACATACACCAGTCAGAAGCCACCAAAAGCTATAAATGTAAAAGCATAAACGCATAATTTATGGTAAAAAATAATCAAAGTGTGTCGCATCACATCTCAATGCAGACGTCATATAGTAAAAATGGCTACACCTAGTAATTTGTGGTAAAAAAAAAAGGTCAAAACGCGTCGCATCCTAGATTTCAAGACAAACAGGAAACTTGGAGCTTGCGTACGTGACAGGTTGTAATTGAAAAAATAAGTTTGTATAAAAATGTTTGTACATTAAAAGGTGCATATATTGGTATTCTTTTTATACTACAATTGTACTCTTCTCCCCTTGACACATGTAAGGAGAAATATTCAAGAAGGAACAGAGTTGTAAGTCCTTTCCTTGTAGAGTTGAAATAAATCAAATCTATAAAAGGATCAAGAAGTTGAAAGGGAAAAAAGTGTCTTTCCATAAACACAAAATTAAGAATTTATCCAGCAAAGGCCAGAAACAATAGTCATTGCATAATTCACAAAATAATCTCAATCTAGAGAGCAATTTACTGGAAGAAAAAACACATACCTTCCGCACAGTCACGTAAGGACCCCCAGGTTCACCTTCATGACAGTACGTAGGACCAGTTCAATGAGTTCCTGTTCACCTGAACTATTGAATGTTGAACTGATCAATTAAAGTTTTAGGGTTATTAGTCCTTTGTGATTTCTTCTAGGTTATTATTGAGTGGGTAAACTAATTTCAGATTGGTGTAACAAGAAGTTGGGTTTTTGACTTCTTGGGAGTAAGTGTTGTTGAGAATTGTAAACAAGAAGTGGTATTTAGACCTTTTTGGGTGGTTAGATTAAGAAGAAGAGTTTGAAGAGCTTTTTTAAACAAGAAAGTGAAGCTTGAACCTTTGGGTGAGTGGAGAGTTTTCGATTATATTAATCGAAAAGGGTAGACGTTTAGATTTTTGATTCATTGATTTGGAAACTGAGTTGTAAATCTTTTAATTATATAAAACTTAGGTGTGATTTTTTTCCTTCCTTTAGTGAAGAAGGTTTCCACGAAAATCTGTGTTTTATTGTGTTGCGACAAGAAAATTACAGAACCTAGTTTTGTATCAGGGTAATGTTTCTTCCTTCAACCTTAATTCTAAGTTTTTTATTCAAAATAAACAAAATACAATAGCTCAAAAAGCTATGCCTGGTTTCCAATAGATTCCTCTATTTCTTTACAGCTCTAAATATAAAGCTAAAATAAAAGACTATCTAAATCATATATGAAAACTTTCAACTCAACTTCACTAAAAAATAACACCAAGATTCAATTTAATTTAATATGACTATACCTATAAACTTGCTTTGAATGTAAATGTTTCAAATACAAACACAGAAAAGCACATTCAACCAGGTTCAAAAACATATATGAAACACATTTGAAATGATGTTAGATGACAAATCTTCGATATGCTTTTCAGAAGATTTTTACAACCACTTTCTTCTTTTTTTTTGTACCTTAGAGACCACTTATGTTCATCCCCATCTATTTATTGAACTGAAGTTTTTTTTTTAAAAAAAAGAAGAGAATAATAAAGTCGACTATAGAATGCAACACATAATTCATAATTTGGCATTACCAAAGGCAATGATGTTCAATAATTTGGCACACAACTATTTATTGGGAAAAACAACACATGCAAGTGTTCAATGGTGGGTAAAACAGCCCCAGAAAAGGCGTAGAACCCCTTATATATTAAGTCAAACATGTTGCATGCCAGAAAAAATTCTCAATTACACATTAGGTTGACAAATTTATAGATACAAATTCATATATATCCACTCCCTAATAACATCTTAATTAGAAAATATAGTAAAAATCATATACTACACTGAGAATCTGGAAAATTAAACTATCTATTTCGAAACAAACATAAAGAAAATCGAAAAAACTTCTAATACCTAATTGTATTAAGATGACAAAGTTTTTTCTCAGTTGGAGTATAGTCTTGGTTCCAAGTCTTTTTAACAATCTTCAATGTGAGAATATATTTATTAAATTTATGTCCTAAAATCCCTTTCCAAAAGAATGACACAAAGATAAAACTATTAACATTTATAAATCTACTTATCAATTGCCAAACCCCGAGAACATGAAAAACAACCCAAAAAAGGGATGAAGAAAGACAGAATCACAGTAAAAAATCCTGATCTAATAATACTGAAAACTGAAAATAGGAATAAAAGAAAACCTGAAAAATTCACCAGAAAGAGATTTTCCGCAACTTTCAAGCACTGGGATCTTGCATTTGGAGATGTTGAGTGATAGTGATGAACGGTGAGTTTTTTGGAAAAAACAATTCTCGAAAATCTTGCTTACTGGATGCATTCCTTGTTTTGGGAGAACTTGCAATTGGTGATTGATTAATTGATTTAACATGTTAATGGTCCATTATCATATTCATAAGAAGTTTTTTAAAAAAATGTGGGACAATTGAATTTTGTGTTTCAAAATTTTATATATGGACCAGTTTCACAAATTATGATGTTCACAACGCTAAGAAATAGTGAATTTTACTTGTCCTTTTAATGTTTATCAAAAGTTGGGCCCATATGTAGGAAATTAATTAATGAAGTTCTGGATGTTTTAAAATAACTCCATCATTGAAGATTCCTAATAAGAGATCTATACCGAAACATGTTATTTAGGATGCAAATTTAAACAAATACAGGGTGACAGATTTATTGGGTAGATTGACATGAAGGGAGAGAATGGAGAAGTGATGATGAAAGAATGTGTTAGTGTCTATTTAACTTGGAGTCATTTACTTAGTTCTAGAAAAAGCTTAGAATTTACTTTAGTTTTTAAGAATATATATGTAACTTTAGCCACTTTAAGCCACTTGGAAAAAATATCTTGAACAATTAAAAAATAGAATTTATTAGAATTTTTAAATGAAATATATATGAAATGACACAATGATCCTGATTATCTCAACTTTCATATTTTTTGTATGATAGAAAAATATAAATTTGTGACCCGTTCAACTTAATTTAAATCAAACTTACGTTAATTCATCTTTCGATTAATTATTTGAAACAAAATAAAAGAAAATTTTTGTTAAGATATTTTAATGAAGAACGACAATATTTAAAAATCTAGTAAAAACATTTTTAATTTACTTTATATATAAATTATACCATCCTATTCATTTTCATTTGTAATTTATTTTCAAATACATAATTCATTCTAATTTCAAATTTTGTTCAGAATTGTAATGTTTTCCAGTAGGAAGAACCAATGGTTTAAATTCATAAAATTAAAATGTTTTGGGTTCTTCCTCTTCAGCTAGAATGTAAAGTAATTGCATTAATCAATATTTTTTTGTGCATAATACTCAAACGTGGGGTTACTACTCCTTGCTGTAGTTGATACAATTTCAAAACATCTCATCGTAGATTTCCTTAACGTTACAAGTCCCTGCTGGGTTTATGGGAGTAAAAAAAGTGAGAACAACAAAGAATTAAATGGTAACATAACTAACTAAAAAATATTTTTTAGAAACTAATTTGGTTTCTTGTTACTCATTCTTATAGATTTTTGGTTTGTTGTGAAGTTGTACTTTAACTTTTGATTTTTGTTAGAATGAAATTAATTTTTATTCGTGGTCCGTCCTTAAATTACAAATATCATCCATTCATTTTACATTTGTAAATTATTTTATTAATATCTTTTTCTTATTTTCAATCTAATTTATAATTATTGTTTTATCATACACTTATTTAATTTCCCTATATTAATTAGAGTCCAAATAAGGTGACAAAATCCTAAATTCATAAGTTATTTTTATATTAAAGTAGACTTTTTTGATAAGCATAATGAATAGAAATAATATTAAGAGTTAAATTAAAGTAATCGTAAAAAATAGAGTAATTAAATAGATTATTACAAGACTCAACAAAAAAATGTGAAGTAATAACAAAAAAAATTGATAGTATACAATACTAGATTTTCTAGAAACTATTTTTTTCTTGTTTATCTTCTAGTAGATTTTTTATTAGCGTGAAATTACATTTTTACCCTTGATCATTATTCACTTCATATATAGAAAGATGTTTCTAGAATTATTTACTATCTTTCTTAATACATTTTTATTAGAATGAAATTATATTTTTACCCTTGATTATCCCACCACTTCACTTTTCTATATAATAGAAAAGAAATATATAGATTCCTCCTCCCAACATTTTTCCGGAGGTATTTCGTGCGTCTCAAATCAATTATTAAAGCAATCGTTTAGGGGTCCCAAATGATATGATGTTTATTTAAATATAACATTTTTTTATATATTTATTTTTATTCTCTTTTTGTTTTTATTCTCTCATTTACTGAAAGTCTATCAAATGGTCAGAATTTTTGCATTTTGCAAATCTATTGTTGTGTGTACAAAAAAAAAATATTATTTTTTGGTATATTTATAAAATTTCAAGTACTACAACAAACTAATACTGTTTTTGTATCATTATATCAACATGACTATTTTAATATTATTATATGAAATTTTAAATATTTTGAGCAATATTTTATATTTCAGAATATTATATTATATTATATTTTTTCATTTTAAATTTTCATTATTTATATTTTTAATTCATAAGGTTTATATACATTCTACTTTTTCGAAAGTCGAAACTCCACTTATAAAATTAAATTGAGTATATTATAGTTATTCGATTTATATATGCTTACTTAAAAATCCAAGAGGCACAGTGAAGTTTATATCAACGCTAATTGAAACCTCTTTTTTTTTACTAAGATATAAATTGTAAAAAACCAAGAATGCACAATAGTTTATGTCACGCTTAATTGGAAACCTCCATTTTTACTAAGATATAAATTGGATATGCTACTGGTGATACTGATTTTTTTTATAGATTGTCTTGACACTGGAGGCTTGACTTTGTTAATTTGAATCATTAACAGAGTTTAGTACATGAATCTGTTAAAGCTTTTATTGTAATTGTGTATAGAAATAATGCTAAATAGAATGTATTAATAGTGTTTTTATTAGTTGAGTTTGCATATTATCCTGATTATTATTTTTATGCAGTGTTTAATTTGATGAATTAAAAATGACATTGTATTAACATAAAATATTTATTTACAAAGTCCTTTATCCACCAGTATGGCGTAAAGATGTAATTGAGTTTTGAGGAGTAATTAAGTATTTAATCATGCTAATGCATAATTTAAATTCTCTTGCATTAATAATATCTAGAAATTCATGGTATTACCTGGGAATCGTTTGGTAGAGTATATTAGAAAAAACAATGCATGCATTATTTTTTTTGTATTATTAGCACCTTGTTTGACACTCTTTTTCAAGCTATATATAACTAATGCATGAGTCATACACTTTATTGTAAGTTATTAATGTTTGTATTATTAACAATACCATGAGTTTCTAGTTATTAGCAAGGCTTAATAAGTAATCTGTAGCCACTTAAAGTTGTCCGCATATTTCACTTGGACACCTTATATTATGTTTGTTCCAATTGATACCTTTATTAGTAAAAAAAATATCTATTGAACATTTTTTGACCATCAAATAAAAACATAAATTCTTGACAGAAATTAATTTTTATTTTTGATGAAATGCTCTTCTACAACTCAAATTAAAACCTTTATCAGTAAATTCTTTTGATTTTTTGTATTTTACTAATTATTAGTAATGAATTGATGTTTTTCCGTTGAAGAAAATAACTATGACTATATCGATGATGGCGGTATGATACTAGAAAGAAAAAAAAAAGAATGAAGGATTAGACGGGAAAGAGGTATGTCAAGGAATGGTGGCAAAGAAATTTGCCTGATGAAATATTGGATGAGCAGGAAGAACAAATGGGGGAGATTATTGCCAGAAGAATTTTTTTTAATTTCTCTTATATGTTTAAGTTTATAATTTTCTGTTAGAAAAACGTTAATTTTTTGTCTAATGTTGACATCCCATTTTGATTGGTCCTGCCAAACTAAGTTCTGGCTTCAACCGCGCTTACTTAGACCCTGTATAATCCTCATGAGTCATGTCCACCGAAAAGTTTTAATAGGTATATGTTTGAACAGTAAATGTGCTCAATAGGTATACTATTTAATTGAGGTGTCTAAATAAATTATGCGAACAACTTTAAGGGTCTGCAGATGACTTAAGCCTATTAGTAATGAAATGGTTTAAATGCATGCATTAACATGGTTAAACACTCAAATTGTCCCTCCAATATTTTTTACATCTTTTTCACTATAATTGTAGACAATATCTTTGTAAATAAATTTTAATGCATACCCTGTTTTTTCAAAATGCATCCCAAGCCTGTATTAAAAATAATTTACGTATATTCGCAAGAGAGTTTCTTCTCCTCCGCTAGGCTTTTGAGTCTGAGTATGACTCTGCTTCTCTTAGTGGAGGTTTTGTTGGAAGTTTTTTTCTAGAACCTTATAAGGAGTTCCCCTGCGCTCCTGTATAAATGTAATTCAAACCATACTAATTCAAGCATTACTAATGCAAACATTATTAATTCACCTTATTTAATATTATTCTTATACACTTTACCAAACGATCCCTTAGTAATACACACCTTTATACACAATATTGTCTAACTAATGCAAGCTATACATAACATAAAAATTGTAGCAAGCAAGGTATTGTTCATATACAAAACTAATACATATATTATTTTTGTTGATACATTCTATCAAATGACTTGTAAATGTAAAAGAATAAAAAGGTGTGTATTATAGTCAATTACTCCTTGTAAATTGATATGTAAAATGTCTTTGCCATAGTAAATTTCTCCACACTTCGCACAATCATGAAAATCTTATTAGATTTACGAATAATTTGTTAAACCCAAAATTAAAAGTACTTACTAATTATACTTTAAGAAATTTGTATTTTCTTTTGTAATATAAAAAAAAACTAAACAAATAAGTTTATAGATTCAACCCATATGTATTTTGTAAAATTTAAAAATTAAATTGACGATTAAATCATTATCAACATTTTATATATAATGACAAATTAATAAATCAAATTAAATGTTAATAATCACACTTTGATTTAATTGTATCGTGTAGCGAACTGTTTGCCAGTCACCTCTCTTCCTCAAACACTCACCACGCTTCCTCTTTCGCTCACCCCCTCTCACTTTTATACAAACATAAATGATAAAATTGTTTGTGTTTGTAATAAGTGCGAAAAATTTCATATAATATATTATATATCATCTATATATATATATAATCTCTCTCGTCTCTATTATCTCTTCTCTATATATATATATATAACCTCTATATAATTATATATATCATCAAATGGGACAAATTGAAAATATTTCCCATTTTTCGAAACAGTTAAGCTACTAACTTATAGACAAGAAAGAAGAAAAGAAGAACTCGGCATTTTTTTTTCTCGTTTTATTTAGCTGAAGAAATCTAAACTCTCGATTGAAAATGAACGAAGCTATAGGCAAATAACTTCTTTTATGGTGTCCAAAATCTTGTGAGATGAATGACTATGAATTAATTAATTAAATCTCAAATATCACTTGTTAACGTCTTGAAGTTGACTAAACTAACTAATTATCTTTATTATGAACAACTAGTTACTGTATAAGCTATCACTATCCACTTAATTTGATGTGTTTTAATATATAAATAGTGAAAGACAACAATTCAGCAAAAGAAATACTTATTGAATAATTATAATTAAATATGAAAATCGCAAAAAAAATATGGATATTTAGTATTTTTTTTAAAAAAATTATTATTTCTAGAAAGAATCAAGCCAAATAATTTAGGTATAACTCTATACTTATATAGATATAAATATATATATTGACATAATAAAGAAATATTTACATTTTTTTTTTACCCTAAGCAATAAAATTAAATATTTGTAATAGATCCTTACATGCATGCACTTGAAATTTCTATCTATCAATCTAGGTATAATTGTCATTATGTAAAGTTTCAGTAAAAATACTAGCAACATAACGAATATAGTGATATTAAAAGACGAGAGTGATGATGTGGAACGGACAGGTTGATAAGAGGGAAATAGGGTGGGGTGGAGTGGAAGTTGGGAGAGTATATGGGACATCCGCAAATATAGCTAGATAACAATAAATTTATTTACTCATATCCATGCATTTTTTAGTTTTATTAATTTATTTTCAAATATATTTTCATTTTTTACTTGTTATCATTTTTGACATATCAAGGAAATACAATTATCATTTTTCATATTTTTATCCTTGTTATTAAATACAATTGATACTACATCAATTAAGAGGGCTTTATAGTGCAATAAACATACTTATATCAATAACGATTTTCGTAATAAGTGTGCTAAATTAAACAATGACAAATAAAAATAAACTGATAAAGTATTATTTGACAAGCAGTCATCAACCCATTAATATAAAAGATCTACGCAATTAAAAATCCTTTTTTGGTTGTCTTTTTTCCCTATAAATGTTCTTCTCTTCTTCTTTTATTCATGGGACCAACATGTCCATCTAAACGATTGAGAAATATACCAACTAATGAAAAAGAAATATATTTCCAAAATAGGAAAATGAAATGAAATATAGCTTTATTGGAGTCCCATTTTTTTATAAGTCAGCATTATGAAATTGTTTTTGTAAATGTATAATAATAATTTAAAAATATTACATTAGTTTTACTTGTTATATTATCTGTATAGAATTTAGTATTCAAACAATTAAAGATAAAGTTTTTACCACCCAATATTTCTTTAATGGATCCACACAATAATGGCTTCAATGTCTTTATATTTGTTAATTAAAACATATAGTCCCACAGATCTATACTAAAATTACAAGTAATTTTCTTCTTATATTGCATAATTTTTAAAAATATATATATATAT
This sequence comes from Solanum habrochaites, assembly GCA_027704765.1. Classification (NCBI taxonomy): domain Eukaryota; kingdom Viridiplantae; phylum Streptophyta; class Magnoliopsida; order Solanales; family Solanaceae; genus Solanum; species Solanum habrochaites. Next base: position 71,642,200 of record JAKWJA010002495.1, read on the forward strand.
TGTTTCTTTTCCGTCATATTCATCATATAACAATTTTATTTATCTATAATTATTATAAAGATGGAAGTGGTTTTGCTAATTTTAAAAACTATCCTTCAGACCCTACTAAGGAAGATTTTTAAGTCCATTATTTTTGAGAAATACTTAATTTTTTTAAAAATCATAATTATTTTTTTTTAAATAAATGACGTTTCGTATAAAAGTAGAAAAAATAAGGTTTCATAATATAACATATAAATATAAAATATATTAGTATTTACTGTGGTACTACTCCTAGTCTATAGATTAGTAACCTTAATCCTATTCCCCTATTAGGATTAGTACTCCTTCCTATATCTCCTATATATTCTCCCCTCCCATGTATTCCCTTAATACTTGAATAACAACACTAGTCCTTCACATAAGTACACGCTCCAAGTTCGTTGTCTCCCCTCCTTACTCGTCCACTTTTTTAAACCCTGAAATCCCCCTCCTTATCTCATATTGTTTTTGCTATGCATAATTTGCTTTTGCATATTATTTTATTGCACTACCTTATCAATATTATTAGATGATGGAATACCCCTTTATAGATCAAATGCAACAAATCTTGTAACAAATGCATACATTTGGTAAATTCAAACTAATATCAATCAAAGTTTCTTAAATATATATTTATCTGATTAACATATTTTAGTGTTTTGTTTAACAGTTGAATCAATTTCTTAAAGGTAATTTTCAATTAAGAGTAATATGATCGATTTCCTCTTGTCTTTTCGGAAAAAAAAGAAGAGCAAGGGCAATCAATGCTTTCCTAATTTAAAAAGAGTAATATTAAGTTTTATTAATTTGATTTTATTATACATTATGACAAAAAAAATGTGTGATCTTTGGTAATGGCCATTGCTTATTGCTCAAAGTTGTTAAACATTGAAATTAAAATTTATTACAATAATAATTTTTAATATAACTTGCTAAAATTTCAAGATAGTAATTGAAACATGGGTTACATTAAAACTAATACGATTTCTTACATATTTTTCAATACAATTAACCTCTAAAAATTGAAAAATGTAAGTTATTATCTTATAAATTACACAACTTAGTTAGAAATACATTTTACTTTTAAAATTTTATTTTTAGTATTAAAAACCTTATTGAAAAAAAGAAAACTATTGAAAATTCATGCGGAGTAAAGCGGGTTGAAATGTCAAGATTGTTGGTGTGGGGGTGAGGGGCGGCGGAAGCCGATGGAGGAGCCCTAGATTGGGGTAACGTTAACATTTGTGTGGGTTCTCAATCACCCCACACCTCCCCATCGCAAATAACATTTGCAATCATTTTTCATCGCAAATGTATATATATATATTTTTAACCAAAATTTGATATCTATATAGTATGTAAGTTTTTCAGGAAAGGAATGTTGCTTGACACTTCTCGGAGAAAGGTAGCTCTACCCCTGCGAAATACGATAAACAACACATAATAAAAACTAAGGGTACGACTAGTACTACGACATTCTAACCTAATACACGACACTTCTTCCTATCTATGTTCTTGCTAATATTGACTTCAAGCTGACCCTATTTTTTTCCCCAGGTAGAATTAGGATTTCTAAATTTATATTTAATTAGATAAAAAGAAGCTAGAAGAATGAGTTATCAATAAGTTATTTATATGTATAGTTTTTAATTTTTTTTACAAAATATAATACACAATTTCAGTCAAAGCTAATGATATTGTCAACCAGTAAGCAGAATTATAACTCCGTCCTAATACTTGTATGTGGTCAATAATGCACAAAGGTTTTTTTTGTATGTAAATTTAAAATCAAACCACTATTACATGACGAAGAGAACAAGAAAATGAAGAATTACATATGTTACATAAATGTCCAAATTATAAATAACATATTCATGGGACAATAAATAAAACAAGAAAAAAGCGTTAAATCTACTAAGATATAGGATAAGATGGATGTGACTCAATGACTAAAACCGGACTATAGTCAAATTAAATTGAGATAATTTGAGGTCACGGGTTTGAACACGTGGTATGGAGAAGTCTCAATAAGTTCGATTTTCCATTTCAAGAGATGCATATACACAATCCAATCTCCATTTCCTTTAGGGCTTGGTATTGGCATCACATATCCCGCTTTTCCGGCCCACGGAAAAAATCGGTTAAGAAATGAAAAAAAAAAAAAAACGCTGTCACACCATCCGAAATAGTATCTTGTTCAGCCAGGGAAATGTAGCCCCGATGATACTACCACCGCGGGTCCATCACCATTCATCGCACATATTTTTGCCATGGATGGTTCAGGACGATGAGCCTCAACCCAATCTATCAATCAAAGAAAATGCTCTTGTGTTTTCGTGATATCAACAAATTCATGGATTACATTCTTTTAGCTCCTCTACTTTTTTCTCTCAAAATGGGATGGAGAGAACATTACCAAAATGCCCTTTTAGCGACTTATCCACATTATTTATGATTAATCGAGTCCGACCATCCACCACAATACCAAACCTAAAATTGTTGAAACCCAAAGTTTCTTTATTAATTCCATATGCAATAGTTTTCTTCAGGAAAGCGCTGAATGATTCAAGTTTAGACCTCTGGGACGTGCCTTTTTGTCATCTTGACAATTGGCTAGTGATTGAAGGTGCTTAATTTTGTCACCCGTGACATAGTAAATTCTACTAATGACTTCATCATTAGGGTTAAGGATTTCGGATTTCATGGGAGGTAGGGTTGATAGTGGTACATATAAGTCATCGATCGAGTCATCATAGTAACCAGGATGTCGAGGAAAAAGGGATTATACGATGGGAGCTGAGAGAGTGGCTTGGATTGAGCTAATTCAGACCATGACACAAGAAACAAGTTGGCTGAGTATGCATCAGCAACTCTATGATCAAATGTGCAACCCACAATTATTCCTCCACATTTGAGTTGTGTAACCTGCATCAAATAAAATTGGGTATAATTTCAAGGAATTAAATAAATAAACAAAAGGACAAAGTTAGGTTATGGGGTTGTCATTTTTATATGCTCTCGCAGAAAGAGTTATATTGCCTCCTGAATCTTAATTTACCGTGCCCTATAATATTTCATTTTAGCCTGTTTAAAAAATATACCTCTTTTTATCTACTTGAATATCACAAATTTGAAAAACCTTAATTCTATTTTTTTAAAACTTTGTGATTACTTTTCAAAATCAAGGACAGGGCTATTTTGTTGACACAGATCGTTAAGTAAATATAAACGACGGAACACATAAATATAAGTCCTTTAATGGCTTTGTTTCATTTAAGGACACTTTATTTGTAGGTGTATACCAAGAAAGACGTATTATTTTAACTGTATTAAAATTGAGCCAAGTAGATATTTGGGTTCCTATGTGCCATAATATGCAACGCACCATTAGGAGGTAAAATTGTAATTACGAGCCAATAGGGACATGATGTCTATAGTGTATTTTATACAAGTTTAAGTGTCACTTATGCATACCCAAGCTTAAGGACATGATTTATGTATTATGCTAATAAAAAAATATGTTTAATATATTACTCCTTCAACACATTTTTATTTGTCCACTAATTTTAAAACAACAAATCACGTTTTACTTGTCATGTTTACATATATAAAGAAACTTATTTCTTCCTATATTACTCTTCAACATCAAATCATATCTCATACGATGACTAAACACCCAATTAATATGGATGAATGTTGATTAGGTTTATTAGGGTATACAAAGTCCAACGGTGACAAGGTTGAAATTACCGGGGGATAACAACGTAGCGTTATGTTATTCGATGATGTGAAGATACTCAACATGTAAGTGGTATTAAAGTTGACAAAAGTACGTATTTTATACCGAATTCGAATAACAGCATCACTATCTTAATTTTTTTTTTTGCATGTTTGCGCTTGAAGAGAATCAAAAACCTTATAGAAAGTGTAAGTTCATGATTGGGGGGACTTTATGAGTAAGATTTAGTAGTTTGAAGTAACTATATTCTAACTTAATAATTTATACTTTAAACCCATTTTTCGAGGCAAATACATGATTTAAATCAAACTAGACAGTTAGTTTCGTCAAATCCATAACCTACATCCACCTTTACGCTTGTCAAGGGAGTTTTAAAATCACATTGGTCACACACCTCAACGATTAATAAATATTTTCAAATCATGTTTCGAAAAAGTCTCGGATATATCATAAATAACTACCCTCTTCAGCACCTCACACAAATAGAGTTAAGGTCTGCGTATTACACCTTATTCATTTCATATAAGATTAAATTGATTACTGAATATATTGTTTATTGTTGTATTTATATGTTGGGATATTTACTAAGTCACATGCATGGAATAAATAGGGAGAAATTGTTTTACACATAATTATTAATACCTGAATAGCAAGAACACCATGCTTCTTTTTAGGAACAAATTTTCCCTCAATGCTTTCATCTGGATTATAAAAATTAATGTCTTTAAGCTCAACATCACCAAAAGCTTCAATAAAAGAAACACCACCATTATTGCAAAGAAGCTCCGGTTCTCCAGCTGAATTTTCAACTATATCTCCACAAAATGCATAGTAAGAAACTAATGTTTCAGCCAAAGATGTTTTTAGTATTTTCACGATTGAGTTATATTCTAAATTTATATTAATTTTCTCCGAAACAATAATGGGATTTAGATAGCAGAACATAACTCCGACCTCCAATGGAGGTAAGAGCAAATCAAGATTAGATAATGGTAGCCAATGTTCTTGCATTGGCAACACTGCTGCCACTACTTCACTCTTGGTCACTTTCACATTGAAGTTTTTATTTGAATTCTTCTCTTTGGGGAGAAAATAAGAAGTGTAAAAGGTTATCGACATATTAGAGTGATGGATTGATGGATGAGATAGTTGTATTTATAGAGTAAAAGAATTTTTATATTATCAAATAAAATTTTTAGATTATTATAAGTAACCAATCATAAAAAAAAAAAATTAAAGTTTGTATTATGAATTTTAAATAGAAAATATGTTTTTAGAGGCAATCGATAGGAGAGAGGTAATAAAAAGAGACTATTATATTACTCAAAAAATCAAAAATAGGAATCTCACCAAATGAGTTACTTAGCTTCTCAATGTTGTATCGAATATATTATATATCTATTGTAGTTATATCTTGATAGTATCAAATTAATATATATTAATGGTAAAAATATTTATTTTTTACTGACTTGAGTGGGATGATTATCATTTATAAAAAGTGTGACAACATGACAAATAAAGTAGATAATTGTGTTATAGTTATAAATTTAAGTATACTGATAATAACTATGAATAACAAACAACATATCAAAATATATAACAATATTTCAAAATAATAAATCATAAACAAGTCTAAATATTTCTTTAGTTAAAAAAATTAATCCATATCTAAAAGGTTCAATGTTGGTTGGTTTTAATATAATTAGGATTGGTGAGAACAAGGTATTATTATAATTTTGTCCAAAAGGTGGTTAAGATTTTGGAGTTTATCTTGAACAAGTGATTAATGATGTTTGATATAAAAAAACAATGCCGAAAATATGTTTGAACTAGTCGATATAGATCAATCTTTTAAAACGTTACGTTTTTAGCTCAAAACTATTTTTTTTACTAACAATTACTCCAAAACAATGAAAAAAAAGACTAGTGTAGCCCTTGAATGTTTCTAGCCCTCGAATATATAAGCTACATCATTCACTGTCACTAATTTTAATATAGACATTTGGTTGAATTAAAAATAATTTATACACATTGATAGTGATAATATATATTACACTCATTTTCACCCCCACACCCCCCCCCCCCCCCCACCCCCCCCCCCCCCCCCCCACACAACCCCCCTCCCCCACACCCCATAATAGAGGTTTTTACAATAGCAATATATTACCTTAGTACTTTTTTTAGTAACTATTGGCATGTCTGAAGGTGGAATTGAAAAAATATAGTACTTATATAGTTTTAATTTAAAATAACATGGAGCTTAAAAAGGACATAAAGTCTTTTTAAATTTGTGATTATGAATATATGGTATAATTATAAGACTTTGTAAAATTTGTACTCTTAAATATATCACTATACGAATAGCTATAAATATATCGTATCATTATAAGATTTTTAAAATTACACAAATAGTCAGATACCAATAAAATTTATGTGTTTATAAAAAAAAAAACTAAGATTGTTGGTGATATATGTAGTTTTGTATTAAGGTTTCTTCTCTATTTAGTGATTGGTTAAATAGAGTTTGTAAAACTATAGCCATGTGTGTATACATAGAGCTGAGAAATTAATTAAGCACTCACTTTTGGATTCATATTAATTGTCATGTTTTGCTTTTTTGAGAATTAAACTAGATAATCATAGCTTTAATAATATTTTGAAATAATATTTTTATCAAAATAATATGAGAATGGTTGTAGCTTTCAGTACTTTATCGTATAAATTTGAAGTATTTAAATTCTAAATAAGAGAATTAAGTTGATTTTATTTAATTTTAATTTAAGAATAACTCAAATTAAAATTTTATTAACCAAAACATGCAATTTATTTGAGACGGAAATATATATGATGTTTGATAGCAGCATATCAGCTGAATTAATTTGAAGTCTTACGTTTTCTAATTAATAATGAGATTAGAAGTCTCAACAAGAAACAATTAACAATGTAAGTTTCTTATATGACATATTGTGAAACAATCTCATCTCTTTATCGCCTTCTGAATCATTTTCAGAAACGGATTCATGATTAGAATTTTATGAAGTAATATAATTTTTTTAATTATAATTTTATTTAATTTATTAAGTTCGAAATTTATTATTTACATATATTTTAAAAAGAACTTTAGTCGAAGTAACTTATAATTACCTCGAGTAATAATTAGATTAATTGAATCATCAAAACTACTTGATATTATTTTTTTACTTTTCCGCCATAGAGTTGCATTATTGGTTAGAAATGAATTTTCTAAAATTTAACGACGTATTATTAATTGATTTAGTCACAGTTGTAAGATAACCTATGGTCGGATAATTAATTTATATACGTGTATCCTTCATGGCTGAAAGTAGGTACAAAAATGACATTATCAAACACTGACAAGGTAAAATTTTAACATAATGCATGAAAGGGTCGTTAAATAACCCTAGTGGAACTTGAAATTCTTACAAAAGATTCTGAGAGTAGTTAATTTTTTTATTATTTTTTCATAAAATATATTCTGTCAGGAACAAAACATTAAGTGGGGTTGTGTTGGCAACATATACAAATGATATACATCCCTCCTTTAGCCCTAAACTTATTGGAAAATGTTTGCCTATTGATAAAAGAGAAATTTTCAAAATATTCATCTTTCACATTAAGAAGATTCATGTCAACCATTTAATATTATTTAAAATATCAAAATTAATTTATTGGGTATCTTGTTTAAATATTCTTTAAAGAATATTAGTGTTACCTAACAAAAAAGGAGAAAGTAGGGGAGAGAATTTTTAAAAGGAACAATTTGCTTAAATGTCTCATCAGTTACAAAAATTCAAAAGTAAACACAAATTCAAAAAACATAAAACACAAGAACTCATCTACATGTTCATCCAAATTTCTCGTATCAATTTACAAATTTATTGATAATACGTAGTTTTATGTGAAATGAATTCGATTAAATCGCGTTTTTAAAAATTTGTATTTTTAGAATATGGTATCAATCTCAAACAGACAGTAGTTTTCATGTGTATAGGATTCTTTTTCGAGAATATGTAGCTTTGCCTGTAATATAGTCATAGTAATGGACTTATTATATTGCGATACAATTTGTATTTTTTGTGTGATACAAATAAAATTGCAAATGATATTTGACAGTTTGTAATACAATTTTGATCACTAGGATAATATTTTAGTTTCACTATGCAAGTAAAATACCAATTCTAATTTAAATGGTAAAGTCAGCACATAAAATACAAAATTTGTTGATATACAATTATGATGAAAACATAATAAAAAAAATACAAACTTTTTGTCATTGAAATTGAGACTAAAATACGAAATGAGCACAAAAAATACTCACATCAGTTGGAATACAAAATTGACTTTGTTGGTATATCATTATGATGAACACAAAAAATACAAACTTTTTTGAATACAATGTGAGAATTAAATACAAAATGATCACAGTAAAATACTCACCACAATTTGATATTTAATTTTAATTTGAATTGTAAAGTGAACACAGAAAATATTAAAATTGTTGGTATACAATTATGATGAAAACATAATGAAAAAGAAATACAAATTTTTTATCATTGAAAATTAAGATTGAAATACAAAATGAGCACAATAAATACTCACTTCAGTTGAAATACAAAGGTGACTTTGTTGGTATACCATTATGATGAATACAAAATTCAAAAAAAAATAGAACTTATTTGCATACAAAGTGATATTGAAGTATAAAATAAACAAATAAAAATACAAAATTATCGTCACTTGTGTTCTAAGTTTCAATTGTGATATTTGAAAAATAGAACATTGTTGATTAAGTTGAATACCTCTAGTAATTCTCTTAGATTCTGCCATTGGAGAGTGATCTAGATTTTATCAAATCGAAAAAAGTGATTTCAACCACAAACAACAATTTTGAATGATTTATACAAAAATAAAATCATAAAACAAATATTGAAAAACGGATAAAGACTCATATTTTAATAAAAGGGATTGTGTGAATATCTTTATAAATATATTTTTCTAGAAAAAAAGATGAAGAAGAAGAGAGAGATTTTGAAATGAAGAAGAATTGGAAGATGAAAATATGAGAGAGAGAAAATATTTTACTTTTGTAAATACATATGAGTGAGGATTAATTGAAAAATTTGTAATTGAAATGAGATAAAATAGAAGTAAATTAGAATACACAATCTTTTCTAAAATAATGATATTTTTGACATTTTTACTAATATTTATAAAGTATGGACGGTTTTACTAATTAGGTTAAGTTATTTGACTAGTTTACTAATTTTTCCTTGTTAAAACGAGAGCCGTCAAAACAGGCTTAGCTCATGAAGACGGTCCAACCCAATTCGTTATTAAAGTAGGATTGAAATAAATTTTTTCATGTCCATTTAAAATTAGGGCTTATAAGTCCAGCCAATATAACTCTTGATCCTTGAGGCTTGATTGAGGCTGGGCCAGGGTCAACCCATGAACCATTTTTTAATTCAAGGGTAACTTACAATAATCTCACTAGTATATAATCAAATTACTTAAATACACACCACGTTGTGATATTATGAATCTTACCAGATTTTGGTACGTCCAGATACATGTATCTCGAAATATATCGACTCAAAATTAAGTGAATTTATTCTAGATATACTCTATCCAAGTAGATTTGCAGTATCTAGGATACATAGGCAGATCCGCGCCCTCACTTCGCTCACATTTTGTTTGTCACTCTCTTATCGCGCTCGCGTATCTGGTATGTGAGATACATGTTAATTATACTAGATTTTTACGAGTGTTATTGAAACAACACAATTATTTGCCATATTTGATTTGAAAATCTTCTCACGTTCATGATGTTATATAATAATTAGTTTAAAAAGAAAAAAAATCGAAAAAGAAGGGCTAGCCCGCCCAACCCTCGGTCGTTCTAGGGTTGGGACGGGCTGAGAATTTTCTGGCCCTACCAAATGACTGGTCAGGCCCTCCCTAGCCCTTCAAATTTCTTGGCCTCGAGGCTTGGATCGGGTGGGGCTGGGCCTACCCTTTTTGACAGCTATGGTTAACATTTTAAGTAGGTAACAAGTTAATCCCATTAAATAGAACTTCCATTTTTTGGACTCTTATAGGCTACCAATGGATCGACAAGTGAGGTCAAAATTTAACAAGCAATTACCCAATTTCAAAGTCATTATTATAAATTATCGACATTTTGGATTGTCGATTCAAAGTAAAAGAATAATGTAATGTATTAGGCCCTAAAAAAACAAGACCGCTTTTTATTTAGAAAAAAGTTAACAAGGATTGCATAAGTTTCATAGTGTTAAGAACAATTATATTCATACCTATTATTTTTTCAAATTAAAAAAATTCTTAAAAAAAAAAAAAAAAAATTTTTTTCGTTTTTATCTAATAGGGATCTCGAATACACCAAGGAAGAAACGTGTGCAGATACGTATACATAGCTCACACGATTGTGAATGATACATTACTTAATGGGAGGGATGTATCTGAGAGGGGAGAAATTTCTTCGAGAGAGGAAATGAATGTATCCCGAAAAGAAATTTTTGTAATTTTTTTAAAAAAAATGACAGAAAATTTTAGAGATTATAATATCGTTTTTAAAAAAAGACTTGCGCTTAATTTTAACATGGATTTCAGACATTGATGGAAACCAAATGCATATATTTTAAAAAACCAATGGGGATTTACAATCAACATTGGTTATTATGGTTGGCAGGAAAAATGGAAACCAAAGGCATGGTTGGAGAGATAGCGATACAATGAACGTGCCCAAAACACAGGTTTTATTTGCTTGGCAGATATGCATTACGAGGCTACTAACAAGACGAGAGACTTGCAAAGATGGGAATTTATGTGAGGAAAAACAGAAGCTTAGTGTTGTGAGTGTAAACAGAACATCTATTATGTGAAGATGAGTATTCAGTGAACTCTTAATGACGGTACTCGAACGGATGGGACGTGAATATACAAGAACTAACCGGAGGGAATATGGAGCGGACTAGCAGGGAAAGCAAAAGGGAAAGATCAGCAGAGCACTTATTCGGCAATAATCGTAATCCCTAATATATCATATTTGGCAAGCACAAAATGGCGTCATTGGGAACAAAGAAGTAGTCAGACTGATGGGAAATTATGAAGAAGATTTAGGGCCAGGAGAGTAAAGGAGATTTATGAGAAGAATTACCATAATAGACTAAATTTTATCTTGTCAGAACAAGGACCCGTTGTTGTACTCTATGAATTAAAGGAACAAACATTGTTGAATGAAAATAGCGGGGGTTTTGGGGGTTATAAACATTCCATTTGTGCCGACAGACACACACTACCAACCCAAAAGGGAAAGCCAATCTTAAAACAGAGAAAAAGAAGAGTAGTAGTAGTCCACCAAAAGAACACAAAATTTTTTATTGCCACTTTCAATTGATACTGAATGAATAATTCCAATTCAAAACCAAACATAAATCGGTACTAGGAGTAAAAACATATATTGCCAGGAAATCATAAATATAATGAGGGGCTAGGGGAAAGGACCCCGAAATTGATTGCTTCTAAAACAAGTACTAATAGCGAAACACAAAACCTATTCCGTTTTCAGCGGAAAAACCAGCCTTAGAGATTGAACGCCAATAGGATAAATTAAGGAAAACAGAAGAAACCAATAGACCCTGTATAGATCTCCTTGTATGTTTGATTAGTATCTCTCATTTCTTCCGATATAAGCAGGCGAAGGGAACGATAACAATAATTTCTTTACCCACAAATGCGCAACACTTCCCGGCTGAAAAATATAAATACAAAAAGTAGTAAATATTTTGATAAAATATTTCTCTGATGAAAAATGATTCTAAAATTAAAAAAAGAGATCACCATGTTCCCTTTTCAGTTTATTGCAACCGGTTTTCCTTGCAGTGCCAGTAGCAATAGATTACCTTTCATCTGCCCACAGTTAAATAAGATAAGGAGATCAATATTATTTGATGTAGATTGATTCAATGACGAGCTGGTAGTTCGAAAGACGAGTAAAATGAGTAGGTATAAGTCAATGTGTTACCGAATTTTGAACTTGCACAGGGTGAGACAGTCTTCAACTAAATTGATAGGAAGATATTAGAATGTTTGTTTTAATTGAGATATGATTACCAATTTACCATAAGGATAAGTAACAAATGCGGAGTAAACCTTGATGGTCTAGTAGTTAACAACGTATTCGTTAGTTAGACTTGTTCACAGGCAAAAATAAGACCATATTCAGAAGATTATACGTTCATAACATATTTCGCTATGAAAAAGATTAAAGAAGGGGAAAGATATATGACAAAAACCTCGGATGCCTTAGTTGAGGTAGACATTACAGACAGAACTAGCATTTTCCCTTTTTCAGTATTAATAGCTTATCTGTTCTTTCTGCACAGCGAAAATAAGACAAATATAGTTGTAGCATTTTTTATGAAAAACTAGGTTTCACATTAACTTGGCAAGTTATTGTATAATAGATTTGGATTTTCAAATAGTAAACCCATCCTACATAGGAAATTGACCAAGGAGGAAAACCAAAACAAGATTTAGCACGCGATGAGAATAAATGAAATTGGCCATGTGGATTCGACTTCCAAAGGAATTTTACGGACCACACAATTCCTATCCGAGTAGGGGACAAGCTGGTAGTTTAAAAAGAAGTAGGAGAATAGCAGAGAAAGTATAATTTTGGAAGCCTTTTTGCTAGCCCCAAACATTAACCTAGAAAACACATAAACTTTTGTTATGGAAGGAATAATATGAATTGATGATATGGTTACCAATTACCATAACGATAAGTACCAAATGGGAGTAAATATTTGATGGATCCAGTAGTTAACAACATGTTCATTCGACTTTGTTCATAGTGTTTATGTGTTTAGAAACTATGATGAAAATCCCTCATAATGGGAAGGTGGAAATGGCATACTTTCAGAAGATTAAAACTTTCATAACCATAGGTCATGATGGAAACCTACATCGAAAGAAGGTACTATTACTTTCCAAGTAGTAGTAGGAGAAACCATAACATTGAAACATAACATTCTAGGTGGATTGGATTCCACTAGCTAGTTTCCTTATGGGGTGCAACATAGTTTAAGGAACTAGGAGATTTGCTAGGAAACTCTTGTATGCAACATTGTCATTGTAGTCTCCATTCATTGAGAACATAGTGAACCACCTTACCTCTTTGGAAGAGGATCTCTCAGATCTAGTTCAATCGGTGCTAAGTTAAGTTAAAGTCTTTACTTTGAAAGGCTATTAAGTCGTCTTTAATCATTAAATCTTTTTAATAGAGCTCATAAGAGACTAACCCCTGGTAATAATAATGTCAATAACTTATTAGGTGTAGGATAAGAAACATTTTTCATCACTAAACCATCATCATGTAGACATAAATCATACCATAATCACATAATAAGAAAAACACAAATATCCTTTCAAACCCTCTATAACCTTACCGCCATCATGTTCTTCACAGTTAAACATAATCATAGCCTAATAATACATGCATAGCTTCATCAATTCTCTTCAGTTGAAAACAACATTAGGGGGTGTCAAAAATTGGAGGCCCACAAACATAGGTAAAACCTGTCCAATCCACCCAGAAGTTAAAGGGTTGAGCTCAAGATTAATTTGAATTGGTTCAATTTCAACCCAGTCAAAACATAACCCGTTTGAAGAGAATCCCAATTGAGTCCATTTCAATCTCCAATTTTCAACCAATTTTAAAGTTTTATTAAGATATATTCCTATATGTTAAGGGGATGAATTATTATTACTTTAACATCTTTTAGGGTTTTATCTATCCATTCGTTCTTTTTTAAAAAAAAAATAATTAGAGCTAAAATTTAAATTGTGATCATAAATGTTACACTTCAATTTGTGAGAGTAATTAAGAGTAATTAGGGTCAAATAGGCCGAGTCAAGTCCCAACCAGTTTTTATCCCATATAGGTGGTTCTGTAACCATTTTGAGCCCAAAATAAACTTGGACGGGTCAAGACCCAACCCGACTTTTATTCAACCCATTTTAATATCTTCAATTTAACAAACCCGCCTATTAGACTCCCCTAAACAAAAACATCAAGTATTGACCAACATTCAACATAAGCAGAGTATAATGATCTAGAAAAGTTTACCTGTGGCTTCAAAATCTCACCCGCAATTCCAACCAACATTTATCCAATAATAGTTAAATTTAAGTAATAAACTTCCAATTACAACAACTCTAATCAAGTATTAATCTTCTTCATAGTTAGGGTTAGGTGTATACCCATGAATCTTCAAGAAATAGATTCAATCTAACAAATACATGAAAATAGACAGTCCATGAATGAAATAACATAGTTAACACAAGTCTAACAATCAATACACTCATTACTTCAAATCAATTCATAAGCAAGATCCTAGATTTGGGGAAATTAGGAAAGAAATAGGGATCACACGAAATCTCACATTATCAACATCAATTACTCAACATTATGCACTTAATTAGCATATGTAATCACCATTCGTCATAATTAATCATCATTTTCAAGTTTAGGAAACCCATTTGTAGAGAAAAACCCTTGAAGTTGGGTGATTTAGAAATTAACTTTGAATAGACCTCATGGGGAAATGACCCAAGAGTGAAAGCATTCATACCTTGTGAAGGCTTCAGCCATAAATTTGAGTAGAAAACTTGAGGTATTTGGTCTTCTTCTTCAAGCTTCAATGCTTCTTCAATGCAGGTTAGGTAGAGAAACAAAGTATAGAGAAGTGAGAGCTTTTGGGTTTTGATTTGGAATTTGATTTGAGTGGATAAATGTGACTTAAAATTGCTTTAAAATCAATATATAACCCTCCCCTAAAATATCTAAAATATCCCTTACTTAAGTTGACCTTTTTGTGAATTCAAATTCAAATTCGAATTTCAGATTTTTCATTGAGAAACAAGTCCGAGTCGTGGAGCTTTTCTCGCAAGATTTCTAAAATTAATTTTCAATACAGTAGAGTCCGTGACGTAGACCAAGATTTTTGGACCTTGGTAAACCATGTCCACGACGCTTATTGGTTTCATGATAGTGCAATGCTTGCGCCTTGGCAGGCTGGTTTGGCCAATTGTTGGGGTCCCTTTCAAAAGGACCCTAGGGTGGTTCACTTAGGGGGTCGTACCTCGAAGTTTGATCCTATAAAATATTATTTTAACTTATTTTTAAACTACTTTAAAAGTTTTAGACTTAATTAAAACACTCCCCAAACCTTCACAAGACTAAAGACGTTACTAGTTCATGGCACTAGTTTTTGAACTTCTATGGTCGTCACCTTGACGTTTAGGCTCTAATACACTTAAATCAAATAGTTACTAAATTATTCTAGGTTTGAAATGTCATTTAACCCTTTTTAAATAGGTGAGGATCAAAGTCTTAAGCATGAACTTCCAGAGTATTATCACCAATGTGGGAAATCCCAAAATTGACTCTGTTAATTAGTACATTAAGCTCAAGGAGCTTGAACCTCAAAAAGGGGAACAATCTGATGTCCAAAATGACCCAAAACAGCTCATGCAACAACAAATATCACAAATAACCATATAAGTCTAAGAAAGGAGGTTTAGGACAAGTATTACCCTCCTAGACGAGTCCCCAATACAAAACAAATGATCCTATCTCGAAGCCCCAAAAATTTTTAGCACTTAGCAATAAAAATTAGCTCAAGCGAAGCTAGAATGATCAAAAATTAACTTTACAAAGTTATAAAATGACTGTGAAATTCATGCTAATCACAATATAGTAGGCTAGTTAAATGACCTCCACAAACTGGGGCTTCATAGACGCGATTGCGATGGCACTGGCCAGGACAACTCTGACCCTTCTCTGAGAACGCAGGACCAACTAGTCCGTGAATGACAAAGCGTGAGAATCCCTACACAGTACGAATGATGTTTACACTATCAGTTTCTTTTTACCCACTTCTTAAATTTTTGTATAGAAACAGAAATTAATAGGTTTGTTTAGTGAAAATTTAAACTTATGTGTGTACAAGATTAATGCCATAATGCAAATAATTTCAATAAATATTTTTATACACTTTCGATGGTTTTATTTCAATCATGTGTAGCAAGCCTAATCATGAAGGTATTACTACAAAGGAAGGATTGCTCCCAACTCGTTAAAATGATTCCCCCCAAAACAAAAACACTTGAAGGTGATCTTCTTATGTACCTATTATTTATTTAATTTTTTCTTATGTTTTTGCGTATGTAACGATCTTACTTTTTTTTGAATGAGTAGTTTAAATATGGTTGAATATGATAATGTAAAATTGAAGTAGAGTATTTATCCAGAACTGGCAAAAAACAGAATAATGTAAAAAATATTTTGTCATATACTTAGTACTTACAACTTTTTGTGTCAGTATTTCATATATGGAAAGAAAAGTATGAAGGGTATATTATTATATATGAAAAAAATGTTCTTTTCTACATACATAGTTTTCTTAAACAAATTTAGAAAGCTGTGATAGTTTTAATATGTCTATGACTGGTTCATAGAATATTATATTCAAAATATTGACATAGTTGAGAATTTTTTTTTGCTGGCAAAGGTTATAGAATATTATAGCTAAAACTAGGGCCGGTTACCAGGTTTTTGAGGCATCTCTGGCCTCTACATTGTTGCCAATAGTTGACCATTACTGCTAGATCGCCAAAAACATTGCTTTTTTAGCTTATTACAGTGGGCCTTAAAAAACTTGTTTAGTAGATACGCCCCTTGTTGATCATCATAGAACAAGACGTGTGGAGCTTGGTTACCTAGTCTGACAAAAAAGTCTGTTACCTTTGTTTGGCTGTCGAAAGCTATGTCTGGCTGGTGGATTCCCTAAACCTCTTAAAGCAAACTGCAAAGATTAATTTTGTTGTAAAATAGGTTGGACAATTGTTCTAATTGCTTTTATTGCCTCAAAGATCTAGCTTAATATAAAAGGACAATGGAAACAATCAACAAACTTAAATTTATTAAAACCACGAGAAGAGCTTCTATTTAATGAATCGAGCAATGGGTATGGGGAGATATGTGGGGTGGGGGGGATACCTAGATCAAACTAGACTTTTTATCTATTTTAAAAATGGAGGAAGAGTGGGATTATAGTTTCATCCTCTGTTACAGATAGTGCATGAAACATGGATTCTGGGACACTGCAAAAGTGTCAAAGTAGGGTGGTAGGAAGTCGCGCACAACCCAAAGAAAAATTTGGAATTTGTTTGGAATTTTTGCTTCCAAATCAGCTTATGATTGAAAGGGTTGGAAGGGATTGTTTCATAATATGGAGGACGGATTTGGTGGTGAACAAATTATTTGGGTTGCCCCTTCCGTAGTGCTGTAGTTGTTCTAAGGATCAGGCCTAATAATGAATTTTACTTTTTTCCAGGATATTTTGAGGGAAGTGATCCCAATAGAAGAAATAGTAGCATTTGATATTTTACAAATGTAAGGGGACCTTGAACTATTGGTTCTTAAGGGAGTGGTATTCGATATCATCTATGGTACAACGGACTAATTATCTCACAATGATTTGGGGACCAAGCTATATTATTTGGGCAAATGAGATGTACAAGTAAGGGAAATTAAGATAGCTTGAACACTATTTTGTACTCTTCGCTTATTTGTCCGTTGTTCCACGTCCCCTCACTACATTAATTAGTGGATAAGTTGTATATTTTTAGCAAAAAAGAGTTTTCAAATAATTTGGTTGGTCAATTTTAAATTAAATTATTTTTTTATTTTTGACGTAACACACATGCATAATCTTCATTATCGAAATGTTTAATTGTGTGTATTAAAATATTTCAATAATGAAACTCAAAAATGATATAATCAAAATTAGGAATTTATTAGTGAAATATTTGTAATAAATAGCTAACAATTTTTTTGATGTTTCATTTAACGATGTAGTAAAATAATTATGAAGGTGTGCTAAGAGGGTACATCGTTCCAACAACCCATATGTTCTTCATATTTGACCTTGATGTGTTTTTTTTAATTATACATAACATATGATTTAATACAATTCAAAATTTGAATATATAATTGAAAAAATTAAGAGATTTAAAAAAGTTTGTACACACCCTAAAAAAAATGTCACCATATGAGTTTTTTATCCACATTCTCCTCCAAATTAAATAGTGGGAGATCCCAAAAATTGAATCCGGGCACTACCTCCCATAAGCTCAAGGGCTAAACCCCAAAAACGCGGAACAATCGATCTCCAAAATGATCCAAAACAGCTCATGCAACAACAAGAATCACTTCGCAATAAAAATCAAAACAAATGGGCCTATTCTGAAGCCCCAAGAAAATTGTCAGCACATTCGCAATTAAAAATCAAGCTCAAGGGAATCTAGAAAGAAGCATTTTAATTAACTTAGATTGTTAGTAGAGGAATGATCATGGAATGGAAATTCATGCTAATCACAATATAATAAGTAGGCTAGTTAATGACCTCCACGGACCAGGGGCCTCATGACCTCAATGGCGGTGGCACTGACCAAGGACAAACTCTGAACCCTTCTCTGCCTAAGAGGACCTATAGTCCGTGAACGACAAAAGGGTGAGAAGCCTAACACTCTAACCAATGATGTGACCAATTCCTTGGGCCTCCGGAATTGCAAACTCTAGTCCATTTAAACTCGAAGAAATCAAATGCATTGGGGCACAGCAAAGGATTCACCAACTCATGGTGGATTTGGCCGAAGTGCATGAAGGGGGCTCTCAAAATTATTGAAACCAACGTGCACGCAACGAACTGTGTTACCTCACCAATTGACATTTAATACTCAAAACACAAAAATTGTCAAAACTTCCAAAAATTGGTAGTCTCCCACACCTAAGTCAAGTTAAGCTAAAATCATTGAAGCCGCGGGGACCACAGAAAGGTCCTTTGGACCAAACTTGACGTTCTAGATCTAATAGAATCGTTAGAAATGCGTTCGAGTCAGGTACCTTAAAATTTTTACCAAAGTCACTCCTCAAGTTTCAAAAGGCTTCAAAAACACGAAAAACACACATAATAACCAAGATATGACCTCGGTGACCAAAATGTCAGTCCTATCAAGTTCAATATGACTGGAGATGGTTATAAAAGAATAAAGAATGTTTTAAACGATGAACATAACTAGTGACGATTATGTTCTTATTTAATCATAAGGTATTACTTGCTTGATATGACTTTTTTTCCTTTTCCAAATTTTACATTTGCCATTCTTCTTGTGCTTAGCTTCAAGTTCCTTCTTCTTAGGCATGTCAGTGTTGCTTTCTTCATTATTATCGTCACCACCATTTCTTTCGCTGTTAGAGCTGACACCAGCACCGAGTCAGAGTTCTAGTGTTTATATATGGATTGAGCAACTTCGTATAGTCCTTCCTAGAACTCCACATATAGTGCATAGTTTATCTAACCCTAGTAAATAATTGTTCGTTTATGCACTGTCAAAAATGCATGTTTTTTCACACACACCAATAGGTACCTCCACACATATATGGGCATAACATCCTCACAGTATTTTAACTGTACATACATCTGTGAAAAATAAATTTGGAACTACAAAAATCCTAGACTTTTAGGAAAGTTTCTTGAATAATTTAGTGTAGTCACTTGGATAAGTATCTTGTATAAATAAGTAGATAGTCTAGAGTAGAAGATAATGTTACCAGCCTTTTCTTGTAGATATTCTTGATTACAATTAGAAGTATAGAGAATTAATGAACATATTCTAAATTTTGTAGTTGTAGTATATAGAACCATCCATAGGTTAGTATAAAAGATTGGGTATATTTGTAAAACAAGCCAAGAAAAACTCAAATAAAAGATCTCTTTTATAAACAAGTTCTCTTGTCTAGCTTCATCTTCCCTTAGTGGCATCTTCTGATATTAGGTAACGATCTTGCTAGCAAAAGACTTCCGAATATCGTTTTCTTCTTTGCAATTCTCTACATGGTATAGAGCCATAGTCATTTTTTGAATTTGGATTTTATCAAGATCGGGGTTAGAGTAGATTCATCTGGGTTGTCCATATGGATTCTAGCGGTTCATGTTAATATAAGATTGAGGGATGGAGTGTGAGTAAGTCAAACCATTAAAAGGTATGGAAAAAATTATATGAAATCATACCTTGTGGGTGAGGAGTGTGGGAGGTCTGCGAATGAGAGTAACACAATTTCGCCTGCTAGGGACGGGAAATAGTAGATATACAAGAAGTGGAAAGCAGGTTGGTTGAGTGAAGGAGGGACGTTCATTCTAAAGAGGACATCTCCTCCGATGTATTCATCACATGTATAAAGTATAAATCAAACTCATGAAATCGGGAGGACCCTTCGATCGTTGTTCATAAGGAAATAAAGCCCGACTATAGATAGTGAAGAATGGAATTAGCTAACACCACTGCAGGTAATAGTTCTATGTCAGGTATTTTTTAAAGTTAAGACTTATGTCGTAGAATATTTATTTGATTCGGAGGAGAGCTATTTCGGAAGGACAAATAAGAAGTATTAATCCTTAGTGGGTTGAATATTTATATATTTTATATGTGATTGATTGGGAAGGATGGAACAAAAACTATCCTTGAAGGATTGAATTTTGGTGTCGTTCAAGAATAACTATCCAAGAAGTCGATAGGTGTTTTTCAAAGATGGAGAATGAGGCTATCTTAGATCCAACAAGGAGCAACTTTAAAGGAAAATAGAGATGTGCACACTCTCGATCTTAGGTGGGTCACACTCAGATAGAGAGAAGGAAAAGACTTCTAAATTATGGTAAGAAGACTTCAGATGTATCGTTTTGGCGAAGCGGGAACATAAAAAGATATAGCCGAGCCATATGGCCCAAAAAGTTGTTTGTGGAAAAAGGAAGAAGAATAGGGAAAGGTTTTTAGTATAGTTTGAGGCTCGAGAACTATGGTTTCTATACCATTGAAAGATATGGATCGAGGATCAAAGAATATATTGCAGTTGACCATGTGGAGAAGCAAGACACTGATGTAATCAATATGAAGCAAGAAGAAAATCTTGAAGATGCGTATACTGGTATAGGTAGCTTCCATCGAAGGAAAGAAAATAAGGAAACTAAATTCAGAACAAGCAACGGCCTTGAGTTATGTATACAAGGTGATCTTTATGGAGAAGAGAAAATATTGACAAAGATATATGGGAAGTGATGCCATTGATCAATCTTTAATTATCGAGCCAGTCATTGACTCAGATCAATATTGGAAATCCACAATGCGAGAAAATGTTGATAAAATATATGGAGAAGGCCACCTTGAAGATCAAATTTCAGGTAAAGCGATAGACGATAGAACTTTTCAAACGCTCTAAAGATATAGTAGGTAAGTGAAGAGCACAGAAGGAAATTTGATGGGTATCCTACTATGGTGCAAGCTTCACAAGAAATAGATACAATTCTCATCACCTATTGAGAGAAAGAGGCTATAATAAGAAAACTTCAATATATTGAATTCATCAAAGAAAACATTCGAGAATTTTTGAGATCGCAGTTAGTTCAAACTTGGCATCTAAGATTTTTCTCCAAATAGTACAACTGCAAGAAAGCTAAGTTTCAGAAGAAGTTTTTTGAGAACTCAATACGTAGATAATTCTACGTGGATCAACTTACATGAAAAATCTTTATTCATTTGGAGAAGGAAGAGGAGTCCAGAACAAATTGTTGAGAATTTTACCTAGACGTGGCTCAAGCTTCATTTGATCTCTTTCCACGACCAAGTGTGGGTGGTAGTTTCCAAAAAATCAATTTAAGGGGAGTGTGAAAAATAAAGATTGTTTTTTTGGAATTACAAAAATCCTAGATTATTAGGGAAGTTTCTGCAGAAACTCTAGTGTAGTAACTTAGATAAATATGTGTAGAAAATACCTAGGAGTAATTATATATTTAGAAAATAATGGACTAGTATAGATTTTGTATTAGTATGTAGAACCATCCATAGTTTAGTATAAATAGGGATGATATTGTACATTTGTAGAAAAAAAAAACACACACACCGAAAAGAACAACTCAAATAACAAGGTGTCTTTTTTCAAAGCAAGTTATGTTTTCTTGTTAACGATTTGGGCTAACAAAAGGCTTCATGAATTGTACTTTTCTTCGCTATTCTCTACTGGCATACTATACCTACCAAGTTTTTCCACTACCTCGGCTGAGGATTGTGTGGTATAAAATTCCATGGTTAGCTTCTCGACGTCTAATCCACATTGCAGCAGATTCATTTCTTACTCATGGTCTAAATCTGTTGTTTTCCTCCCTGTCATTTCTATTTTAAGAAGTTGATATTGAAAATCAAAAATTATTTTTTCTTCTTTCTCGGCAATAACTTAGCGAATGTTTGAAAACTAATTTCATAAAATAAGCTTACTACTTCTATTGTGTTATTTCACTGTGTAGAAAGAATAGGATAAAGCTATTAACACTGAAGAGGAAATACCAGTTCATCTCCGTAATGCTCCCTCAACTAAGGCATCCGAGGTTGTTTTTCATATATATCTTCCTCTTGAATGACCTGATATTATCGAATTATTTATGTATAGGAAGACTTACTTTTCACACCAAGTATATGAACAACTTCCACGAATTTGTTGTGAAGGGGATCCCTCCAAAGGGTATTACTCCTCTTGGCTCGTTGAGATGAATAGTTTTTATTTTCAACATCGTCATATTTTCTGGTAGGATTTTTGTCATTTTACGAACGGAAAGTCGAAGATTCATAGCAATTACCTCATGATGTCTAATAGTGTTTTCTTCAAACACATTGTAAACTTGTTGTTTCCTTATGTTTCTTCTTCCCAATGACGTTGCATAATTCCATAAATAATTTATACCATCTTCTGTTATGGGCTTCAGTATGAAGAAAACAGCTCTATTGTCAAGTCCTTTGATAAGTGTACTGTCTTTCTTATTATTTGACATAACTGGCAATCACATTAAATGATAAAGATCTAAGTCATACAATTAGAACAAAATAGAGCAAAAAATATGCTTAATAGATCACTATAGGTAAAGTGTGAATTACGAGAGGTTTTTTAAGGACTAGTATGAAAATCTGCAGGTAACTTATTCTCCTGCGAATTTTCATACTAATCCGTATAAAAATCCCCATGTAATTTCATTCTAGATTAATCCCTATTCCAAATATCTTTTATTTCTTTCTATAAATCATACATAGTATTATTAGGGTTAGTCGTTATTTCATAATCCCTCCGTCCCATTATATGTGGCAACATTTGATCAGACACGGAGTTCAAGAAATAATAAAGACTTTGGTATCACATAAAATGAGATGTAGGGAGTATATAATACAGTATATATAAGATGAATCATTATGAGTTTAGAGTTATCAATAAAGAACGACATTTTTTTAATTAATATAAAGAATTATAAACTTACAACAAATGGAATGTCAAATCCTTAGTATCTATTGTTGAAAATGAATGGATCCTATTGTTAAGCATGTGGCTCTCAGTTGAGAAAGCATCAAATAAAGGCCACTGCAGGTACATAAAGCAACAAAGCCCAACTTCTAGGTTATTCACTGTCATAACTGAATAAAACAAAGCAATTTTATTTTTATATAAACATACAAAAAGAACAAATAATTATTACTATTACCTATAGAAATATTTTAAAAATCATTTGATGAAGAATTAAATAAATTAATTAGATGAAGTGAATATACTTCCTCAATTTCTTTTAGTTGTCTTATTGCACTTGGAGTCGGTTTGACTAACTTTTAAAGTTAAATTTAATAAAATATTTTGATATTTGTAAAGATTTAAAATTTTATACAAAATTAACTATAATTATAATTTTATTATATCAATTGATGAATGAAAAAAATACATTATATATGAGGCAAGATTCATATCAATTGACTCTTGAAAAGAAAATTGTATCAAATTAAAAGGAACAGAGAAAATATATATTTAAATAGGCTAATTAAGTTTTATTGCTAAAAATAGAGTATCAATTTCTTAAACTAAACGAGTATACTTACATTAATTACTTAAACTAAACGAGTATACTTACATTAATTACTAGATTGAATGAGTTTCTTGATTAAGGATATAGGTAATCTATGTTATTAAATGTGTTATTTTATAGATTCTTTTAATAAATTGTTATGCCCAGATTATTAAATCAGTTTATACTAGTGGCATTCTTTTTGACTAATGCTCTAAGTAATTAATAGTAATAATGAGTTATTACTGTTATATAAGAATTTCTTAATTAAAAGGTATCTTTGTCCTTAAATAGTCTAATCTCCTGATTATTCATAAGAGGATTCATAATTTAAAATTTATGAGTTCTTCATATCAATTTTATGAATTATTGAGTTTTTTAAAAATTATTTAAAATAAATAATACAGAATTTCTCGAAGAAAGTTAGAAGTTATTGATTTAATCGGATTATCGAACCTCTACTTTTCTCATATCTCATTGCGCATAAAGAAATACAGACAGCACAAACCTAATACAAGTATTAAAATGGACCAAACCAAAATTGCATTAATTAATGCATATTATATATAAGATTTTATGTTAAAAATTAGAGTTTACATATATAATACTTCATGATTTTGTACAGTAAAAATTCATTAAATAGATAATGGAAAGGACAATTGTTTTGTTTAAATTTTGATATAGTTATACTTGATTAAATTCAGAAGGCCCTTTAATGCAATTTGAGTGTAGTTTGATTTTTTACATAAATCTTAGATCAAGAAAAGAAAATAAGAAAATATCCTGTTTTAGAATGAAACATATGTCATCGTAATTCTAAATTTACGATCGCACACATTTAACGAAAAATAAAAAAAGATAAGTTAAGTACCTTCAAATTGGGAATACTTGAGTGATGCAATAGTAGTAAGATTGCAATTGATATCATCCACAACCAGAATTCTACCCTTTTTACTATTTTCTACCTCCATTGATTTCAATTCCCCCAAAACATAAATGATAATAGTTGATTGGAAGGTGTTTTAGAGTATTTTCTAAAAGGGAAACACAAATTTAAACAGATGAGCAAAAAGTTTTTTTTGAAGACCACACTCCTTAACTATTTTATAAGCCCTTTAATAAGTCCTTTAATTTGATTTTAACACATATCTATGCCCTCCAACTTTTAATAAGTATAAATAGATGATAAAAATTGTATAAAATTAAATAAGTTAAATAATATGGTCCTACGTTGAAATAACTGGAGAGGACGCCAGATATAGGACATAAAGATTGCATTGTAGACGACAATTAGAAAGAATGTGTCTATTGTAATTTATAAAGTTCTAGTATATATTTATGTAAATTAAAAAGTTGAAGATAAAAATATTAAATTAAAGGAAAAGATTTTAAAGGGGAACATATTTATTATTACGATGGTAACATACATTTGTGGCATTCTTTTTATACTAGAATATTCCTTTTGGATTGCTTAGTATCAATTCCTTAAAATAAACGAGTATACTACATTAATATAGATTGAATGGGCTTCTGTAAGGAATAGTAATATCTGTTATTAAATGTTTTATTTTATAGATTTTTAAATAAAATTGTTAACCCAGATTATAAATCAGTTTATACTATGGCATTCTTTTTTGACTAATGCTATAAGTAAATTAATAGTTAATAATGAGTTATACTTTTATATAGAATTTCTTACATACAAAAGGTATCTTGTCGTTTAAATAGTTTAATATCAGGTAGTCAGAGAGGATTCATATTTAAATTAATGAGTTCTTTCATATCAATTCTATGAAGTATTAAGTTTTTTAAAATTATTTAAGATAAATAATACAAAATTTCGTAAAGAAGCTATTGATTTCATCAGATCGATAACCTCTACTTTCTTCTTATTCTCAGTGCCCATAATAATAAACATAGATACCAACATAATCTAATACATCATGGATATAATTGGAACCACCAAAAGGCATTAATTAATGTATATACATATAGATTTTATGTTAAAATTAGTTTTTACAAATTAATAAAAAAAATAATAGTGGGTCTGAAAAATTAGCACCTTGAGGAGCTTCATCCGTGACACATTGATGAACGTCAACTAGAGGAGTAAACTAATTGAGAGAGAAAATTGTTGTATTGTATGAATGTGAATTAAAAGAGAAAGTTACAATATGAACCATTATATATAAGACTTACTAACTAACATAACAAATTCATCTTGATTTATACAACTTGCTAACTAACTTTTAATGTACAAACTAACTAATGGAAAACGTTACTAACAGAAAATAACTAACTGATTGTTTATCTTATATTATCATCACCCCCTGATATACCATGGTTTCACGGTTTAGTAATACTTTTTTCCTAAGGGTTTAGTTTGTCTAAAAGCTTTTGTGCTAATTTTTATATAAGTCTTCTCCTAATTGCAGGAAATCTGCCAAAGATGAATTCGGAGGTTTTTACTAAGAAATGATAGAAGAGACCCCTACGGGCTTGTGACGGTCCGTAGGTGGCAGAGTAGTGAAGCTGCTGAAGGAAGATGGGAAGTCTGACCAAGTGTTGGAGTTACGGGAACGCGTGCGGACAGTCGTAGCCGTGACGGTCAATCCTGAGGGTTAGTCATGAAGATCAGAGAACAGTAGCCCAGTAACCCAGATTACAAGAGTTCAAGTGTTTTGGAACGGAGACCCTCGCGGACCGTTTGCCTCGTAACGATCTGTCATACCTGCCGTCGAGGGTAATAATGAGAGCGCAGAAGAAAGTGCAAAGTATGGGACAACGGGTCCCACGACGACCTGTCATGAACAGACGTCCCGTTCGCGAGGGCCGGTCGACCCCAGCCGCGTTGTGAAAGGATTTCCAGCAAATCAGATTCCGTGATAATAGGTTTTTGATTTTTTATAAAAGTTCAAAAAACCTCGTTTTTGAGGTTAAGAATCGGATTATTAGTTAGACTTTGTTGAATAGGGAGACTCTTGATTATTTGTAGAGCTTCTTTGAGAGATTATTGAGTACCTTGAGACTTTTATCATTGATTGTTGGTCGACTTTGCTGATTAATTTCAAAAACTTCGGAATTTTACTACTTCTCATGAAAGTAAGTACATGAATTCTTAATAATATTTTTGAATATTGTGATGATGACTATGGGTAACTAAACTCAATAAACTAGGGTTGTGGGAAAACCATAGGCTAATAAGAGGTAAAAACCTAACTAAAATAATAATTCTAGAATAGTGTCTGATGTATGAAAATTCTTTCATTTAGAAGTCTGTTAACGATTGACCAACGTTAGAGAACTCGCCTAATGCTACTTGCCGGACCAAGGAGGTAGGATAATAGGAAAAGAATTTCAACATAGGATTAGGTATATCTATAATAGGATAGTATTGATTGGTACGACAGGTAAGAACTTAGTCAAATACGATATTACGATGCTTAATTAATATGAGGTAAAGATAAGGGTTAGGATAGCAACAAACGTAGGGACAAGGAGTGGAGTGACATTTTCTAGATGCCGGACCAAGGATTTAGAAATAAATCATATCATTTGCATTGCAAGATAGTAGGAAGAATTGTTATATTAGATTATCAAGTTAGAACCTGTGGGGAACACGTAAACCCTAGTTACTTCATTAATAGATTAAAAACTCCAAACATGAAGCTGGTTAAGTTCTCTTTCAATTTCGTTTAGTTATTCATTTAAGAAATTAGAAAACCCCCTTTTATAATTTTGCTTACAAGGAAAGTAATTGACCTGAACAATAGTAGTATAGATTGAAGTTACCTCTAACAACATTTTCCTCGTTGGGGAACGATCCCAACCTCACTTAGGTGGGTTATTGACTTGACCTGACCGTTTACTTATATTGAGAAGTAGTAAGTTTGAGCGATCAAATTTTGGTGCCGATGCTGGGAAAAGAGTTTAGTTAACTTAAAATTATTACTATAGTTTAGTTGATATTTTTCTTGTTTTACTTTCTGTATATTTTTGATTTGTGCGAACATCCTCCTTGTTATGCCAAATACCCGGAGAGGTAAGAGAATCCTTGTTTCCCACGCGATCACGAATTATTAGAAGCGTACACTACGCAACATGAATACAAACTTGGGATTTAATGATGATGATCCAAACCAGACATCCCAGCTCGGTTGATGTTCATGGTCAGTTGTTACCCGATTCTCCGGGTGAACACCACACAGAGGCGGACAGAATCCCGCTCCACTGTCCCAAGCATTACTAAGAGGTTATAACAAATAGCAGACTCCGATGGGCCCTTGTCTTGCCTCCTTACACCAGGCACACATTCGTGGGAACTAGAGCCTGATGAAAATGCGCAATGCAAAAGGGTTTGTTTTCCGGGATACCTTCTGAGGATCCATATGCCCATATAACAAGGTTAAAGGCAGTGTGTAAAAGAGTTGTAGGGAGGCCTGACTGGACTTGGATGTTGTAATGGGCGTAGAGTGTGTCCTCTTCACTAACGGGAGAGGCTGCTATATATGTTCATGATCCCCTAAACTTAAAATTTCCTTTGTGAACCAACTAAGGGATGTTTCTTAGGCACGCTACAACCGGTCTCCAAGAAACTAAAACACAAAGACAGAGGTGACAACTTTGTAGCAAGACCAGGGAGTTCAGTAGTAGTTCTGGGATTCATTTACATCGTTTTGAGAGCATCCCAAATCACCGTATAGATGATGAGTCAGGAAGGAAAGACTTCTATTGGGACTGATGATAATAATAAAGCGAGGTTGGACACTATACAGGTGGACTATGGGGAGTGTCCTTTATGCTGAGGATTGTGAAAAAATTAGAGAAACTCTCCCGAAAATAAGATTGGTAGTAATAGGAAAAGTCAATACCGGCGGAGAAATACCTTCCGAATTGCAAATCACTCACAACCCAGCCACAATGAGAATTCGTGAAGAGAAATGGCTCAGATGAGAACTGACTTGGGTTGGTACTAAACATATCACTGGGGGTGAAGACAAAGATAAATGCAGTTAACTTACTTGCCTAAACACCACCTCATAATGTGAATGCTATTATGCGGAGGGACTCCTATGCCAGTAAATGAGTAGATGGGGGGGTTTCGACGAGCGCCCAAGGCTCAAATCAGGATAATTGGCGCAAGGTCAAGGGAACCAAGTCGGATCTATGGGAACTATAACCATGAGGTTCATTATGTCCGGAGATGGAAAACTACAAACCGCGACAACAACGTCAACATGGGTACTACGGTAAACATACAATGATAGGAATGGGCCGATTGTACCGCTCAAAATCGTTGATGAAGTAACTCCTAGGGATGGTGAGATAGTTATGGCGCGAGTGAGGATATGTTACACCAAAATGGATGAGGAGGTTCGATTGCTAGTGATGAGCACATAAAGAGTTAAGGTGTGATTTAGCAGGTATTGGGAAAAAAAGTCGATACACATGCATATCGATAAGCAAATCGAGTGCAAATGTCCCAATATATGCGACTTGTGAACACACGGCCAACCGGGCACTCTTCCTAGCAAACACTGGTTTTTCAAAATCTGAAAAATGATGGACACTGTAGGACAAAGTACTGCTCGGGGTGGTAAGAAAACCATTGACCCACCTATGCCGTCAAGGAGGAAAAGGGTATAAAGGATTGATGATAAGGTGGTAAGGTTTAGGGGTGTGCCGCAGAAGAGGGCCTGGAAAAGATGGCAGAAGTCCCTATGGAAGTAGGTATTCCATGCCTAGACCAACCACCACCCTTTACTCAGAGATAGTGAAAAAAAATTGGAAGGATAGTTAAATATCAGCTTTTTAACAATGCGGAATGAAGCTTCCTATCAAGTCCCTTTGGTAGAATCTCTGAACAAAATGCCGGTTATGCCAAGTTTATGAAAGATCTGGTACAAAAGAAAGATCGGTCACTTTCGAGGATGATGATAGACTCGCATTGTAGTGTATGCCTACAGGATTCTCTCGTACAAAAGAAAAGAATATCCGAGCGTGCATTCACATTCCTTGTACAGTCGGGTCATTACATTGTGCGAAAGCATTATGTGATCTTGGGGGCCAAGCATAAATCTCATGGCCCCTATCGATTAAGAAGTTGGGTTTGGGTGACCCAAAAACCCACTGCGATGTGCGCTGCGATGGCTGATCGACAGGAAAGGACATAGAGGATTACTCCATGATGTTCTAGTAAAAGGGAGCATTCATTATTTCCGGCCGTGTTGTTATTCTGAGTGTGAAGTGTCGATTTTGACGTGCATATATTCTTTAAAGGCCATTCCTTGCTAATGGGCGAGCCTAGTTCGATATGGAAAAGGGGGCAGTGAAATGTCGGTTGAACCATGAAGAAAGCGCCTTCAACATTTGTAGACCAGAGGGCAGAGGGTGAGCTCCAATCGGTATCCGCCATATCCCACAAAGAAAAGAGAAGAAAGGAGATAATGAACAAAAAATGCCAAAATAAGAGTTTATGGTTGGGATTGTGCTTTTAGATAGATTGGTGTTGCCTTGTATTCGGGGGCAAGCTCAAGTCCAAACGGATGGCCCTTCTTGATCACCCAATTATCCCTCATGGAGAGTAGTTGAGTTAAAACACCAAGAGGGAGTGGGTTTAGGTGAATAGAGAACAAATAAAAACTCTATTTTGGGCATTACTACATCGGTGTGAATGAAGTGATAGAGGCAGTACAATCTGATGAAGGCCTGAGTAAATAAGTGTCCTAAGTGTGCTGGCGACGTTAAAATCAGGCACTTGTTGGGAGGCACCAATACTTATAGTTTTTCTTTCTAGTAAATGGTAGCATTTTATACTAATGGGTTTTTAAATTTGCAGGAACATCACCTAGGAAAAATCTGCAGACAATTCCTCTGCGCAGGTCACTGACGGATACAGCGACGGACCGTCACATGAATCCGTCGTGACAGGTACGTCTTTCTGTTATTTCAAAACTAGGGCACACGCGACGGAACCAACGACGGATAGTCCATATGAGACCGTCGGTCGAGGAATCGTCGCGTCATTATGAGGCATACCCGACCCGCACGGCTGGGGGTGGTTTAAAAAAATCAACATTTAAACCCCCCCACACCTTCAGTTCACCCATTCATTCACTCTTCCTCCTATTTCCCCCTTTTCAACTTCCCAAAAGAATATCCCCTTCAATCATTTTCCCCAAATTCTCCAAAAGTCCTAAAGTCATCATCTACTAGTCTAGGGAGCTGCTGATGTGGTGTGCTTCTGATCACCAAGTATTGGTTCCCTCTTGTTTTTCTCAAAGTTCTAGGTATGTGTCTCTAATTTCTACTTCATTTCTATTGCATTTTTGTTTATCAATAGTATTAGCCTAGTTCCTTGTTCTTCTTTATCAAATTTAGTCTGACCTAGGTTAAAAATCCCCAAAAATTGCCGTGTTAACACCCGAGAAATAGTGCCTTACATTGTAGTTTACTAGGTATTTTAGGGTAGACAAATGCTAGGTCAAAACACTACCAATTCGATTTTGGGTCATAGGGTATGAAGGGGCATCCCTCTAGTTCTATTTCACTGATTAGGTACAGAACGAGACCCCGACTGGACGGACCGTCGTATTCACGACAGACCGTCACTGGGTCAACTTCAAACGCCTCACCTAAACTCCAGTTCCAATTCTTTCACCAAAGGTCCACTACGGACCACATTGCACGGACCCCACAACCCACCCCGTCATAACTACGAACGGTCCGTCCTTCATAACCGTTCTGGTTGTCAGATAGCCCTTTTCTTAAGGGGTCTCTTTCTATTTTCTAAGTATCCTCCAACGGACAATACGCGATAGTCGTACCTCGACGATCCGTCATGCTGACCGTCATGACGGTCAGCGGACCCCTCTCCTAAGGGTTTTTATATTTATTTTTAAGGTCCTCTGACAGACACTTACGAAGACCATTGTACCTGTAACGGTCGTATTGCATGACTGTCGATGGTCAGAGACCCCTCTCTTAAGGGTCTCCATGTTTTTTTCAAGTTGTCATCTACAGAACCTACGAGGACAGTCATACCTGTGCGGTCCGTCCTGCACCCATACCGTCATACTGTCCCCAGAGACTCTCTTCAGGGTTCTCCATATAAACATAGTGTAAGTAAGAACCAAGGCCCGGACCCAGATGATCCGTCGTACTCAGGACGAACGTCACCTGGTCCATTGTCTTTCACAGTGACTATAGCCACATGTCATTGTATGTTAAGTCGTGTTGTGTTTGATTGTCTTGTTTGCTCCTTCTAGTACTAATATTGATCCTTTACAGGTACTATCTACTTGGCACCAAAACAAGATCGAGTCTAGCACGCGGGAGATCGAAGTATGTTCCGCCCCGTCTGCCCCGCCTGGTCATTGGCTCTAATGATGAGCGTGAACCCCGCCAGGTTAGTGCCCCAAACCACTTCCACCCCATACCGTGCTGCACGGCTGCTAGAGCAACACCCAAAAGATGGCGTTCCGGCGTAGTCAACGCCTCCCAGTATGTATGAGGAGCGCACACTGACCGGCAACACACCTTCTGGGGCAGCCACTAATGAAGAAGGAGTGTCTGGCTCTTAAGGATGTTTCATGTCGGAGAAAGCCTCGGATCTGCATCGAGTTCCGCACCCGCCACTGCTTGCAGCGTCGACTCGTCTTGATGAGGCTAACAGTTCGGAATTTCCACACCCCGGTTCACCAGCTCGTGTTCCCCCGGTTACTGGACAGATTAACCGGATGGTGTGGCGCGGACACTTCAAGTCTATCCGATGCAAAGTAGGGTCCAAAAAATTAGAGGCACGGATGGCCAAACTTGGCATCACATCCAGCCTTGGATGTTAGAAGTCTATTGCGATACAGAACGCGCTTGGAGCAGAGAATGGCCAGCACACAGGCGGAAAGATGATGAGGTTTATCAGTATTTGGACGTGTTTGAGTTGCGGGGATGCGAGCCCGTCCAGCCCTACGAGGGATGGGTCACCCTTGAGGATGTGTTGTCGACAGCTTCGCGCAGTATGACATGATATAGAGGCTAGGGTGCGTGAGTCGAGGCTGCCATATGTCGATAGCCTGCGAGAACAGATTGATGGAGGGCCCTATCGCCACTTGAATTCACCACATCCCCATCGAGAGCATGCCAAGAGGCAATGGGTCGAGAAGGAGAGGAGGATGAGCAGCGAGCAGGAAAAAGGAGCACCGTGAGATGGAGGCTGCGAGGAGAGCCTCGCTTGTGAGGAGGGGAGGCGCGTCGAGCGAAGCAGGAGACAGAGTTAGCTGTTGGGACGTGCTAGCATCCAGAACTGTGGAGATGGAGGGAGAGGCACTGCTGATACGTGGTGTTGATGAATGAGGGACACTGAGTGTGTTCCAGATTACAGAAGGTAGTGGGTTTCGGGGGAGGGAATTGGATCCCACCCAGCATGCTGATGGTCGGTTGCTTTGCGCCCCAAGTTGCTTCACCTAACACACTTTATTTTAATTTTTATGCATTGGGGGACAATGCAATGCCTTTGGTTGGGGGTGGGGGTTGGTATAAAATGGAAGTCGAGTTGTACGGTGATGGAAGTCTGAGCAGCCCCAATTCCCGATCCTTTTTGGGGTTTTCTTGCCTGTGTTCTTTTCCCCCAAAAGATTGATTATTTTTTCTGTCTAAACCGGCATGTTATATCTTGTGTACATAGTTTAATTCTGGAAGACTCATGATGGCTAAACATGAATAAGTGATAAAATGGAAAATCATGCATGAATAGGCATAGCAATTGACTAAATGTGTGACTCTAAACATGAAATTAGAGGTACACCACTGATGACCTAAGTTCTAAATGCGAACTAGGTGTCTGATAATCTAGTAGAAGTGATGAGAGGTCAAGGAGGTGAGGAGATAAGATTTAATAGTCCACATGTACTGAGCTAGAACGTGCTGGTTAGTATGCTAAAAGTAAGCTGTAATAGACAATTAGGAAAAGTCACAGGCATTATTCCATATAGCCATTTTTACCCTAAATAAAAGAAACCCAAATGAAAATTGATCTTCTTTGGATCCAAATGATTTGAGCTTTAAATTAGGACCCTTTCGTTTTCTCACCCCAAAACTGATCTTTCTGGGGAAGAATGGTTGGCCCTGTGTCCCTCCTGGGAAATGTGCCACCTCAGCTTATGCCAAAAGCATAAGTTGAGGGGGGCTAATGTAGAAAAAACATTTGTTTATGGCCCTGCAACAAACTTTGGGTATTGGTAATTTGAATCACGGCAAAGACTGACTTGAGGGTGGCTATTATGAGGAATAATCAGGGGAAGTGGAGTGAGTTGACAGAAAACAAAGAGAAGGAGAGAGGAAGAAGACAAAATAAAGTGACTCAAAGAATTACTTGAAAGAAAGTAAAAAAAAATAAACATATACACGAAATACGAGCAAGAAAAAAGAAAGAGTCACTACACAAATGAAGAAAAAAAGGAAAATAGCAAGGTGGAACGACGTGGGAAACTGGGCAAAAAAATGATTAGAAAGGGTATGTTTAGCCGATGTTGTCAAGGAGGAGAAAAAAAGTCACTAAAGTATTACTAAATATACCCTACCTGACACTGAGCCATGTTACAAGTAAGAAAGTCCTAGCGTGATCTAAGGTTTGGTTAGGAAACTTTAAAGCAGTGAAAATAAGGGGCAAGCTTATGGGCAATAGGGTGAATGAGGTGAATGTTCTGAGAGGAGTGTTGAAGTAATCCTATTACTCAAGTGACAATCATTGTGTGAAAAAATGAGGATTTTTTGAAGTGAGGACACTAGTTGACATTGCCGGAAATAATAGCACTCGGTGAGAAATTGAAGAGGATAGGTGTTTGTGCATGGTGAGTCTGTGTTCATGTCTGATTCCACATAATTTCAGCCTAAAGTTGATGATAGCAGCATTAATATGAGAAGATTAACGGGGGGAATGATATCCAAATGATTGCCAAGGATGAAACTGGGACACTATTGTACAAAATTGTGCTGTATTGAGTCATAGTAGTGCGTCGCTTGAGGACAAACAATGAATTAAGGGAGGGTGTTTGATATACCTGGTTCACTGCGAGTATAATATTTTTTTCCTTAAGTTAGTGTGTCCAAAAAGCCTTTTAATGCTAATTTTAATAGGTTTATCCTAATTGCAGGAAATCTTCCCAAGATGAATGCGGAGGCTTTTGAAAGCGAAGAAATAGAAGAGAAAGGGTAAAAAGAATCTTTTCTCCCCCTCCATCCGACTACGAAACCACCGACAGGGCTTGTGACGGTCCGTCCTGATTGTGACGATCCGTCATGACTGTGCGGTCCGTAGGGTCGGGCCAGCGTTTAGTGAAGGGCTGAAGGAAGTGGTGAAGGCTGACCAAGTGTGGGGTTACGGAAAAAGCGTGACGGAACCGCGTAGCAATGACGGTTTCCGGTCCGCAGGTTCGTCATGAAGATCAGAGAAGTATCCCCAATTACCCATATTCCAAGAGTTCCAGCGTTTTGAAAAGAAGACTCTCGACGGACCGTTGTGCTCGTAACGATCCATCATTACCTTGCGTCGCGGGTAATGAAGAGAGCAGCAGAAGAACTTGCAAGTAGGGGACGACGGAGTCCATGCGGCGTCATGACCACGAGTCCCGTAGCGAAGTCCGTCGACTCAACCGCATTTGACAGATTTCCAGCAAATAGAGTGCTTGTTTAATTTAGGTTTGATTTTTTATAATAGTTCAAAAAACTCGTTTTTAAGGTTTGAATCTGGATTATTAGTTAGACTTTTGAATATTGTGAGCCTCTTGTTATTTTGTAGACTCTTTGAGAGATTATGGACCTTGAGACTTTTATCATTGATTTTGGTGACTTTTGCTGATTAACAAGTGAAACTTTCGGATTTTCTCATTCTCATTGAAGTACAGTACATGAATTTCGTATAGCTATATTTGAATATTTAATTAGGGACATGTAACTCACTCCATAACTAGGTTGTGGAACCATAGGATAATAATGAATGGTAAAACATAAACTCAAACTAACATTCTAGTTTTTTTTTTTTTTTTTTTTTTTTTAGAATAGTGTCTTGCATGTTTGAAAAGTTCTTTAGTTAGAAGTCTTTTTTTAACGGATGGCCAACGTTTAGATCGCCTTAAATGCTACTTTCCGGACCAGGAGTAGATAATAGGAAAGATTATAACATAAAGTTAGGTATATATCTAATAGGCTAGTATTGATCGGGGTAAGAGGTAAACTATGTCAAAATATCGAATACGATGCTTAATATAAGGTAAAGATAAGGTTAGCGGATAGCAACACACGTAGCCGGACCAAGGCGTGGAGTGACATTTTCTAGATGCTGGACCAAGGATTAGAAAATACATAACTTATCACTTTGCATTCAAGATACTTGGAAAAAAAAAAAAAAAAGACATTGTTATAGTTAGACTTATCAAGTTATGAACTGTGCGGGAAACACGTAAACCCTGTTACCGTTGTAATTGAGTAAACTCCAACATTTGAAGTTAGTTGTTAAGTGTCTCTTTCAATTCGTTTGTTATTTTGCATTTACTTAGAAATAGAAAAACCCCCTTTTATCATTTTTGCTTTTCCAACGTAATAATTGACTGAACAATAGTAGTCAGTAATAAGATTGAAGTAAGTATAAACTATTTTCCTCGTGGGGAACGATCCCCAACCTCACTAGCGGGTATACTTGACACGACACCGCTTACTTTCGTATTGAGAAGTAAGTTTGAGGAACCCCCCCCCCCAAGTTGGAGGTGACGTAATTACAGACAACTTGTGTAATAGAGAAGTGTGTTTAACCCCAGTCAAGACTTTGGTGAAGATATCTTCCAATTGTGAATCAGTGGATATATGATGGAGTATGATTAAACCTTGATGAAGTTTAGTTCTTACAAAATTGTAATTAATTTCAATATGTTTAGTCCGTTCATGAAAAAACTGGATTCTTGGTAATTTGAACTGTTGCTTGACTGTCACAATGAACATGTATAGGAACGGAACATTTCACATCCAATTCAGTTAGCAACCTTTCAAGCCACACTAGCTCTCCGACAACATTATTGCCCTATATTCAGCTTCGGTAGATGATAATGATATTGTTTCTTGCTTCTTAGATTTCCAGCTGATAGGACTGTCTCCCATAAGTACTAGGTAACAACTAACAGACCTCCTTGATTCAGGGCAAGCAGCCCAATCAGAGTCACAGTAGGCACTGACAGTGAGCTCAGGCTTGTTTGAAATAAAAATACCCATGGTTGGATCCTGTTTCAAATATTTGAGTACATGGTAGGCTGCTTTCAAATGTGGTTCCCTCGGTGATTGCATGAATTGACTCAAATGTTGGACACTATAGGATATGTCCATTCTAGTATTAGTTAGAAAATTGACCTTGCCAACCAACTTCCTATATTGAGTAGGATCAGTTAAGAGCTTACCATTTGTGGCTTTTAACTTTTCAGTGCAATCAAGTGGTGATGAAGTAGTTTTGTAACTCAACACATCAAAGTCCTTCAGAAGACCAGAAGTGAATTTCCTCTGAGAGATAAGAACACCATCATGTCTGTACAAGATTTCTAGGCCTAAGAAATAGTGTAGTTTACCCAAATCTTTTATTCTGAATTGGTTATGCAGGAAACACTTTAAAGAATTGATTTCAGCAACATCATTACCAGTCATGATTATATCATCCACGTATATAGCAACAAATAACAAAGAACACCCATTCTTTTTGTAAAACAAAGAATAATCACTTTCTGAATGTTGAGGAGAGAGATCTAGGAGAGTGACGAGCGAGAAATGGGAGAGGAGAGAGAGGAAACGAAAATATATGTATATATATACATATAATTTTTTCTCACTTTATAAACACAACACGATTTAACATTTATTTGTATAAAAGTGAGGGGAGCGAGAGCGATGCGAAGAAAGAGGGAGCGTGGACTAGCGAGAGGTTTGAGGAGAGAGTGACTGGAAAAAAAATCGCCCGTCTAAAGGTACAATTAAATCAAAGTTGATATTAAACATTTAATTTGATTTGTTAATTTGCCATTATATATAAAGTTGATGATGATTTAATTGTTAATTTAATTTTTAAATTTTACAAAATACATATGGGTTGAATCTATAAACTTATTTGTTTAGTTTTTTTTTTTTATATAAAATATAATTTTCTTAAAATATAATTAGTAAGTACTTGTAATTATGGGTTTAACAAATTATTCGTAAATCTAATAAGATTTTCATAATCGTGCGAAGTGTGGAGAAATTTACTACGGCAAAGACATTTTACATATCAATTTAGAAGGAGTAATTGACTATAATACACACCTTTTTATTTTCTACATTTACAAGTCGTTTGGTAGAATGTATCAACAAAAATAATATATGTATTAGTTTTGTGTATGAACAATACCTTGCTTGCTACAATTTTTATGCTATGTATAGCTTGCATTAGTTAGATAATATTGTGTTACTAAGGGGTCGTTTGGTAAAGTGTATAAGAATAATATTAAATAAGGTGAATTAATAATGTTTGCATTAGTAATGCTTGAATTAGTTATGTTTGCATTAAATTTATACAGGAGCGCAAGGAACTCCTTATAAGGTTCTAGAAAAAACTTCCAACAGACACTCCACTCAGAGAAGCAGAGCTCATACTCAGACTCAAAGCCCTACGGGAAGAGAAGAACTCTCTTGCGAATTATACGTAAATTATTTTAATACATGGCTTGGTATGCATTAAAACAACATGTATTGCATAAAATTTATTTACAAAGATACTCTCTACAATTATAGTGAAAAAGTTGTAAAAAATATTGGAGGGACAATTGAGTCTTTAACCATGTTAATGCATGCATTTAAACCATTTCATTACTAATAGGCTTAAGTCATCTGC
Organism: Solanum habrochaites; assembly: GCA_027704765.1. NCBI lineage: Eukaryota > Viridiplantae > Streptophyta > Magnoliopsida > Solanales > Solanaceae > Solanum > Solanum habrochaites. The sequence continues at coordinate 71,680,895 of JAKWJA010002495.1, forward strand.
AGACCCTTAAAGTTGTCCGCATAATTTATTTGGACACCTCAATTAAGTAGTATACCTATTGAGCACCTTTACTGTTCAAACATATACCTATTAAATATTTTTCGGTGACATGACATCATGAGTATATTACAGGTCTAAGGAAGCGCGTGAAGCCAGAAACTTATTTTGGCAGACCAATCAAAATGGAGATGTCTACATTAGAAAAAAATTAACTTTTTTTCTAAAAGAAAAATTTATAACATAAACATATAAAAGAGAAATTAAAAAATCTCTGGCATCATCTTCCCCAATTTGTCTTCCTTGCTCAATACAATATTTTTATCAGGCAAATTTCTTTGCCACCATCCCTTGACATACCTCTTTCCCGTCTAATCCTTCATTCTTTTCTTTTTCTTTCTAGTATCATACCGCCATCATCGATATAGTCATAGTTACTTTCTTCAACGGAAAAAGATCAATTCATTACTAATAATTAGTAAAATACAAAAAATCAAAAGAATTTACTGATAAAGCTTTTAATTTGAGTTGTAGAAGAGCATTTCATCAAAAATAAAAGTTTAATTGTGTCAAGAACAATACCGGCGAAACTCCATTTTTTCCGACAAGACTAATACGAATCTGAAAAATTATTCTCTTTAAAATTGTTAAAGGAGAGGAGGCAGGTGTGTGTGGGAATTGACGTGAAAGTAATTATCGGATAATGAATGGTTTCAGTCGAAAGCGATTGTGTGTACTAACAAAGAAAAAACTATAAAACGATGAAGTCAAAAAAAAAACAAAAAACAAAAACCAAAAAAAAAAAAAAAAAAAAAAAAAAAAAAAAAAAAAAAATCCCCCAAAAAAAAAAAAAAAAAAAAATTGTGGGTGGGTGCCTGGGTCTTTGGCAAAAAAGAAATTGGAGAGAAGGGTTTTTCCATTTTATTTTTGGGGGGATGAACCAAATTTAATTTTATTTTATTTTTAATGTATTTATTTAATTGTTAGTATGGGTCCAAGGCCACGTGCCTTTTTCTGATTAGCTATTAAGCCATGTCATCCCGAGTGGATGACACAGTTTTATGTTTTTATTTGATGGTCAAAAAATATTCAATAGATATTTTTTTTTACTAATAAAGGTATCAATTGAAACAAACATAAGATAAGGTATCCAAGTGAAATATGCGGATAACTTAAAGTGGCTACAGATGACTTATTAAGCCTTGCTAATAACTAGAAACTCGTGGTATTATTAATAATACAAACATTAATAACTTACAATAAAGTGTATGACTCATGCATTAGTTATATATAGCTTGGAAAAAAGTGTCAAACAAGGTGCTAATAATACAAAAAAATGAAGGCACGCTTTTTTTTTCTCATACACTCTACCAAATGATTCCTAGGTAATACCATAAATTTCTAGATATTATTAATACAAGAGAATTTAATTTATGCATTAGCTTGATTAAATACTTAATTACTCCTCAAAACTCATTTTACATCTTTTACGCCATACTGGTGGATAATGCCTTTGTAAATAAATATTTTTATGTAATACAATGTCATTTTTAATTCATCAAATTAAACAATGCATAAAATAATATATGTATAATTAATACAAACTCAACTAATAAAAACACTATTAATACATTCTATTTAGCATTATTTCTATACACAATTACAATAAAAGCTTTAACAAATTCATGTAACTAAACTCTGTTAATGATTTAAATTAACAAAGTCAAGCCTGCAGTGTCAAGACAATCTATAAAAAAAATCATTATCACTAGTAGCATATCCAATTTATATCTTAGTAAAAAAAGAGGTTTCAACTAGTGTTATAAACTTCATTGTGCCTCTTGGATTTTTAAGTAAGCATATAACTATAATATACTTAATTTAATTTTATAAGTGGAGTTTCGAGAAAATAGAATGTATATAAATATTATGAATTAAAAATGTAGACAATGAAAATTTAAAATGAAAAAATATAATATAATATAAAGTTCTGATATATAAAATGTTGCACAGAATATTAAAAATTTCATATAATAACATTAAAATAGTCATGTTGATATAATGATACAAAAATAGTATTAGTTTGTTGTAGTACTTGATATTTTATAAATAAACCAAAAAAAATAAATTTATTTTTTTGTATACAACAATAGATTTGCAAAATGCAAAATTATTGACCATTTGATAGACTTTCAGTAAATGAGAGAATAAAAATAAATTGATTTGAGACACACGAAATAGCTCCAGAAAAATGTTGGGTGGAGGAATCTATATATTTCTTTTCTATTATATAGAAGAGTGAAGAGGTGGGATAATCAAGGGTAAAAATATAATTTCATTCTTACAAAAGTGTATTAAGAAAGATAGTAAATAATTCTAGAAATATCTTTCTATATATGAAGTGAATAATGATCAAGGGTAAAAACGTAATTTCACGCTAACAAAAATCTACTAAGAATGACAACAAGAAAATTAAATAGTTCTAGAAACATCTTTAGTTAGTGTTATTACTATTAATTTTTTTTTGTTATTACTTCACATTTTTTTGTGAGTCTGTACATACTATTCATTACTCTAATTATAATTTACTTTACATTTAACTCTTAATATTTTTCTATTCATATGCTTATAAAAATGTATACTTTAATATAAAAATAAATATGAATTTATGATTTCACCTTTATTTTGACTCTAATTAACTATACTTGAATTAAATAGTATGATAAAAAAAAATATATAAATTAGATTGAACAATAAGAAAAAGAATTATAAACATAATTTACCAAAAAAATAGAATAGATGATATTTGTATTAGAAGACAACGAATAAAATTAATTTCATTTAAAACCAAGATCAAAGGTAAAATAAACTTCCGCCCCCAAACCAAATCTATCAAAAATGATAACAAGAAAACCAAATAGTTTCTAAAAATATTTTTAGTTATTATGATTATCATTGACTCATTTTGTTATTACTTCACTTTTTTTACTCTCATATAGTCTGCCCAATGACTTGTAACAGTTCAGAAAATCTATGAAGAGATATTTTTGAAATTGTATCCACCTATAGCAAGGAGTAACCTCCACGTTTGAGTTATATATGCACAAAAAATATTGATTAAGCAATTAATTTACATTCTAGCTGAAGAGGAAGATCCAACATTTTAATTTTATGAATTTAACCATTAGGTTCTTCCTACTGAAAACATTACACTTCTAAAATTATATATGAATTATGTATTGAAAGTAACTTTACAACTAAAATGAATAGGATGGTATATTTACATTTAAAGTAAACTAAAAATGTTTACTAGATTATAAATGTGTAGTTCTTCATTAAAATATATAATCAAAATTTTCTTTTTATTGATTTCAAATATATTAACCGAAAGAGTGAATTAACGTAAGTTTGATTTAAAGTTAAAGTTGACGGGTCAAAATTTGATATTTTTCTATCATACAAAAAATATGAATATGTTGTCATTTCATATATATTTCATTTTAAAATTCTATTTTTAAATTTGTCAATATAGTTTTTCAAGTGGCTAAATTTCGTGCATAAGTTACATGATTATTCTTAAAACTATAATTAAATTATAAGATTTTTCTAGAACTAAGTACATGACTTAAATAAATAGACACTAACACATTGTTTATTTGTAATTTCCATCCTAAATAATACATGTTTCGATATAGATCTCTTATTAGGAATATCAATGATGGAGTTATTTTTTCAACATCCAGAACTTCATTTTAATTAATTTCCTACATGATGGCCTGACTTTTGTATAACAATTATAAGACAAAAGTAAAATTAACTATTTCTTAGTGTGAACACATAATTTTTGAAACTTGTTCATATACCAAATTTTGAATAAAATTCAATTGATCCACACTTTTAAAACATTTTTATGGATATGATAATGGACCAGTTAACATGTTAAATCCATTTGCATCCAGTAAGCAAACTTTTCGAGAATAAAATTTTCAAAAAAACTCACCGTTCATCACTATCACTCAAAATCTCCAAATGCAAGATCCCAGTGCTTGAAAGTTGCGGAAGATCTCTTTCTGGTGAATTTTTCAGGTTTTCTTTTATTCCTGTTTTCAGTTTCAGTATTATTTATCAGAATGTTTTATGTGATTCTTTCTTTCTTCCTCCCTCTTTTTGGGTATGTTTTTCATGTTTCTCGGGGTGCAATTGATATGAAGATTATAAATGTCAAGTTTTATCTTTTTTCATTTCTTTTGGAAAGGAATTTTGAGGACATAAATTTAAATAAATACATATTCTCAACATTGAAAATTGTTAAAAAAGACTGGAACAATGAATCTTCCTCCAACTTGAGAAACTTTTGTCATCTTAATCACATTTAGGTATTATGAAGTTTTTCCGATTTTCCTATGTTTGTTTAGAAATAGATATTTAATTTCTAGATTCTCAGTAATATAAGATTTTTACTATATTTTTCTAATTAAAGATGTTATTAGGGAGTGGATATATATGAATTTGTATCTATAAATTTGTCAACCTAATGTGTACTTTGAGAATTTTTTCTGAATGAAACATGTTTGACTTAATATAAAAAGGGTGCTATGCCTTCTATGGGGCTGTTTTACCACTATTGAAACCACTGCTGTGTTGTTTGGCCAATACATTAGTTTTGTGCCCAAATTATTGAACATCATTGCCTGTGGTAATGCCAAATTATGAATTATGTGTTGCATTCTATAGTCCACTTTATTATTCTGTTTTTTTAAAAAAAACATCAATTCAATAAATAGATGGGGTTGAACATAAGTGGTCTCTGAGGTACAAAAATAAAGAAGAAAGTGGTTGTAAAATCTTCTGAAAAGCATACCGAAACATGTTTGGGCAGTTTGAAAAGCATCCCAAGTGAGTTGTTGTCATTATCATCATTCAAATGTGCTTTCAATATGTTCTGACCTTGGTTGAATTGTGCTTTTCTGTTTGTAATTTTGAAACATTTACCTTTAAAGCAATTTTATTAGTTCTGAGTCATTAAATTAGGAATCTTTGGTGTTATTTTAAGTGAATTTGTTGAATTGAAACTTTTGTATATGATTTTAGATAGTCTTTTATTTAGCCTTTAGATTTTAGAGCTGTAAAGAGAATAGAGAATTCTTGGAACCTGCATAGCTTTTTGAGCTATGTATTTTGTTCATTTTTGAATAAAAACCTAGAATTCAGGTTGAAGAAACCTTACCCTGATACAAGAACCAGGTTCTTGTAATTCTATGGCAACACAATAAAATAAAGATTTATCGTGGAAATATTTCTAACTCAAGGAAGAAAAAAATCACACCGAAGTTTTATATTAATTCACACAACGATGTTCCCCTTGAAGGTGTACCATACTCTAACTTTCCCGATTGCTCTATTATTCCCCCTATCTCCATGACCACAGACTAGTACAGTAGTTCATCTTTCAGGTGCATCAATGATTGTTAGATGTGAACCAGGTTCATATGCAGTGTTCCCTAAATTTGCATCATCAATGATGTTTGATATCATGTCACTTTCTTCAACCTTTGTTTTTATCTTGTCTCTTTCATTTTTCTCATCCTTTTCAAAGAATAAACTTCCTCCTTGAAAATCAAAGAGCGAGAGGAAATTTTATACCATTTTTAGCACCTATTTGGAGCATGCACTATTCATGTATCAAGTTGGTCTTTTCCTTCTCACCTTCACCTGAAACACTAGTCAAAGATCAGTCTTGGGAACCCAGATTAGCTTGGGCCCCTTTATGTGAGTAAAAGAATGAATAAGATTTTTTTCTTACCAAAAGGCAAAAAAGAAAAACCGTTTATCCTTAAGCAATTTTATTTGGAACCAAATTCTGAGCGGATTCAGTCTTTCTTTTTGGTAAACTTTAAACATGTTTTAAAAAAGCCCAATAAAGTATTATATTGATCTTAAATGACCGGAGTTTCACAATGAGGTCATTACTTTAGACCTGTGAATAATGTGTGACACAAAATAATTTTGTTTTTAAAACTATCCCACTTCGATGGTGGTTGCCTTTCTTGAATTGAAGTTAAAATTTCAGAGGACCTGGTCCATTGTGGAAGATTTTGTTCCAGATCCAGTTTGATATATCAAGATGTCTTGTAGAAACCTATTTCCTTCTGTTAAAGCTTGAAATTATGGTAACAATTTTATTTGTTCATCTAGAGTAATGAAGTTCACTAGCAGGGGGGTTGTTGCCCTTGTGACTTAACTCTGAGATTTAATCTATTCTTTGAAATTTTTTTGAAGAAAAATGATTGTGTTTATCAAGATTGTCATTGGATTCTCTTAACGATGCATAGTTTCCATTCATTGTTATCTTTTCAGATTGATTGATGATATTTGCATATTAGGATCACCAATAAGGACTCTAGTTCCTTTTTAGAATATGATTCAAATATTTACTGAGTTGTGAAACTTATTTTTCTTTGTTTGGGCTCTGTCTCTTTAGAATCGTCAGCAAGGAGTTTTGCAAAAAAATTCATATTTAGTTGGATTGTTCTATTGCAAGTAGTGACTGATTTTCGAAACCCTCCATCCCAAATTCTTCTTCCGATAAGTCCCTCATAAGTGGAAAAGGATTTTTTCATTGAAAGATCTGTTCTTGATGGGTTATTCTTATGTTTTGTGGGAATGTTACTTATCATTCTAGGATTTTCCTTTGTTTTTAGAAAAACTATTCATCTTTTTCTCTAGAGCTTTTAATGGACAAAACTTGACAAAGTGATCCAGACTCCACACTTGTGACATACTTGATCTATTGGATTTTCAGTGTTTTTTGAGAGTTCTTTCCGTGGAATAGTTGTCCCTTTTTTAACATTCTTGAGAACCTTTTGATCATTAACACAATGTTTTCGTCCTCAAAATTTTCTGGTGTTGTGCCTGTAAGAACCAAGTTCTTTTCTTTCCTTTTGCCTCCAATTTCCTTTTCTTGTTTTTTCTTGAGTTCATAGGTTATGAGATTTCCGATGAGTTCATCCATAGCTAACTTATCTAGATCATGGGCTCTTCTACTTTGCTTTCCCAAGATTCTAGAAGAACGCTCAGAAGTTTTCTGATTGCCTTCCCATTGGGAATTATTTAACCTAATGAGTAGAATTCATTAATGATAGCAGTGAACCTGGTGTGCATCTCTTGGATTGTTTCACATTCTGCCATTTGAAACAGTTCGTATTTTCTATTCAAGTTATCTATTTTAGACTTCTTTACCTGAGTTGTTCCTTTATGCGAAGTATGCAAAGTTTCCCATATTGCTTTTGCATCTTGATATGATAAGATTCGATTATATTCATCTGGACCTATTCCGTATATCAAGATCTTTTTTGCTTTAGCATTATTTTGAATTGCAAGTTTATCCGCAACATTCCATTATTTTCTATCCTTTGGTACTTGAGTGGTTTCATCAGTTCCATTATTCATGGGTATAGTTGGACCGTCCAACACGACTCCCCATAGGTCTTAATTTTCTCCTAGTAAGTGATCCATCATGCGATTCTTCCACCAACCATAATATTTTTCATTAAACAGTGGTGGTCGAGTTTGAGAAGCTCCTTCTTGTGGTGTAGGTGGTGCAGTCATTGATCCTTTTCAAGATGTTAGTCTTTTAATGGAAATACCCGCTCTGATACCAATTGAAGAAACTTTACCCTAATACAAGAACAAGGTTCTTGTAATTCTTTCGCAACACAATAAAACAAAGATTTATCATGGAAACCTTCCTAACTCAAGAAAGGGAAAAACCACACCGAAGTTCTATATTAATTCATGATTTACAACTCAGTTGATCAATGAATCAAACTCTAAATTTCTACACTTTTTGATTAACTATAATCGAAAACTCTCCACTCACCAAGAAGTCAAACTCGCTTCTTGTTTACAAAAGCTCTCAACTCTTTTTTACTCTAACCACCCAAGAAGTCAAACCCACTTCTTGTTTACAATTCTCACAACACTCTACTCCCAAGAAGTCAAACCCACTTCTTGTTACACAATCTAGAAATTATTACAACTCAATAATAAACCTAGAAGAAATCAACAAAGACTAATTAACCCTAGACTTTAATTGATCAGACTTTAACATTCAATAGTTCAGTGTGGAACAGAACTCGTGAACCTAGTCCTTACGTTACTGTGACGAAGGTGAACCTGGTCCTTACGTTGATGTGACGAAGGCCTTCATTTTTTCTCCAGTAAATACTGCTCTCTAGATGATATATTTCGTGAATATGCAATGGCTATTGTTCTGGCTTTGCTGATAAATTCTCTCGATTTGTGTTTATGCAAAGATATTTTTTTCCTACAACTTCTTGATCCTTTTAGAGAGTTTGATTTATTTTCAACTTTTACAAGGAAAGGAATTACAATTACAAATCCTTTTTCTTCTTGAATATGTCTGCTTATCGTATAAGTAGAAGAGTACAATTGTAGTATAAAAAGGAATACAATATTTTGCCTTTTACTGTACAATCTTTTTATACACAACTTCTTTTTTTTCAATTAAACTTGTACACGTACTCAAGCTTCAAGTTTCCTTGTTTTTCTTTAATTTTAGATGCGGCGCGCTTTGATCTCTTTTTACCACAAATTACGAGTTTATGCCATTTACTATATGACTTTTGTATTTGCGTGTGGTGCGACGCGCTTTGATTTCTTTTTGCCATAAATTACACGTCTATGCTTTTTACAGTTATAGCTTATGTTGGCTTCTGCACTGGTGTGTGTATGTCTATCATCAAGATTTGCTAACCATATTACACTTTCCAACATTTTCCCCTTTTTGATGATTATAAAAAATGATTTGTTACACATCAAGACTTTTTGTTAGTCATCAAAACTACAACTCTTTGTCATCCATCAAAACTACAAACTTCATAATTTCTCATTCCCCAACACATGTTTTATTCAAATTAGTTAATAATTGTCGTTAAGTTCGTTGGTATGTAAACTTAGAATTCACATCCATAGAAGGTCTATTTCCAAGTATTCAACGTATTGATTCTAGGGGTACCTATGAAATTGATATTATGGTATTGGCTGCACAATAGTTATTCTTGTGATCTAGCTTCAAAATTTCTCTCCCTGAAAGTAGAATACATAGTGCCCACAACCGGTCAGGTTCGTTTTAATTATCTGTATCATTATATTCTAATACATGATTTTTGTTATCTCTGCCACTGTTGAGCAATCCGTTCGTTGACTCATTGCTACAATGTGAACACCTACAAACATTTATACTAACTTTTTCTCATAAGATATCTAAAATTTTACAAATGTATCATTTCCTTTTCAGCACGAACTCCTACGCGTTAATCATGTACAAACAGATAATTAATATCGAATCAACTAGGCTGCAATTCAGCTAAGGAAGTCATCCCTCGCTAGCACATCAACAAAATTTACATCACTCTAACAATTCTATTCTACATAGATAAACGAACATATATTTCCACTAAGCATTTTAGCGAGATAAACGCTAAAAGGTGAAGCCGCTCAGCACAATCAAGGGGTAGATAGTGCCATTAGTTATTGAATCTAAATCATCAAGAGTCAGAATGTCAACTGAACCACTCACGCCAACAAAAAAACCTCTAAAAGGTGAGTTATATTTAGGATCCTTTAATTTTCCAATGCAAATGGTGGTCGATTATATTTAAATGATATCGTACCCCAGCAAACCTGCATCTATTCCTTGAAAAGACAAGCCGCTATAATTGTTCAAGTTTAATTGGAATAAAAGTTTTGTTCTCTCATTTTATATATTTATAATATGTCCAACGACATTGTTCATTTAAAAGTGAAGTATCCTCAGATAATGGGAACATACCGTTTTTCGGCTGCTTGATTAATATTGCTAACCCAAGCCCTGGCTGACCAAGCACACAGTATCACCTGCACCTTTTAGGGGTCTCGTGACCTCGTAGGCACAATCATGTATTGGCCTCTGCATAACCTAATCTAATATGCCTTGTAAAGGGGTGATCTGGAATAGACTTCCTCATGTGTTGCTGCCTTTCTTATGATCATTGAGACAGTATGCTAGGATTGAGATTCCCATTTGAAAATAACGTCAGATTTCATCTCTTTTGTCAAAACCTTAGTAGATATGGAGGTCATTTCATTTAATTGGCATACTCAGTAGATTAACTCGTTTGACAGTCCATGGGTGTCATCTTCTGACTTGTGACTAAATTTTACAATTGAGGAATAACGTTTACCTTGCGGTCTGAATGACAGAGTCCTGACCAGCAGGCATCGGTAGAGGATAGAGTATTTCTTGACCATTTGGAAATACCTCGCACCCCTTTTATGGGTCCCTTTCCCCTTAGAGTCCAATTTTCCTATTTCACCGGGACTCACAGGTGGCATGCTACACTTTGGAAATTGCTCCTCGATTATTCATTCTACTTTGCTAGATTTCCCTGGATGTCTAGTACTTGATTTGGAACGTGCCCTCTTATAGCAGCCACTTTGACAATTGTCATTTAACGCGCAAGCTCATGTGCTTCCTTCTTTCTTTGAAAAATTAGACTCGGTGATGGACATTGGTTGTGGGTTCTCCAACTCCAGCTGCAAATTTAAAGACACTTGATGCCTAGTCTTGACAACAGAAACACTCTACTCGCTGAGCTACCTAATAAAGTAGGTTCTGGTGAACTATGCAACCAATGTTAAACTCTCTTGATATAAGGGATCTCAGGAATTTCCTTCTTTAGATACAGTCTGGTTTGGAACAGAGGGCCGCAAACCACATCACTTTTCAAAGGAAGAGATGAATTTACCTTTAAAAAAGAATTATGAAAAAGAATGATCTGTTGACTTAGCGTCATGGAGTTATTAAAAAAACAAGACTATTCTAATCGTGTAGATCTGCATTCATACCCTATTTTATCCTATAGTATTCATGTGTACAACTGAGTCATTTAACTCTAATGGAATAAACATTCACAATAAAAAACAAAGTTAAAGTTAGAAATGTTAGAAAGGAAAAAGCAAATTGATGAATCAGTACATCGTTTTTCTTTTGCAACGAAATAGAATTAATACATCATTGCTGTTTAGCCAACAGAATATGACTAATGACCACCTTGTAAATCTCTAAGTCTAATTATTCGGCAGTTTATCTTTTGAATTTAAAAAATGAAGTAGACTTTCTAGCCATAGTGGATGCCCAGCCGTGAAAGAAGAAAATCTAGAAATGATTTGGAAATCCTAGCCCGTCAAGCTTATATGGAGATTGTCAATCCTGGCCCGTCAAGCTTATAAGCAGTGAAGTCGTCTCCTTTTGACTCCATCACATCCCAAGTATGTAGTCTGTTTAGGGCAGATAGTCAAAAACTCATGGACATCCTCCCCAATAGCTCTAGAAAACATAAGAGGAGATAGTCTCAAGAAGAATGCCCACGAGTTCTTGACTACCTGACCCATGAGGGGTTGTTTACTTTGGGTTTGGTGGGGCCGACTTCACTGCTTATTAGCTTGACGGTCATCCACATTGAATAGTCACTCTATATAAGGCACATAACTACATATATTGGACCCTAAACTTAGTTTCCAATTTTTTCACTTTGACTTCCACAGTCATTACACAAACATGCACTTTCTACTATCCACCTTTTAGTAACATAAGAAAACGGACTGCGTCCTACATGGGACAATACAGTATACGATCACGTAACAAATGGCATGTATGACCTGTGTTTATTTGATTAAACTTTCTATATAAGTTTTAGTTCCTTTGTGCGCACAAAAGTTAAGGGAAAAATGTGATTCGAACCAAGTTAAAGGTTACAATTAATTCTTATGCTCGATATAAATGTTTTTCATCCACTACTGAAAAACTATTTGCCCTCTTAAGTACAACTTGAACAGCCTGAATCTCTTTTCCTAAGAAAGTTCTTTTATGGGCGATTGGAACATTGTTGAGAATGATCATTTAGCCTTTTATTTGCAAGTTTTGGTGTTTGTATAGTTTGACTTGGAGAATAAAACCAGACGATGATCGTGATCGACTTATGCACATTAATATTGACAAGAGCTCAAAGATTGGTAACAGTTTGATATTCAAATTATCTTTTCCTTCTTTTTTTACTTTCATAGATCGTGATATGATATCGCCCAATTTTTTGAATGCTTTTGTCCTGATAGTTATACGTTCTTCTTATTTTCATATGAATCAGCTATATCATAGCCATATCATACGTATTATAATTGGGAGAATTTTAGCAAAAGTGGAATTACTACTTTTTAAATAATTTCTAATTTACTTATAATAGTCTTAATTGCTCTTATTATTATCTATACTATATATCTCTCTATATATAATACTATATATATTATCAATATTCATCTTGATTCTCATATATAAGGGGGGGAAGACCCATAGCATAGATTGATCTGGTTTTTCCCAGCCAATTATTTTGATCCTCAGGCGCTCCCGCCCCCCATATTCCCTAACTCCCTGGAGGAGAATAAGGAAGCTAGTCCACGCGACGATTTTCCACCCAACCCAGCAGGTCAGGGCATGCAGGCCAGAGTTGACTCTGCCACCTTTCTTGTGGATCATCCTGTGGTTACCAGCTGAATGGGAATAACAAAGCAGAAATTTGGAAATGAGCACGAAATGTCAATATATGAATTGTTTCATTATTCGTTATTTCCGGGTCCTTTCGTCCTGTTACCTACCATAAGTAGGGACTCACAAAAGACTGTAAATGACTTTTCGAGGAAAGACAAAAGAAGTATAAAGCGACATTATCCCTTTACTAAATCCTCCCTCGCTTACCACCATGAACAAGACCTTCCCGATCACTTGTTTTTCATTATTTAATAGAAAATGAACAAATCCTACCTATTGTAGTTCCTTTTTCCATTTGGACTCCTATCCACTGTGAGATTGCTAGATTAAGACCTTTCTCGTATTCTTGATAATATATTCATATATATATTATATCAATTTGTATTAATATATATATAAGCCCCTACTTAAATCGTAATCGACGGAATTAATATTGTAAACCTTTCTATATTAAATGTCTTAACTACTGTTTTATTATCGCAACAAGAGAAAAATATTTTTTATGTTTTAACTTGTTTAGAGTCGCCACTTAAATTTTAAGAAAAAATAAGAAACTTGGTTTTCAAAAGACTTACAGCAGGAAATCGATTGAAAACTTTAGAGGGGTTTCAAGTATTCATATTTATATTTTAAGAAGGTTGTTACGGCACCTAAAACATTTGCTAACTCCAAATTATCCGATAACTAATTTATTTGTCTAAAACTATAACTTAAATTTGAAAAAAATTTATATCGAGTTGTTTTGAAAAAAGAAGTGTTAATTTACCAAACTAAGCATGACATCTAACTCGTAAAATATTATTTTAATACTATTTAGATTTGCTTGATTTAGTTTATATCATTAAAACGAGATAAAGCACTGGGATTTTTGAATCCATTTAAACAAACCTAACCAACAAACTTATGTTAAGCAAATAAAGGATAAAGTAAAGAGAGAGGGAGAGAGAGTTGCGTCCATATCTGGTTTCTGCCCGCCTGGACCGATATTTGGACCCATTTCATTTTGGTGGCCTTAGGCCCATTCTATTTTTTTGTACCCGTCCTAAATTAAACATACAATAATAAATAGTAAATACGAAAAAATGAAAAAACGACCAGGGCTTAGGCCCAAAATAATAAAATACAGTGTAAAAAATAAAAATGAATTTTGAGATTTTTCACCCCAAAACTTCAATTTCTCCTGCTTCGGGACTTGTACGCCTTTAAAAACTTATTCATAAGGAAATTTGATCTTTAAAGACTCTCGAAATGTAAGAAGAAAGATTGGAGTCTATGAAGAACTCGGAAAGGTTCACCTGCGAAACATGGAAAAGAATGTAAATGACAATTCTTTTGATTTAATATAAAATATATGAGAAAACAGTGACATAAAATGCCTATGATATTATCTAAATTATGAGATATTACCGGAGTAATAAGAACAAACTAATTTACCATAAGCCTACTTTCAATAAAATCGAGTAATTTAGACATGGAGTAACATAACTAAAAAAAAACAATAGATCATAACAATCAAACCCCATTTATCAATTAAACTCTAACTTTGCATATATAACTTTTTCAAACAAATTCCGCCTAGTTTGTACCACCAAAAAACGCACCTGCAGAGTAAAGCATAGGATCATTAGCGGGACACTGTGTAGCTACTGAATATCATCCACCGAAAAATACGATCTGGAATAACAAAATTAACCCCCCCTTTTTTTAAAAAAAAAAAAAAAACTTTTAATTATATATATTAGGAAATTTTTTTTGGAGAAAAGTGATTGATAAATAAACTCTTAACAGATCAAGACGAACAAATCTTCTACACGCTATGATAGTGCCTTTTTTTTATCAAATCTGATGAATTGTAACACCTAAGACCGCTCACTAGAAGGATTAACCCCAAAAAAGATCGAATGCCAAACCTGAATTTAGAGACGCTTCCCCTAAATAATATCAACCAATTTAACACGAACAGTTTTGTCACAAAAGGAATGGCCAATCCGAACCAGACAAACACAGGAATATTAAAGTAAGAAAATATATGACATCAACAACTCTAACATACGAATGGACCTAAGCGACCATACACACGTTATGCATTCAATACCATTATTTTCAAAGCCTCTTGCCTTATCTTCTTCGAGACNTTTGAGAGAGATAAGTGGTTTGTTTATTTGGAATTATTAGAAATTTTTAATATTTTTATATATGTGAGATTATAATACATATTGAGAATTATGATTAATATATAGGATTCATTAGTGTGATCTATTTATTTGAGTTATTAGAATATTATCAATGTGTGGTATATAAATTATTCTAAGTGAATACTAGAGGTAAATATTTATTTACTTGAATGGAGATTTACCTTAAGATGCTAGTAATGTCTAATTAATTCATGAGAAGAGATATGAAAGAATTTCACAGGTCTTAAAGGGAGAAATATAATATGTTGAATTCTCAAGTGTATTAATTGCGAGAACAATTTGATATAAGAAGGTGTTGTGTGCCTTAGTCAAAGAAAAGGCACACAATATGCCTTGTGCTCATGAGATTAAAAAAAAAAGAATGAAAATATGAATCAAGTTATTTTAATCTTAAACTATGCTTAAAACAATTATTTTTTCAAATTTGGTCATAGTTTAGGTGGTCATTTAAATCATCTAGATAGGTATAGGTAAACTATCGGAATAAAATTTGATTTGAAAATAATAAGGTCATTCTTTATATCAATTGTGTTTATGTTAAATTTGGAATTTGATTATACATAATTGTTTAAGAAAAATTGATATATGATAAGAATGTAGGTCATGTTGTTTTAATTCCTAAAGATGTTTAAATCACTTGAATTTCAATTTGGTCATGACTTTGGAATTAAATTTTTATAGACTCCAATTGACCTTAAATTTGATAAGTTCATTGATAACGGCTTAGTAAGAAGTACTCATTACTATGTGGTTATATTTTTTTGAGGTCGTTAAAATGATTTTAAATTTGTTCTTTGGAAAGAAAATGTGATTTAGTATGAATGACATCCTTTATAATGGTTTTATTTATGTTATATGTGGTTGGTACATGATTAGACGTTATGAGTTAACATAAATTGATATATGATAAGGGTGTAGAATTGTTCATTTTCCTCAAATCGTTTGAATCTAAATTTGATCATAGATTTGGAGACAAATATTATTTTTCAATTTTGATTTGTCTGAAATTCGGTAGGTTCATAAAAAATGATCAAATTTGAAATATTTATTGTTATGAAGTGACTTTTAAATTTGAGGTCATTTAGATAGTTCTTTGTATTTTGAAAATTTATTTTAATGAAAAATTACTTGACTAAGATATGGTGGTGATAGAGATTATTCTCTATGGTATTCATGACTAAATTTTAGTGAAGTATTAAGTTCATGTGTTGGCTTAGACCTTCCTCCCTATTGGATGAAATTAATACAAGTCATCAAAGTTTAATCTCTAGTTTTGATTATCTTTATTGACTCTCCTAAATGAGTCATATTGATGGATTAATGGATCTAGAGATAATTAATTCACTTGACTTAAAAAATTACTTATACTCTTCCATCTAGTAGCTTGTTTTAAAATTTGTGAAGTAAAGATTTGACACCATATATGTATGTTGCAGGAGTAGTCATTTTTCATCAAAATTGTGTTTCAAGATGCATTGACTATCTATGAGCATGTTTGAATTTTTATTCAGGATAATATAAACATGTTGGTTTGTTTTGGAATTTTAGAATTTCGTTCGTATTCTTAATTCGTTATAGCTATTTTACAAAATGATGCTATCTGAAAGAATACTGAGCGGAAAAAATCTAAATTCTATTATGGCCCAAACAACGTTTTCAACCAAATTGATCATACTTTGATTCAAAAAAGAAAAAAACTTCCGATTGATCTGGATATTTGGTAATTTATAATAACGACCTATAAGAAATTAATTTTTTTGGATCCTTATAGATTTTTTGGTCTAATTCCGTTAAAGAGTATGTGAAGTATAGGTTTTGTGTGCTGGCTAGACCTTACTCCCTCATTGATGACATTGATACAAGGCACTATGTATTTTAATTATATAGTTGTGATAATCTATATTACTATCCTAAAACTGAGTTAATAATAAGATTTGATCAATGTTGTAATAGGGGATTTCACTTGACATCACTACAGTAGACTCTCAACTGAGTTAGGCAGTATTCGTATAAGTTTATGGAGTGATATCGGTCACTGTAATGTGTTATTTGCATGAGTAGTTCGCCAATCCCAACGATTGGCTACTATTCGAGATTGCATGGATTATATGTATAAAGGAGCCCTGAATTTATGATTTGGCCTATTCGAAATTTTATGAATCTATTTAAAGTATCGTGTCTCATATTCTCAATAGACTTTACGCACCCACTAGTACTACTTAAGATTTTCTTTTGGTTAGAGATAGATATTAATTCAAAGAATGCATTGTACAGTACCTTATGTTAGAAGAATATTGATTTCAGTTTCTAACTAGATAAGTGTGAGTATTTAATATATTGATTTGTAACTCTCCTACATTGAGTTTGATAATATTTGGGTCATGTTGTTTAAATCATTAGCCTAATGTACAGATAAGTTTAATTCCCCCCCCCAATTTAAAATATATTTTCCCTTATGAGAATAGTACTAATAGAATTCAATTCATGAGAGATAATACTAATAAAGGAATCATGCATCAATATTTTATTCATCTGTCTCATAAGGGAAAATATATTTTAAATTGAATTAAACTTATCTGTACGTTAGCGCTAAGTCATTTACCACATGAATAAAATATTTATCTAGTTTCTAACTAGATAAGTGATGAGTATTTAATATATTTATTTGTAACTCTCCTATCATTGAGTTTGATAAATATTTTATTCATGTGGTATATTGATGCATGATTCCTTTATTAGTATTATCTCTAATGAATTGAATTCTATTAATCTGTCTCATAAGGGAAAATATATTTTAAATTGAATTAAACTTATCTGTACATTAGCGCTAAGTCATTTATTCTGAATATAATTTTTAGGTTGGTTAATGGATGGATATATCGGTTCATTGAAAGTCAAGTCACTACCAACATGTATGTTTTATTTAGAAGGAAAAATGACTAAGAGACCTTTCCTCTTAAAAGGAAAATGAGGTAGTGATAAGTTATAATTAATCTATTTTGATTTGTGTAAGCACATGGACAAGAGGTGAATTTGAGTTTTCAAGAAGGTTACTCTTGATATGAATTATATAATAATTGTCTTTCAATTGGCTACACTAGACACTCTACAATAGACTGGTGTAGAAGAGAAAAGAATTAGACGCTTCTGAAAATGATAAGATTAATTATTTAATTATTATTATTATTCTTGTTTCGATTGGGATATATTCTAATAACTATATATCAATTCTGAATTCAATTTCTCATATTAGTACATGAGCAATAAAAGAACTAGTAATTTGAACGTAGTCTAATCTGTGTGTAATTTGAATATCCTAAAGAATGAAATAAGTTTTATTATAGTGGTCTTAAAGAAATAAGTCCCATGTTTTAACACAACATCTAGATTTCTAGAAAGGATCTTTAGTAAACTATGTTCCTCTAATAACTAGTTTACAGAAATTGAATCAAATACATACCAAATAAATCAATTGTCAATTTAGACTGCTCAGAACATCTAATGGGTATGTGAGAATTGACGTTCATTGACATTATAGGGGGAGAACAGTTACAGAAAAAATTGCATGAGAAAATGCTGGTAAAAAAAATTCGATAAGAAATAAGAACGCTGTGGAAGTTGTAAATGTCATAGTTAATAGTCTAAGTGGGAGATTGTTAGGGTATATACTATTATTCATCTGTGTTAACATACGTATTCTAAGAATTTTCAAGATAACTAGTACTACGTTGGAGATTGTCAGGTCTAACTATTAACCATGATTTGAATATAGTATGATAACAATAGCGATGGTTACACGTATAAGTGTGGAATTTTTGGATATTACTATTAACCATGTGTTACAAATATTTTATTAGAGAATAATATTTGCTCAATTTCAATTGATCAATATTCTATTAATGGTGGCTAATTACTTGTAATAGATGATTTAGTTTGGTGAATATGAGCTATACACAGAGTATTAAATAATCGGTGTTATAATGAAATTTTTTTGTTCACAATCTATGACTAGGAATTGACATCCATCGGGTACTATTGTAAGCACAAGATTATTATATTTTATCTTGATTATGGGAACGGTATCGTTCCAACTTCTGCTGCTAGCTACATTTTGTAATGTAATTGAACGGGAACCGAGTAGAGATAGTTCTTTTACACTGACTGACAAATATATTCTCTAAACTATTAAATGTACTCCTATATTTACTCCTGATATAACTATTATGATCTGTACCCTTAATTACATTTTGATTTATTCCAAAGGTGAGATTCATAGATATCATATGCTGGTAGTTGGATGAATAATAACATATATTGGTGAAATAATAGTGAGTTGATGGAATCCATGTCTCATTATAAGAGATTGATTTGATATGCCTTTTTAAACTTATAAGTTTTCATCGTATCAAATCTTTCAATGGATTGTATGAATTACCAACACATGAAAATAATTAAGTAGTGGCGTCTAAAGGAAATTAATACTAAGTTACATTCGTCAGTATTTAATTTATTGATAATAGCAGACTTAACATGCAGAATTACATAAGTGTTTAATTTGGAATTACAATAGAAGAGTGCAATTACTCATTTTCTGTGGACTGATTTTGGTAATTTATTATGATATAAGACTAATTCAAATTATTGGAATTATTTTAAACTAGGAACCCTCGATAATTAATTTTGTGGTCCCAGAGTGCCCATATTTACTATAATTCAGATCCCTATTCTAGTCAAAACAGAAGAATAATATGGGTTTTTCTAGTCTTTTAGAAAAACTAGGTTTTCTAGTCCTTTTTGGTTTAGGAAGAAATCTCTATATATAGGGATTCTTCTAACCTAGAAAATAGATGATTAGTTTTCTATTCATACTTACCCACCGAAGTATTATGAGAGTTCAGATGTGACTTGAGATCACTAGAGAAGAACATAGCTATCTTGTAGATTCATTTGGAAGTCTGTACAGCTTGGGATTTGCTTGAAGGTATCCGCTCACGCTTCAAGAGGTAATTCTTGAATTAAATTTTATTATGTTTATGTATTTTAGCATAAACAGTATTGGTTATCTATTATTAATGTAAGTAATAAAGATTCTGTGATATGCTTCCATTGAACAAATATGTTTTCTAGTAGTTGAAACTTAGAACAAGGGTTAAAAATACATAGGAGAATACAAAAATGACCCCAACTTAAAAACTGTTGGAGTACCTTAAAGGAATGTTTTCCCAACTTTTCTTAGGTATCCATGGTCCGTGAAAATTCACTGCCCTATGGCCATCCATGAACTTCGACGCTTACAGAATAACTTTTGTACTCCCCCGAACTAAACATGGAGAAACTTTGTGACGACGGAAAGATGACTCATAGACCTTTAATTTTAGGTCCGTGAGCTCCCTAATTCTTATGTTCGGAGCTATGTTCTTTGAAGTTTGACCCAACTAAAATCTCATATTGTAATTCTATGAGTAAGAAAGTTTTCAACTCAACTTTTAGTTAGGAGATTTTAATGACCTTAATTCGTACCCAAAATTATTCTCAAATTCAAAGAGTTGACAATAATACTAAAGTTGACTTGTCACTTGTAAGGAACCCTAAACAATCTATACAAGTCACAAAAGTCCGTCTTGGATCCTATCAAGGTGACTGAAATCCTGACAGCCGTGGACGGTTGGGCTACCTCCCCTAAACGGATAGTTTCGGTTCGTGAAGGATCCATGGTCCATTTTTGACTTTCGTGGACTTGCATGTTAATCCTCTTTAGCCTTTCCGAAGTTTCAAGTGTTTACCCAATGATTTAAAATTTAAAGAGTCGAGGTCAAGGTTTTATAAGAATATTGGGGGATCTTAGGTTTGAAACTTTTGGGATGTTCATTATCAATATTTTTGACGTATCACTATAAAAATACTTTAATACCTGAAGTACTAATTTTGATATTTTTCATTTATTTTTAATATAAATAACAGAGGGAATGATTGTTGTTCAATGGAACAGAACATTCAGGAGAAATGTGTTGATGATAAAGTGTACTTATTTGAGAGATACCAAATATTTTTGCACAAAGCCATGTTTTTTTAATATTGTCTACCATAATTTGTTATTTTTTTCTACGTTGTGTTTATTGCAGGGCAGACAAAAATATATTTGTTTAATTAGCCTCTCCCTAACGTATCTTGTGTGAATATTATGGAATAGAATGTTGAACTTATGGAACTATATTCACCTCTTAGTGTTGATCCCACCTACAAAAAATACGCGTTTCACTATTTACTTTTCTTGTATTCTATACCATGTGAACCTATTTTATCCTAATGTATTTTCACATAATTAGAAAAATACTAATGGAGTGCGTTGGGTTCCTTCAGGGTTGGATTGGGATACAGGATGAGGCAGGATGAGGTGCTTGGAGGGGGAGGAGGACATATCAATATTGAAATACCACTTGTTTTCTAACCTCCATAAGGAGAGGAGTTTTTTCTCTGTCTCTTTTCTTTTTCCTCTTTACGGAACCTTCTTCTAATCATTCTTATCACTTTTTTTAGGTTTCCCCCACTCGTGTCTAGATCCTACATTGGAGAACGCCTGACCCTTTCCGGGAGGTGACACTCCTATCGATATTTTCTGCAATACACATTGCTTAAAGATCAAAAACGTTATTTAAGGATAGGCATTCTTCCCATTGCACTGTAATCCATGTTTGTGATCTTCTTAACCTATCGAATATGAACAATTTTAAAAATATGTTTTGAGAAATGTGTTTCTTCCATGTAACAAGATAATCTCTTTTTTGGTTTCTTACTAAACTAATCACTATTAGTTATAGAAACACACTTCAAGAAGAGGTGTGTACATCACTAATCTCTTTTTTATTTACAAATAAAACCTTGTCAACATGACATGCCCCATGGAAAAAATTTCACATTGAGAAAAAATAATACACCATTAATTTGTTGTGCAAAGATTAAAGTTTCAGTATTCAAAAGAAATTGATTCTTTTAAATTTAAAAATTTGATATTATTTCTTTATTGATGAATTTTTTATGTAAATGATTTTGATAAATAATTAGGTTTGACTGAACAGACAACTTTTCAACTCCTTGAGTAATATCTTCATGTATGTTATTTCATATCGCGTCATTGAATTATAATATAAAAAGTTGCCAACAAACAAATTGTTATTATATGTAAAATAAAAAAATAGGTATTATTCTTCACTAACAGGCAAATGATTATTTGCGTTTAAAAAGTCTATTTTGAGTTGATTTTTAATTGACCTTTGACTGAAACTTGATGAGAAAATCTATATCCTATATTTTACTTTATAACCTACATTTATTACTATTCTTATTATTATTATTATTATTATATATCATGAAATTTTATAATAGACCTTGATGCTTCTCATTTTTCACAACTTGTCTATAGAAAGATTGAGAAAAATTATAGAGTGGAACATTCGCTTGAAGTTTTCTTTCTCTTTGTGTTGTTTTCCATTGGCATTCAGGTAACATTCTTTAATTTCGCTACTAGACTTCTAGACTTTTTATTTATGTTTTATAATTAATCTTTATATTTATATAATCTCTCCTAATTTCTTTGTTTATCTTTTTTAGTTTTTATCTCATAATTTCTTTAAAGAGCTTATGAATTTCGAGGCATTAACCTATATTCAGAGAGATATTGCATACAAAATAGTTTTTTTGACAAGCCTCAGATTTGTGAATTTTCATACAATCATGTGATAGGTATTTTCGGTAAGATTTCAACCTCTTGATGTCATTTAAATATATTTCCAATTTTGAATCAATTTACAGGTTTTGGATTTAGGTTTTTTTATGTAATAAATGTGTTATTTTGATATATATTCTTAGAATGTATATCACCCTACATATAAAGAGATAAAACTTTTACGTTATTGAAAAACACTAGTTACAGTATCCACAACGACAATATGAAGAAGTACCTAAAATTTGGTATAATTATTCATATATATATGATTTAATTAGATTTATACAGTTATAACTGATTGAAATTTATAAAGGAAAAAAGATAGAACTCAAACAAAAATGTGTACTCGGTTCTCATAATCCGACTTTGCTAGAGCAGAACTCAAAATTCAAAGAAAGAAGAGTACAAAAAGTACAAAATTCTTCAGCAAAATTAAAAAGAACGTGAGTTTTCAAACTTTCACATTCTATTTTTTTGTTGTTTCTTCTTTTTTGTTGTGTTGTTTCGTGATGATTTTTTCTCTAAAATTAATTCATGTTTTGATAAAGCACAGATTTTCTTGATTTTTTTCTGAAATTTTTAGGAGTTATCTATAGTTATATTAGCTATTTTTTTTTCTAAACTAGTTATTCCTTCATTTAATTCAGGTTGAGAAGAGAAATACGTTACGTCCTCACAAAATTTTTCTCTTAAAAATGAAAGACAGGATTATATCGGGGTTGAGTTTATACTTTCAAAAGTATTTTGTTTTTTCATTATTGTCGCCTTTCTATCCCCTTTTTCTTCTACAGTTTGATTTAGCAAGTGTTACTGCTTTAGAAAAATAATTGCTTACTTCTCCTATCATGAATCTGAAATCATTTTTCATTTGTTTCTTTTATCTCATTTTTGATAGTAGGACAAAACTATCGTGATATATGTACGAATTAATTCTATGTACAAAAAGTTGGTAGCCCCAAATTTAAAGGTGAAATAAAAAAAATATTCTTGAAAATTTGAAGGATCATTTTACCATTCATAAAACAAAATTACCTTCCATTAGTTGATAAATTTTTAGCTTAACAAAGTATATATATATTCTTCATAAAAAAATAAAAAACATTGCTCAAATTGACTATTTAAATCCCCTCTTGCTAGTAAAACTAATTACGAGTATTTCAACACTGCATTTGCTCCCCAGGTTTTTTTAGTCACACCCAACCTTTCTTAGCTTTAATGAATTATATATCAAACGGCTTCTCGTCGGTCCTCAAACTGGAGACATCCTGGGACCTTGAAGTAGTAGTGATGGTTTGTTTGAAACATCCCGTGTTTTTTGAAAATTTGTTCTTCTTCGATTCCTAGAGTCTGAAATTTATCATACAATATATTTGTTAAATCAAAATTAATCAAACATTTGTTCAAAGAGAATTAAACTTCACGAATAAGTGTTCAATTGATGAGTAAACAAATCATATTCCTTAATGGGTTATGTAACCTTTTCTTAAAGTTTTGAATTAATATCTGTAATCTAAGAGGGTTTCTAGTGATACTACCACTTCATCCTTATTCTTATCCAGGAAAATTCGCCAAATAAATCCTCATCTTTTCATGAAAATGAATTTTGGTTGTCGACATGCTAATCACTATATTGCTGGCGGTTATGTATAAAATTCAACACCAACTTCACAAAATCCATCCTAATATATCATTGTTTTCCAAAGTCTTCTTAAAATGAAGAAACCAGCTAGCTCGTTCCATGAACAATAAAAGATAGAATGAAGAAATGATTTCATTAATTTGTAATTTGGCTTTTAGTACAACCGGGGGAGGATGTTGAATACTCAAAGATTTTTTTCGTAAAGAATGCCTACTGAAAATGACTACATAAATACTTTTCATAAAGTTTGTTTTGAACTTTCGCGGTTAGTTTTCTTGAACTAATGGAGGGATGATAATGTAACTTTTTGAATAGTAAAAGATGTTTTTGTTCAATTAAAATATGAACATGGATATAACCTACCTAAGTTTAGCCTAGCGGTCAAGATGGTTTAAAGCGCAAAACTCCTCACAAACCACTTCCTTGCTTCATATATAGTTCTGCTCCTAAGTATGAATTGTTTTGTTTCTATGTTTAATACTTTGTTTGTCACTTTAAATCCATTAGCACTATTAGGAAAATGTTTTACTTTTTGGTACGCATGACTCTTAATTTGAATAGAATACCTCGATTGATCCCGTTTTGATTGATTCACAGATATTTGGATGAAAATTGTGAGAAGGGCAGGATAATCCCCCCATGAAGGATGGTGCAAAATAAAAAAGTCAATATAGAATGAATGAAGGGGACATAAGAGAAAATCTACTACCGACAAAAAATCCGTGAAGACCTAACACAAAAATAAAAAGTCCATATGACTTTGTTTCGAAGACTGTGCTTGATAAAGAACACCCATAAGACATCAAAGGTATTATTTTGAAACGATTCTTATAGGGTTATGTGAATTTCTATTTTATCTTTTTGATTGTGACATCTCGTAAAAGTGATGGGGGGGGGGGGGCATAGGGTAGAAAGGCTATCTTAAATAAATAGTAGCAAGTTTTATTATTCCATTATTGTACATGATTTACTTTTCCTTTTTTTTGTAAAATCATTTTGTTTTACCTTTTGAAATGATTTTTTTTTAGTTATTTTTCAAAACATTGCTTCTTAAAGTGTCTTTTTATTTTTCTCTAAATGTCTAACGTAACATAAATCTATTTCCCATATGTTAAACTTCATATAGAGGAAGCTTCCAAACCTGGAGCAACTATAGATAACATGGATAACAGTCTTGGGATTGGTGCATCCGCTAAATACAAACACGTTCATGAATCAACTTCGAAATTAAGTGTCTTTTCGTCAGCTTTGCTCCTATATACTTTATACCCGTCATAGATGCTTAAGATTACGTTCTCACGCCTCCTACAATGATGTCCGAACCTCCATTCAACACAATTATATTGTGCAATCCATCAGCAAGCAAAACGTCAAAAGGTATTTAAGTACACCGTAAGTTTATACTTTTCTCCTACTTTAGTGTCAAGAAGACTAATGTGTATAGGGACTCTTTATTTTACATTACGATTACGACGTATTAATATGAATGTACCATATATAAGTTTAGATGTGTGCTGCAATCATGACCGTCCCTATTCTTCTAAGATCTTTTATGGGTAAATTCTGATCTTTTGAGTTAGCAGTTCAAAGTAAGTATATTTGTAAAAAGCTGTTTTAACAAAAATACTCAATAAACAAATATAAATTCGGTAGTTCTTTTTCTCCGCAAAAACTTAAACTAAACATTAGTTTGAAACATCTCTACAGACAGGACTATATTTTACTTGTATCTTGTAGTAAGTGCACACAAATTCCTTGAACAACCTTGCACTATTTATATGAACAAAGAGTCGATTCCTACTTCCAATTTTACTTAACATTTGTAGTGATTTCTTTTACCGTGGTAACTCTTGAATACTTGTAGTGGTTCCTTCTCATGGGACTGGAGAACTGTATATTTCCATTGCCTCAACATTATTATTGTCTCTAGCCCATTTCAGATTTGGTCTTTCTACGGTCAATTTGTGGACCCTTCTTTGCACCTGTCGTTTTCAAAACCTAATCTGTCTAAAAATTCCCCCTATGACGATACAAACCTGAAATTTGTGTGTGCTTTCAACCTACCTGAAAGATCTTTACCAAAACATAGAACTCGAAGTAACATATTCTACTACTAGGAAATAATCCCACATACACCATTCCCTTCGGATATCAACTAAATATATCAATAAACATAGAAGTATAATCTAAGGGTGCAAGACATCAACACACATCAAGCTAAAACAAAAAATTGGAACTAAACAAGTACATTAACAGGTACCTTATAATAAAAGAAAAGAATACAAGCAAGATAAGATACACTAGGAACACATGTATAGAAAAAAAGCTATGGAAGAGTGGGAGGTGCGGAGGAGAGGTAGGTAAGACCTTTTTCAGAAAGTCATAGTGGCCTTGAGATTATTAATTTGTGGATTTGTGCAGCTAATAGAACTTCTTGATCTAAGCCAGTCAATTCTTCAAAACACCATTCTCTTCCTCCAACCAAAATGTTCAGCACCATAATAATATGAACGATTTATTTGCTGTCACTGAGACTCATCTTTCGTGCAAAAATCTTTGCTTCCTTAACATTGAACGATGCCCAAAGCCTATAAAGTGGTGAATTAATCTCCTTTGGGAGGGTCAGGCACTGCAACCTAGTTAACCTTACCAGAAGATCCTCAGTGGTCTGATATTGCCATGCTTTAACTAGAGTTCTAAAGTCATCAAAAATCATTTCCAACAAGAACTCATAGCCAAAAACATGATGAGTTTTTTCCTAAACACAAATGTCATGCTTATGGCACAAGATAAAACCAAGAAAATTGATGGAACCCTAGAAACAAGCATCTCCAAAAGTGTAAGATCTATGAAATTGGACTCAGTGTCTTTTTGGGGTTACGATAAGATATTCTTATGAACAATATCAAACAGTAGGTTATGGAGTGGTAACATTGCAACCTTGTCTACTTTGATATGAAATTCAAAGGTGGGATCATTCGCTAAAAGGCGAGATAACTCTAGGTTAGATGGTTACCATCTAAATATATGAATAATCCCTGTTTACATAGTGAGACCAACCTATATTAAGGGGGAAGGGGAGGGAGAGATAAGGGGGGGTGGAGATGGAGGGAGAGGAAGATATGAGAGAACTGGAAGAAGAAGAGGATAGAAAGAGCATAAGGAGTACGAAGGGTAAGAGAAAGAAAAGGACAGGGATGGAGGGGGGGAGAATTGAGGAAATAGAAAAGAAGAGGTGGATCAATTTAGATAGTGAATGGGGGGGAGGGTGAACGAATGAGATGGCAAAAACAGAGGGTCAGGGAGACTAAACGATGGAAAGAAGTGAGTGGATGAGGATGGAGTGGAAAAAAGGGTTAGGAGGTAGGAGGGGTGGTAAGTTGAGTGGTGGAGGAGCTGGAGTAATGGGCAGGCAAAGGGTGGCGACACAAAGGAGACGATGTGTAGGTAGGGGGTAAAGTGGGATAGAAGAATGTTTAGGGGGGGTAGCGGGTAGGGAGGAGGTGAGGAGTTTGTGGGATAACTTGAAGAGCAAAGAAGAAAGAGGGGGGGAGGGAGCTTGGAAGAACTAAGGAAGTAGTGGGAGGAGGGTAGGAGGAAAGGGAGGATTTGGTAGGAGGGAGAGGCGGAGGCGGGGGAACGGAAACGTGACGGGGGAAGGGGAGAGAGGGAAAGTAATGATCGATGGAAGAGAAGCGAGGCGGGTGGGGGGGGAGAGGGAAGGCATGGCAGAAAAAAGAAGGAGGTGGAGAAAGGGAGGAGGGTGGGGGGAAAAAAATTGATGTTAAGGGGGCATGTAGAGGGAAGCAGGAAAGGGGATCGAGAAGATCATGAAGCAAGAAGGTGAAAATAGAAGAAAGGAATAAGGTGAGATAAAGGTGGGGTGGACTAGAGAGGGTTCAGGGAGAGAGGGAGCCGGGGCGGTTAAAGGGAGAGCTGGGGCGCAAGAAAAAGAGAAGGCTAGTTGGCGGGCAAGGGGGAGGTTGTGGGGAAAGGAGTTGGATAGAGGGGTGTAAGGAAACACCAGCGCGGGGATGTGGATGGGCCGGGGAGGAAGCGGGAGAAAAGGCGTGAAAAAATTGGCAAAGGTAAGACAGGGGAGAGGGTACGAAAGCGAGAGAGAGGAAGAGGGAGAAAATGTAAGAAAAGCAAAAGCTGAGAAAGAAGGATATGGGTAGAAAAAAGAAGAACGGGGATTGACGGATAGGTGGCGAAGAGGAGGGTGTTTAAGAGGAGGGAGAGGGTGGTGGCTGAGATAAGCGAGGCAATGGCAATTAGTAATGGGGAGGAAGGACTGGAAAAAGCGGAAGGACAGCGATGAGGAAGATTGGAGAGTGAAGGAGGAATCTCGTATACAGGAGGAGGGACGGGCGATGCAGGGGGGGGGATGATCAAAGATATCAAGATAGGGGATGGAAGCAGTAATAGGGAGGGAGGATTGGGTGATTAGACGAGTAAAGAGTGGATAAAGTAGGACAGAAAGAGACGGAGTAGAGTGGGGAGCAGCAGGAGCCTTGAATTGTTGGAAGAGGGGAAAGAGACGGGAATAAGCAAATCCATAGGATAAAGGGACGGAGAAAGAAGGGGAGGAAGGGGTTGGAAGGAGATAGGGGCAGAGGAAAAAGGGGTTGAGAGAAAGGTAGAGAAGAGGAATAGGGGAGTGGTAAAGCAATTCGAAACAAAGTGGGTAAAAAATAGGGATGCGAAGGCGGGGAAGTAGGGAAGGGTGCATGAAGAGCAGTAAGCAATGCAGGAGACAGCAGGGGCTGGTGAGTAAAGTCAAAGAAGCAAAAAGAAGTAGAATGGAGTAGAACGTTAAAGAAAAACTGTAGAAAAAATTCGAGGAAGAAAAAAGGGTGGGTGTAGCAAAAGGGGCAGAGATGTAGGTGACTTACCCCCATAGGCGCCCCCGCTTTGTGCCATAAAATAAAATAAGAGTACATGAGAACCATGACTTGTACTAGTATTAGAGGTAGATAACTAGAAGCACTGATCTGAAATAGGCCCCGAGTTTTCTTATCTTCCCTATGGCGACACATATTGCCATGAAGGGACAGTTAGTCCAACATGTATTTTAGAAGAACATAGGGTACAACTGCAAAGAACCAACCAAACCTATTAGTAACCCTCTGTGGAGAATAATGTCCTTGCTAAATAAGTTTATGACCAAGATGCCTAACATTAGGGTGTCCTCAATATCATTCACCTAACTCTAGACAACATTTATCCTTCTCATTTGCCCTTATAATTCATCAAAATAGATTTGAATAGAGAAACACTTCATGACTACCTGAATCAGTAAACTAATCGTTTAAACAGTACAGATGGTACATTTTGACAAAGTAGGTTAAGAAGCTCATTTTATAGTACGACTAGAGGAAGCCATGGCTTTACCATTCTTAGCCCGTGCTAACTCATCAGGTTCATCAGGTATTTTTGTAGGGTCGGTGGGAGGGATAAATGAGGTTTTTGAGGACTTGGATTTGTTGGTTTAAAAGTAGAGGAGACCTTAATCAAGAGCTATTTTCACTAAATGGGTTATACGAACAAGGATAACCATAAACAATGTAGTAGGAAGAGTCCGTCGAGGTTATCTATTGGCACAGCACAGGCTTGCTATACCTTCTTAATCTTGGGAACTTAGCGTTTAGAGGTACATTTGTGAAATGGTGCAGGTATCCTTAGAACATATATTAATTCTCTATTATGTTATGGCTAAATGAATTCCCGGTGAACTAGATGCATCAAGATAAGCCAGTGGGTGAACCTGGTTCACAGCTATAAGGTCCTAGTATGTTCCCTCCTACATTACCTAATTTCAAAAAAGACCCTGTCCCTTAGAGGAAGTTTGTAAACGTGTGGGAAACATCACGATGATATATTCTAGGGGGAATCCCAAACACTTTCGACCAAATAGATATGCAACAAACTTGTGTCCGTCCTCGAAAAAATCATTGTCTGTAGCGACCCTGTTTGGTCCCGTTTTTAGCAACAGATTTTAGTCTGGAAAACTGGCAAGAGGGACTGAGGACACACGGACCGTCGACGGGCACGACGGACCTCGTTGGTGCCGTTTCAAAACACTTGAAAATCTTGAAATTGGGGTACTGAAATCGAGCTCTCTAACGTCGTGACTGAGTGGCAAGGACGGACCGTCTCAGGCTCACGCCCGTCACAGGCTATCCCTTAAAACAATCTCTGGTTGCATGCGACGGACAGCTAGGACGCCGTCGCTGGCGCGACGGCCGCGTCACGGGCTCGCAATCCCAGTTCGGGTCGATTTCTTATAATTTATACTTTGTTAAGGGACGTTTTGACTATTTCCCTGTTTTATTATAAGGTTATCAGGGTTAATGTTAATAAGTTTAAATTACTTGGGGGTTAAAAGAGTTTACCTCAAGTTAATTATTGTATTAGTAGTGCCATCTTTTAAAAACTTAATTATATAATAATTAGGGTAAAAGAAAGAGGCTTTGAATAAAGAAAAATAAGAAAGAAAGCAAGAAAAGAGAGGATAACGATAAGAGAGAGAGACACGAAGAGGACAACAATAAATTGAGGAATTTGCTGCTTAATCACGATTCTTTCGTTGGAGGTAGGTTAATGTGTTTCTTTTAACCTATTCCCCCCCCGTAGTAAACTTTTAAAGCGGAATGATATGTGTTTGGGTAGTATTACTTAAGTCTCTATATGCCTTAATTGTATGTATGCTTGTGATCTTATATTATTACATGATTGTGATAAAATAAAGCATGATAAATTTATTGAATCTTAAAGCGTTGAAGAAACCCTAATCTCTTGTTAATTGATGATGCCTTGGTATGAAAAGAGCTGTAATGAACGAAAGTAGTAGATATGAGGATGATGTCACGTTCCGACAACACCAGGATAGTAATATGGATCGGGTGCCACGTTCCGGTACCGAGGATGAATATGCAGGATCGTAGTGTCAACGTTCCCGACACCGAGGATAGAATATGAGGATCGGAGTGTCACGTGCCGACACCAGGATAGTAATATGGATCGGTGGCCACGTTTCCGGGTACCAGGATAGAATATGAGGATCGGAGTTTCACGTTCCACAGACAGTGGATATTATATGGATCGGGTGCCACGTTCCGGTCCAGTAGATGGGGGGGGAGGGAGAGAAGGGGACGGGAAGGAGGGAGTGGGTTTATATAGAATGATAAAGACATTAAAAAAAAAATTCTTCTCTGGCTTTTCCCGTTAAATAGGCGGGCTCGCGCCGAAGGAACCGCAGGCTAGAAATTAGATCGGAGTGGCACGTTCCGACACCCAGATAGAATGATGTAGCTAGTGTCACATACCGACACGAGAGTAAATAATATAATGAATCTTGAAAGATACTAATATACTACTCAATCTAACGAACATGTTTCCCAACAGTATGATGAGGAGGCGTGAGTCCTCATTGATGTGCTTTTGTGTTGTTGTAACCACGGATATGGTAATTGTAAATGCCTGCATGCTAAGGTATTAGTTGATTTTTATGATGTTTACTTGATATATACTGTTTTTCTATTTTGAGTGGCGCCGATGATCCCTACTCAGACTTGTGTTTGTACTGACCCGCTACTTTAATGTTTCCTTTTGTTTATTTGTGTTGAGTGCAAAGCCAACGTTCCGTCATCTTCTCTCGACTCCACAGTAGTTCAATCCAGTCTTGTCACCCGGCCTTCAGGTGAGCTAATGCTTCTAGCTGGACTGGATCTCTCCTTTCCTCATGTCTTGCTGCCTTGAGTTTCGGCATAGACTAGTTTTTTTTTTTGTTTTAGGCTGTCTTAGAATACTTTAGTTTAGTAAAGTTGATCATATATGTTCTGTGGTGTGCTTCCAGATTTTGGTAAGAATAGATGTTGAATTTAGGAAGTTATTGAATTGTCTTTTATTTATGAGTTAAGTCTTCCGCATTATTTTATGTTAATATTAAATTGAAATGTTAAGGTTTAGATTGGTTGGTTCGCTCACATTGGAGGGTAAATGTGGGTGCCAGTCGCGGCTCGGTTTTGGGTCGTGACATGTCAAAACTTACTGAGAGAAAGGTCAAGGTAGGATATTGTAGTATTGATAGGTTTGGGGGTGGTGGTGAGGAATCTGTGGTTGGTGGAGTTTTCAGGGTAAGAGGAGTGTGATGGTTTAGTTTACTAGAGGAGGAATATAGATTGTAGTTAGGAGTGTGTGTATTTAGTGGTAGTGGAGCCATATTGGTTGGTTATACGAGAAGTCCTAGAATGCGAAGAGTTTCTGTTGGAATAAAGTTGTAGTAGGCTTACATAATGATGCGATGGTTTTTAGTTTGTTGAATATTATGATGTAGTATTTTGAGTATGGTGGTCATGGATTTTATTGTGACATATGGAATGAACATGTTATTGTTTCTAGTTTTTGAATTTATGCATTTTGAATCAAGAGTTGAATACATACTTGTATTTTAGGACAGTCGGACCCCATCTTTTGATCTTTATGTGTTCTTTCTTTTGAAAAAAACTACTTTGTTATTGTTTCTCAAATGTTTTAAAATTAATGTAGGGATAATAAAATGTAATATGATGTTTTGTGCCTTATGCATAGTATTCTTTAGTAGTCATGGACGGTGGCTTAGGAAATTTTAATCATCCCTAGTTCAAATTTGTTCTTTTCAAAGTGTTCTCTTGCTAATGCCTTCGTAAAGACATCTATGATTTGTTTTTAAATAGTGCAAAAATTATGGAGACCAACCCTTTTCTACATTGTCCCTTAAAAAGTGATGTCAAATGTTAAAGTATTTTTATCCTTTTATGTTGAACTGGGTTTTGGCTATGTTTATTGCACTAGTATTGTCACAAAAAATTGACAATCCTTGTTCAACCCCAAGTATTTGAGATTGTTGATCCATAGAAGTTGATACACAAATAACTGTAACAACGTATTCGCTTCGAAAATAGATAGAAACAAAAATATTTTTGTCTTGTTTTCCCAAAAGAGAGACATGACCTATATTTCGCCCATACATGTGTACTTATGTCACTAATTTCACTTCTTAGTTTTGCAATAATGCATATCCTACTAGTTCGATAATTGCTTCCATTTGGGGTACTAGATCCCCCAATTTGGTGGTTCGTTTTAGCAGCGTAGTCATTTTTAAACAACTTGTCAATGAGATTCCTTTTAGGAATATCTTGAATCGTGACATGAACTACACTAAAAAAAATTCTCCTCATACTTATCAATCGACATCTCTTTGATTTTGATCAGATCTTTCTTCTGATTTTCGTCCTTTCTTCCTCTTTTCTCCGTGAAACAAAGCAGTGTTAACATCATCTGTAGGTGAAGAAGTTGATTCGTGTACTTTTCTTTTTCATTTTCGGCATATAATCTTAATGGTTCATCTTGAAGACTTTGGTTTGCTAAAACATTTGTTTCAACAAATTATACATGGACGCTCTCTTTTAACACACATTAATGTTTTAGTCGTACCTTTTAAGCTTTTTCTATATACAGAATATCCTGACGAATTCCCTCATCATTTCTAGAATCAAATTATTCCTAATAGAATTCTTTCCATATTATAATAACCATTTGACAACCTGAATGTTCTTAGGTGAGAATATTAGGATTTGGTGCTTTTAGTATTTTCATATAGGGATTGTTTTTTCGCATGATATACAGACATACATCTATTTATAGTATATCATGCAGTCTTCATGGCTTTCCCAAAATTGATTAGAACATGTTGCTAGAAATCACCATACTTTAATTCCATTTCTTGAAGGGTTTCTATTTTCTCTTTTTGTACTCCATGTTGTTGAGGAGTCCTAGGAGCAAGAACTTTGGTGGTCCACTCCTCTGAGCTTCATAAATTTGAACCAACTTAGAAGTTCTCCAAATTTATTTCATGATCAATTCTCTGAGTTCTGTCTAACCACCCAGTATGTTTGTCAAGTTTCCTTTTGAAGTTTTCTTATTAATATACAAAAGCTTTCAAAGGCATATACAATGTCTTGTAAACTCCTATAAGTACACACATTTTCCTACTCATACTTCAAAACCTCATGGTACACATATATCCATGTGTACCAAGTTCTAAACGCATCTGGTTGAATCTTTAACCTGTTATATTTAAGATGATTTTATCCTTTTCTTCAAGTACATTCTTCACTTCACAAAATCTTTCCAGTATCCGACATACTATTTGCACAACAGCCATACATTTTGTAGTATGTACAATTCTACATCTATATGTTTTGTCCATTTAAGAAAATTGTTCTTTGTTTCATCAAGATTATTTCTTCAACTCCTAGGAAGAGACAATTCCCACCCTGTTTTCCTTACACAAAGTTGTTGATGCTGATCAAGTTGTAATTCAAGACTTCACCATATCTACCAACACTTATTTTCGATTGGGGGTTCACGATTTTTGTCCTTTTTTCATGTGCTTTAACTTGTCCATTTGTTCACCTTCCCACTACTATTCCCCCCCATGTAGTTCTATATTTTTTGTTTATTATTAATTCTGGTTGTAAAGAACATGTGTTTCTAGAGTGACCAGGATTGCCATTCACAGATTGGTTATCAAAACCTAATCTAGCTTTTGTGTTATGGATGTTAGTTCCTAGATGGGTTACAATCTTGGAAAACTTAGTCCATTTATTTGCTTGTTCAAAAGAATATTTAATGCTATATTATTCAATATTCATGCTCTTAGATTTTTACTTAGGTCTGGCTATTGCGTCTTTAAGCTTTTGACATCTTTTAACGTGGGTTGTTCACCGTTCCTCATCTTTTTCCTTAGCAATGACACTTAATTTTAAGATTTCCAGATTGAGGGCAAGGCTACAGAGATCACGTTGATGAGATCGTTTAAATTAAAGAAGTCTTGTTCTTTTCTATATAGCTCAGTATTGAAGTTGTACAAGATCAATCTACTTAACTAATTCAGACTAGTCAAGAAACTACGACTGATCTTGTCACGTTCCGTTTTTGTTTGGTATTTTTGAGATGAGACATTAAAGATGATAAGTTTCGTTCCTTGTTTAATCTTTTGGATAAGAATTTTACCGTCTCTTCCTCAGTTTCATAATTAGAATTCAGGTTCTGACCTTCTATGGCCTTAAGTGCAATTGGTCCTCCATACTCCTCAGAGTTATTTTACCTGTTTTTCCCAACGAAATATAGAACTTGAGTATTTTTCTTTTCATTATTTTTCCTTTTGTTTCCCCAGTTTCTCTTTGTCTTCTACTTTTTGTACCCTTTATTTTCTCCACCTCAACTTTCCACAAAGGACCATCTTGACTTGCATGTTAGTTTCATTCATCACCAACATTTAATAACACCTTCATTCAGGCCTTTTTATCTTGCTATTCTCCTTGGTAGGAGAAGTATTCTTTCCATTGTTCTTGTCCCTTTCTTTGAAGAGTTCCTGAATTTTTGCTATCATAGGATCTAATCATCATCAATAGATCAGATTAATCATTTTATCATTTGCCTATGAGAGCAAGACGCTTATCCTTTATTTCCTAACTTCTTTGGCACTTTCGACATCTCTCATAAAATATGTTTTTAGTTTTCTACAAGCTCATCGAAAGCCATATTTTTTTAAGCCTTTGGGCCCTCACTTATAAAGTCTTGATATTCCATGATCTAGGTAGATTGACGCACCTTAATCTAATGGTCCTTGTAGTGGTTCCTCATCTTATTCGTTGACCAGGAACAGACATAATTGTGAGGTCTAGTGATCACAATCCTTAAGACGTCACTCTGCCATTTTCATATCAAAATGAAGTACTCAATTCCCAGTGCATAGTCCCTCGCGATTTTGAATTTTTGACTTGGTAGTACTTCATGTGCATTTAGAAGTGTATCACATAGATTGTTTAGCAGTAGTACTCGGGGTGTTGGTTTAACTCTAGGTTCCGAGTCCACATATAGAAATGACATTAAGCTTTGATTCTTTCCTAGCATCTTGTAGTCAGCTTCTCCTTGTTGAGACTTAGGTTTAAGGAATAGCCCTCCTTCTCCTTCCTTATCGTTGTCCTTGAGTGTACGCAGTAAAAGTCCCATCATAACAATCCCCACGTGTAGTTCAATCAGGCCCTCAACTTGAAATGAAGTCCTCTCCATTCCTTTCTTCCACAAGATATAATATTTATTTCCCCATTAATAAGGGTGGTCTATTTTATGTGTTCTCCTTGACCGTGTCCACGAGACGTGCATAATTCATTAGTGTTCTGAACCTTGACTTATTAGAAACTTTATTGCCGGTGTCGCTGTGCTGCATGTGCGTGCTGACGTCGTGTTCCGCCTGGCGTGTCGGTCTGCTACTGGGTGAGGGCTGGGAGGGCGCCGATTCATTCGTCTATTAGGGATCATGTTTCCTTAGAATAATTCCATTATTCCAAAATAGTTCTTTTGTATTGCCCACAGATTCACTTTTCACACATTTTCACTCTGGGCTGTGCTCTCGGGCGGCCCAAAACTTTCAAACTATAAATATTACATAGTTAATAATGTTCGCTAAGAAATTATAAACTCCCATTGCTCCAAACATCTTTAAGTAGCCCCCAACTCAACCACCAACACACTAATTTCATCAGGAAATGAATTGGCAATAACTTACAAACTAAAAATACTAGATTCTCAATTATGTTCTTCGCAACACTTCAATTTGCAACTTCTCTCACTTAAGACTTGTTTACAACGTCGTTATCGCCTATGTAAGTGCACAACCTTCTTTGGAGAAAACCAGTGCTGGTTTTATAGAACCAATAGTCCCTTCCCTACTATCAAGCTCTACTTAAATAATAAACTCATATGATTCATTACACTTGAGATGCTATGTAGTTTGTTCCTTTTCCTCATTGAACTTGGAGTACTGTATTATTTCAATTTCCCCACATCTCAACATTAGTCTTTTTCTCTATGTCCAATTTGGATTTTGTCTTTTTCCCTCATGTTATGTGAACTTCGTTGCTGCAACCTTTCACTATTCAAAACCCCTCTCTACCTAACCATGTGAATTAGATCTTATGTACGTGATTTGAATGTTCATCAGTTGAAATTTTTAAGATAGTCGTTGGATCTTAACACAACATGATTGTTTGTTTGTTTCAATACCTCATTTGCATATGAAAGTTACAATTATCAATAAAACTATAAAATCTCCTTTCAGAAACATATTTGTTTTCATAGATAATAATATTACAAAACTCTAATATTTTATATAAACCTTTCTCATCCTAAATACAAATAAAACCTATATATTAAATATAAAAAAATACCACACATGATAACAATGAATTTTTTAAAAGAATTAAGCTCATGTCGATCAAATCTCCAATAAATCGACAGGCTAAAAGTTAGCTTAGTCACAATTGTTTGTTATATTTCCTATATGTTTGAATCTTTGTAAACATGGATAAGTTGAAAAATAACCCACTAATTAGGGAAAAAATACTTATTTTCATAAGATTATTACATATGTAGAGGCATAGTCCTTTTCTCAAACATTAGTATTAGTCCTCAATGGACTGCAAAAAGAGATACATTGAATTCTCACACTATCAGAAAAGGAGAGAAAAAATGGTACGTAGTTGAGAAGAAAGTAAGGGAAGTGAAGATAACGAGCGCTTCGAACGGGGGTACCGATTCTGTTATAAGCTCTTATTCTTTCCGATTTGTTGAAAGTCCCCTTCAAGAGGTTTCAAAGGAAAGAAAACAAATGCCACTTAATGGGTGGATTTGAATGATCAAGATTCAGATCCCTTTATCATTGAGAATATTTTTTGTATTTATCTCCATTCAGAGCTCTATGTGGCTGGAAATATCGGACTTCGCTCGATTCATTGGATAAATCTGCTTTTTTTTTCTTACGCTTATTTTTTAGATGGGCTATTAGCAGGTAACCGTCGTCCTCGACAAAAGCTTCTGTCACAATGGCAAAATCCTCCAACACTGTTGGAAGCATGATGAACTCAAGAGACTTGAAGTATTATTCCCGATGGATTGGGTTCAAGTATAATGTAGTCTTTTTAAAATCATTGGTTTAATACGTGGTAGCCTTGTGAAAAGGAGAATCTTGTGCACTACTATAACTACTTATAGCGGCAATTATTTCGCATAGTTTTGATTTTTTTTTACTCCTTTTATTATTGTTTTGATTTTGTCATTAGCTTCAGTAACATCATCAATTTTAATATGATGCATCAGGTTTTAATCCTTCTATTAGCTTTGTGAAGTCTATGGTCCCAATCATGTGGTTCGTACCAGTTATGACACCATGGAGGTACTGAAAGATGTTCCATTGACATTAGAGATGGAATGTTGCCTGACTTCAGGTCAAAGTAATCGATTAGCTACTTGAAGTATTTAATAATTCCTTGGTCTCAAACAGTAAAGCACAAAATCTAGATGCATGACATATATTATTAGATGTATATATTGTTTAAATAAATACTTCGTATTTGGACATTTGGTTACTCATAAAACTTAATTAACATGCATATGAATTGTACATGTGTCTCTCCGAGCATGAGAATAGAATACGAAGAAATATTTTTATTCAAAAATGTTTTCTCGTAGGTTTTGAGTGATCTTGCTTTGGTATGCCAGAACAGATGAATCAGAGGCCATCATGAGATTCGTAGAAGAGATTGGAAAACACTTGAACTGAACATTGCCCTCGAAAGTGTCAAAAAGAACACATAAAAAGGAAGCTCAACATCCTGTTCGACCAGTTCTCCTCAGCCTTCTGATAAGGAAGAGTAAGGTAAATTTAGATTATACATAAAAATCCATGTAGTACCTCACATGGTTATATGACGATTTGAGTATCTCCTACAAATAGTCTTTTGGTTATTGCATGATCGTGTATTTCAGTATTTCAATTCTGTACATCTAAATTTTATGTTATTTTACTTGGTTATTGCGTCAACATGTCTTATAGATCCATCATGTTTAGTTATTGCACTTATCATGTGTTATCTTACCAACTTATTATATTCAATGGTAACTATCTTACTCTGTCCTGCCAATATTGTTTAATATATAGGTTCCAACACTCTATTCCACCGTTGCAGTGTAATTATTAGTACTAGCCTCTGGATGGCCCGTCCGAGTATTTAGTCCTCATCTTTTGGAGGACCACATCTATATCTCCTTTTAGGTCCTTTACTTTCACATTCATATGTTGGAGTTAGAGCCGGGTTTTGGTCCTAGTATCTCATCTAGTAGATCTTTTAGAGAAAAGATAGTTCAACAAATTCAACTATATGTACTACAGTTAATTCGTTACAAATCATTTCGATACTCCTTTAGTTTGGCATTCAATGATCTTATTCTATATATATATATAGACACTACATCCATATATAGATAACATACATAACATATTATATATACTACATATATAATATATATATATATATATATATCTCTTCTCTTAGTTTCATGCTAGTCCACGATGTTTCCTTGGGTTCCTGTGTGGCTCCAAAGCACCATGTCCTGACAGCGGCAATCTTGAGTCATGGACACTGATTCTCAAAAAATTAGTTGTTGTCCTTAGTACAATCCAAATTACTTATAACAGTTAGTCTCTTTATTCGACATGGAAATATATTTGGAAGATTTATTAAATTATCAAATACTATGATATATTTAAGTATCTTCTATTCCAACATTCTCATATTTCCATCTAAAGGGGTAAAGATATGATAAACACATTTATTGCCCATATGCCATCATACTAGAAATTCTATCCCCAATTGTATTACCTACCCTTATAATCGCCAAGATAATGGTCATAGCTGAGCCCAACATCACCACCTCAATATAATTCATTTGATGCTTCCTTTGCCAGAACTAGCCCTTGCTCATTAGGCCTAGGGCTCTATGCGTATTTTAATCATTAAAGGATCCAATGCATCAAACTTTGAAGTTCTCCCCTCCTCCCATTTCAATGTTTATTCGAAAAGATCTTATTTATGCCTTATCTATATTTGCTCGAATCGTTTCCCATAGCATCTTACCTATATTTCACTTATTGTGTTACATGCTTATGAATTTTTTAGTAAGAAAAGTTTTAAAATTCTCATTCCTAACTGAAGTTGCACAAATAAAGTATTTGATTGTAACTATCTCTCACAGCGAGGCTACCCCTTGACTTAACGTAGGACTTTTCGGATCATGAGTGAACCCAGGCTAACTCTATGTCAGCATATATAAAGTCAGATTGAGAGTAACTGGACTAATACATGTACTCGTATGGAAGCTAAACGTGGACTAACTTAAATTGGGGAATACTCTACTAGATATTAAACGGTATTAAACTACAAAGAGTTGATAACACTGACATATTACTTCCAATTAGTTGATGTGCTACTAAATATGTGTTCAAAGCATCTAAACTTTATTGAATGATGGGACATAGTACGCCACTCTAATTCTATACAAACTAAAACTAAATAAAAGACTAAGCTTGACAAGGCTGTCTGTGTCTCTAAATATGATGACTCATCACTGAAGAAGCTGCTGAAATGAGAACCAAGAATCGATCTACTCGCAATTTGGATACTGAGTTCTAGAACTTACATCATGAAAGGTGTAACAAGCTGTATCTAAAACAGACCAGAAATCAGCTTTTTAGAAATATGCAGGTGCAACCGACAGTTACCATCGACGGACCGTAGTCTGATCTACGGCCCGTACTGTGCATCCATCGTTTGAGTTTGAATCCCCCCAAGAAAAACTCAGCCTAGAAAATTTAACTAAGTGTCAAACGACGGATGGACCTAGGGTCCGTAGGTCAAACTACGGAGACTACGGTTCATAGTCTATGTTTATTGATCAAGACCCCATTTACCCACTCTCTGACAAGAACCACGATTGACCGGTACGGTCCGTAGATGGACCTACGGATCGTAGGTATGACCGTAGGTGAAAGTTAGCACATAATTAAGGGGAAGGGGAATTGCAACGGGGTCACCTTTAATTGATTATAAAATTTAGCACCAAAATGATAGGTTTCCTATTATGTTCATGATTCGCTCA
This sequence comes from Solanum habrochaites, assembly GCA_027704765.1. Classification (NCBI taxonomy): domain Eukaryota; kingdom Viridiplantae; phylum Streptophyta; class Magnoliopsida; order Solanales; family Solanaceae; genus Solanum; species Solanum habrochaites. Next base: position 71,722,096 of record JAKWJA010002495.1, read on the forward strand.
TGAAGTGTACCTTTTTAAGAGTATTTTTTTGTTTAGGTTAAGCAGTTTTAGTTTTGTCTTAGTATTTTGTTGTGTGATTGTGCTATCTTGCTTGGATTCTTTGAGTGGTAGTATTTTAGTTAGGTGTTTTGTTTTTTTTTTTGTTATGTGATAGCTTCGTCCTAGTGTTGTATGATTTTTTGTTTCAGTTTGTGTATGTAGATGTGTTGGCACTTTATATTTTGTAGTTATATATGTATAATGGTGGTGGTGTCTGTGTTGTGCTAGTGTGATCTTTGCCCGTGGTCCCTCGACGTCCCCTACAGTAGTAGCTTTACCATTGTCCTTCATGCGCCCAGACTGAGAGCCGGAATCATTTGTTCGCAGGTGCAGCACAGGGCGCGCAGGGGAGTAGGATGTGTATTCTTCGTGGATACAGGGCATCACGGCGTGCTGCTGGCTTCCAGGGGCGCTGTGTGCGCAGACTTTTCCCTTTTTCTGGCCCTCTCTGTTCGATAGGGAGGAAGGCTTTTTCCTTACGTTGGGGGTCCCGGTGTCTCTTTCTCCCCGCCTTGGGGTATTACCATTGCACATTGCTTCTCGAGGAGCAGGCAGAGGAGAAGTTACAGATTATGTTCCTTTTTACCCTAAATCATAAGATTTTAGTCTGTATAAGACTAAAAACATAAACTAGATTTACCCGAAGTCAAATCATAATAAAAAAAACTTTGAAATGAAAAATTAGAAGGAAGGAAAGGAGAAAAAGACAAGAACCATAGTTCAAGGCGCGCAAGTTCCATCTTCAAAGACTCGAAATTCAAAAAATATTTCTTCGAGGATTTTATCACTAGGTATGTGAGATTTTACTGTGGGTCCTTCACCATTGGGTCCCTAGGTTGCCAGTCAGATTTCTTGATTTCCAATATCATGATTAGACCAGGATTTCTAAGAACTTCAAACAAACTTAATGAATTTATTAGTGATTATAATCCAAATCCAGATAAAAGGTTATACTCAGCTTATTGTCATCATTTCAGAATCCTCGTTAGGTATTGTATAGTTGTGTTTAATGAAGGGTTAAACAAAAATATATACTGAGTTTAATTTGCCTCTAACCCTTATGTATCTTTGAATGATATATTACTGAATAGAATTTTGGGAGGCTGTTTGGAACTATATTCTAATTCTTTAGGTGTGCTCTAAACCATTAAAAATAAGCGGTTCACTTACTTATTTTCTTTTATTCGATAAGCATGCGAAAAATATTATCCTAATGTATTAGTACATAATGTAGAAAATACTAATGGAAGTGGGGTTGGGTCCGCTTATGGTGAGGATGGGGGATTCAAAGATGAGGAAAGGATGAGGTGTGATAGAGGGTGAGGAGGACATAATCAATATGGAATACCACTTGTTTCACCTCCATACAGTAGAGGAGTTTTTCTATTCTCTTTTTTTTTCGTCTCTAAGGAACAGCTCTTTCTAATCATTTATCAATTTTTTTTAGGGTTACCACTCGGTGCAGAGCCTACAGTAGAGAACTGCAGGGAACCCATTCAACAATAGGGGGGGTGACACTCCGTCGAGGATGTTCTGATAGACAGTGCTTAAAGTCAAAAAAAAAAAAAAAATTGTATTCAAGGATAGAGCATTCGTTAGAGTTGCATATAATCCACTGTGGTGACATTCTTAAATAGAGAATATGAAAAAATTGAAAATAAAATAGTTTTTGAGAAATGTTTTTTTCACAGTAAAAAATAATATCTTTTTTGAGTTTCTTACCTAAACTATCAACACTATTAGTTAGAGAAAACACACCTCAGGAGTGTGGTGTAATACACTAATCTCTTTTTTGATTTAAAAATAAACATTTGTCACATGAGATTCACATGGATAAAATTTCACCTTGATATAAATAATTGAAAATATTAATATTTGTTAAAAAATTAAGATTATTTTTTAAAGTTTCACTATATAAGGAAAGAAATTCATTCTTTTAAAATAAATTTTTTTTTACAGTATTTCTTTAATTAATGAGTTTCTTTTATATAAACATTGGTTTTTGACTAAATAATTATGTTTGACTGAACCAATACACTTTTTCTAATCCTTGAGTTCATCATACTTCATGTATTTATTTTCAATTCATCCCATTTAATTTATAATATAGAGCAATTTGTTATTATTCATTGTTAAATGAAAAAATCAATTTTTATTCTTCTATAAAGGCAAAATGCAATTAATTGCGTGTTATAAAAAGTCTATTTTGAGAGTTGATTATTTAATGGACCTTGAAAGGAAAAATATTGAGAAAATCTATATCCTATATTAACTGTAGAAACTAAATCTATTAATTATTATTATTATATTTTTATAAGAGACCTCGATGCTTTCATTTTTCACAAAATTGTGTTACTAGAAGCTTGAGAAAAAATAAAGCATGGGAACATTGTGGTTAAAGTTTCTTTATCTTTGTGTGTTTTCATTGGCCATTCAGGTTGGTAACAATTCTTTAATTGTTGCTAGACTTTTAAGACAAATTTATAGTTAATGATTCAAACTTAGATTTTAGGAATATGTAATATGTATGAATTATGGAAAGGAAAAAAGATAAAGCTCGAAAGAAAAATGTGAACTTTATTTCTCAGTAAGCACGACTTTCTAGAAGCAGAAATCAAAATTCAAAGAAGAGTACAAAAAATACCATATTCAAGGTGTTTTTTTTTGTGTTTGTCTCTCTCTCTCTCTCTATATATATATGTATGTATGTATGTATGTATGTATGTATGTATGTATGTATGTAAGTATGTATGTATGTATGTATGTAGATATTTTCCAACAAACACCAAATTCTTGAGCAAAATTAAAAATAAAGTGAGTTTTCAAACCTCCACATTTTTTTTTGTTGTGTTGTTTCGTGATGATTTTTTCTCTAAAATTAATTCATGTTTTGATAAAGCATAGATTTTTCTTGATTTGTTTTTGAAAATTTGAGAAGTTCTCTAGAATTCTATTAGCTTTTTTTTTTCCTAAACTGGTTATTCCTTCATTTAATTCAGGCTGAGAAGAGAGATACGTTAAATCCCGTCTCATTTGGCTCTTGCAATGAAAGACAATGATTATATTATGGTGAGTTTGATAATTTAAAATTTCTATTTTGTTTTTCATTATTGTCGGCTTCTATTCCTTTGGTTCTACATTTGACCTAGCAATTGTTACTTACTGCTTTAGAAAAAATAATTGCCTTATTTCTCCTATCACGGAATCTGAAATCATTTTCATTTGTTCTTTTGATAGTAGGAAAAACTATCCTTGATTTATTAGGAAAATATTTCTATTATATCATCATCCATGCGATACAAATGTTTGGCAGCCGGCCAAAATTTTAAAGGTGAAATAAAAAAATATCTTGAAATTTGAAGGATCTTTTACCATTCATAATACAAATTTACCTTCCATTAGTTGAGAATTTTAATCGTAAGAGAATATCCTATGCTTTATATAATAATATGCTCAAAATTGACTATTTAAAATCCTCTATGCTTAGTAAAACTATTAAGATATTTCATCAATTCCTTTTGATGCCCATTTTTTATAAGCTCTATACACTTCTTTAAGAAAACAACGCTAGCTCGTTCCAATGAACAAAAAGGTAGAATGAAGGAATGATTCATTGATTTGTTATTTGGATTTTAGTACAACTGGGGAGATGTTGAATAAACTCAGATTTTTTTCGTAAAAGATGCATAACTGAAATGACATACCTAAATATCTTTGACCAATAAAGTTTTGTTTTTGACTATCGCGATAGTTTCTGAATAATGTGGGGTGAATACTTAACTTTTGAATAGTAAAAAGTTGATTTTTGTTCATTAATATTTCACATGATTAACCTACCGAATTTTTAGCCTATAGGGTCAGAGATGGGGGGTTTAACGGCAAAACTCCTCACAAACACAACACATTCCTTGACTTCATAGTGGATTATTTTTGTCACATTCACTAGCTGATGAATTAATAACCTGATAAATAGGTTTAATGATTATGAATATTTCATATTTGTATGACTTAATGCTCCATCTATGTTTGGCATAGAGAAACACATAATTTAAAAGGTTATTTTTTTCCATCTAATTTATACAATGTACTGGGAATAACCGGTTATCCTTACTATTTTTCTAACAATAAACAACAAGTATGTTATTCCTTTCCAATGTTTTTTCTTAAATCTGGAAAAGATTTTCATACGAATAAATTTCTAACTTTTTATCAATTATTATTATAAGCGGAAAGTCTTCATAAAGTAGTTTTGCTCCTAATTATTGAATTATTTGTTTCTATTTTAATACTTTGCTGGTCCAAACCCTTTCAAATTCCATTAGTACACTAGAGGAAAATGTTTTACTTTTTGGTACGCATGAATTCTTAAATTTGATAGATTAACCTCAATTGATCCCGTCTATTTGTTTGATTCCAACAGATATTGGAGCGAAAATTTAAAAGGAAGGAAATCCCCTATGAGAGTGCCAAATAAAAAGTCCAAATACAAAATGAAGGGGAAATGGGAGAAACTCTAATGCCGAACCAAAACATCCATGAAGACTACACAAACAATAAATGATCTATATGACGTTGTGGAAGACGGTGCTTTGATAATAACAACCAAAAGACATCAAGGTTATTTTTTGAACTATTCTTATAGGGTTATGTTAATTACATTTTTATATATTTTTGGATGGTGTATCTTAGTAAAAGTGTATTGGGGGGGGGAGGGGGGGGGGGGGATCTGTATGTAGAGAGGCGTATCTTAAATTAATCAGCAGTATTATTTTTCCATTATTAATCTATTATTTTTGTTTCCTTTTTTTTTTGTAAAATAATTTTGTTTATAACATTCGAATGATTTTTTTAGTTATTTTTCAAACCTTGCTCTTAAAGTGTCTTTTAAAATTTTTCTCTACTGTCTACGTAACATAAATCTATTTCCATCTGTTTAAACTTCATATAAGGAAGCTTCCAAAGCTGGAGCAACATATAAACATGGATAAACAGTCCTTGGGGGATTGGTGGCATGCATCCTCTAGATAACAAACACTTTCATTGAACCAACTTCGAAAGTAGTGTATTTTCCCTCAGCTTTTGCTCATATATACTATCTACCCTGCCTCGACTTAAATTTACTGTCGGCAGCCTCCTAGGAGATGTCCGAACCTCCATTCAACAAATGATATTGTGCAAAGCCATCGCAATGCAAAATGTGTCAAAAGTTATTTAAGTACAACCATAGGTTAAACTTTTGCTCCTACTTTTATTGTCAAGAGACCTATTATGTATAGGGACTCCTTTATTTTCATTAAGAGTAAGATGTATTAAAATGATGGTACACATATTATTAGATGTGTGTTGCAATCATGACCTCCATCATTCTTCTCAAGGATCTTTGTGGGAATCTAAATCTTTCGAATGGTTAGTATTTCAAAGTAAGTATATTTGTATTTTTGCCGCAACAAATTCCTTTCAACTTTTATAAACTCATAAACTCTCAAACTACAAACTAATATACCTTAGAATTATATACCTAATACCTAGATTCAGAAACACAAACCTCTAGCTTTATGTCCTATGATCTTCATGTGCCACCCACTCAAACATCCAACTACACTACATTTCACCGGAAAAAAAAATTACGACAACTTTAAAAAAATACTCAAACTAAACAAAATATAATTCTTCAAATTTTTTTCTCCGCAAAACTTCAACTAAACATCAATTTGAACTCTCTCAAACTACGTATATTTTACTTGTATCTGTATGTAAGTGCACACAAACTTCTTTGAAGAAACCCTTGCACTATTTATAGAACAAAGAGTCGCTTTCTACTTTAATTCTACTTAAGCAAATTTGTAGTGATTCCTTTTACTCATGGGACTTTAAATACTTGTAGTGCTTACTTTTCCTCATGGGACTGGAGTATTGTATTATTTCCATCGCCTCAACATTATTCTTTGCCTCTATTCCCAGTTCAGATTTGGTCTTTCTCTGATCATATTTGTGGACCATTCTTCATTCTTGCCCCGTCACTTTTCAACCTATAGCTGTCTAAAAGTTCCCCCTTTTGACATACAAACCAATGATCTGTGTTTTCTTTCTACCTACTGAAAAGATGTTACAAACATCGAACCGAAGTAACATGTTATAAATAGGAAATAATCATACTAAACACCATCCTCCTTCTGATATCATAAGAATATATCAATACAAACTAGACGTATAACTAAAGGGTTTGCAAAGAAATCAACACACTATCAAGGCTAAAACAATTGGAACAAAACCAAGTACATTAACAGGTAGCCTATCATAAAAGAAAAGAATACAAGCAAGAGAAGAGACACTAGACCACATGGTATGGAAAAGCTATGAAGAGTGGATGCTTAAGAGATGTAGGTAGGTTAAAGATCCTTTTCCATAAAGTCATAGTGGCCTCTTGAGATTATTAGAGTTTGTGGATTTTTCACAGCTAATAGAATTTCCTGATCTAAAGCAAAGTCAACCTTCAAACACACAACACCCATTCTCTTCCTCCAAACCAAATGTTCAGACCATAAGAATATGCAACTGATTTATTGGTTTCAAATGGAAGACTTCTTTATTTGAAAAAAATCTTCCTTCCTTAAGTGTGACCGATGCCCAAAGGCTCTAACGTGGTGAATTAATCTCCCCTGGAGGATCAGGCACTGCAACTAGTGTCACCTTACCCGGAAGATCCTTATGTCTGATCTGCCATGCCTTTAACTAGAGCCCGCACCACATAAACCAGGAAAATATGAAGCCTAGAAAACAAGCTCTCCGAATAAGTGGTTAGATCTAGAATCAATGTGGGATCATTCTCTAAAAGGAGGATATCTTTAGGGTAAGAATGGTACGCATCTAATATATGAATAATTCTATTTACAACATAGTGACCACCCTATATTAGTAACCCCAAAATTTGTTGCCATACTTAAAAAATGAGAGTAAATGAACACCATGCAATGTACTATTATAGAGGTCGCTAACTAGAAGCATTGATCTGAAATGACGATTTTCTTATCTCCCATATGGGGAACACATATGGCCAGGAAGGAACAAGTTAGTCCTAACATGTTTTTATATTTGAAAAACCATAAAGGGTACCACTCCAAAGAACCACCAAACCTATTAATAACCTTAAACTTTGGGATATGTCTTGCTTAAAGTTTATGAACCAGAAAGTCCTAACATTGGGTGTCTCAATTCATCACCTAATTCTATACAAAACTTATCCTTTCATTTTTTCCCCTTATATTCATCCGCAGAGCTTTATACATAGAGACCCTTCATGACTACTTGCATCATAACTACTCGTTTAACTAGTAGCACGATGGGTACATTTGGAAAGAGTAGGCTTAAGAAGTCCGTTTATGTACGACTAGAGGAATCCATGCTTTAACCATTCTTAAGCCCGTGGCTAACTCAACAGGTTTTATAACAGATAGTAATTAATAAATATAAAAAATATTAGTATTTACTATGTATTAGTCCTAGTGCCTATTAGGATTAGTACTCCTTAATCCTAATCCCTATTGTATTAGTACCTTTCCTATATCTTCCTATATATATCCTTCCATGTATTCCTTAACACTGGAATCAATCCATATTCCTTCATGTATCAAGAGACAGAAACCTAGATCTTCCTTTTCTCTAGGTTTTTTTTCTCTCTTTAAGGCACCGAGTCGTTCCCCTCTCTTCTCTTGGGGCGGCGGCAACCATGACAACCGAGGTGGGTCTCTCGAATTCACGTTCCCCCCCCCCCCCCCCCCGTCTGGCGTTAAACTCCTTCTCAGCGCATCTTCATGCCCTGATTCCCGAACAGTAAAGACATAAATTACCCTACATGGAAAATCAACCGTTGCTACAGCCCTTGGGCCGAATTACCTGTCTTAAATTACGGCGATGGAAGCACAGAACCTGCCACCGGCAGTCATCACCGCCACAGACAAACCATCGACAAAACCATCCGCCCAGACCGCCCCTGGAAAGCCGTGGATGGCCAGATCCGATCCATGTTTGATTGCGTCCATCTCCCCACGTTTCAGAAACACGTCCCGAATCCTATACAACTTCTTCAGCCCTATGGACTTCCCTCGGCAACACTCTATGCATCATTTCCTACTCTCATATTTTTTTCAATTGCCGTGATCGTCTCCCCACAATTACCAAGGCACAAAAACAATGCGGAGTATTAGACTAGTTCTCCACTATCATCACATCCTCCAGACAAGACCGTGACGAAAATCATTTCCGAAAAATACTCGCATGTGTGTCATTTGGAGGGCTCCATCAGCTTACTCTTCCATTAAACAAGCGGTTCACATCAGTCCAATGCCTCGTGACCTTGATACCTCTCCTCGGCTAAAAGTGAAGAAACCAACGTGGATCTGGAGAGCAAACTTCTTCCTCTCCGAAAAGCCGATGTTATGGAGGCCGGCCCACCGCCCTCATCGCAGCCAGACTATCGCAGGGGCGTGGTGGCGGCCGACATGGGGAGCCCGCGGTGGCTATGTCAGAAACAGTCGGCGGACGCAGCGCGCGATCGGCAAGGGCAGTCGTCCGCCGTACACGGTCAACAGCACGACAGCAACAACAGAAGCCTGCACTCCTCGCAGCGCGGGCAGTCTCTTCACGGCGGGCAGGGCACTTACGAGCGGGAATCCGTCCAACTTGTCAAATCTTCAGAAATAGACACACATCCTCTGTTCAGTTGCTGGGTTTCGGTATGAGGATCTGAAATATGATAATCGGACCAAGATGGCATCTCAAGCCTGCCCTTCCTCTGATGGACTGTTTGAATACTAGTCAACTTGCACGGTACTACTTTCTGATCGATCCAAGCTACGCTCCCAAATCCATATCATGGCTCCAATGGTATTACTGTTGGCAATGGTGAGATCCCCTAATATTTCTCACACTGGCGATGGGTCACCATAAAAACCTCAACCCCCACCGCTATCTTTCACCTAGGTAACCTTACCCACTCCTTCTATTAAAACCAATCTCCTCTCAGGTCACCAATTCAGAAGCAATAATTGCTCGTGTCGTGTTAACCTCTAAGAATTTTCCAGGCCGCCCTGTGAGCAGGTCCTGTACGTTCTTCCTGGCACAGTTCGTCTGCCCACGACAGTTCAGAAAGCTTCCTGTGGCTCTTTCGTGATGGCACATTCTTGTTTGTGGCACCACGCTGGGTCACCCGTCTCTCCAAATAATAAATTCTTAAATCTTTAATGTCTCATTAGGGTTTTCTCCTTCATGAAACACTGTGACTGCCTGTTTTCATTGCTAAATCTCATAAATTACCTTTTACTTTATCTAAGAAGCGTACAACGCACCTTTTTCAACTTATTCATTCGACCCTACTGGGGTCCTACTGTTTTTCCTTTCATTTGGCTGTTTTTTCGCTATTATATTTGTTTTGTGGATGATTTTAATAAAAATACACTTGGTTGTACCCACTAAAAACAAATCACAGGCATACACCACCTTGTCCCTTTTGAAAAAATGGTAAACACAATTCAATTCTCATGTTCAACTTTTTTTCGATGTGAGAATGGAAGAATATGTAAATAACACTTGTTCCATTTCCTGCAATCCCTGGGAATTATCATCAAACCTCCGTCCTATACTCCGAACAGATGGGGGTTGCTTATCCGTAAGCAATCGCCTCTCATTGAACGGTGGTTACTCTTCTACAGAATCTCCCTCTCCTTGTCTCCTTTTGGGTAGAAGCTCTACCACTGCAAATACCTAATTAACAGAATGATGCCCTGATCACACCCTCTCCAACAAATCACCCTATCACTCCTTTAACCAAGAAATTCCCATTATAACCAATCTCTCGGTCTTTGGTGTCTCACCTACCCTTGGCTACGCCTATATTATCACAAATTACATAACCCCGATCTCCAGTCTTGTATTTTTTGGCTATCATCCTACCACCAAGGTTATCGCTGTCTGACCCACATAACTCATAAAGTCTACAATCTCATCATGTCAATTTATCGATAATGAGTTTTTCCTCCTCCCTACGAGTCTATTTCCTCCTCCTCCACAATACTCATTCATTGGCGTCCTCTCCTTTTTCCAACATACTCACAGTGTCTCCCTCACCCAACCTTCCCCCACCACCATCACCCACTACCCAACACCCCTCATCACCTCACCCATCCCCTTCGATCGACCGTCACCCCACAATACACCCGCACCACCACCGCACACTCACACCAACCCGAACCACCCCATAACCCACAACATCTCCAACCCGATCCGTTTCTGGTCCTTCCGGCCACCACCCGAATCACCAACCCCTGCCCGTTGCCACCCCCCACTACTCATCCCCATTTAACCTGGCAAAGCCTATATCTTTAAACCCAAAACCTTTTGGCTACCATCACCAAATACACCCTTTCCCCGATAGTGATAAAACAACCTACTCTTTGCCACCTCAAAAAATACTATTGGCGTCATGTTTGGATGACGGTTTAAGGATTTTGACGATCAGAACGTGGTTCTTTGTACCCTAAGCCTCATGGGTGGCACCCAGTGGGCGTAATGGGTTTACAAATTAACACATGCTATGGGCTGTATTTCCAGGTTACAAGGCTCGTTTGGTTGCTAAATGCTACATCAGGAGCATGGCCTTGAATTTACTTACTTCCGAGACTTCATCCTGTTATTCGGCAGGAAACCATTCACCTGGTGTCACTGTCCGCCGTGCGCAACAATGGCTTCATCAATCATTGGATGTTTCCCACTGCTTTTCTTCATGGCATGCTTGATGAAACGATCTCCTACGTAACCACCGGCTATGTTGATCCCCGCTTCCTCCACATGTTTTGCAACTCCAGAAGTCTCTTATGGCTCAGCAAAGCCCCCCGTGCTTGTACAACACGCTGAAAACGTTTCCTCCATATACTCGGCTTCACGTGGTGCGTACACACACGATCTGTTTACTTGACATTCAGCAACACGGTAACAGTCATTTCTTCTTGTCTATGTAGATGATATCATATTACAACAGCCTGACGCAATCTCTCATCAGGATGTCACTCGAGCTATGGCAATACTACCTTTCAAAATGACGGACCTTGGCCGTTACATTATTTTCTGGGAATGGGGTTTCTCGTCAGACAGACGGCTTGTTTCTTCATCAGTCAAAATATGCTCGAGATCGGTTGCAGAAATTCTGGACTGTGAAACATGCAATGCCCATTAAACCAACACTGATTGCAGTCTCTTCGTCTTACGAATTGAGCGACCCCCGTTTGCCGATATATCCCACTTCGCACCTCTGGGGCTCTACAATATTGGCCATTACCCGTCCTGACATCCAGTTTGCTGCAACCGAGTTGCTCCTCGCATGCATCAACCAGTGAACCTGATTACCATTGTCTAAAACGCCTTCTCAGGTACATTTTTGGCCTCTTGGTCCGTTGTTGAACTCTTCCGCAACCCGTGGACTTGGAGCTTCGGGGTTTCTCGATTCAGATTGGGCGAAATTGATAAAATGACAAAAAATCTACATCGGGTTGTCTCATTTTTTGGGGCCGAACCTGATCTCGTGTGTACAAAAAACACCCCAAGGTCTCTCGTCTCGACTGAAGCTGAATACCCGCGCCTTGAGCTCTTCGTGCTGCTAAACCATGTGGGTCACATAGATTCTTTTCTGCTTGAACGCCACGCCACTCAACAGCTGTTCTCCTCCTGCTCTCTATTGTGCCAACAAATCACAATCTGTTGGCCAAGAATTCTGTCCTCACACAGAATGAAGGCATGTTGATACCGATGTTCTCTTTGTTTCGCGATGAAGTTCGGCCGCAACCATTACTGTGCAGTATGTACCCACTGAAGAACAACCGGATGATTTCTCACCAAGCCTCTCCCAGCCGCAGCAACGATTACGCACAGTTTCCAGATTCGTTTGCTTTTCCGCTGCAGCTCAGCTTGAGGGGATGTACAGTAACAGATAGTATTAAATAATAGTATAAAGAATATTAGTATTTACTTGTTACAATCTCCTATTCCTATTGGATTAGTATTCCTTAATCCTAGTCCGCTAATTAGGATTAGTGACTCCCTTCCTATATCTCCTAAATATATCCTCTCATGTATTTCGCTTAACACTTGAATACAATCAATATTCCTTCATGTTCATCAGGTTTTGTTTGTAGGGTCGGTGGAAGGGATAAATGAGGGTTTTTGCGGACTTGGATTTGTTGGTTTAAAAGTAGAGGAGACCTTAATCAAGAGCTCTTTTCACTAATGGGTATAAGAGGATAACCATAACAAACGTAGTAAGGAAGAGTCCGTCGAGGTATCTATGGCACGAGCTTGCTAGTAGCCTTTTGTAATCTGAACTGTAGTCGTTTATGACCCTATATGAATGTGGCATGGTCTCCTAGAACTATATTTAAATTCCTCTATATGCTAATACGAAATTCCCCCTTAAACTAGATGGCATCAACGATGAGCCAAGTGGGTACCAAGTTCAGCGATAAGGTCCTAGATGTGTTTCCTCCTAAATTACCTAAATTTCTCAAAGAACCCTAGATTCCCCTATGATGAGTTTATGACGTTGGGAAACATCACGATGATATATTCTAGTGGAATCCACAAACACAATTTCGAACAAAATAGATGTGCAAACTTGTTCCTCGAAAATAACAATTGTCAAAACTTACTGAGAGAAAGGTTAAGGTAGGATATTGTAGTATTGATAGGTTTGGGGGTGGTGGTGAGGAATCTGTGGTTGGTTGAGTTTTCAGGGTAAGAGGAGTGTGATGGTTTAGTTTACTAGAGGAGGAATCTAGGTTGTAGTTAGTGGTGTGTGTATTTAGTGGTAGTGGAGACATCATGGTTGGTTATATGAGAAGTCCAAGAACACAAAGAGTTTCAAATGGAATAAATTTTTGAAGGCTTCCATAATGATGGGATGGTTTTTAGTTTGTTAAAAATTATAGTGTAGTATTTGAGTATGGTGGTTATAGTTTTTATTGTGACACGTGGAAGGAAGATGTTATTGCTTTTAGTTTTGAATTTATGCATTTTGAATCAAGAGTTGAATACATACTAGTATTTTAGGAGAGTCAGACCCCATCTTTCGATATTTATATGCGTTCTTTCTTCATGGGCATAGTATTCTGTAGTAGTCTGGAGTGTGGCTAGGCATTTTAATTCATCTCTGGTTCAATATTTTTCTTTTCAAGTGTTCTCAGTGCATTCCTTGGTGATATATATCTATGATTGTTTTTCAGTAGTGCAAAATTATTTAGACCAACCCTTTTCTACATTGTCCCTTAAAAGTGATGTCGAATGTTACGTATTTTTTCCTTTTATAATGAACTAGAGGTTTTGGCTATGTTTATTGCACTAGTATGGTCACAAAAATGGAGCACAACATCCATTTTTCAAACACAAATATTTGATTTGTTGATCCATAGAAGTTGAAACAAAATAACGTAACCAAACTTTACGCTTCGAAAATAGATGGAACAAAATATTTGGTCTTTGTTTCCCAGGAGATAAAACATGACCTTAAGAAGTTAGCCATACATGTAGTACCTCAATTTCCACTAAGTTGCCTTCTAGTTTTTGTGGGCATAAATTCATATCCTACTAGTTCGAAATTGCTTCCATTTGGGTAGTAGAGTCCCAAGTTTGTGGTTCGTTTAGGTAGCGTAGAATCCTTTTAACAACTTGTAAAGGAGTTCGTTAGATTATCTTCAAATTGTAGGACATTACCCATACAGGAAAAAAACTCTCTTATAAATTATCCATCGACTCTCTTTGTTTTTGCTCGATCTTTCTTCTGAGTTTTCTCCTTTTCTCCATGAGACAGAGTATGTGTTAACACATCTGCAGGTGAGAACCTTGTTTCGTGTACGTTTTCTTTTCATTTTTTTAGGCATATAATATTAATGGCTCATCTTGAAGTCCTTTGGTGTGCTATAAAGATTTGTTTCACAAGGATAATACATGTACTCTCTCTTTTAGACACAGGCGTAATCATTTATTTCGAGGATTTTCAAAAGCTTTTCTAATATGAAAATATGGCTAGAAGAATTCCCTCCATCATTCTCGAATCAGAACATCCTAATATAATTCTTCTTTCCATTATTATGATGAAAATTTACACCTCAATGGTCTTAGGTGAGATATGTTAGGCTGTATGCATTTAAGTAATTCAGAGGGATTTTTATTTAGCATGGATCTAGACATGCATCTATTATAGTATATAATGAAATATTCATGGCTTGATCCCAAAATTGATTAGATATGTTGCTAGAAATCATCATACTTTAATCCATTTCTTGAAGGGTTCTATTTTTGCTTTTTTCTACTTCATTTTGTTGAGGAGTCCTAGGAAAAGAGAAATTGTGGTCAACCCCATGAGCTTCATAATATTGAACAAAGTTAGAGTTCTCAAATTTAGTTCCATGAACATTTCTGATAACCACCAGTTGTTTGTCAAGTTCTTTGAATGTTTTCTAGTATATACAAAAGGTTTCAAATGCATAGTAAAATGTACCTTTGTAACTCCTCTATTAGTAACACACATTTTTGCCTACTATAACTTCTACCCTCATAGGTACACATATATCCCTGTGTCCAATTCTAGCATTGTCTGGTTGATCTTATACCGGTTTATTTAAAGATGATTTTAATTATTTTCTTTCGAGTAGCATTCTTCACAAACTTTCTTCTTTAAACAGTTTAGTAGACCTGTTACCTAAATCGTGAGAATAAGTTTTTTTAATTATTGTATGACTACATGACTAGACATTTTGCAATAGTAAAGGATCTCTATCCATTACACTTAACATAAAAATTTGCAGCCCATACATTTGTAGTGTATACCAATATATACATGCCATATTTTGTCCAGTTAGAAAATGTTCGTTGTTTCAAGATTTTTTTATTACTTCAACACTCCTACGGAAGATACACTTACCTTGTTTCCTTTAACCACAATTTTGATATGCTGATCAGTTGTAATTCAAGACTCCACATATTACACATTTTCGGGATTAAAGGGTTCTTAGTTTTTGCCTTTTTTTTTTTCGGAATTCTTTAACTTGTCCTTTTGTCCCCCTCCCACTACTAGTCCATGTTATTTCCGAATATTTTTGTTATTATTACTTCTGGTTGTAAAGAACATGTGTTTCTAAGTGACTCAGGATTGCCTTCAACCGATTGCCGTGTTATCAAAATAAACTAATCTAAGCTTGTTATTGATGTTAGTTCCTAGATGGGTTACAATCATGGAAAACTTAGTCCATTTATTTGCTTTTTCAAATGAATATTTAATGCTAAATTATTCAAGATTCATTCTCTTAGATTTTTACTTATGTGATAATAATTCGTCTTTAAGACTTTTGACATCTTATTAACGTAGGGGTTGGTCACACTCCTTATCTTTTTTCCTTAGCAATGACACTTAATTTTAAGATTTCAGATTTGAGGGAAAGGTTACAAGAATCAAGTTGATGAGTCTTTTCAAGAAGATCTTTGTTCTTTTATTATAGCTCAGTATTGAGTTTTACAAGATCAATATACTCAAACTTCAGACTAGGCGTAGAAGCTACAAACTGATTCTTGTCACGGTTCAGTTTTTGTTTGGTATTTATGAGAGTGAGCATTAAAGATGACAATTTCTTCCTTGTTTAATCTTTGAGATATGAAATGTTTACCTTCTCTTCCTCAGTGTCACAATTAGATTCAGGTTCTGAATCTTCTATGGCCATCAGTGAAATGTCTCATGCTCCTCAGAGTTTTTGTAGCATTTTCCCAACTAGCTATAACATGATTATTTTCCTTTTCATTATTTCCTTTGTGTTTCCCAGTTCTCTTTCTACTTTTCTACCCTTTATTTTCTCCACATCAACGTTCTTCACAAAGACAATTCTTGACTGATGGCAGTTTCACCACAATTTATACAACATCCTTCATTTCAGGCCTTTTTGTGCTTTCTCCTTGGTAGGAGAAGCTTCTTTCCTTCCCGTAGTTCTTGTCTTTCTTGAAGAGTTTCCTTGAAATTTTTCTTATCATGGATATATCACATCATAATCAGATTAATCATTCTCTCATGCCGCCTTGAGAGCAGACTCTTATCTATATTTCCTTCACTTCTTTTGGCACTTTCGACATTCATCTCATATGTTTTTAGATTTTCTCCAAGCTCATCGAAAGTCATATTTTTAAGCCTTTGGCCCCTCTTATAGAAGTAACTTTGATTTTCCATGATCTAGGTAGATTTGAAGAACCTTATCTACATGTTTTTTTGTAGTGTATTCCTAAGGACATTAATTCGTTGACCACTCTGGTGAAACTAGTGATCACATCCTTAAGTCACTCTCCATTTTTTATATCAAAGGACTCAATTCAGTATATAGTCTAGCGATTTGGAAATTTTGAACTTGGGTAGTACCTTCATGTGCGTTTAGAAGTTTATCTCATATTTGTTTAGCAGTAGTACATCGGAGGTGTAGTTTAACTCGTAAGGTCCGAGTCCACATATGAGAATGCATTAAGCCTTGTAAATCTTTCCTAGCATCTTATGTCATCTTCTCCTCTTCTCCGGATTGAAGTCTTAGGTTTAGGAAATGTCCTTTCTTCGTTGTTCCTTATGTATACATTAAATGTCCTCATAAAACTCTCACGTGTAGTTTCATAGTCCCTCAACTTGAATGAAGTCCTCCATTCTTGTCTTCCACTACGAGTAATGATTTATTTCCAATTAAATCAGGGTGCCTATTTATGTGTTCTCATTGCCCGTGTCCAAGAGGACCGTGGCAAATTCATAGTGTTTCTCTGACCTTGACTTATTAGAATCTTTATTGAGATATCCACTGGAGAATAATTGTTGGAGTATGACCTATGATAAAATCTTCAATGGATCATGTTCCCTTAGATATTAATTAGTCAAAAATAAGTCCGTTTGTAATTGCCCAACAGCTTCACTTCAACTTTTAACAACTCAATAAAACATCCACTATAAATAATTACATATTAATGTAGGCCTAAGAATTATGAACTCTCAATTTCTCCAAAATCTTGAGTTTCCCGCCAACTTCAAAAAACCAAAAACAACTAAATTTCACGGAAATGAATTGCAACAACTTTAACAAAAGACTCAAACTAAAACTACTAGGATTCGTCAATTATGTTCTTTCGCACACTTCAACAACACTTCAATTTGAAGTCTCTCACATAAGACATTTGTTACTCGTATCGCCTATGTATGTGCACATACTTCTTTGGAGAAACATGCTCTGTTTACAGACAATAGTCCCTTCCTATTCAACTCTAACTTCAGACTAAACTCCTACTGATTCCATTTACCCTTGAATGCTTGTAGTTGTTCCTTTTCCTCATGAACTTGGGAGTAGCTGTATATTTCGCACCACTCAACATTATTCTTTTTTCTATGTCCAAGTTGGATTTGTCTTTTCCGATCATGTTTGTGGAACTCGTTCTTGCACCTCACTATTCAAAACCTATCTCCTACCTAACAATTGAATTAAAGATCTAGATGTACGGATTTGAATGTTCATCCTGGAATTTTTAGATATGTCTGTGGATCTGAACCAAATGATTAAGTTTGTTTGTTTTCATATCTCATTGTGCATATGAACATTACAGTGCAATCAATAAAATATAAATCTCAGTTCAAAGCAAAATAGTTATCTATTAAGTAACATCACATAATTGAGACAACGAATATTAAGGATGAACCATAAGTTAGCCCCTTTAAGTTTATCGGTAATTTTTTTTAGACACTTGATTAAATAATGTTTGAGGACTGAATGTTGATAATGTCCTTCTATAGATAGTTTAACCTCAAATTTTTGAAACAACCCCTTGGCAATACCTTTTCTGTTGTTACTAGTATAAGACGGTGTTTATTAATTGAGTAGGTTTAATTAATTAATGGGTGTATTAGATTGGTTTCTACTGTGACGGTGTGCTTACGATAAGTATCTTACTCCACCAATCGTTGCGTGTCACTTTCTTTTAAAAAAATTTTTAAATAGTTTAAATTCGAAATCGTTAAATAAGTTTTTAATTTTGAACCCAAAGGTGGATGACAAGGGTATTTAGGAGCCAATACATGGATACGAAGGCTATTTTGGAGCCAATAGCTGGACGGATGATAGTTTTGTACTATTTCTAATACTTCAAGAATATATTAAGCTCTTGTCCGTAAAATAAAACATACACACAAAATTTATATGTATTTTTTTGGAGTAATGCATACTTTTTTTTAGAGATTTGATATGAAGCAAAATATTTTCTTGTTGAAATTATTTCTTAATATTTAGATACTTAAATGTATAATCTAAAAATGTTATAAATTAAAAGAAAAAAAGGACATTTGTCACTTAATTAAGGAATCTGACATGAGTTAGTTGTTTTCCTTTAAACAATAACTTAATTCTTCATTTTAATTATTTTAATCGATATTAATGTTCAAAACATCATAAAATTATTATTACTCAATCGTATACTTTACCTTGTATTATTAATTACGAAATGACACTTTTGAAATCATAAAAATAATAATATTTTAAAGGATAAATATTTTATAAATTTTCTTATATCAAACACAATCAATTGAGGATGTTATTGCTGTTTGTAGTGTTCGAGCCCCACCTAGGATTAATGCTCTCATGTCTACTTATAGATTTAGTTGTTACTGAGTAGGAGCTCTAGGATTAATCTAAAAATGTTATACATTGGTGATTAATGAAACTGTTAGTTACCAAAAAAAAAACACACAAACTTAGTCATTTTTAATTACATATATCTAATAGATAATATAAAATTTCACTCTTAAATGGAGGTCTTGAGTTTTAATTCTAAGTATGGAGAAAATCTTATTTGAAGCATCATTTTTGAAAGGATCCTATATTATACAATTTAAATTTATTCAAAACTGCAATGCAGATTCCTAACACCGAGTCCAGTGAGAAACTAAAAAAAAAAGGAGTTGAAAACTAAACAAAACATGTAGAACTTTGGGGTAAAATAAGACCCAAATAATGTATTCAAACAGTTAAGGGCATTAAGCCCTTCTTCGTTTGACAAATGACACAAACTATGCCACCCACAAAAGTGATTTGACATTGTCATTGTACCCAATTGTATGGATTAGTTTCAATATATGACCTTCATTAAATCGACCTTGAGAATCATTAGTTATATTGACGCGCATTATTTATTGAAATAAGTATATCTTGACTATAAATCAAAATATTTTGAATTTTAATTTAATTAAATTTTGCTATCCAAATCCAGAGTACCTTAAAACATTAAAAAGATAGAGTACTACATAGTCTAGAAAAACAAAATGAAAGATGCAATTTCGTTTTCCTCCACAAAAAGCATCACACTGCATTGGATCAAGTTGAAGAATCATCAAGAAAACTTGTTATCTCTGGAAATTGATCACTTGATGTTGCCTGCATATAAAGATATAAATATATAACAGAATTATTTTTATTTAAAAATTTATATTGAATTCAGCTAATATAAATAATCAAACACATCAATTAATTTTATATCAAGATTAATATTTGAATTTCGATATTTGAACTACCCCTAATGTTATGAATCTTCAATATATAAAAAAGTTCTTTTTCAAAAAATAATTTATTTTTAAAGAAACTACCATTGTGACAAACATAGATAAATAGATAGTAAAATTGCAATACAAATAAAGTTAAGATAGAAACACTGACCATATTATTAAATTAAACTTGATTAAAGGCACTATCATGTTCATTGGGTAGATCGAAAATTGGAGGTTCATCATTCAAAAAGAGAAAATCCATATTATCGAAATCAAAATAAGCATCAGAATCCATCATCTCACTTGACTCACTTCCTTGAGTATCACTTATATTATGTTGTGACAACATTTTGGTGGTTGAGCATTGATTTGTTCACCAATAATTCTCAAATCACATTGCTACTCTCCACAGGTCCATAATTATCGTATTGGATTTTGTATAGGCACTGTTGCATATGTTGTTATATCCAAGGCATAGTCATTTTGATATTGATAAATCCCATTTTGAAATCTTGTCCGGGTGTAAAATCATCTTGCTCAATATTTGATCCTTGCAACTCACCAATATGTTTCTGAAAATCAAAATTATCTATTCCCAATCCATTTATTGTAGGATTTGCAATATTTGTATCTGCCACGGTTGCATATGCTTCTAAATCCAAGGCATAGTCATTTTGAGCATGATGAATTTCATTGTTAAATTCTAACTTGTGTATAATCTGTGCTCCCAATATTTGATCCTTGAAATCTCCATAATTTGGATAAAGGTTGTTGTTGTTGTTGTTGTTGTTGTTGTGGTTTGTGTAGCCGCCCAGCAAGATTATTAATTTTCATAGTATGTCTTAATTTTGGGTGGGTATATAGACACTAAACTTACTAAATTGAACTTAGACACATGAGTTCTTGTGACATAATATTCGAGACACAAAGTGTAATGTAGGATTTGTAAAGGTCCTGATGTGTTACTTGATATAGCATGATGCGGGAAAGGGTTGAGATAAGGACTTTGTCGAGGGCCCAAGTAGGTGGATCAATATGCGTTGTGTGAGCAGTGTTAGCATGTCTAATGTACCAATAGGTTTGAAAGGCTGTTACAACTTAAGTACGTTGGCAAGGCAAAATGCCATGACATTTCTGGACCTGAACGCCATTGATTGTGGCAAGTTGCGGGAACATCGATCTAAGCTAAATTAAAGCACAGTCAAATGTGAATTAAACGCAACAAGAAACAATGATATACTTGTGGATTAAATTTAGTGTGTCCAAGACAAACATAGGCAACAACGGCAATGCTTTGGTGGTTGCGCATGGCATGAACATAGCCCCCGGATGAAATTCGGGTGGACTTTGATTGAGAACATGATACCCATGTTTACAATTGTAATGGGCCAAAATTAGGGAGGGAAATGCAACAAAGGGGCCGAAATCATGTCAGCCAAGTCACATGGCGCGGCTACCTGTTTGTAATTGCTTGTGTCAAGGATCTTAACTTGTAATAACTTTTGTAATCGAAAATGGAAAATGCTCTTATCTTTTGAGGATTCACAACCTATCATTGTAAACACAAGTCCGCCTTAGTTCGATAAATGGCACAACCTGGTGTTGGACGAAAATTATGAGAGAAAGATCGACTTGTTATCTCGTTACGACCGCGCCCTGAGCCTACACCCCGGACATGGTTGACACTCGAAAACCATACTAGACGTGATAAACCCTTGGTCAGGACATACTTAAGACTTAACTCATAAAACAATGTCATTAATAACTGCAGGATATAAGTTGGCCAAATGACACTTAAACGTCATAACAAAATCTCTACAATACACAGATAAGAGACTCAAAATCAATTCCCGACTGTCTTGAAGGCTCTATAATACTAAGATGGATGTTGGGAAAACCCCCAAACATCCTAAAAGAACGACTAGCGAATAAAAGTGTCCTTTCGGATGCAAGAGGCCACCACTACTCTAATTGCTCACTGGATCAACGAGGGCGCTGGATGATGATGATCCTAAATACCTCGTCTGGCCCTCATAAGACGATGCAGGACATCTGACATCAGACATTGAATGTATGAGTAATGCGAGTGGAATAGTAACAACAACTTGATCTTGAAAAAGACTAAAATGAACTTGCTCTCTTGTATTGGAATAGTAACAACAACTTGATCTTGAAAAAGACTAAAAAGGAACACTTGCTCTCTTGGAAATCATAGTTTCTTCTTTACTAAAACTAGTCAAAAAGGCACAGTTGGAAGTCTAGCTTCCTTTCTTGATCAAAATGTGAAAACATTTGTAACTATTAGGAATACGTAGTTCCCTTATAATTTTTGAGAATGACTAAACTCTTGCTCTTTGCTTGACTTTCAACTTGGCGGTCAAACCATTAAAGACGTTTTCTTAATGTTTTTTGAAACTTACGACTTACTTTGACTTTTCTTCTTAACTTTTATAAACTTGAATCTTAGATATATTGAGCTTTACTCTAAGTTTTCTTGAATTGGATTATGGTTCAAGGTTCATGATCTCATGTGTATGGATGATTTCATGAGTTTAGACGTACCATTAGGTGTTTAGAATAACTAGAAAATGAAGGTACTCATTTAAACTATATGAAAGGTAAGGCAAACTGGGGTGATACTGACTCCTGGCACTCTGAGAGGTGCATGGGCGGCCATACCCCAAACTTCAGAGGTACAATGTGGGTTGCGCTCTGGCTGGCGTGGCGCCCAAGCGTCCTACGACGAGATGTTCTCTATTTTTCTCCTCCATTTTTTCATCTCTAAACCCTTTACTACATCCATGGTTGTTTCCAAATACTTAAAATCATTACACCCCATCCCTAATAGATTTAACTCGAAAAAAAACAACCCGAAACACAAATCGAAATCATTAGTCATTCAACCAACTTCAATCACAAGAATTTACAACAATATTCTTCAAGAACTTCACTTTTTATCATTCAACCAACTCAAAAATCAATAGATTGGAACAAGTTTGGTGTGTAGGTGAACTATCCCAACACTAAATGATCTTACATACCTTAATAGGGAACTCCCACGAATTTCAATCGCAAAGCTTTCCTGGCGAATTCTAGACTTTTCTCCCTTTCTTTCTTTTTCTCTCTTCTCCAAGCCCTAATCGTAATTCTAACTTTTCCAAACTAATCTAAGACTTGTTTTTACCCCAATATACCCCAAAAACGAAATAGGGAATTAGTTTTCCCTTAGTTAAATCTGGATTGGGACCTTCCTCACTCCAACAACCCAATTTTCGACAGACATAACTCACTCATACGACATCGAAATCGTGCAAACTCGGTTGCACTGGAAAAATTATTCCAAGATATTTCCACCCATATCCAAGAAGACCCATCTTAAATCATCCCTATCAGAATTAGACCGTTTGAAAATACCGAACTGACCATCAGTTTCGTAACTTAGAATATTTTTCAGATTTTCCCTGTCTTTCCAAAAAAAAAAGTATTATTTAGTTTCTTACCTTATTCTTAGCCTATTTTCAAGTTGCGCGTGTTAGAATATATGCTTCCACTTATAAGTCATGGACCAAGTGTCCCTTGACACAAAACAAAACAGTAATAACGAAAGTAAATGTAGTTTAACAACTCAGACATTTTACTTGGAACCCCTTGCTTAAGGGAACACCCTGACCTGTCGCTCACAGGATTTCTCAACTTTTTCATCACTAATCTGTGCAGCACAAAGTAAAACCAGTTACCCCAAATGTGAGAAGCAGTGTTGTAAGCTCACTTTCAAGCATGACCGAATTGCTTGATAAGCCTCAGTAGAAATTATTTCTAACCCACTAGCTTATCCCTTCTAGACAACTTAGAATTTCGTCACACCACCACACTGATTCCTTTGAATTTAGGAATAGTTTACATGTAAGACCAAAAGAATATATTCTGAAACACTCCACGATACTGCTCTGTGTTTTCATTGTTGTTGAATAATTCCTTCACTTTAATTTTCTATAGCCTTTGCAGTGTTCTTGAGCGTACTTTTCAGATGCAAAAACTAAGGAATGATGTTTAGGAAAGTGACTATGTATATACAAGTCCCTTTCCTTAAACTCTTGAGTCATTGGTTGGAGAGTGGCTGACTTTCTCTGACTCCATTGGGAAATGTGTCCCCACTTTCTGTACCCTTCTCCAGCTGGCAGTCAACACAGGCTATTCATGTTTGGGAACCTGGTCCTTTTACAAGGTCCCTAAGTTTGTGTACAATCAGCTAAACTCTCGTGAGACTGGTACCTTTACACGGTCCCTGAGTTTTTTTCATATCAATCAAAACTACAATAACCAGCATTTGCAATCAAGTGTTAAAGAGGGAAATTACGTATGAAAGTTAACCAGACACTAGAAAAAACGTAAGGGTTTTAAAGAGTGTCAAATAAGCAATCAACTGTGATTGTGCCTAAATCACAGTCGAAGTTGACCATAATTGTTGTTCGCAACAGTGAGTTCCTTTGTATTTTATTATTGATAATTACTATAACGGATTGGGTGTGCCCGTAATTACATGTATTCATTTCTTGTTAAAGTTCAGATAATCTAAGGCAAAAACAGAAAATTCCCATCAACGGTAGACGAGTAGCTGCGAACGGCCTGAGTTAATGAGCGTTGACGACTTACATATTAGGTAACCTCTTGCACTGAATTTGGTGGTATCTTCCCGTGTAACTATGTCACGTAGACACTAATGTCCTAGGCCACGAGTCTCCATTTTTGTTCAATTTTATATAAATTTAGTGTTACTACTTGTGTATATTTCAAAATTGAAAGAATCATAAATTGAAATTAGGTAAATTAAATGGACATATTTATATGGTATGCTTTACTGTATACATTGGGGATGAAATTAAAATGAAACATGTAATCCTAAATACGAACTAAAGATAAAGCATCAAATTTTATATTATCTGAAAAAACAAATAACAATAATCATGTTTATCCTTCCTTTGTTTCATTCTCTACTTGTCACATGTTCACCTAAATAAATCTATTTAAAAAATACGCAATGATATATGTATTGTCTTGGAAAATGGTTTGGAAAAATAAGTATTTTATGCCAGGTAAACATAGAAAACATAAAGTGTTTTCTTGATATGTGAAAAGTGACAAATAAAGATTAAAAAAAAATTATTTTAGGAATAAGTGACAAGTAAAACTGAACGATACGCATTTACTACAACTGAAATATTTTTATGAAAATTATATATAAATTAATTTCAAGAAAATTGTTGTTTACCTTTATAATAGTATAGAGAACTAGGACGCTACCTGCGTCGTCCGCCTGCTGATTAGTATTTTTAAGTGTCTTAATTTGTACCCGTGGAAGTGTAGCATAGAGGTGAGAAGGGAGCTATCTATTTGAAATCCTTTCACTATTCATCGTTCATATAATATAGTTGGTTAAGCCTACAGTTGTTAGACCTTCTCGACTTAGGATTTAAGTCAATTTCTATTTTCCAATGCGACAAGAAGGGGTATGACTTATTGGTAGAGTGTCAATGATCCAAACCTGATTATTTTATGAGTCAAGTCTCGACTGCTTACTCATGAAAAAGAACAAAAAGTATCAGACTACTTTATGTACACACTTCCCTATACTTCTCGCAAGTGACATAACAATACTCTTTTGAGTATGTTTTTTGTTAATCTTGAGATTTTGAAAATGGCAAAATTGTATTGAGCAGGTAACGCAACATGTTCCAGTGAAATACCACAACGGGTATGCAAGTGGTACGTAACGAAGTGGAGCTAGTATAATATGGAAACTTATATGGTAACTTTTTTTGTTTATAGATATTTTACTTGTTTAAGGAAAACTACTAAAAACAATTTGAGTGCAATAAGGTTGAGTAAAAGGACGCAAGTAGAATCCAACAAGGATTTGTAGACAGACAGATACAAGTTGATTTGAGCAAGGATTGGTTTAATTTCTGATTTATAATAGGGAGCTATTGATTAGACAATGGCGGCACTTACAAAGAGAGAAGATTAAACACGATCAATAGGGTTGAATAGAGTTTTGATAACTACTTTGGTGCTGCGAGTTGAGTGAAAAAAGCTTTGTAAGATTGTATTCAAAGCTCTTGTTTACAATCTAGGTATAGATTTGCTTGACAAGTTATAGTACTTGAAAAGCATTGAAAAGAATAGAAAACTAGGAGTTCAGTTTTTTGTCTTGAGTAAACGGATTTAGAGTTTAGAATTCCTTAAAGTGCTAAAGCTTGTAAATCTTTTTATTACGCTTGAAATTTACGAATATACAAATGTGGTGCAATTAATTATTTGTAAGTTTTCAAGTTACAAACTAGTAGTTTAGTACGTGTTTCCTTTGAAGTAATTCAGGAGGTAGAATTCCAACACGGTACAGAGGCAGGGTTATCCTTTAAGAGTCTAACCCTCAAGTAAGATCAACATGAGTTCTGCACCTCCACTTGGACCCGGTCAGGCAACACAATCAACAGACCTCCTTATTTATGGACACATACTAACTCGTGGTGAAAGGCCAAGGATGGAAGACTCATCTCAAAGCTAAGACTACGATTATGGGTGGAACGTACTCAAGGGACCTCTAAGTCCTACTATTACTATAGTGAATGAATAGTACCTAAACCCCAAATACATCTAATGAAGCAGATTATAAGACTCTAGGAAAGAATCAAAGCTAATTTGCATCTTGTATGTGACTCGGACCCTGATGAAATTTAACCGTATCTAAAGTTGTACCTTCTGCTAACATATGGGATACCGTACAAACGCTCATGAAGGTAGAACTCAATCCAAAATTCAAGATTGCTATTTGGTGTTCAGAATATGAAGCTTTTAAGAGGAAATCTGGAGAATCTCTTCAAGATAGATTACGGATTCACCACGTGGTAAACCACTAATTTCCTTGGTAAAGTATATACCACTGGGAACAGGTTGACCAGTACTTAGGATTTTCCTAGGTCTTGGAAAACAAATCACTGCCATTAGATAATCTAAGGACCTAACTAATTGCCTTTAGATGATTAAGTTTGGGAATCTCAAGACTTATGAATGAATTTGACAAAAGAGGTGAAGGAATAAAGAAAAAATTCTGTCAAAATCAACTGCAAGTGATGATCTGACATAGATGACATGACTCTGGCTCTGATAAGTCGAATTTCAAGAAAACCCCTTCCCCCCCTTTTGTTCAACATGGGATTATAACCTACCAAGAATCACCCCCTTGAAAAGAAAAAATCTGAACGATCACAACACGGAGGTTGTTTTATGTGGTAAGGACAATCATCCATAAAGGGACTTCCCAATGTGGGACTTAGAATGGAAAAAGAAAAAGCTGAAAAACAATAAGGAACGCTTAACAAAAACAAAACAAAGAAAAAGAACAAAGGAATTTATCAGCCGGGGACAGGTTCTTCGACATGTATTGAAGATGTTTGAGACCTTGCCCTTGATGGGCGATTGAAGACATCAGACGCTGACCCTGAATCAGACTATGAAGAAACTGAGGTAAAACTTTCTTAACCTAAAGACAACTAGTAAAGTCTCAAGAAAAGCCTCACTCCTATGGACTTGCATCCCTAGACTAATTCAAAGAACTTTGTTAACACCCAAAACCACTCCTTGCTTCCCATCTAGCTTAAAGTTTGAGCATATTGATCTCAATAATAACAAACTTGACCTTCAAGAAAAATCCAGAAACTGGAATCCCAAATTTGGACTAATAATAAGAATTCCAAAATTAAAGTTCTTGGCAAGAAAAGAGGTGACTGCCTGACCAAAAACTTGAGTCAACACACTCAAAAATAACTTAAGGCTAGACCAGGACAACTGTAAGAGAATAAATCTTGACTTGACTAGAATGAGAAGTGGATCTGGAACTAGCAAATAAATGGCAATCCTCCATAATAGTACTCATCTAGGCAACACCAATAAACATCAAAAACCAAGTCAGGATTGAACAAACCTACCCATAAATGGAAATCCTCGTTTTTGTATTGTTTGTGGTAGATCAGGTCCATTCTAAACAATTTTAAATACAAAACTTCCACTTTTGCAGTAAATCACTCAAAAGAACCGTAAAACGGTTCAGAGAACAGTTAACATGCCCAGAAAACAACATCTGCCCAAATGGCTCATAGAAATCTTATTCACCGCTTTTGCATCAAAATCAAGTAACCCACTAATCTGGGTTCCTAATCTAACCTCTAATTTTTCAGGGAAAATGAGAGAAGCAATAAGCAGTGTACCATGGACCAGTCTGGCTCAAGACACATGACAGAATAAGACATTGTTTCTCTCATTACGAAGGAAAGGAGGTATGGTGCTTTTGGTAGTGAAAAAAGGTTTAATATCAAAGGTTGTGGAAAGATGGAAGATCTGAGATGACCATCTCCAATTGTATAGCGTATACTATGTGGAATGACTTAGACCAATTTGCTCATCATAGCTCAATCTTTCGATCCACTGGTGGTTTGAGTGATCATATAGAACACAAAATTAATGGACATGGAA
This sequence comes from Solanum habrochaites, assembly GCA_027704765.1. Taxonomy (NCBI): domain Eukaryota; kingdom Viridiplantae; phylum Streptophyta; class Magnoliopsida; order Solanales; family Solanaceae; genus Solanum; species Solanum habrochaites. The sequence continues at coordinate 71,750,246 of JAKWJA010002495.1, forward strand.
AAGAGATCAACATGTCCTTACACTTTAGATACCCTCAACTATCTCTGACAAAATTTTGGTGTGTTTTAAGGTTTGGAAAGAGATCCCTTGTTATGGCATAAGCGGTGGGGGTCATCTAGCAGTTTCAAGTTAAGACAAACTTATCACTCCAAGGGATTTAGGTTTTATAAGACTAAGACTGCCTAAAATAAATTCAAGGAGGATAATGTGTGTAAAGCATGTACTCTAGGGAAACAATAAAAATCATCATTTTAAGTCAACAGAGGTAAGCTTAACGTGTTCCTTAGAAACTAATCACATGGATTTTATGTGACCAAGGAGGTTCACATAGAGGGGGAAAAGATGTGTTTATCTTATGGATCGATTATACTAGGTACACCTACTATTTCTTTAGCAAAAGTGATGCCTTTGAGGCGTTTTGTTCACTGATGAGAATAATTCAAACAAAATATGGGAAACAATTAAAGGCATCAGATCCAATCATGGAACTGAATCTGAAAATTCAAAATTTTTCCAATATTGTACCCTATCCGATTGGGTGATCATAATCTTCTCTGCCCCCAGAACCCCGCCGCAAAACGGTGTGGTAGAGAGAAAGAACCGAACTCTTCAAGAATAGCTAGAAATATAATGATCGCAAGAAAAAATTACAATCAATTCCTGTAGAAGCATAAACCTACTTGCACCCCATAAACCGTTGCATGACGACCTTGTTAGAAAAACTCCATATCAAAATATTAAAAGGCATAAAGCCCAACCTCTTCATCTTAGAGTATTGGGATGCAAGTGTTTTTTTCATAACAATGGAAAAAATCTGCTTGGAAATGTGATACTAGAGTGGACCAACAGAATCTTTTCTTGAATAGGCTAACACATTTAAAGCTTATAGGGTACTTAACAAAGACCATGTGTGTAGAAGAGAGTGTCCATTTATTTTCATCATGAAAGCACACTAATATCTAATGAAAATGTGTTGGTCATAAAACATCAGCTGAAGATCATACTGTCTCTGAGCAGGAGCAGGTACAGAAGCCTTTTTTCCTCTGACACAATAACAGAGAATATATTGAAACTCAGTGAATCTTCTGATGAGGGAGTTGATACTGATGAAATCATCCAGTGTCTAATGAAGAGCAGATAGGAAAGGATCAAATCTTATTCTATAAGATAAAAATAACCAAGGATCACACCCATTGGAAAACCTCTCACGATCTTCTTTCTTCTGGAATTACGCACTCGTTTTCTGGAAATGAGAATCATTACTCTCATAATGCCATTCCTATCCTGGTAGAACCAAAAAAATAAGTGAGCCTTCAAGATGCAGATTGATTATAGCTATGGAAGAATATTCATACAGATCAAATTGGAAAGGATTTAAAGTATGGAATCTAGTACCATAAGCCCTCAAACAGAACTATAATTGGAACTAATGGGTGTTTAGGAACAAGTTTGATGAACATGGTACCATAATCAGGAACAAAGCTAGGTTGGTTTGTTTCAAGATATAATCAAAAGAGGAATAGATTATTATGAAACTTTCGCACCCGTGGCAAGAATAGAAGCAGTCAGATTGCTTATAGCATTCTGCATCTCACATGGAGTTTCACTGTAATCATATGGATGTCAAAAATGCTTTTCTAAATGGCTATTACAAGAGAGGTGTTTGTTAAACAAGCCCCACAACCCCCTGGCCTCGAGATAATGACTGTTCCTGATCATCGTCTATAAGCCTTGACAAGCTCTCTACGGTTAAAAAAAGCTCCAAGGCCTGGTATGATAGATGTGTCAAAATGTCTTTTAAGTCATTGGATATTCAAGAAGGTAAAATTGACACTACACCTTTTATTCAAGAATAAGAAAAGGGTCTTCCAGATCGGCAAATCTATGCTTCACGATATTAATATTGGAGCAACAAATAACGTCTCACAAACGAATTGTTTTGCAAACTGCTTATGAGCAATGAGTTTTTGAAATGAGTATGATGGTGTAATTAAACTACTTCCTTTGGGCTTCAAATAATACAACACCTGGAGGTACAATGGATCATCAGCAAAAATATGTAACGAATTACTTAAAAAGGTTTAAATGGACGATGCAAGCAATTGATACTCCAATAATCGCCCCTGCCACTAAAGTAGACAACCTTGAAGGACATGTTCTGCTTTGACAAAACTGTATAGAGGCATGAATTGGTCACTTTTGTTAGCTTATTGCTATTCGACCTTATATCGTGTTTAGTGTGGGATTATGTGCTCGCTTTAAAACTAATCCTAAAGATCACTATTCCATCAAGCAGTCCAATAGATTCTCAGTATTATCTATAAAGTGGAACCTCTGTTCAGGACGTTTGTTACCCAAAAGGAAGCAACTTTTGAGTTTGTTTGGTGTATGCGATGCTGATTATGCAGGATACTTGGTGATAGAAAAAGCACTACGAATGGCTCCCTTCTAGGATCTTGTCTCACTCATGGGGATCAAAGAAACAAACTCTAGTTGCCCTATCCACTGCTGGAGCTAGTATATAGCACTGCGTCGGTTTGCACTCACTTCTATGGATTAAGCAATCAACTTTAAGTTAGTTCGGTCTCAAAATTGAACAAGTTCCAATTTTCTGCGATAATACTAGTGCAATCAACATTGCAAAAATCCAGTACAACATAAGAGAACTAAACACATTGGCATTCGTCATAACTTTCTTAGAGACAATGTGGAGAAAGGACAAATCTCTATGAACTTTTGTACTACGGAAGAATAAATTGCGGATATCTTTACAAAGGCTTTAGCAAGGGAACACTTTGAAAGGAACAGGCTGGAGCAAGGAATGATGAAGATAAACTAAGAAATTAGAAGTTGAAGGAATTGGACTCTCAAAATCATCTTTGCGTGCTTAAAGGTATGTCTACTCTCCTTAACTAAGATAGACTAAAATTATAAGACCAATGCATTGGGTTCCGTTCCTTTGATTAATTTTTTTTAAAAAATCATCATAAATTAAAAACGCCAAATCAAAACCTGCAAAAACCTTTCAAATCATACCTGTCCTATTCTCAGAAAAACCCTTACACTTCCCTATAATTTTTCTTAAACTCATTTCTTTCTCTCTTTCTTCTTCGAATTCTTCCCATCCTCTCTCAAACCTTTGCAATCCACAAATCCACACTTTGTTGTTGAGAAAAATGGCCCTTTTCTCAAATCCCTCACTAGCCATAATTCCCTTTGATAATCAAGAAAGCTTAAACGCCTTACCCGTTGTTCTCTACATTGATTTGACCGGCATAACCCGATGTTCCTTTATGGAAGATGCCTCAGTTCAGGGGGAATAGAGAATCAATGGTTGAGAATGGAATATGAGTGCACAAGGTGAGGGGGAAACACGGTTTTTTTGTCACAGGACCGGGAAAATAGTTCCGATTATGAAAATGACACTCTTTTGTTTTGAAATGCTTTCCTAAATCCGATCTTGTTCCGACAAGTTTTGTCTCTGGAATCCTCGTTGCTACGATTCTCTCCTGAACTCAAGAAGGTTCTCCCTCTTTCTTACCAGCAATGGACCATGCAAGTAACTAGATCTGTACACGTACTCGGGATGCGCCGATTTTGGGCTCAGTCGACTAAGAAAATTGGCACAAGAAAACGTAAGTCCCCGAAACTCTTTTAAACCTTTGTAGCAGATACAGTTCATAGCGAAACGGAAAAGGAATTTCACATCATCCAATCAAAATTTTAATTATTCAGATTATAGTGATACTCTGCGAGAGTATTAGCCTTTAAGATGAGGAGTGTGATGTAGGGAGAGCGTAATTTTCGGTTTTGGGGGTGGTGAGATGGATGAGTTTGGTAATTATTTTACTAACAGATCAAGGATTGACGAACTGATGCTCCAGGGATTCCTTTTGAGCCGTAAATGGGTGAGTGAAACCGGGAATTTTATATCAATGCAACAGAAACTGCGTCTTAATACGAGTACAGTTTGTGGGGTCTTTTTACACTTTCAACTGAGATTCTTATTCAATAATACTTAGGACTACTAAAACAGGGGATGGGTCACTATTTCAAGAAGGATTGGCCTCCTTTAGAGGTAACACCTCTCACTTTGAAATATGTATGCGATTCTCCAAATGATCCTAGCTCAATCTGAATATTCTAGTGTTGACAAGGAGATCTATGTTTTACCTTACATTAGTTATTGTTTAATTAGTGCATAAATCCTTCTGCCAAGAAAGCAAAAAGGACTGAAGCATGTTACTTGGATCTTAACTCTTATGGCATTACTATTGTCTAGGACTCAAACCATTTGCTGATCTTAATAATGAGTCATATCACAGTTTGTCCAAGCTTGATAAAAGAAAGGGGGTTTGGTCCTTATGGATTTTGGTTGGGACAGGTATTTTTTACCTTTTGTGTGCCTGTAAAGAAGTGCAGATCAACCATTTCGTGGATTTATAGAAATGCCTTGGGACGCCAAAAGGTTGATGACAACTCAATGTTAAGGGATTCTCTCCTGCTAGAGCAGGGATATGGAAGCATTAAACAAGGCTCACTCAGTAGAGATAGAACAGATTCCACTTGCCATAGTTGGAACGGGAGGAATTGATTGCTTGAGAACTGGCAGATTAAGGAGAACTCTCACTCAACTCAGGCTGCGTGTTCATCACGAAAGAGAAGTGAATTCGGGCATCTACAAAGTATCATGGGTTTTCTAACTCAGGGACTCAACTTTTTCACCTCTGTGGCATCCTCTGTTTAAAATCAATCAATTCACATAGCATTGGTCTATAATTTTTTGTTCTTGACTAGTTCAGAAAGACTGAAGTAGACTTATCTATTTTGTATGTATATTGGGTTTTAATGTCGTAACTCATTGATTAACTAATGGGACTATTCTGATGCTCTAGTTTAGTAATGCATATGTACTTTGATTTTCAATTTTTTTTGTTATGGCAAAGGGGGAAGCAGCCTTGCAGATATATACAGGGTGTTTCTATATTTGATTGGATTGTTTTGTGTAACCTATTCAATGCAGTCTGGTTTTATTTGCAACTAGTCAAAAGGGGGAATTTGTTTTAATCTTGAATTTTGAAAATGGCAAAAATTGTATTGACAGTAACGCGACATTTCCAAGTGAAATACTACAGCGGTATGCAAGTGGTAGCATATAATGGACTTAGTTATATATGGAACACTTATATTTACGTTTTTTGTTTATAGTAGTTACTTGGTTAAGGGGAAAACTAACTAAAAACAAAATTTGAGTGCAATAGGTTTTGAGTAAAGACCAGTAGAATCAACAAGGATTGTAGAAGACAAATACAATTTGATTTGTACAAGGATTGGTTGAATGTCTGATTTATCAATAGGGAGCTATTGGATAGAAAAATTGCGCACTTAAAAGAGAGAGTTCAAAACACAATCAGAGGGTTGAGAGAGTTTTTGAGAATACTTTGAGTGCTCGAGTTGAGTGAAAAGTTGTAAGATTGTATCAAGAGTCTTGTTTACAATCTAGGTAGTTAGAATTTCTTGACCAAGTTATGTACTTGAAAAGCTTGAAAAAGTAGGGAAAACTAGTGAAGTAGTTTCTTTGTCTTGAGTATAAGGACTTATAGTTAAATTCCTTAAATTACTAAAGCGTTGTAATCTGTGTAATTACTGAATTTACTAATAATACAACAAATTGCTGTTCAATTAATTATTGTTTAAGCTTTCAAGTTAACACAACTAGTAGTTAGTACGTGTTTTTCCTTTAAAAAAGTCAGGATGGTAAAATTCCAACATTTTTTAACCAAAAGATTGATGTAGAGATTTTTATTCGCTAAAAGATGGCATGATTGACATTTTTATACTAATTCAAACAGTTGACGATCATTTCAATCCCTTCTCCCTGACAATCCCCAAATTATGGCCTCCTAAAAGTGTCAGATTGGGTCATTTGTAGCCCACTTGAATGCATCAGTTCATTATAATTGAACCTTCAATAAAATCCATCCGAATCATTAGTTATATTGCACACACTAATTTTGTTGAAATCTATATATCTGACTATAAGTCAAAATATTTAGGATTTAGTTTTGCCATCCAAAGTACCATAAAACCTAAAAAAAAAAATATAGAGTACTACAGAGTCTAAAAGACAAAAAGAAAGATGCAATTTGCCTTTACTTCATAAAAGGCTCAGACGCTAATTAGACCATGCTTGAAGAAGTCATCAAGAAAACTTTGTTATCTCTGGAAATTGACACGTCGATTTTTGCATGCATATAAATAAATAAAATTTGTAACACAAATATTTTGTTTAAAAACTATGTTGATTGATTAAGCTAATCATAATAATCAACACACAATAAATATAAAATCAAATTTGAAATTTGTTTACCATCATGACGAAGTCGATATTAGATAGTAAAATTGCCAAACATAAATCAAGTGTATATAGAATACCGACATATCATCAAAGTCAGCTTGATCAAAGCACTGTCAATTTCATTGGTAGGTCAAAACTTAGAAAATCAATATTATCGAAATCAAAACAATTCATCGCATCCATCATTCACTTGACTCGCTTTCTTCTTGAGTACCAATCATATTGATTTGTACAATATTTTTGGGCGGTTGAGCCCTATTTGTTCATCAATATGTGCTGAAAACCAATATGTGCTACACCCATCCATCATATTGTCGGATTTGCAATATTTGTATTTGGCAATGTTGCATATGATGCTACATCCAAGGCATATTCATTTTGAGAATGAGGACTCATTGTTAAACTTTAGCATGGGTGTATAATCTGCGCTCCTAATATTTGATCCTTGCAACTCGTCAATATGTTGCTGAAAATCAATATTTGCTACTACCAATTCATTAATTGTTGGATTTGCAATATTTGTATCTAACATTGTTGAGTATTTTTCTACATCCAAGGCATAGTCATTTTGAGCATGATTAATCTCATTAAACTTTAGCCCTAGTGTATATTCCGCTGTCCCAATGTTTGATCCTTGCAATCCCCATAATTCGGATAAAGGTGTTTCGTGTTGTTGTAGCCCAACAACATTGTTATTTTCAGACGATGATAAAAGTGGGGTATCGAATGGGTTGAAGTACTGGGGATCAACTTGAAGTTGTGGGTGATAGACCTCCTGCAAACTTGAGCTCTCTCCTTTAGAAAAAATATTATTATTTGGTAGAAATGGAGTTTTTGGGGTTCTTTGTTTCTTGTGTTGTGATTTGTTAACATCCTTTTAAGATGAGATCCGTCTCAAATATTCTAAGGTTATTAGAAACCCTTGAGTTCCTAATTGACTTGATGAATGACAAGTAGATTTTTCTCTCCTTGTGTAGCTTTCCAAGTCTTGTTAACTACATTTCTGTAAGGTGTTTAAAAAGAAAAAATATTAATAGCACATTATTTGCATCAAAAATTTATTGGGGGGGGGGGGGGGGTATGAACTAAATCTCGAGATCCATAATCAATCTAGACAAACACCTATCTTAACAAAAGAAACCTCGTTATCCCTACCATAGATACTATTACCTCGCCTGAATTGAAGAAGAATTCAGGATTATTAGACTTACCTAGGACTCCTTATCCCTACATTCCAATTGAAACTCAGGAGATAAACTAACATGCTGAAACCATTCCTCTTTTAATACAATCGGTTTAACAATAAATAATCTCACAAAAAAATATAAACGAAAGATAGTATATATTATGAGTTGATTGTTTCTTTGATAAAAGTTTTTTAACTATCTAAAGATTCCTATTAATATCATTGCGAAGGTAGTCCCATAAAATCTTATTTTTATGAAAGATGACTTTCCCATTTTTCCCATAACATCCTTCTTGATTTTTATTTTTACCAATACACAGAATATTATATAAATAAATCCCACTTTAAAATTTAAGGGAGACGAATTTTTGAGAAATTACCTGTAAGTGACTGGCGACTTGATATAGAGTAAACCAGGTACCATTCATCGCTCAATAATATCACTGAAAAACATCCTACAAAACAATTTATAACAATGAAAATGCACTTTAATTTAAAATGAAAGAAAATGATTAAATACAATTATTATCTAAGCGTCGTGAATGTTCAAGTACGTTGACCACAACTAAAGTATAAAAGTCATACATAATTGTTGAAATCAACTTACTGCCATCATAAGTTGGTTCCAGCTTCTTGAAATTTTTTATGAAGATCACACATCCATACAATACGAGTCTTTTGTCGAATAATACCTTAGTAGCATGCTTTGACTCTTTTTTTTCTTCAATCACTTTTAACCCTCTTTCTCTTCAATGTGTAACCTTTCATTAGAACACGACGCATTTTGTAGTCTCATGGATGTCATTTTCTTGTTTATTTAAATCATAACTTTCCCTTTTGTATATTCTCTTTTGCAATACTAGTTCCACATGGACTTCACAATATCCCGTGGAGAACTGGCTTTGCAAGGAAAAATAAGCACCGCTTTCAAAAAGCTTTTTTTTTGCTGAGTGTGGTAATCTCGTATTTATCACAAATACCTGTAGTTGTTATTTGTAAATGTAGCATTAAAATTTGATTGGTATCTATTATAACAATTATATATTCTTATAAAACAAATTGTAATCTTCATAGAAGGAAGAGTTAGCACTAGAGAAGTAGATAAATTAAAGACATATTTGATCACTAATTATTTTTAAAGTATATTTACATGTCTAACTGAAGCGTAAATAATACTTACAAATTGGGACTATATCGAGATTACAAGCTTGATTCAAAAGCTGAATGAAAGCAAGTCGTATGAATTCATATTGATCATCATCACATCATGTTTTCCTTTTCTTTCAAAAGCATTGACATTCCTTGTGAACATATCAACTGTCCTAACTGTATCAAAGTCAATTTTTAAAAATAATGAAAGAATACGAATATTAAAATCATACAAAAGTTATCATAGAAAATTTATTTATGTCTAATAAGAAAATTTAACCTATAAAATCCATGTTAGTATCTTTTTTTCCAATATTCTGAATGGTTTATGTCCTCACACTTAAAAGCACAGAAGTAATGTAATGACAATTAATGTTTAAACAATAATATTTGTCAAGTCTCTCAAAATAGATTCAAATATGCTTATATTTAAATTTCTAAAATAACTATTTTAATTCTAGATACATGTCAATTAAAGAATAAAATGGAGATTCTCAGTATATTAAATAAATTAATAAAAATATTTCTTCTGTTTTTAATATTCTGAATTCCTAGTAATTTATATCCTCTAAAAGACCAAAAAAAATTATTTCACGGTCAATAATAGTAATAACTCGATTGGACCCTCATTTGTTCTTTCTCTCTCCTCTTTCATTGTCTTAATCTTGTACCATACTATCCAAATTAATTTATTTTTCTAATTAAAAGATAATTTTGTAACAGTCAAGATCTAAATCATATTAAATTTATCGTAAAGAATTTATAAATTTCTTTCTCCTTCCATCTTTTCACTCGAGAATCGATCATAAAAATAATTTTCCTTCTTCTCTTTTAATTTTTCTCCAAAAAAAATCAAGAGTAAAATACACATATAAGTTTATATCGGTAACTTATCAATATACATTATGCCCTCCTTTAGATATCACATGAATAAATGAAAATACATTAATATAACACTACAGATCCGTTAAAAAAAACAAAAATTTCCCATAGCAAAGTAATCAAAAGCGTGTGGGATGCTTATGAAAAATCTACAAATAAATAAAGAAATCAATTATCATCTAGTTAAAAAAATGTATACCAAGTTTTAATTAATTTTTTCCTTTCTAAATTTTTACTTATTTGAGTTAAATATATATTAATAATTTGTAAAAATTTAAAAGTGAAAGTTTTTTTGTCTACAATCCTAAAAAAGACAAAAGGTTTTAAATTCAAAGTTCCAAAATAATCATACAATAATAATAATAAATATAGCCAAATTATTCCCCATCAGTTTCTCTCTCTCCTTTCCTTTCTTCCACATTGTTTTTTGTCGCGTGCCTTCCTATCTAACCACTTAATTTCTCTAATTATAAAGAATTTGGTAAAATAAGATCTAAGCCTAATTAAATTTATATTTGAAGAATAATGATTTTCTCTTCATTCTGTTTTCGCGTAGATCAGATTTACACAGAAGTTTTTCTTCCCTCTATCACAAAAAGATTAGATAAACACATAATGTAAATGCTGTTAAGTAGATAAACGAGCTAGATTTGATTATGTCTCTTTGAGGATATCTATAAAAATTTCAAAAAAATGATAAGAAAATAATATAAACTACACCTAGCAATAAAATTTATAATCTATACAGAAATAAACTTATCGAGTTGTGACAAGCTTATAAAGAAATTATAAAACGTCATTTAGTAACTATTACAAAAAAACATAAACAAGTAACAACTTTACTACAACTATAAAATAAATATTCAGATTAAAAATTAATGAATCTACAAGCGGATTGATGCAAAACCGAATAAATAAGAATAAAAAGTATCATCACAAAATCTAATTTGAAAATAAACACATCTCACACCAAATAAGTTCATATGTATTTTTTTTGGTGTATCATCACTTTATACTCGTGAGACTCGAGTAAAGCATAAATCATCTCATTGCTAAATTCTTTATCATCACAATCACAAGACAAAAAAAAGAAACTTCATTTATCATAATATCATTGATAAAACTTGATCATTGAATTCTCATCATTGAAAAAAACTTTATTTTCAAAATTAATTAAAAAAATTCTTATTTTAAACGAATAATTTAAGAATAAAAAGAACGAGTTTCTATACGTTTAAAGGTAGCTGTTTTCAGATAAAGAAGCTCTTATTAATATTTATTTCTTTCTTAGACATATATTATAGGCACCTACCTACCAAGTTATGTATCTATATCAATATGTGGGTTTTTGCTATTTTTTCTTTTTTTTAGTCAAAACAATATTACTTTGTCTCTTTATTTTTTGTTTTTGTTTTTTCTGTTTTCTTTTTTCTTTTTTACAACTTTATAGAGTAAAGTACTTTCGTGATGAAATTATTTTCTAATATTTTAGTTATTTAATGTTATATATTCAAAATATTTATAAAATTTAAAGAAAAAATGGACACCTGTAACTTAATTGAGGAATCTGACATGTAGTAATGTTATTTTTCATATAAATACTATTTTTCTATTCTTATTTTAATTATTCATGGGTACTTTATTAAATAGTTATTATTCAAACATCACAAAAATGCAAGATTCTCTCTTATACTTTTGTCTAACCCTATCGTTGCTCCCCCCCTAAAATAGATAAAGTGTTTTATTTAATATCTTAATGGGGAAATTTAATTATATACTTTATGTAAAATTTATTTTAAATCCATTTTAAAACATTTTTACTTCTATGAACATATAAGTGTGCACACTCCTTGTATAGGCTTTAAATGGTTATTCGTTAATTAAATTTTTTTTAATCTCCTTCCCATTTGTCAGCTAGCATTTTGATCAAATTAAATGTCTCTCGATATGATAAAGATTTCCTACAAAATTAACAGAAAATATTTTTAAAATTTAAGAATTTAAATTCATTGGTAAAATTCTTTCATGACAAATTTAATATTTAAGGACAAGTGAAATTTTTTTTTTAAAATAATAAAAACGTATTTCGATAAATACAATGAGTGAATTCACCAACGGCGCAATAGCAAGTGTTGGTTGGGGTAATTTCTGTAAAAAGGATTTTTTTTTTGAGAAAGCAAAGAAGAAGCCAGGGGCTATTTTCTGACCCCAAAACATAAATTCAAATGAGAACGGCCATTGTTGTTTTGTGTTTTTTGATTCTTTGTATTTATGCCTTCGAGCATCTGTCGGGGGTTTTGGGCCGAGGGTGGTTTGAGAAGACTATTGGGGTTTTGGGTGGAGTAGGGGGGCCTCGTATACGACGTTAGGGGTGGGGGTGGGGTGGGGGGATTTTCTTCGTTGGCTTAATATTTAGGGAAAATGTACAAGTATCTCCTAGACTATGATCGAAATCACAGAGACATAGTTTAATTTAACTAAGGTCCTATTATCTCTAAACTTTTTTTTTGTAATTTTGTGCACCTATTTAGCTTACGTGGCACTTAAATATCTCCCACGCGCCTCAATAATGTGAAAATACGGAGTATTCCACGTAAGAAAAAACATAAATACACAATGACAATGATTATCATGAGTGGAGGATATTAAATAGATTGAATAATATATTGGTTTAGCTAATAAATTTTTTTTCTAAATCTGCATGATTGCAAAAAATTCTTAGTTCAAAAAGATAACCAGTACTTTTTTTTGTTAAACTGTGAATATTACCATAAACAGAAATATTGACTACAAAAAAAAATAAAATTTAGGTCTCAAATGGAAAAACCAAAACCAACAGATAGTTATACAATTGTTGATATATAGATATTCATTTAGTGGATATATAATTTATTAGATTTTCGGAAAAATTGACATTTTTATAATCATTGAACTATTTAAGTTGATTGTTTTTAAGGAAGAGTCCATGATTTCAATAAACATATTTTTTGATGATTGATATATAAGGTTACAATAATTCGTCTTAAAAAGATATAAAGTAAAGATAGAAGATGATATTATTGAGTTGAATATTCTTTCAATAAAAGTTTTAACTACTAAAGGTTTATATTAATGTCTAAATATTCATTGACTAAAGTTATATAAAGCCTTATTTTATGAAAAATAATTTCCCAATTTTTTCTATAAAACCGTCTTCTTGATTTTTCCTTTTACCAAATTTACACAAAAATATTACATCCATAATTCACCACTTAGAAAGTGTAAGGAAATATGAAAAGTGTACATGCAAATGAATAGTGACTTGATATAGAGTAAGACCAGGTACATTCATCTCCTCGACAATATCACTTGAAAACATCCTGCAAAACAATTCATAACAATAAAAATTCACTTTAACTTAATATATATCCCTAATTAAAATAAGAAAGATGAATTAAATACAATTTATTAGTCTAAGCGTCTTAATTCCAAGTAAGTTGATCATGGCTATAAGTATAAAATAATAAATAATTATGAAGTAAACTTACAGTCATCAGTAAAACTTGTTCACAACTTCTTGAAATGTGTCATGAAGATATGTCGTTCATGCAATACAAGTTTTTTTTTGTCGAATAATAACCTTAGTAGCATTGCTCTAACTCTTTTCTTTTTTCAATCAATTTTTTACCTCTCTTTCTCTTCTTCAATTTTGCACTTTTTCATCGACACAAATCATTGTAGTCTCATATATTTCATTATTTTGCTATATCTATATCAATAGACACATTATTTTCCTCTACATATAGTTCTTTATTGTCTCCTACAATGTTATTGTTATCAATGACATCAATATCCTTTCCCTTTTGTATATTATTTTGTATTACAAGTTGCCACATGTACTTCACCAATTTTTGGTGAAGTGGCTTTTGCAGGTAAAAATAAGCACCACTTTTAGAAGCTTTCTTTGCTGAACATGCATCATATTCATCACAAATATCTACATTGTTATTTTAAAAAAACTAGCCATTAAAATTAATTATATAGTAAACATTACGTAAGAGTTAATTTTGTTTTTATCTATTATAATAATATGTCTTCTTACTGAACAAATATTATCTTATCACGAAAAGTAAGAGTTAATACTAGAGACTTTATGACTTAACATATTATCGACAAAATCTATGTAGCTAAGGATTATTTAAAGATATTAAATAAAGACATATTTGATAATTATTTTTTTAAGTAAATTAAATATCATAAATGAAGAGTAAAATTAAATACTTACAAATTAAGACAATACCTGAGATTACAACTTGATCCAAAAGTTCAAATGAAAGCAAGTTGGGTGTGAATTCATATTGATAATTATCGAATCAATTTTTTTCTTTTCTGTGGAGATCATTGATATCCCTTGTAAAGTCATATCAACTGTCCTAATTGTATCAATGCATTTTTTTTTAAAAAAAAACTATGAAAATAAAATTATACATAAAATTCTCATGAAAATTTATTTATTTCTCATAAGCAAATTTTGCTATAAAATTCTAGATATTGTATGTTAAAGAATGAAAATAGAATCATGAAATTAAGGGCACTTCACCTATACACAAAAAATTCATATTTGTGTGTCATAGTAAAGTTTCATAATTATGGCCTCATATCAATCATTAACTATGCGCTCCATAGCAAACATATTAACTGTATAATTCGCTATACATATACAATTGTACAATTCGCTGGTCTCAGCGATACATATACAATTGTATTATTCACTGACCCTAAATTGTCATTTGCTATCCCTTTCGCTGCATTGGTTAATTCGCTATCCTATTTCACTGCAATGTATAATTCCTGCCTATCTTCACTACAATAATTTGTATAAAATTTTGCTTTTGCTTCCAATTGAATCGAAGTAAAATGTAATATATATTGTATCATTATAAGTGTATAGAAGAAATATATGTTTTTTTTTCCTCATGCTTTTAATTGACAGAACACAGAAACCAATTTATACACTTCTGTTTTATTAAAGCCGAGAGAAATGTTATTTCCACTGCAACCTGAATAATTCGGCATGGTATCGATTCGTTGGCCTCTTGTCGCTGCAGTATTTGTATAACAATTTGCATTTGTCTAACCATGGAATTGGAAGTACAATTGTTTGTAATGGTATAAGTAAGTGTATAAAACGATGTATATGTTTTTTGCATTTGTATCTACAATTTTTTTTTCTCGATTTATACCAAACATAAACACATTCTTACTTTTGTGGTATAAGCAGAGAGGCGAGCAGAGGGAGAGTGGCGAGCGAGAATGAGAGAGTGACGAATGAGATTTTTGAGAGAGAGGCGACTGGCAAACTTTGGCTAACGTTTGCTATGGAGCACAATTAAATCAAACTGTAGCTACTCCATTTATTTTAGGTTATTAATTTGCTATTATATACAATCATCCCTTAAATTAATAGGGCTAAAAAATCATTGAAACCATCAGTTTTTTCCTCCCCTTCCCCAGCCCCATCACACACACTTAGAAGACTTTGATTTTATTTACTTATAACACATGAAGAAAAAAAAAAGTTACATTGGCACCATGTACATGGATTTTAAGAAAATAACTAATAAAATTCTACTTACATGTAGTTAAAAGAATGAAATAATAGTAGTATATTAAAAAATAATTAAAATAATTTCTTCTTCTTCTTGAAACTCCGGTATTCCTATTATTTTTTGTGTCTATATCTTATAAAAAGAGAAAAAGTCTTTTATCTCGAAATCAATAATAATAATAGCTAGATTGTTTCTTATATGTTACTTTCTCTTTCTTCTCATTGTTCTTATATGGGATTGTTACTATCTAAATAATTAATTTTTCTAAATTATAAATAAATTTGTGAAGATCAAAGATCTAAGACTTAATTAAATTTATATTTAAAGATTTTAATTAATTTTTTCCCGTCCACTCTTTATCGCTTTAGATCAATTAATAAAGACTATTTTCTTCTCTTTTTTTACAAAAACAATATCAAGAGGAAAAACACACAAGTTTATTAAGTAGGTAAAATGATCAAGATAAATTATGCCTCCTCTAGGATATCAGATGAAATTGAAATGACAAACAAAAAAATATCAACTACCACATCCAAAATTATATAGATCTCTACAAAAAAAAAACTAATAAAGTGTGTGACAAACATATGGAAATCTAAAAGCGAAAATATATGTATATATATAATTTTCTCTTGCTTTATACAAATATAAACACATTTTATATATTTATGTTTGTATAAAAGATAGAAGAGAGTGGCGAGCAACAGTTTGAGGGAGAGAGGTGACTGACAAACAGTTTGCTACATGATACAATTCAATCAAAATGTGATTATAACATTTAATTTGAATTATGAGTTTGTCATTATATACAATTTTCCCATAAATTATTAAGTAAAGAAAATGAACTTGAGCTGCTTTAGCCCAAACTCCCTGCTGTCCAATCTTGGAATTTGGTCCAAGACTGTTAAACTTGGAGTTTAGTCCAAGATATAGATACAAGTTTTTATCATTGGCTTACACATAAATGTGTCATTTAACTTGACTTCATTTCATATTTATGTTCACCAATTTTGGGTGTGTATAGACACTTAAATTTCTATAAAGTTGAACAAGAAGACACACGATTTCTATATGACATAACACATGTAGGACACAAAGTAACAGATAGAGACGCCACGTAGGACATTTCTTTAATTTTATACAAGTTTAAATTTCTACTTGTGAAACAAATTTGATTTGCAATACAAACACTGATATTTATAGTTATGGTCAAGACCTTTCCATTGCCTAGCTTCCTGAAGCTTAAAAACATAAGCACAATGTGGACCAATGTGTTCAATTTAGTGCATTCCATTGCCTTTTCCATATATATTGCACTAGACTGACATGATTGAGTGCTAAGAGAAACTCCAAGGAACTATAAAAATTGTTGAATGCCTTTAATTGGACCCGTTACAACAGAAAGAACGGGGGTCTCGCGGATGTAGCCAATTTATTGGTGAACCACGTAAATTGTTGAATACCCTATTTTGTATTCTGTTCTCCTCTCCATATTAACACTGTCTCCACCGTCTTCCGTGGACTGGTAGCCATTTATTGGTGAACCACGTAAATCTGTTGTCTTTGTTGTTTTTTTTCGCATTTATTTTTCCTCATATTAAATCTCGGAATATGCGCATAAAAAAATTGGTATCAGAGCCTCTCGGTTATCGGGGTGTTCCTTGAAGACTTCGAGAGTGTCTGGTTGAACATGAAAATCGACAAATTCACAGGGATAACAGTTTCAGTTTAATGGTAGATCAGATCGGGCTTTGTTTGAAACAACAGCTTTTTGGGGCGCCGTTGTCGAAAGACAAGACGCCATCGTTTACTCCCGACGATGGTTATTCTAGACGAAGAGGCCGCACTCGAGCGATCATATGCTGTGTCTCGCTAGACTCATCACGGAGGTCTCGTGGATGAAGAGAGACTGCTGCTGGGTCGGTGGTTGAGCTAGCGAAGTTTGTACCTGACCAAACTCTAACCAACAACTACTTCCTGAACACAAACGGCTATTCGGTTTACGAGGCTGAAGGTACACAACTCAGGGAACATTTAGAGCAATTGAAAGACTTTGTTATTAGAATTTGCGTAATACGATGTGAAGATCGAGGATGAAGATGCTTGCGCTGATTCTGTTTTAGTGATCTCTCCCAATGTCGTTTGAGAATGTTGTTCAATACTTTCATTGTTGGGAAAGATCTGTGTTCGCTGAAGAAGTCAGATCGGCCCTTCATAGCAGGTTAATTACGACATAAGGCTAACGGCACACAGTAGGGACGGATAGCACACTCATCAGAATTCAGATGTGTGGGTTCTCGTATTACGGGGCCGCCTAGCACATCTGTCCCTGAGGAGAGAGGGTTTTCCTGACTTTGTGAAGCAGGTAGACGGAGGGCAGCATCGCGATGGACAACAGTTTCTGTCTGCAAGTGGTTGGGACAGGCTCGATCAAGATAAGGAACATGACGGTATATTCGCACATTGAACGAGGTCAGGCGACGTTCCATTGATGATGAAAAAATCTTTGATATCTCTCACTCTCAGTTTTTTTGTGACCGCAAGGGATTCCGTGGTCGGGAAAAGATGGATCTTGCGGGTATGGAAGGGTTCAAATCTGATTTTTTGAAAGGTTTTCATGCGTGGTACTTTTGTATTTTCTACAAGGTTCCACGGTTACAGGTTCAGCCCATGTTCATTGTCATGAAATTCACCAGGAGGATATGACTAAGTTATGGCAACATGAGACTTGGTCTATTGGTGGAAGAGGGATGCAAATTCTGTCAAAGGCAGGATCTTCTTTGCTGGTCATAAGTTAGAGCCTAGAGTTTTTGTGACATTGTGTCTTTGGAAAACTACCTCGCAACCAAGTTTCCAAGGACTTCACAAACAAAAGGCACACTTGATTACAATCCATTCTAATTGCTGGGGTCCCATGCCGTGTTGATCTTTGGAGGCTACAAAATTTTTTTGTGTCCATTATTTATGACTACTCAAGGATGCTTTGGGGTGTACATGATGAACATAAAGTGAAGCTTTCCCAAAAGTTCACAGGAGTGAAAATTTTGGATGGAAAATCAAACAGGGAAGAAGATCATAGGTTTGCCCACTGATAATGGGCTGGAATAATCAAACGGAAGAAGATCAAGAGGTGCGACTGCTAATGGGCTGGAATTCTCTAGTCCTGAATTGATCAATTTTGTTAACTGGATTGAAGGGATTGCCCGACTATCTACAGTCAAAATAACAACCACAGTAGAACGTGTAGCTTGAGCGGATGAATCAAACACTTCTGGGAAGCAAGTGCATGCTCTCTAAATGCCTGTGATAGATAGAAGCTCTTGGCAGCAAGCGTTGCGTACAGCTTGCTACTTGATTTAAACAACCACGGACCACATACAGGCATACGTGCAATACCGCCTATGGAGATGTGGTAAGAAAAGCTGCTGATTATTCAAATCTGAAAGCTTTGTGTTTGTACGGCTTTACTATCCACGTCAGTGAATGGTAGTTAGAGAACAAGGCTAAAAAGGGAGTACTTGTGGGCTACGGAGATGGATAAAGGTTTTTCATAATCTGGTCTCCAGAGAAAATAGAGTTATTAAGAGCAGGAACGTTTCTTTGATGAAGTTCTCTCTTAGAACTATTGTTGAAGCCTAAAATACGCAAAATTGGGAGTCTTGAAAAAACAGGTGGGAGTTTCAAGTCAATCAGACGAGAGCGCTTTGAAAGACGTGAAGAGGATGATCAAAGCCATAGACAGAAACTGATATCCAGAATCTATTCCATCAGATATCCTCATAGCGTATAAGCCAAGATCGGCCAAGAAGGGTTTGAGTTTGTCCACCTACGAGGTATGGTTTTTTGAGGACATGGTGGGTTATGCACTGCAGGTTGCTGAAGGGGTAAGATACATCTGAGCCTTCTACTTACGAAGAAGCCTTTAGCCTGATTCTGACAACATGGGTTTGCTTCTATGGAGATAGATGGATTCCCTACACAAGAATCAGACATGGGATCTGGTCATACAACCTCGTGAAGAAAGTTATTTACTTGAAAATGGGTTTTCAAGAAGATGGAAGGATATCACCCGCGAAGCAGAAGGAGTTTATAACAGCCGGGTTTGTTGCCATAGGTTTTAACCAAAGAAGATGGAGTGGGGACTACAATGAATCTTCCTCCCAGTGGTCAGACATACTTCCATCCGAGTGTTTACTAGTGAAGTTTTACACATCAGAATCTGAAGCTTGACAACTTGATGTGAAGACAAGCGTTTCTACTGGAGATTTTTGAGGAAGAGATATAACATTACTCCCCGATGGGTCCAAGTTCGGGAAGGAAAATCATCTTGCAAATTGAAAGAATCCGTTATATGGACTTAAGCAGTCTCCAAGGCAGTGGTACAAATGTTTTAACAGCTATATGGTGAAGTTTGGCTATACACTCGGAGCCATATGATTGTTTTTGTCTACAACAATAGGCTCAAGGATGATTCATTCATCTATCTGGTGCTTTTGTAGATCGATATGCTGATAGCTGCAAAGAAGAAGTATGACATTCAGCAGCGAAGGGTTTTCACTTATTGTTGAGTTTAAGAATGAAGATCTGGGAGCCGCTCGGAAGATTCTAGGATGGAGATCCATTAGAGACAGAAGAGAAGGAAACTTTTGTCAAAAGAGTTACCTTAGAGTCTTGGCGAGGTTGGCATGTCTTCATCTAAGCCTATGAACCCCTAGTGCTGCCAATCTTCCATCTCACTGCAATGTTCGCTCCACAGTCTGAAGAAGAGAAGGAGTATATGTCCGATTCCCTTAGCCAGTGCCGTGGAATTTATGTATGCTATGGTCTGTACAAGGCTAGATTAGCACATGCAGTCATTTAGTGAGAAGATTCATGGAAAACAAGGGAGAGAACATTGGAGGTCTGTGAAGAGAATTTTTCGGTACCTTAGAGGTACTCTGACGTTGGTCTCATTTAGGAGGTGGAGTCTGCGTCAGTTGCTGGTTACTGGCTATTCTGATTCTGACTATGTGGAGATGTTGACACATATAAGATCGATGACTGCTAGGTGTTTTTTTACCCTTGGAGGATCCTGTTCGTCAGTAAGGAAGGCAACTTGCAAACCTATAGTGACTTGTCTACTACGGAAGCTGAGACATGACCTTGACAGAGGTTGCAAAAGAGGTATGTTTTTTTTGGATGAACGGGCTGGTTAGTGTCTTGTTTGCATCAGATCAGGCTACTGGTATTGTGACATTTGAGCGCAATTTCTCTAGCAAAGATCAAGTCCATCATAAGAACAAGCATATTGACGTTAGGTATCATTTTCTGAGAAGTGAGAAGAGAATCAAAGGTGAAGAAAGTAGGAACTTCTGATAATCCTGCTGATATGTTCACAAACCGGTTCCACAGAGCAAGTTTTCAACACTGTTTGGACTTGCCAACATCAAGAAGCTGTTAATGCCCTGAGGGGCAATTTCGAGGAAGAGGGGTAGGCCTTGCACTATCATAGTGCGTCTGAAAATCTGTTTGAAATTCAAGTCAATTGGAGATTTGTTGATGCCTTGCATCGGACCCGTACAACCGAAAGAACGGGGGTCTCGCCGCCGCCCGACATATACAATGTTGTTGTAATTGGGCCCTTAATTTCTGTCAATTCTGTATTTTGGGCCAATCCTGTTAGGAGCGTAGCTTAGCACTATAAGAGAACGCTATGGGCAAACACCTATTCTATTATGTTCTTTCTTGCCTCTCCATAATAAACTTCCCCCCTCTTCCCATGGACGTAGCCATTTCTTTTTGAACCACGTAAATCTGTTGTCTTGTTTTTCGCGTTTATATTTTCTCGTATTATCTCGAATAGCGCATAACAAAAATGATTTGATGCATCAATGTCTACATGTTTCTGTTCCTAGATAACCATCGGTACCAATCTAATATTGCTTCACCATCAAGGTAGAGTGACGACACGATAGAAACAAAAATAATGCTCCGTTTGAACTATCAATATCTCCAAATTCTCGCCTTGAAATTGTCATAGTTTTGTTGGGGTTTAGCAAGTGTGAATGGGAAAAGAAAAGAGAGAATATGGAAAGTGAGGGAACTACTTTGGAGGGAAAATGAAAAGTCATTTGCAAAGTGCAAATGAAAAGTCATTTCTCCAATATCGGCAAAAGATAGGGAATTTGTTGTCCTTATATAAGGAAACACTTCCATTACTTCTTAAGAGCTAAGAAGAAGATGCCTCCTCATGCTGTCCATCGTCGTCGCTCGCTCGGGCCTCGGATTTTGGCTTTGGGATTTGATTGCAATGTTGTTATTGATTGATTAAATTTTTGGCACAAATTTGTTTAATCAGTTTTTGTTAAATCAAATAAATCCTGTAATATTATCTCTCTAAATTAGCGGGTACGGTGACAAAAATTTGGTTTAGAGTCAGTTTTTGTTAAATCAAATAAATCCTGTTTATATTATCTCTTATAATTTGCGGTTAAACGGTAACTTTCAAAGTTTGTTACTCTTCCCAAAATCGTTACTTTTCGAAAGTCGTTCTATCCAAAATCGTTATTTTCCTACCAGACAAAGTTTTCTGAAAAGTTGTTATTTTTTCCCCAAAAGACACAACTTTCTATATAAAACGGGTCTGAACCGATTGTATTGAACATACCCGTTCCTCTGCTGAAAAGGCTATAAACGGAAGTTAATTTTCGATTATTCAAACACGAAAATTTTTTCTTCTCTGCATTATTTTCTCTCAAATAAAATCAAGTGTCGATCGACTGAGTCTTTTGTGACTTGTTGTTGTTCTTAAGTTCCGTTGAAGTTAAGAGTTTTGAGGTCACCGCTATTTCTTTAACTATGTTTAATATATCCATTTTATCTTGGGAGAATTAATCCATAACCTTGGGTCAGTGATGGGATTAAATTTTTAGACACATAGTAGTTTGTGTGGACTCGTATTACTTCTTGTATTTTTTTTGTATTTCTGCTTCTTTCTAATTTCTGTTTCTGTTCATTGGTTATAACCTTATAATACAGGTTATTATAAAATAACAAACTTAAGAAATTTAACAGTTTCTGTATTTTGATGTTTCTGAGATATAACCTTTCTGGTTTTCTTTTCTACTATTGCGTGAATTTTTAAAATCTTCGTTAACGATTAAAAGAACAAAAAATATTATCGTTAGTCAGAACACTTTTGTGTACAGAAATTTGTTTCTTTAATTGTTAGTATTTCAAATAATTAACTTATCTACATTTGTGACCGAATAAAAAAGGACTAATTGTCCAGTCAACCAAATGCTGGAACAGTACGTGCTGTCAACAACAAAAACGGTTTCACAATAATCATTCAAATCTTGCCTTAGCGGCCGGCAGAAACCTGCAAAGTTTTCTGGAGTCCGACTTTAAGAGATGGCCGCAAAAGATGTTTTTCTATCTCACTACGTTGATTCTGCAGAATTTCATTAATGAAGAATGTTCCTGTTTATGTCAGATGAAACTTCCTTCTGATGAACGATTATTGGTAACAGAAGCAGGACACCTCAGATTTTTGTGTAAAAATTATATTCTGAGTGTCTGCAAGATGATCTGTACAATGTGTACATCAATTCCAAAATCTCAAAGAACTCGGGTGTTTTAGAAAAGACGTACAAAACAGAGGATGCCGGATGAAGAAATTCATTGTGGCAAAATTTCTGGACTATAAGATGATAACAGTAAGACTGTCGTCACCCAAGTTCAGAAATTGCGGTCATAATCCATGATCTTCCTTGCTGAAGGTATAAATTTTTTTAATGTCTTGTTAGTAAAGATTAAGTTTTCCCTTAATACTCACATAACCTTTAATTAATGATTGATTGTGATGAATGCTTTTCAAGTGGCTGTCAATTAGTGAAAAGTTTTACCTCAATTGTGGAAGACCCTTAAAAACTACTTTAAACACAAACTCATGGGACTGTTTAAGATCTCATAGTAAGGTTGAGATGAAGAGGATATAAGTGTGCTGAAAAAGGTCCCGCTGTAATTCATCAATATCTTGAGTAAATTTTTGTTGAAGAAGATCCCACAAATTAAAAAAAAGAAAGAAAGCATCTTGTCCAAACAACAATCATCCTAAGACAAGAAATTCAATTCAATGAAACTGCTTTCAACTGTGGTAAACATGGTCCATAGGGCTAATGAATGCGGGGTCCTAAAAGGACAAGAAAAAGAAAGATAGCCAACGTGGCTGAATCCAAAAGAGAATGGAAGATTCTGTGCAATGCTTTCAGAAGTAACTTGGTTTGGAAAGCCAAGAGAATGGTGGATAATTCTGATGCCTCATGCCATGTTTGTCACCTACAAAGAATTATTTTTCATCAATATTACTCCAGCACTTATAGATGAAAAATTGTTTTATGACAAACTCCGCTGTTGCAAAGGTGGCAGGAACTGGCAAAGTCCTATTAAGATGACATCAGCAAGGAGTGACTTTGAATATGGTCTCCATATGTTCCCGAATTGAAAAAGATTTAGTTTCAATTCCATTCTGACCAAGAATGGATTTAAAACTGTTGTATTTGTTTTCTGATAACTAGTAGTAGCAAAAATGATATGTATGTGGAAAAAGGCTACCTTAGTGATGCCTTTTCAAACTCCATGTAATTGCAGTTGATATGAATAAAGATTTTTGCTTCTTCTTACTGCTTGAGTCAAATGTTTATGGCCTGAAGTTGACACATTACTAACAAAACCTTCCGAAAACTGATTAGCTTATTTTGCCAAAATTTGAGTGCAATAAATCAAAATGTCAAATTTGTGTTGAATCTAAGTATGCTAAGCATTCTTATAAATCTGTTGAAAGGAATTCAAATCCTTTAGAATTGATTCACACTGACATTTGTGACATTAAGTCAACACCATCACGTGGTGGGAAAAAGTATTTCATAACTTTTATTGACGATTGCACTAGATATTGTTATGTCTATTTGCTGAATGGTAAGGATGAAGCAATAGATTCATTTAGGCAATATAAAACTGAATTTGAAAATCAGTTAGATAAAAAGATCAGAAGTGATAGAGGTAGAGAATATGAATATCCATTTGTAGAAATATGTTTAGAAAATGGAATAATCCATCAAACTACCGCTCCCTACACTCCTCAGTCTAATGGAATTGCAGAAAGGAAAAACCGAACTTTAAAAGAAATGATGAATGCATTACTTATAATTTCAGGTTTACCACAGAACTTGTGGGGGGAAGCTATCCTTACAGCAAATCAGAGATACTTAACAGAGTGCCTCACTCAATACATTTAATTCCATATGTAGAATTGAAAGTTAGAAAACCCAATTTAAAATATTTCACAAGTGTGGGGGGGTCTAGCCAAAGTCAAAGTTCCTATACCTAAGAATGTTAAAATGAACGGCTAAGATGTGATGTGTATTCATTGGGATATTCCACAAACATAAGCATGTGTTTTTGGTTCATAAGTCCGAACATCCATTTTATATGATAATACGGTAATGTAATCAGATATGCTGCATTTTTTGAACATATCTATCCGTATACAACTAGACTTGGAGTTAGCTAGTGGAGGATCTAAACAACCAGAGAAGACCAAAAGAGAAATGAAACACCATGAAAAAGTTCTAAGACGCAGTAAACGCAACAACCATCTACTTCATTTTGGATCATAATTGTTTGGTAACATTCTTCTTGAAAGTGGAGCCTCACACCATTCAAGGAGCATGTTTTCTAGCGCTCCACATCTTGGAAGGAGCTGTTAATAGTGAAATTGATCAATCTTGAGCAATCATAACTTTGGGAGTTTGTTGATCTTCCTCCAGGGAACAAACCCTTGGCTTTCAAAATGGATTCTTTAAAAGGAAGATGAAAACGATAGAACTATTGACCAATATAAAGCAAGAACTTGTTGTCAAAGGTTTTAGACAAAAAAAGAAGTTCTTGATTATTTTGACACATAACTGCAGTGACTAGGATTTACATCAATTCCTGATGTTAATTGACTAGCTACAGTATTACGTCTTTTGACATTGATCAAATGGATATGAAAACATCCTTCTTAAATAGAGCTTTGAAAGGAAAATTTACATAGAACAACCAGAGGTTTTTGTAGTTCCTGGTAAAGAAAAGAAAGTGTGCAAACTTATTAAGTTCCTTTATGGACTAAAACCAAGCACCAAAACAATGGTAATGCAAAGTTTTGACAAACCATGTTGCCAGTCATGGATTTACGATCATGAATGTGATAAATGTGTTTACATTAAAGATCTACAAATAGAATTATTTTTATGCTATATGTGATGACAATGATTATCAGAAGCAAAGACATTTGCCTATTAAAAGCTACAAAGCGTATGCTCGCTAGTAGTGTGATATGAAAGATTTAGTAGTTGCGATGTGATATTAGTAATTAAAATTCTAAAACTCCTAACGGTCTAACATTGTCCTCAAACTCCTTTATCAAAAGAACCTTGAAAATTCAAGATTTTCGAATTTTTAAAAGGGCAAAGTACGCCAATTGATGTGAGAATCTTCATCTTGCACAAGAATAAAGGTGAAATTCAGTCCTCAATTAGACTATGCGTACGTATAGGGAAGCTTAATTTATGTCATGAATTGTTTACAAAAAGACAAGCTTTGGCGCTATCATAAACTAGTCGATACACAAGTAGTCCTAATCAAAATCATTGGTTGGCAAGAAGAGAGTTTTTGCGATACTTAGAATGACACTCAAAACTATGCTTTACATTACAACGAAACCTCCATCCGTTCTTGAAGGATATAGTTGATTACAAATTGGATTACTACTGGGGGGTCAACTGAAACAAACTCCACAAGTGATCATTTTTACTCTTGGTTGAGGATAAATATCTTGGAACCATCCAAACAAAAATGTCCTAGCTCCTCTACAATGGTTTCTGATTCAGTACTTTGACAGGGCCAGTGACGAAATTGAATGGCTTCGAATTTCTTAGAAGATATTCCGATTGGCCAAATCAATTGCCCCCATGTGCATAATTGTGATAGTCCAAGCTGAAATAGGAAGGGTTGAGCGGTATGTAGTAACGGCAGTCTCGGTCACCTGAGACAAGACATAACTCTGTGAGACAACTACTCTCTAGTGGAATTATCCACAATTGATTAATGTGAAGTCAAAAGATAATGTGTCGTCCACTTACAAAGGCCTAAATAGAGAGGGGTTGAGAATCATCGACGGGAAATTGGGACTATGGCCCGAGAACAAGTCATCGTGGCGGTAACTTTACCTAGAAGACTGGAATCCCAATATCTAAGTTAGTAGATAAAACAAAGTCCATTTGATGACGGTTCAATATTGTCAAGGAAAAAAATTATTATTATTATTTTATGGACATTCTCATAATAAGACAATGTTTAGTACCATGGATAAACATACATAAGGATTTTTAATGGTTCTAGTTTTGATAACAGGAAATATCAAATGTGTTTTAATGTGGATAACCTTTTAGAAATCACCTATGTAAGTGTTAAGTGAAGCTGCTTCAAGGAGATCCGGTGGCCATTCTTTAAGCACTTACTATCCAAGATGTGTTTCATGGCTGAAACGAACAAAACAATGAGAACGAAGAACAATTTAAGGGGTGATTGCGTGACATATGTTTGTCTAGGTATACAAACCAAGCTCGATGGTTCAAAGAATATCAAATCTACCGATTGACGAGTATAGCCGATATATTGTTTCGCTAACGTAAAGTTTAAAGTAAACATACTTATCCAGATGCTATTACCTTTACCTCTACAAGACACACAAGTTTTTTTTGATGCATATGTGTTTAATAATATTCTTCCCCATTCATGTGGGGATTTGTTTGGGTTTTTTAGCTAGTGTGAATAGGAAACAGAAAAGAGAGATATGAAAATGAGGGAACTTCTTTGGAGGAATGAAAAGTCTTTGCAAAGTGCAAATGAAAGCATTTCTCCCATATCGGCAAAAGAAGGGAATTTGTTTTTGTCCTTATATAAGGAAACACTTTCATTACTTCTTAAATAGTCTAAGAAGAATATCCTCCTCGCGCCGTTCATCTTCCTTCGCTCGCTCGGCCTCGGCTTTGGCTTGGCTTTGATTCGCAATGAGAATGAATTATTGTAAATTTTTTTGGAACAAAAATTTGTGATAATCATTTTTGTTAATCAGATAAATCCTGTAATATTATCTCTTATAAATTCTGGTAATGGTAACATTGTCGAAAAATTTTACTCTTTCAAAAAGTCGTTACTTTTCCGAAAAGTCCTACTACCAAAAGTCTTATTTTCCTACAGACACAATTTTCTAAAAATTTGCCATTTTTCCCAAAGGACACAACTTTCGGATAAACGGGTCTGAACAGATTTCATTAAACGGAACACGTTCCTTGCTGAAAATGGCTATAAAAGGAAAGTCAATTTTTCGATTTTTCAAACACTTGAAAATTTTTTGGTTCTTCTCTGCATTTATTTTCTCTCAATAAATCAAAGTGTCCGATCGACTGAGTCTGTGTGACTTTTGCTGTCTTAAGTTCTTGAAGTTAAAGAAGTTTTTTGAGGTACACTATTTATTTAACCTGTTTTAATCGGTTTTATCTTGGAAGAAATTAATCCATAACCTTGGGTACAGTAAGGGGATTAAATGTCTTAAGGACACACAGTAGTTTCTGTGGACTCGGATTACTTCTTGTATTTTATGTATTTTCTGCTTCATCTTATTTCTGTTTCTGTTCATTGGTTAACCTTATAAATACAAGTTATTATAAGAATAACAAGTTTAGCATCCATAACTGTGTTTGGGGGTTCAAAAGAAGTTGTAACATTTTTCCCCAAAGCCTCCAGTAGCACAAAACGAAATTCAGCAAGATCTTTAGAGAAACCTTTTATTTCTTTGATTGAATCATCAAAGAAAATGTTGAGTACTTTTTGGCCCTCCATTAGAGAAACCTCCGGATGAAAGCATTAATGCAACAAATCCAATGTCACAATAGAAACATTCAAATATTATTATTACTAAATTCGAAGTTACAATGAAAAATAGAACTAACAAAAGAAAACTAGAAGGAGACTAGAGAAAGGGGATGAGAGATAATTGACAGCAATTGACCTGATGAATGACAAGTAAATTTTCTCTTCCTTGGAGCTTTTCAAGTATTGTTACGATATTTCTGTAAGGTGTTAAAAAAAATACAAATAGCAAATTATTTTCAATAAAAAATATTTTTGGTGTTTGATACTAATCTCGAGATCGATAAACCTATCTATACGCCTAGAATTAAGGAAAAGAATCTCGTTAACCCTATCATAGAAGCTAGTACCTCAAGTTGGATTGAAAGAAAGAATTCAGGACTTTGAGACTTATCCTAAAACTCCAACCCCTAGCATTCCAATTGAAACTCAAGGAGATGAAACTAAACAGGCTTAGGCCCCTTCCCTCTTTCAATACAATAGGCTAACAATAAATATCTATCAAAAAAGATATAAACTAAAGATAGATGATGATATTAGTGAGTTGAATGTTCTTTTGATATTTGTTTTAACTACTAAAGATTCATTTCAATATCTAAATATTCATCGGCGAACATAAAATTTTATTTTACGAAAATGACTTACCAATATTTCCCTATAAAATCTTCTTCTTGATTTCTCCTTTTACCAAATAAACAAAAATATTACATACATAAACTCACCATTAGAATATTTAAGGAAATTTGAGACATATATCTGCAAATGACTAGCTTCTTGAGACAGAGTAAGGCCAAGTACTTTTATTGCCTGAAGAATATCGCTTGGAAAACAGCCTAAAAAACAATTCATAACAATGAAAAAATTTGCTTACTGATATGAAATAAAGAATGAATTAAATCGTGACTGTTATTAGTGGCTGTGTGGGCCGACTTAATTCCAGAGGTAAGTGTGTACCACGACTAAGAGTATGACTTACAAATAAGTGTGAGTAAAACTTACTGTCCTTCATTAAGTTGATTCCCACCTTCGTGAAATTTAATCACGAAAATCATCAGTCCAAATAATACGAGTCATTTACTGAATAATAACCTTAATAGCACTGATTTGACTCTTTTTTTCTTCAATCAACTTTTTACCTCTCTCTCTTCAATTCAAACTTTTCATTCGACCGACACAATCCCATTTGTAGACTCATGGATATCATTATTTTGCTCATCTATATCAATATGGATATTATTTTCCTCTAAAGATAGCTCTTCAACAATTTTATTGCTATAAATGATATCAATAGCTTTTCCTTTTTGTATATTCTTTTGCTATACTAGTGTCCACATGAACACAAATTCTTGGGTAAATGACTTTTGCAGGTAAAACATAGCACATCTTTCAAAAGCTTTTTGGTTGTGGGTTGAGTGTGCATCTTATTAATCTTTACAGAGAAGGGCGGCGGTGGATTACTGTTAGTGGTGTTGGTGTCTGGGAGAGCAAATTAAGGACTGTGGGTGGGGCAGGTTATGTGGTACTCTCCAGATAGGGGGGGGGGGGTGTACAGATCTTTCGTAGAAAACAAATAGTATCTTATCACGAGAAGTCAGAATGAGCACGAGAGAATGGTATGACTGCTCGTCGAAGACACAGGAAGAAGGCGGGCTAATCATGACATATTATGAACAAAATCTAATGTGCTAAGGGGGTAATGTTAGAAATATACAATGAAAGAGATATTTGATCATTAAGTATCTTCTAATTTTTTTAAAGTCTAGATGGAAGAGGAAATTAATACTTTACAAATTGAGACTATATCTGATATTGTAAATTGACCCAAAAGCTGAAATGAAACGAAGCGGGTTGGGGTGGTGAATTCATATTAATAATCATCAAATCAATGTGTTTCCGTCCTTTTAAAGATTGACTTCCTGAACTGAAGTTAATGTTTAACTGTTCTAACTGTATCAAAATATATTAAAAAAATAATGAAGAGCACCGAGCGAATATACATAAGAGTCTTGTGAATGTACTTGTGATGAGCAATATAAGAGGCTGGGCGGATAGTAAAATTTATTTTTTCTCATAAGAAAATTTACTAGAAAATATATGTTGAATATTTTGGTCAATATTCTGAAAAAATGTAGTCCCTCACCAATTAAAACAAAGAGAAGCAATGTATGCCAATCAATTTGAACCGTAATATTGTAATCTCAATCAAGTAGAATTCAATTTGTTTATTTTAAATTTTAAAAATAACTAATTAAATTCTAATGGGCGTGTGGGTAGTGTCAAAGGGTGATTGGACGGGATAATGTGGGGGTATTATATTAAAATTAATAAAAAGAGTTGATTCGTGGGCTTCTTGTGTGATTCGGGATATTCCTAGTTATAGTGATCTAGAATTTTTTTTTTCTATTGGTGCGGGTCTTAAGATAAAAGACCAAAAGTTTGGAGTTTGATTTCAAAGTCCAGGATCTGAGTGGAAGACCAATCGACCTCATTCATATTCTTCTTTCTCTTTCCGTTTCATTGTTGTAAATCTTATAGCAGGTTTACAATCTCAATAAGTTATTGCGCTAATTAAAAAGAAAGGATAAAAGGGAAAGAGTCGAAATCGGTATATTTGAGCGGAAGGGTGGTAGCTTAGGTTGAGGTAACGGAGCCTTCAAATTGTGCTGTTGGTCCGGCCCTCGGTGGCGCTGTTAAACTGGAAATCGGGTAAGGAAATAAGCGGTGGGTGGCTGGGGGGAGGCGGCGGCGCACAATAACGAAATAACGTGACACACGAGTAAAAATCTCACAGAGAAGTGGAGTAAGTTTATAAAGACAGAGAAGGCGAGCCGCGAGGATCAGAGAAAAGGTTGGAGCGATGAGCAAAAGAATTAAGCAAACGAGCAAGGCGGTAAAGTAAAGCAACGGGGAGAACTTAGGAAAAATCTACAAAGAAAACTAGAAGAAGGGTATGGTATCTATAAAAAAAGAGACAACGGGAAGGAAGTACTCGTTGCTCATAAGGTGGACTAGTTGGGGGAATGGTCGAAGCGGGGGGAAAAGTGAAATAGTGAAATAGTTGTTGGGCGACCGGCAAAACAAGACAAGAATTGTTTTGAGTCCAAGGGCAATAAGAATACATAAAATAAATAATAATAATAAGAATAGGGCAATTGATTCCCATCATTGGGTGCGCGCGCGTGCTGGACAGATTGTGATCGTGTTCCAGTGCACTAGATGAATAAGTTATGTCTCTAAAATAGAATTTTAACGTTATAAAAGTAAAAATCGAACACGAATTAAATGGATAGTGAAGAAGGTAATGTGATTTTTCACATCAACTGTTTTGTCGCTCTAGATCTATTAACAAATATATTTTCTTCTCTTTGTCTACAAAAGATCAAGGGGTGCTTTTCGTAGGAAGGAAAAGTTTTCCATGAAAAATTGTTCGTGAAAAATAAGTTGATTTTGCTTATTTCTAATGTTTGGTTTGGTGAGTAGAACATATTTTTTCGAAAATAATTTTTAGATTTGATTTATTATGAAAAAAGAATTTTTTAAAACATCTTTATTTTTACTAGACTAGAAAACAATTTATGATTTAACATATTTTTAAAAAAACCCATTTTTTGGGGTTGGTGGGGTGGGGGGGGCATGGGGTAGAGGGAAAAAATAAAAATTTGAACTTAATAATATTTTTAAAAAATAATTTTTTTTTGGGGTGGGTGGGTAGGGGGCTGGCCGGCATGGGGAAAGAGTTTCAACAAACTAATCGAGTGTGACAAGCCTATAAACAGAAATTATAGGAAAAAGTCATTTAGTCAACTCAGTAGATAAACATAAACGGGAACAACTTTTATGACAACCAAAAAATAAATTCAAGATCTAAGAAAACTAATAAGAATCCTAATAGGCGATTGAATGGGCAACAAAATTAAAAACAAAATAAGATATGCAAAGTATCTATCAATAAAATCAATATGAAAATAAATCTCTCTCACACAAAATTGAGTTCTAATAATGTATTTTTTTTTGGAGCAGTGGCATATTTACCTTTATACTCGTGAGACCAAGTAGATACTTCTTCAACTAACAAATTCTTTATCATCATTAATCAACAAGACAAAAACTTCATTTATCATATCATAATAAAATCGGCTATTAAATTTTATATCATTGAAATTTTATTCTTCAAAAATAACAAAAATAAACATTATTTTAAACAAATGAGATTCAAGAAATAAAAAGAACGAAGATCATTTTTATACGTCTAAGATACTTTTTCAGATAAAGAAGCTCTGATACTATTGATTTATTTCTTGAGACACACACACACACACACCCCGCACACACACGCACACGCACACGCGCATGCACGCATGCACGCACACACACGCACGCATGCACACACGCACGTACGTACACACACACAAACACATGCACGCACGCGCTCACACAGAGCATCCTTCTCAAATAGTGTAACTATATCAATAATTGTTTTGACTATTTTTCTTGTTTTTAGTCAAAGACAAGTTTTTAATTTTGTCTCTTTATTTTTGTTTTCTTTTTAGGGACTTAATATGAAGTAAAATATTTTCTTGATGGAATTATTTTTAATATTTAGTTACTTAAATATATATTCTGAAAATGTTATAAATTAAAAGAAAAAAATGGACATCTATAACTTAATTAAGGAATTTGACATGAGTAAGTTATTTTTCAGGGTTTTTTTACCTATGACAAAGATAAAATTAGATCCAGTGTGTAATTTTAAATTTGGAGCACAAATAATGAAATTCTATGATACTTTTGTTTTATGTTAGATCCACAAAATTTTTGGAGTATATTTTATATTGTGATTGTTGAGTTTCTCTTTTAGTAATATATGGTATGTCTAGCACGAAACTTACAAATAATATGTGTACTTGTTCAAAATGATTGTGTTCTTTTATAAAAAAGTGTCACTTAAAATGTTGTGTTTTTTTTGTGAAAATAGATGTCTATTAAATATAACTATTTGTATAGACATGAATATTGAGCATATAGGCATTTGCATGTTTTGTAAAAAGCATTTTTTATTACGTTGCCATTATTGGACCCCGTAAAGTTTTTCATGGGTGTTCTATAACATCAGAGCATAAATTAATGAAAAGTTCATTCCTGAAAAGGATATTTGACTAGGTGATAACTACATGGCACTGTTGTTGTCAACAAACTGTAATAAATATGAAGAAATATTTCTAGAAAAACTACCTCATGAAAAATTTTCAAACTCCATTCTTTTTATTTGTCTGTACTTTGCTGAGCAAACTGTTTGTGACATTTCCAATACAAATCCTTTAGAAAATTGATCACTTACAAGTTTTGTCTAACGTTGGAGGTGCATAATAAAAACGTCATTTGTGGTGAAATCTAGTATGTTGAGCATTCATATAAATCTGTTGAAAGGAATTCTAATCCCTTAGAATTGATTTACACAACTGACATTTTGGTGAATGAATTCAATACCATCCTCATGTGGACAAAAATTCTTTGTTTACTTTAATTACAATTGCATTAAAACGACTGTCTATTTGTTGAATAGTAGGATGAAGCTATAAAACCGCCTAGACAATTAATATTGAAGTTGAAAATCGTTGAAAAAATAAAAAAGAAGTCATAGGGAGGGAGAGTTTTCAGTAAAAAAAAAAAAAACAAATCTCTTTTGCAAATATGTTGTTTGGAAAAGTGAAATTTAATACACCAAACGTTGGCCTTTTCATTCACACCTCAATCCTAATTAAAGTGAACATTTGAAGAAATGTAAATGCATTATTTATAGTTCTATGTTATAAACCTTTTGTTGAAGAACTAATGAGAAAACCAAAAAATATGTCTTTTCATAAAGAAAACAATTTGTTTGTTCAGGACACATCTATTCGCATATGAGAAATGAAAGGAAGGAATTCAACGTGAAATATTTCAAATGTGTGGGGGTGTCTATCCAAGTCCAATCTAAAAAAAACTTACACTAGTCCTAAAATGATTAAATAGGGCCTAATACGTTGGACTGTAAACTAACTTGAATAGTCCTAGTGGAAGGTCTAAAACGCCTTGGTAGGAACAAGAGTGAATGTACTTAATAATGAGATTTAGAGACAGAGTAAATGTAAAAGGCACCTACTTTCTTCAAATATGATTTTGTAACATTTTCTTTATCTTTTGTAGACTCATCCTTTTGGAAATATGATGTAATAGTGAGATCGAATCAATCTTGAGCAACCATATTAAAAGTTAAGTGATTTTTATCTAGAAAATAAATCATTGGGTTCAAATTGAATCTTCATAAGGAAAATGAAAGTCGATAGAACTATTGACAAATATAGAGCAAGACTTTTTATCTAAGGTTGTAGACCAAAATAAGATTTTGATTTTGTCGACATATACTCTCCAGTAACTAAATTATATTCATTTAGATGTTAATTACATTAACTACGGTATAATGCCTCCAAATTTATCAATAATGTGAAAATAAATTTTAACAAATAGAAAATTTGAGGAATAATTACTGACTCTTGAGGGTTTTTTGTGGTCCTGATTAAAGAAAAAAAGTGAGCAACTTGTTAAGTCACTTTATAAATGGACTAAAACAAGCAGTCAAACAATGACATTAGAAAATTTGGCCAAATTCTATTGGTAAATGGATTTAAGAATGATTGAAATGATAAAATGTGTTTACATTAAAATCACAAGGTCATTGTTTGATTGTTTTAGTGATATGTTGATCATAAGAAGAGACACTAATGACATAAATGCTACTAAAGTTTAATGAAGTAGAAAACAAGGTTGATATGAAAATCTTGGAGATGTTTGATTTCGAATCTTAAGTATAAAATCCTTTATACTCCATAATGTTTTAGCATTGCAGGGTCTCATTGCATTGAAATGTACTTGAGTAGTTCAAATAATTTGGAATCAAATAATTGTCAAGTCTCCTCTGATAATGTTAGCTTGGCAATTCAAGAAGAGTGAAGGAGAAATGACTCAACATTGGCACTTGGGCTAGAGTATTGGGATGTATGATGTATATCACGAAGTGTGCGTGATAAAATATAGCATGTGCTATTAATGAATTGAGTCGGTTCACAAGTGATCCTAATCGAACTCATTGGATGATAATGGAAAGAGTTTTGGGATATTTATGAAATACTCAAAACTATGTCTTGCATCATAATAATATCCAGCAGTATTAAAATGATATAGTGATGAAAATTGGACCACCAAACAAATTAAGTAAAAATTATGAGTGGATTGTGAATTTTACACTCTTGGTATAAGGAGGCAATAATATCATTAGATCTCCAATATGTATGAGCTACGCGCTCCTATATAAAGGTCCGGTGATAGTTGAAAGACTCCAAAATTTCTTAATACATATTTTATAGTGGCTCAAATCAATTGGCATCAGTCCTGCATATCTTCAATAGTCAAAATACAATAGATCAGAGCATGCACACGTATAACAGAAAGTCCCTCGTCTACAAACCTAGACATAATACCGTTAGAACACTCGCTGGTGGAATTATTCATTGACCATGTAAAGCCAAAGGATACTGTGTATTGGATCAACTTTCAAAAAGTGCCAACTAGAGAAACATTGAAAGATCATCTAATAAATGGAATTTACGTCTTTGAAAGGTCATCATGTGGGGGGGGGGGGGGGGGTTTTTTTTTAACTTTACATACTAGACTCACTACTTACAAAAGGGCAAAAATAGACCTATAAAGACACCTCATGAGGGTCTATTTTCGACAAAAAGAGACCTCAACAGTCCCGTTCCTATAATGCAGTCACTTGTTTGTAGACACTTCATGAAGGTCGCCAACTAAACTCACGTAAGGTCACCAATAAAATTGTCCAATTTTTTTAAAAAGAGACATCAGAGGTCCACTATTTTATTATTTTATTTTATATTGTTAAAAAGAAACCTTATGAGTCACTATTATATTATTTAATTTAATTTTAATGTTTGAAAAAAGAAGACCTCATGAGTGTCCCTATGATATTATTTAATTTATATTATATTTTTTTAATTTTAAGAAAAAGACCTCATGATTAACTCACTATTATACTTATTTAATTTAATTGGTAATATTTTGAAAAGAAAGACCTATGGAGGTCACTTACTAATATTATTTAATTTAATTTTATATTTTAAAAGAGAAACCTCATAAGGTCTCTTTTCTCTGCATTTATTGAAATAGCGACCATCAATGGGGTCCTCTATCATGAAATTATGGAAAATCTAATGCAAAAAAGATACCTCATGTGGTCTCCTTTTTTCTGCATTTATAAAATATAATGATGTTAAATGAGACCTTATTAGGTCTCTATCAGGACATTTTCTGGAAAATTTAAACGCAAAAAAAGGGACCTCGTGGTCTCTTTTTCTGATAAAAACTGACAGCTAATTATTATTTTCTGCGGCTTCTCATCACCTTGTCATTTTAATTCAGTACCCAAATCAAGCTCAAAGAGCTTCCAAAAATCAATTGACCCAATACATTTTACTAATATTCTCTTATCATTTTTTTGTTCTTGTTTGTTTGAGGTTTTTTGTTTTTGTTTGGTGGAAAGGTTTTTTTTTTTTTGTTGTGTGTGTTTGTTTTTTTGTATGCCAACCCCCCCCCCACACCCACACAACCTCACACAATTACAACTCACCTTCAAACATAATTCTATATTTAAAAAAAATCATGTATCCATAAAGTTATATAATACACTTGGAATGTTTCACGTATTCACAAAAAAAATAATTCCATCACAATTATAAGTTACAAAATTATCCATAAGTTAACTTAAGACGATCTATCCACATCTAAACTTCACTAATGTGGTAGTGTGTTTACCACCTAATCTCATTTTCTTTTCTTCCATCACTATAGACTCATGTGGTCATATTTCTTTGTTGGACCATACCTAGGATAATTGAGCATGTTGAGATTGAAGGAGGTCGATGAGGGAAGTGGATATCACCTGGACATGGGGAAATCCCTCCTGAAGCCAAGTAATTCAATCGAATTGAGCCTTTAGACTCGCAAACTGTAATTCACCGCCCAACCGCCTTTTCTTAGCCTGATTCTTCGGCTTGGGCTTGTAAGCTCAATATCTTTTGCTTCATAAGCCAAAATTTTCTTCATCGAATCATCAATGATATGAACTATTTAGGCCTTCAACGCAGAAGAAAATTACGAAAGGTTTTTCCGGCATTCCAATAGCAACCCATACTACTCGTCCACCAATAAGTCTAACCAAATTCTCTCGCAGTCTTTTCTTAATAAGTGGCATAAACCAAGATTTTATTGCCGTCAAGTTTGTTGTAAACCTCCAAAGCTTGAAGATATCGTTCTATAAATTGAATGTTATTATATGAGACTATCAATTTTTAGAAAATAAGTACTTAATTTTTATAAATTGAGGCTTACATATTGTTCACTACTTCAGCTCGCAGTTCAACCCACACTCTGAGAAATGTATGTTCCTTAATGCCTCAGCCGAGTTACCGGTCTTTCCTAAGTTTTCCTTTTTCCTACATATAAAAATAATAAAGTTACAATCAAGAGTAATTAAATATCAATAGATAAAACATATAAAAACATAAAGAAAAATGATACACACCAATTTCCTCCTCACACTTCCTTGACTTTGAGCCCACTTGTGTGTAGAGAACCACCCTTAGTAGATGATCTTGCCTTTTTATCGATCTCACTCATCTTCTTAAATCTTGGATCATATTTCCAATGCACAAGTAATTTTGCCCAATCCTCCGGTAGAACCCAGCTAGGTTTCTTATTATCTCTACGAGCTTTATTAAGCAAATAAATTTGAA
Source organism: Solanum habrochaites (assembly GCA_027704765.1). Taxonomy (NCBI): domain Eukaryota; kingdom Viridiplantae; phylum Streptophyta; class Magnoliopsida; order Solanales; family Solanaceae; genus Solanum; species Solanum habrochaites. The sequence continues at coordinate 71,788,214 of JAKWJA010002495.1, forward strand.
CATACCCTGATGGATATGTTCTATCAAAATGCTTCCAAGCCTCTCCATCGGATGGATGACACATAACTCCAGGTGGTCTTCTATTTTCATGGTGCCATCTCATATGAGGAGCAGATCTATTAGACGCATACAACCTCTTTAACCTTCCTTTATACTCTTGCTCAATTCTTGGTTAAAACTCATTGTCAAAAGCTTAGTTTAAAACCAAAATGTTGAGTTTAAAATATTCTCAAAATTCATAAATCAAAATAAGGGTTCATTCTTAAATATAGACATAAACAACTCAACTCAAGGATCTTAATAACAATATAGAAAAAATCAATACATGAACTCAACGAAACTACTCATCTCAGATGCTCACTATAGGCTCATGCCTGACACTATAGACATGAGCGAATCAACTCATGAATGTCCATGCATAACATATAACACTTTAATAATTGGAATAAGAATTGTTAAAAATTATCAAGAACTCATAACTCGACAATCAACTTACAATCTCAAGATATTAAAAGCTAATGATAGAACCCTAAATTACAATTTATTGATTTGGAAGTAATGTGAGGGTGTGAGGGATGACTATTCCAATATGATATTGCCTTCATACCTAGAAGAATAAAGTTCTTAACCAAAATCGACGAAATTCGAAAGACACTTAAAACACTAACTTTTGTCTCCTCTAGGTACCTTCTCTCATACATAAAGTGTTAATTAAAACAAAAGAAATTATTAACACTTTTCTAAGTCTTTAAACTGGGTGAAAACGTCTTGGTTGAAACTTAGACAGGATGAAAAAAAAAAAAAATTATCAGGGAGAATAACCAAAATGACCCCAACTTAAAAACTTTGGTGTGCCTTAAAAGGAAGGCTTCACATACGTTTAGGGATCCACTTCCGTAAACACTTCAACTGACCATATAAAGCGATCCATGAACTTCGACTGTCTACCAGGGTCTCCTAACACAACATAACTTTTTACTTCAACAAACTCGAACTGAAGGCAACTTGGGAAATGTTGGAAAGAGGACGCATAAAATTTTAAATTTTAAGGTCATGAGCTACCTAATTTCTTATGTCTGAAGGTATGGCATTTGAAGTTGATCCAAGTAAAATCTCATATTGACATTCATAAAAATCGTTAGAAAGTTTTCCACCTCAACTTGAGTTAGGGGATTCTAGTGACCTTATTTATCCAAAAATCATTATTCCCACCATAAAGAATTGACCTTTTAGGCTTTAAAGCTACGAGTCACTTAAGGAACCCTACACATTTCATATAAGTCAACCGTCTTGGGTCCCACCAAGTGACTCAAAATCTGGCATATTGTGGACGGTTGGGCTATACCTCCCCTAACGGGTTGTGGGTGGATCCCTACACAATTGTTTAGGGTTCCGTGAAGGGTCCATGGGCCATTTTGAGTTTGGGACTGCATTGGGCCCGCTTTAGCCTTCTCCTCTAGTTCAAGGTGTTATACTAACAATATAAATTTAAAGAGTAGAGTTGCGAGGTCTTATTAGAATGATTTGTCTCTTAGCTTTGAAACTTTCGGGGTTTTACATTATAAAATATTTTCAAAGTATCACTATAAAAAATATTATATAGGCCGAAAGTACTAATTTTGATAAATTTTCCTTTTTAAAAAAAAATTGTTTTATAAAAGAGGAAAAAGATTATTTTAAATGGAGCAGGAGTCATGCTTTGATGATAAAATGTGTACTTATTTGAGGACAAACAAATGACGTTGTTGCACAAAGCCATATCTTTTTAATAATTGTCTACCATACTTTAGTATTTTTTCTAAGTTATGCGTTTAATAATAAGGGTTAACAAAAAATATATATATTTAGTTAGCCTCTATCCTTATACATACTTTATGGAATATAATTTTGTTTTTTTGGAGTTCTGGAACTATAACTCACGTCTTAGGGTGTTGCCAACCAATGAAAATAAGTGGGTCACTTACTTATTTTCTTTTCAATAGGTATGTGAAAAATATTATCCTAATGTATTTATATATAATGTAAAAAAGTACTAATGGAAGTGACGTTGGGTCTTGGTAGGGGTGTGGATGGGGGATACAAGGATGAGGTGAGGATGAGGTTTGTTGGAGCGTGAGGATGGCATATAATTAGAAGAGTTTTTATCTTCTTTTCTATTTTTCATCTTTAAGGAACTTCTTTATAAATCATTCTTACAAATCCCTTTTGTAGGTTTTCCACTAGGTGTTCGGAGCCTACATTGGAGAACTACAGGACCCATTCGGGAGTGACACTCCCATCAAGATTTTCTGCATATAGTTAATGATAGAACAATCTTACCATTGCACTATAATCCATCTCGGCGACATTCTTTCCTTTCCTATCGATTATGAAAAAGTTGAAAAAATAGTTTTTGAAACATGTTTTCTTCCATATGAAAAATTTATCCTTTTTTTGAGTTTCATTTCTAAACTATCATATATTATTTAGAGAAATACACCTCAAAGGCGTGTGCAATGCACCAATCTCTTTTTGATTTAAAAATAAACCTTGCCACACGAGGTTTCACATGGATAAAAAATTTTACCCTTATAAAAAATAAATAAACGTATGATATTATTTTAAAGTCGAACGAATAAAAGTAGCCCTATTCTAAAGAATATTTGAATTTCTTTTAAACATAAAAGTTAATAATATTTCGTTAAATTTATGAATTTGTCTTTATATAATTTAGATTTTGACTAAATTAATTAGGTTTGACTGAAACCATAGACAACTTTCTACTCCTGATCGATAATCGATCGTCGTGTATTCATTTTTATCCTCATCTCCATTTTAATTTATAATACAAATGCAACTGTTAATATTTAAAATGAAAAAAATGATAATTGTTCTACACATAAAAAAGGCAAAATGAATTAATTGCGTGGTAAAAATGCTATTTTGAGTTGATTGTTTAATTGACCTTTGATGGAAAATTACGAAGAAAAGCTACGGTGTATATATGCTTTTAAACTACGTTATTATTTTTATTATTAATATTATTTTATAAGAGACCTTGATGCTTCTCATTTTCACAAATTTTCTATAGAAGATTAAGGAAACTTGAAGAGGGTAATATGGCTAAAGTTCTTTCTCTTGTGTTATTTTTCATTGGTTAATCAGGTAACAATTCTTTATTCACTAGACTTGTAGACATTTTATTAGTGTTTTATAAATAAATTCTCTTATTGTATATTTATGTATTCTCTATATATATATAATCATAATCCTCCTAATTTCTTTTGTTTATCTCTGTTAGGTTTTAGCGTCATTCTAGAAATGCTTATTTTAAATTCTACGGGAGACCCTGTATCAGAAAAATTTTTGAAAATAGTGTTGAACAAAGCCTCACAAATTTTGTGAGTTCATATAATTCCCGTAGAGAGGTATTTTCTCTAATATGTCCAACCGTCTTTGATTTATGTGGAAGATTGTCACCCGTACGTGGACAAAATATATTCATTTTGAATCATCAACATTTTTGATTTTAGTTCTTTTAAATGTATAAATGTATTTATTTAAGTTACCTTAGAAGTATATCGCCCTAAATACAAAGAAATTAAAAATGTATGTATATAATATTCATCTATTCATCCGTCTTTTTGATTTCTGGACAAGATATAATTCAATTTTGATCACTCACTGTTTGATTTAGTTTTCTTTTCTGTATGTAATAATGTATATCTTTAAGTTATTCTAGAAGTATACACCTAAGTACAAAGAAATAAAAATGTGTAATTCCAATAATTGATCAAAAAGACAATATCAAGTAGCAATAAATTATTGTATAACTATTCATATATAGTAATGATTCAAATTAGATATTACTAATAAATAAGGATTGAATTTTCAAAAAGTAAAAAAGATAGAGCTCGAAATAAAAATGTGAACTCTATTTCTCGACTTTCTAGAAGTAGAACTCAAAATCCAAAGTAGATTATAGAAAACACCAAATTCAAAGCGTTTTTGTGTTTGATATATATATATATATATATATAATATATAGTATATATTATATCTATATAATATGTATATAGATATATATAATTTGTATATGTATGATATCTATATATAGGTTATATGTATCCCTCATATAGATATGTACATGTATCTCTCATAGATCTCTCTAAATCCTCCTCTCTCTCTCCGCTCTCTATATATCTATTTCTCCTATAGTGGCATATAGATGAAGATCGATTAGATAGATCGATAATCGCTAGGAGAGAGTAGAGAGCGAGAGAGGAGATTTCCCCCCCACAACCAAATTCTTCATAAATTAAACAACGTGAGCTTCAACTTCACCATTCTTTGTTTTTCTGTTCCTTCTCTTAATGTTGCGTGTTTTTTGTATTTACGTGTATGATTTTTTTCCGCAAATTTATTCATGTTTTGATAAAGCATAGATTTTTTTCTTGATTTTTTTGGAGTTTTCTAGCATTCTATTAGCCAATATTTTTTCCTAAACTGATTATTTCTTCATTTAATTCAGGTTGAGAAGAGAGATACATTATATTTAGTCTCATTTTGCTCTTACAATGAAAGACAGTGATTATGTTATGGTGAGTTTGATACTTTCAATATTTAATTTTGTTTTTTTTTTTCATTGACTTCCATCTTCCGCCTTTTGTTACTTTTTCTTCTCACTTTTACCTAACTAGTGTTACTACTTTGAGAACATTAATTATTATTTTTTCCTATCATGAATTTTGAATCATTTTAATTTTTTTCTTTCTCTCATTTTTGAATAGTAGCGTCAAAACCTCTTGATATATGTATGAAATAATTTTATGTAATCATCTTCATCATACTATACAAAAAGTTGTTAGCCCCAAATTTAAAGTTCCCTACCCCCCCCGCGTCTTGCCCCTTTTCCGCCTCCTTTTCCCTTTCTCCCCCGCCTTCCCCTTCCATGTTGCTCACCTTTTCCCTCCCCTCCGCCCCTCTCTAATGCTGCCTCTTCTCTGCTCACCCTTCCTCTTTCCCTCCTTTCTCTGCTTCAGTCCCCTATTGCTTCTTTCACCTCCCTTCTTTTTGCTGCCTTCTTTTTTGTTCCCCCAACCCTTCTCGCTTGCTGCCGTTCTCCTCTCCCCCCTTCTCCTCCCTATCTCTCCCCCCTTTCCCCCTCCTCCTTCCTGACCTTCTTCCTCTTCCTCTTTTGTGCCCCCCTCCTGTTGTTTCCCTTCTAAGGCCGAGGATGCATAATTCAACTATTTAGTTAAATACAGTTGCAAGATGGTTGCAACAGATAGTAACAGGCACTGAAGAGGTTTTCCAAATCAAAATTCCTAAAGGTAGTATAAACTTTAATTAATGTTTTGAATTGTATCTAAAATTGTAAAAGAGGTTGTAGTGATACTAACAACTTCATCATTATATATTCACAAAGAAAAATACATCCTAAAACAATTTTCATATTTTCATAAAAAAGAATTTGGTTGTTCATGCTAACATCACCGTACTTGCTGGTTATAAGATAAAATTCAACACCAATTTCACCAAATCCATTCTATTTATCAGTTATTTTGCAAATTCCTTCACTAATTGAAAAACAAACTGCCTAGTTTTCCATGAACAGAGAGAAAACATAAAGAAAATGATTCACTTAAATTTCATTGGGGTTTTAGTACAACTTGGGGCGGATGTAGGATACTCATGTTTTGTTCGTAGAAGTGCATAACTAAACATTACAGAAAACACAATTTTTTGAAAAAATTGTTTTGACTATGGCTGTAGTTTCTGGACAAATGAGGACGAATATTCTAACTTATTTGAATATTAAAAAGATGCTTTTTTTTCATTAATATATCACATGGATTAACCATCCTAGTTTACCTATAGGTTAAAATGTTTTCGTGCAAAACTAACTCCTCAAACATACACATTCCCCTTCCCCCTGCTTTCATAGTGGGCGTGAATTTTTTTTTTGTTTACATTCATTTATTTTGAATTAATGACCTGCTAACTAGTTTTAATGATTTAATGAGATATTTTTTCATATTTATATGACTAAATTTTCAATCTTGTTTGAACATTAGGCAAACAAAATAGAATTGAAAAATGTTATTTTTTTTCCCTAATTTTTGTACTTATTCTGGGAAATATAACGGTTTCCTATTGCTATTTTTCTAAAAAATAAACAAGTCCATTATTCATGTCCATGGTTTCTTGAATTGGTAACGGAAATTTCATTCATACTCCTATGTTCTAAACTTTTTATTATTTTTATAAGGAAAAAGCTTTCATATCGTAAAAAACTGTTTTCTAATTAATTGAATTGGTTTTGTTCATATTTAAGACTTTTTGCTTTTCACTTTAATCCATTAGTACTATCGAGAAATTTTTTACTTTTAGTTAGGTAATGCATGAAATTCTTAAATTTAAATATAGACCGCGATTCATCTTGTTTTTTGTTTGATTCCATTACACACAATCTTTGGATTAAGGTTGAAAGGCAAGGAAATATTCCATGAAGAATAGTGCAAAAACCAAATGTCCGAGAATCAAGAACCCAAAAAAAAAGATCTATACGACTTTTTGTTGAGAAGAGATGCTTGAAAAAGAAAACACAAGACCTCGATGGTATTAATTAAATAATTCATCTTATGAGAGTTACGTTTAATTTCTATTTTTAAATCTTTTTTTGGCTGGTGTATGTTAGTAAACTGGGGGGGGGGGGGGGGGTGGGGCTTTTTTCTTCTTTTTTTTATTTTTTTTTTTTTATTTTTTTTTTTTTTTTTTTTTTTTTTTTTTTTCTTCTCTGATGTATAAGAGGCGTATTTTAACTTAAATATCAACAATTTTGGTGTCCCATTTTTGGTACATGATTTATTTTTCCTTTTTTATCAAAACAACTTTGTTTATACATTAGAATGATTTTTTTAGTTAGTTTTCAAAACATTGCTTTTTAAAGTGTCATTCACTTTTTCTCTAAATGCCTACGTAACATAAATCTAATTCCCTTATATTAAACTTCATATAGAGGATGCTTCCAAACCTGGAGAAACTATAGATAACGTGGATGACAGACCTGGGTTTGGTGCCACTTCTAGATATAAACGTGTTCATAAATCAACTTTGAAAGTAAGTATATTTTTTGTCAGATTTTGCTCTATTTATACTTAAGTAACCTGCATAGACTTAAGATAATCTGTCTGCAAGCCTCTAAAGAGTTGTAACGGACTCCGCTTCACAAATTATAATTGTCAAAAGCCTACTCAAGCAAAAAAACGTCAAAAGGTATTACAATAAACCGTATGTTTTAAATTTCTTTCACCTACTTTGGATGGTTAAGAGAACTAATTAGTACAAGACTCATCTATTTTCATTACAATTAAGTCGTCTGAATCTGAATACACATATAAATATTAAGATGTTGGTTGGAATCATGACCTCCATAATTCTTCTAAAGATCGTTTATTGGTTATCTGATCCTTAGAATGTTTAGTTGTTCAAATTAAGTATGTTTGCAGTTTCCCAATAATTTCACTTTCAAACTTTTATCAACTCAATAAAACTTCAGACTACAAACGGTTACAAATCAGTGTAACCTAGAGAATTGTAAACTTTAATACCTAGATTAAAAACCTAGGTTTCTGTCTTAGATCTTCAAGTTGCCCCCAACTCAAACATCCAACTACACTAAATTTCACAGAAGACAAATTATGAAAACTTTAACAAAATACTCAAACTAAAAAAAAATATAATTCTTCAATTTTATGTTCTTCTCAGAACTTCAAAAAAACTTCAATTTGAACTCTCTCAGAGTAAGACTATGTTTTACCTGTATATCTCTATGTAAGTGCACGACTTTCTTTGGAGAAAACCTTGCTCTATTTATAGAACAAAGAGTCCCTTTCTACTTGAACTCTACTTCAACAAACTTGACAGTGGTTCCTTTTCCTCATGAGATTTGAATATTGTAGTGGTTCCTTTTCCTCATGGGATCTGAATACTGGTATTATTTTTAAAGCGCCTCACAACATTTTATTTCTCTTCAATGGACCAGTTCGAATTTTGGTATTCCTATGGTCAAATTTGTGCCTTGTTTCTTTCTCTTTGGCCCTGTTCGCTTTTCAAAACCTAATAAATCTGTCTAAAAAATTCCCTTTTTGACGCTGAAAAAACCAATGAAATTCGTGTTGTGCATTTCAACCTGCTGAAAGATGTTACACAACATAGAAACTCTAAGTCACATGTTATAAAACTAGGAAATATCAAAATTAAAAAACCATATACCCCTTCTGATATCATAAGAATATAATTAATAATCACCATAGAAGTAATAGGTACTAACTCAGGGGTGCAAATAAATCACCAAACACTAATCCAAGGCTAAAACAATGGAACTAAAACCCCGTACGTTAAGAGGCACCTCTCCCTCCAAACCAGAATTTTGAAGACCATTAATAGATAATGCAACTGATTAATTGTTGTCAAATGAGACACCCTTGTGCAACAATATTTCTTCCTTATCGCCAATGATCCCACAGGCCTGATTGGTGCATTAATCTCCCATGGAGGAGCATGCACTGATACTTCCATGCCTTGATTAGAGCCCCAAAGTAACTGAAAATCATTTCCAAGCAAAATTCATACCTCAAAACATGATGATTTTTGTCCTAAACACTAATTTGATATATATGCACAAGATAAGACCAGGAAAATTGATGAACCCTACAAATAAACATCTCCATAAGTGTTAGATATATGAAATTGGCCTCAGTACATTTTTGGTGTCACGATAAGATAATCTTATGAACAAAATCAAACGGTAGGTTATAGAGTGGTAACATTGCATCCTTGTCTACTTTGGTATGAAATTCTAAGGTGGGATCATTACAAAAGGCGCGAACAGATGGTAACTCATATAATATGGGATAATCCCTCTTTACATAGTGACACCAACCTATAGGAACCCTCAAAATTTGTGCCATATATTCAAGAATGGGAATAAATGAGACACCATGAACTGTAAAAGTATTAGAGGTAGACAAGCCAGATGCATTGATTTTAAATAATCGAGTTTTTTCTTTTTCCATAGGTCGACACATATTTCCATGAAGGGACAAGTTAGTACAAACATGTGCCTTTAGAAGAACAAGAAGGGTACACATCTTAGGACCACCAAATCTAGTAATAACCCTACCGTGGAGAATAGTGTGTTGCATAAAGTGTATGAACCCAGAAGTCTGAAGTCTAGGGTACCCTCAATATCATCACCTAAATCAACACCAAATTCATGCCTCCTCATTTACGCTATGATTCATCCCCAAGAGATTTAGAAGTACAAAAAACACTCTCATGACTACTAGAGTTAGTATACTCATTAAACTAGTACGGGTAGTACTTTTGGAAAGAGTAGGTCGAGAAGCCCATTTTGTAGTACGACTAGAGGAAGCCAAAATCTTACCCCATGCTAAATCATCGGTTCATCAGGTATTTCTATAGGGTCAGTGTCAGGGCTAATTCGTTCTTAGGTACCTGGTTTGTTGGTGTAACGTGAGATACCTTCATTAAGATATCTTTTGACTGAGTGGTAATACGAACAAGGATAACCATAAACAACGTAGTAGAAAGAGTCTCTGAAGTTCATCTGTTGGCACGAGCACAAGCTTTCTAGTAGCCTTCTGTAATTTTGACCTTAGTCGTTTAGGTACAGAATGGGCAATAGGCATGGTATTATTAGAACTTATATTGAATTCCTCAAATTATGCTAATACAAACCAGAATTCTCCCTTACTAGATGCACCAAAGATGCCTAGCGGGTGAACCAGGTTAAGCCGTAGGGTCTTAGTGTGTTCCTCCTAAATTCCCTCAATTTCCAAAAGAACCCTAGATCCCTCTAAGACAAAGTTGTAAAGTGTGGAAAAAAATTGAGATGATATATTCTAGTGGAAATCAAACACAATTTCGAGTAGAATAGATGTGCATACCTGTTCCTCGAAAATTACAATTATTAAAACTTAGTGATATTGGAGTATTGATGGGTTTGGGGGGTGGGGTGAGGAATCTGTGTTTGGTGGAGTTTTTCAATTGTCACGAGGCGTGTTGCTGGTTTAGTAGAGGAGGTCTTCCGCATTGTTGTTCGGGGTGTGTGTATTTAGTGGTATTGTAATCCCGATTGGGTGGTTATACGAGAAGTCCCACTATGTCACGAGTTTGCACTTGTAATAACTTTGTAGTACAGATTCATAATGATGTGATGGTTTTCGATCTTTGGAAAATGACGGTGCGGTATTTGAATATGGTGGTTACAATTTTTATAGTGACACATGGAAGGGACATGTTATTGCTTATAATTTTTGAATTTATGCATCGTGAATCAAGAAATGTATACATAGTTGTATTTTAGGACTAGACGAACCCCATATTTCTATTTTATGTGTTCTTTCACATGAAATAAATTACTTTGTTATAGTTTCTTAAATTTTTAAAAATTGATGTAGGGATTATACAATTCAATCTGATCTTTTGGTGCCTTATACATGTTTCTTAGTAGTCATGGAGGGTGGGCGTAGTGCAATTTTAATTATCCCTATTCAATATGTTCCTCAAGTGTTCTCTTGCTATGGCCTTGGTGGACGATATCTCCTATTTTGTTTTTCAGTAGTGCAAAATTCATGAAGACAAACCATTTTCTACATTGTCCCTTAAAATGTGCTATCAAATGTTAATGTGTTTTGTTCTTTTATGTTGAATTGGGTTTTGGCTATATTTATTGCACTAGTATTGTCACAAAAAAATGGAGCACACCTAGTGTTCAACCCGAAGTTTTTGAGTTGTTGATCCATAGAAGTTTAGCACAACATAACGCAACAACATATTCAAATTCGACAATATATAGAGCTAAAACAAAAATTTCTTCGTTTCCCAAGAGGTATGACGTGACCTTAGTTCAAAATATCCTACTAGTTAAAATTCAATTTCACCCATCATTTTTGAGTAGAGGTCCCAATTTATGGTTCATTTTAGGTGCGTATCCTTTTAATAACAACTTGTTAATGAGGTCCGTTAGGATTCACATGAAATCAAGAACATGACTCTACACTAAACACAATGTGTGTCCAGATAGCTCTATAATACAAAGTGACCATCATTTCCTTTATAGAAACTTTTAATATTTAAAAAAATCGGCGATTGAACCTATTCCTTCAAGATATAACTTGGTAACTGTGGCATTTAGGGCATTGATTGTTTTTGAATCCTCCGTTCTGCACCTTATGAGTAGCTCTTTGACATACTTATGTTGGTGAATTAGGGTACCTGAGGATGTTTGCTTGATTTAAAGTCTTGGAAATAGTTTAGCTCTCCCGTCATGCTCATTTCGCACTCATTGCTCACTAGAAATGCAAGTTCATAAGTGAGTGATTTATTTTTGTCTCCCAAGATGATGTCGTCCATGTATACTTGTATGATTAGAAAGTCTTTTCCTATTTTCTTGAGAAAAATCGTGTGCAGTTTTTTCTGCTTTGTTGTGCCCATGACTTAAGATAAGTTTACACTCTGTATACCAATGCCTTAGGTGCTTGTTTAACACCTAGAGAGCTTTTTCAATCTATAGACAAGTTTAAGATAGTCTTATTTCAAATAAGGTGTGTTTTAACAACACTTCCTCTTTTTAGTAAACAATTTAAGAATGCACTTTCATGGACAATTTTTTTATCAAATTTAATTCCCGCTCTTGTCTTGTAAACCTTAGATAGACCACAAATTTTTGTTTATTTCTTGTTATAGTTCCATATTCATCCAACTTGTTTCTGAACAACCACTTGGTTCTAATAATGGTTCTGTTTGGGGGTGTTGGCACTAAGTGCTAGACTTTACTTCTTTTAAATTGATTCAATTCCTCCTCCAATGATGTAAATCATTCATCATCTTGCAAGGCCTCAGTAATTTCCTTTGGTTCCATCATAGAAATGAATTCATTGAAAGCACAATGATTTTTAGTCCTGATCTGGTGGGTATGCCGAATTTGATGTTAGTGAGTATGTTATCTATTGGATGTGATCCTTGGTACTGATAGTCCTTTACAACCAACTCTTGTTGTTTTGAGTCATGATTATCAATCGACTATCTTTGATTTTGCTCATATCCTTTCTCTTTGAGTTTCTAATTTTTTCCATGAGATGATCAATTTTTACTCATCTGCATGTGAAGAAGCCTTGTTTGTTAACTTGTTCTTGTTCATTTCTGCATACAAATCTTAATGTTCATTTTAAATAGACTTTGGTTTGCTATACAACATTTGTTTCTTAAATACTAATGTAACTCTCTCTTCTCTCTCTTCTACAAACATTAATAATTTATTTTGTACCTTATAAGATTTTCTATATGAAGAATATCCTAGAAGAATTCCCTCATCATTTCTAGCATCAAACTTTCCTAACGTATTCTTTCCATTATTATGAATGAGCAATTTACACATGAAGTGTCTTAGGTGAGATATGTTAAGTTTTATGCATTTTAGTAATTCATAGGGAGCTTTTATCTAGAATTGATCTAGACATACACCTATTTATAGTATATCATTCAACATTCTGGTCTTGTTGCGGCCCAAAGTGATTAGTTATGTTTGCTAACAGTCTCATAGTTCTATTCTTATTCTTGAAGGGTTTTATTTTTTCCTTTTTTATGCTCCATTTTTGTGAGGACGAGTCCGACAGCAAAGAAATTGCGGTCCACCCATGAAGATCCATAATATTGACAAAGTTATAGTTCTCAATTTAGTTCAATGAATCAGATCTGATAGCTCACCCCATTTTGTTTGTAAAGTTTCTTCTTTTTAATTTTCTCTTGTTTCTGTAACAAAATTCTTCAAATGCATCAAAATGTACCTTGTAAACTCATCTAAATATTACATACCAATTTTTTTCCACCTATATTTTCTAACCCTTCTAGGTAACATCGATTCCACGTGGTACAATTGTCAAGATCCTATATGATTTATACAGGATCTAATTTTTAAAGAATGGATTTTAAACTATTTTCCGTTTAGTATATTTCTTCGCAAACCTTTCTTTTTAAACTCACTTAACAAAGGTCCCTATTACAAAATATTTTAGAATAATTTTTCAATTATTTATATGTGACTAGCATGAAACCAGACCATTGATTCCAAAGTACAGGATCTCTATCCATTCACGTAGACATACAAGATTTTCAGCGATCCTTTGTAAGTATCTACCTGTATCAACATGCTTATATCTTTGTCCAGTTAGAAAATGTCCTTTGTTTTGATATTTAATTAACTTAAATCCTATGGAAGAGAAAATTACCTTGTTTCCTTTATCAAATAGTTGTGATATGCTAAGAAAGTGGTGATTCAAGACTCCAACATGTTACGCATTTTTGATTGAGTGATCACTAGTCTTACCTATTTTTCAAATGCCTTTAGATTGACCATTTTGTCCACCTCCAAATACTACTATTCCATGTTTTGTTTCTTCAAGTGAGAGGAATTTTGATCCATCTCCAGTCATGTGCCCTTGAGGGAGTTGTTGTCTACATACCATATTGCCTTGCTCCCCTCACCTTTTCTTGAAACTTGAGGGGGTTTATATGATTAACTTGGGGTCCTTTAATTTTGATAAAAATGGTGAATAGAATCCTTTTTAACAGTTAGGTTTTGGTTTTTTCTCTTTAGTAGATCCATTTTTCCTTTAAATTTGTGGTGTTTTTATATTTTTGTTATTATAATTGATATCTGGTTGTATGACATGTGTTTCTTCCTAGAGTCTAGAGTGACCCATGTTACCATAAAAGTGTTTAATAATGCTGATACCTATTCATAGATTGGTGATCAAAACCTATTCCTATCTAAGCGTTTATCTTCCGGTTTTAGTATCCTAGATTGGTTATATAATCATGGAAAATTTCGGTCCATTTATTTGTTTTTTCGAAGCTACTATTTGATTCTAGCTGATTCAAGATTCCAATCTCCTAAGTTTCCTTTTATGAGAATAATCGGTCCTTAAGTCTTGACCCTTGTCCGTAGGGCTTGATCTCTCTCATATCTCTTTTTCCATACCAGTGACACTTAATTTTTAGATTTTCAATTTTTGAGGGAAGGTTCCAAGAATCAAGTTGAATAGTGTTTTTCAAGAAGATTTGTTCTTTTCTTTAGCTCACTCTTTGAGTTTTACAAGATCAATGTACTTAAACTTTAGACTAATCATGTTTACCAACTTATTCGGTGGAGTCATATTCAGTTTTGGCATGGTTTTATGAGAGTGGACCATTAAGAGACAATTTCTTTCTTTTGGTTTACTTTGAGATTAGAAATGTGTACGCTTCTTTCCCTTAGTGTCGAATCATTTGCAGGTTTGTTAATATTCGATGACCATAAAGTGCCAATGTCCTTCTACCGCCTCAGATGTTTATTTTGTGCCTATTCCCCAACTAGCATATATAGCTTGATTATTTTTCCTTTCATTTTTTACTTTTGTTTTTTCCAGTTTCGCTTTATATTATCCTTTTCTAAACCCTTTTCTAAACCCTTTAATTTCTCCCCTCAACTTGCCCCGTAGACCAATCCTCAAATTTGATGGGTCGGTGTCACCACAGTGTATAGCTCCTTCATTGGGTTCCTATTCTATGGTATTATCCCTGTCAGTGGTTTTCTTCTATAGTTCATGTTTTCTGCTTATAAGGGCTATACCAATCATCGTTTAGATAAGTGTAAAATCATTCCATTAGGATCCTTTGAGGGAAGACCTTATCCTTTATTTCCTTCACTGTTCTTTTGGCACTTTTTTACAATTCAGCTCATATGTTTTTATATTTACGACTACAAAGCTCATCAAAGATCAATTTTTAAGAATCTTTGGCCTCTCTTATTGGTAGTAAGCTTTTGAGTTCCCAGGCTCAAAGAAGTTCGAAGAACCTTATATTCATGTTCCTCTATAGTTTATTATGCCTAAGAAAATTAATTCGTTGACCACTCTGGTGAATCTAGTGATCACATCCTTAAGTGACTCTCCATTTTTCATCTCGAAGGACTCATAGTCCAGTGCATAGTCTAGCGATTTTGAAACTTTTGAACTTGAAATAGTAACCTTCATGTGCGTTTAATAAGTGTATCACATTATATGTTTAGCAGTGGGTAACATCAAGATGGTGTTGAACTTGTATCGTTTGAGTCCACATACGAGAATGCATTAAGTTTTGTCAATCTTTCCTAGAATCTTGTAGTCAAGCTTCTCCATATTGAGGCCGTAGGTTTAGGAACGTCCCTTTCTCTTCCTTCGCAGTTCTTGATTGCAGAACATTAAAGGGTCCCCATACAGTTTCATCCATTGTTCATAGTCCTTCAAAACTTAATGAAGTCTTCCTTCCATTCAACTGCCTTCTCCACAAATTAGTATATTTATTGCCCATTACTTAAGGGTGGCATATTTCTGTGTTTTCCTTGATCATGTCCACGAGGCGTGAAGACTTCATAGTGGATCTTCTTGATTATGAGACTCTTGATAACGATAATCCTGCTCTGAGACTATTGTTTTGTAATTAGGACCTCCATATTCTTCTAGGATGTCATTTGAATACTTTTATTAACGGACAATAAAACTTCAAACTACCAAATAATTTACCAAACCAATTTAGCCTAAAGAATTCTAAACTCCAATTTTTAGACTTAGAACCCATCACCCCAATTTCATTTTTTTCTCTCTCTCCCTTCTCCAAAGATTTTCAAGTTGCCCCCAACTCAAGATCCAAACACTAAATTTCATAGCACTAAATTACCACTAACTTTTAAAAAGACCTCAACTAAACATAATAGCATTCTTTAAAATTAAGGTTTTTGCAACACTCCGAACAAGCACTTCAATTTGAAACTCTCTAACAATAAGAAATGTTTTAACTCTATCTCTCGATGTAATGCACAACCTTCTTTGGAGCAACCTTGCTCTATTTAGTAGAACAAGAGTCCCTTCCGCGACTTCACTCCCTTAAAAACTTGTACATTCCGTTTCCTCGTGAGACCTTTGGAATATTTGCAGTGTTCCTTTTCCTCATGTGACTGGGTAATTATTAGTTTCCATGATCCTCAACATTATTCTTTCTCTTTATTCCAGTTGGGAGTTGGTGCTTCTGCGACATGTAGTGGAACGCGTTCTTGCAACCTTGTCACTTGTCCAAAACATCTCTCTGTCTAACAACGGAATCAAGATCTAGGATGTATGAAATTTTTGATGTTTATTTGAATATAAGATAGGCTAATGGATCTAACAACAACTGATTAAGTTGTTTGGTCTTCAACATATAAAGTACATATGAGTTATAATCTAAAAATAATAATTATAAAATCTCATTTCATCATCTCTTGATTCTTCATCATTGATAAATATTTGTTGTATCAATCTTTTATCAGTGCTCTATTTGCTCTATTTGCTAGAGTTAACAGGACTTCGACATCGATTCATTGGATTAATCTGCTATTTTTTTTATTCTTATTTTTTAGATGGCTCTTGGAGGTAACAGTCGTCCACCAACTACACAAACTCCTACAAAAGCTTCTGCACAGTGGAAAGATCCTCTAAATGTTGGGAAGTATGATGAACTCCAGAGACTGATTATTATTCCTGATGGAATGGGGTAAGTATTTATGTAATTAGTTTTTAATATTTTGTTAAAAGTGGAGCAGCCTTGTGTAAAATGAAGTGACTATACATACTTAGCTCTGCATTACTAGTTTTGATGTTTGATCATATTTAAGTTATAAGATCATTTAAATTTAATTCTATTAGTTATACAACCAATAATTCTATTCATTTGTTTTCATTTTGTAGTAGCTTTTGTATCATCACAATTTTAAATATAATGGCAGGTTTTATCCTTCTCCTTCAGTCAAGGCCCGTGGAAGGCTATGGTTGAATCAATGTGTTCGTGTTATCGCAGCCAGGAGGTCCTGGAAGATGTTCCATTGAACATTAGAGAGAGAATGTTTGATGGCTTCAAGGTAAAAATAAATCAATTATCTACTTGAAGTGTTTAAAACTAACTCCCTGGTCTCAAACAGTTAATTGCTGTAGATGCATGACAGATAGATATTTGTGATTTAATATATTGTTTTAAAGAGAAAAATTCTTTATATTGGACATTTATTCAATCAAAAAGTCAATTATATGCAGATGAAGTGTACATGGGCTCTCGAGCACGAACCAAAGATCGAGAACTATTTTTAGAAAATGTTCTCGTAGGTTGAAATTTGGCTTTGGTATTCCACAAAACAAAAGATACGAAGGACATCGTGGATCATGAAGATATAGAAAATAATTGAATGAGTATTGGGCCTCTTAAAGTTCAAAAAAAACACAGTGAAAAAGAATCCCAATCCTGTCTAACTAACCTACCTCGTTTCTCCCTCATCCTTCTTCTTATAAGGATGAGTAAAGTTTAAACATTTAAATTCTCTTAAATTGAGATTTAAAATTAGGATCTTTCGACTTTTCATCATTTTATGGTTTATTTCCGTTTGAATGGGCCAAATGTTTTAAGAGTTTCTTCTGAATGCTGAAAATTCCTTATTTTCCTTAAAACTAATTACTTACTATAAATAAAATAGAACGTGTAAAAAGTGGAGCAGATAAATATGATTCATATACTTTACCCCTTGTTAAGGTATATTCGGCTAAAAGATTAACATGATAATAAATATTTACTATAATAAGTCATATATATATATATAATATATTTTCATTCTCTGTATTGTAATGTTTAGTGATTTTTATAAAAGGCATTGAACCCAAGTGTTTTTAGTGTTATCACCCCTAGAAAAATATTTCTGGATCTCCTATTGTTTTAAAAACTAATGACTAATGATTCTTTTTTCTTATCACACAAAACTACCCTAGAATTTAACATCTCTGTAATTATGTAATCTTCAAATCATAATTTTTTTTCAACAACTTTTTCAGCTCTAGAGTCCATTTAAGTATTGGGTTGTTAGCTAAATGTTTTAATAGGAGATTCTTTTTATATTAAGAGCACTGCATTTCATCACATCTTCAGCTCTGTGTTGATTCCATTTTCTCAAGCGTTCCATGCACTATCTCAGTCTTACATTTGTCTTTCATGTCAACTTACATTTGTCCTCTTTTGAGGGGATTATACATCAAACTCCATGTAGTGACCTCACATGGTTATATGTCCGCCTTTTAATATCTCCTACGCTAGTCTTTTTATTTATTGCATGATCCGTGTAATTTAAGTGATTTCCCAATTCAATACATCTAAGTTCTATGTTATTTTACTTGGTTATTGCATCAACATGTCTTATAGATTCATCATGCTCAGTTATTACACTTATCATGTGTTATCTTACATACTCAGTATATTCAAAGTACTAATATATACTTTCTGCCAATATTGTTTAATAATATAGGTTCCAACACTCGGTATCCAGCTTGCAGTTAATTATTAGTACTATCTCGATTGAGCAACATCTGAGTTGGTGAGTCCTCATCTTTTTAAGGTCAACAGTTATATCTCCTTTCAGTCATTTACTTTTAATTTCAAATAGTTGGAGTTAGCTAGGGGTTTGTCCTAGTAACTCATCTTAGTAGAGGTTTTAGGACAAGTTAGTTCAAATTCAACTATTTGTACTTAGATATTCGTCTATTGATATTTCTAGACTCCTTTAGTTTCGCATTCAATTTTATCTATCTGTATTTCTTTCTTATCTTAGTTTCATGCAAGTCCATGAGATTTCCTTGGGGTCATATGTGTCTCCAAGCACCGTGTTACGACTAGGGTCAATCTCGAGCCGTGACATGATTCTCAAAAATTAGTTGTTGTCCTAAGTACATCCAAAAATACTAATGACATCAGTTGCTTGATTTGACATCGAAAACTTTTGGCAGATTTATTAAAATTATATAATATGATATTTAACATTTTTTTTAAAAAAATATGATATTTAATGTCTTTGATTCATCATTCTCATCTCCCAATCTAAAGGGGGTAAAGATTACCATTATACACAATTTATGTCTATATTCCGTCTAAGGCTGGCAAACGGACAGGACCGGGTAAACAGGACAAGTTTTATCGGTAATCGGACCGGTACCGGATTTTTTTTACCGGATTTTCTTACCGGAACCGGATTTTACCGGACCGGTTTTATCGGAAAAGTCTCCCTGTTCCGCCCGTTCCGTTAGTAACCGGTTTAGAACCGGGTCTTACCGGTTCTTCCGTTATGTTTAAAAATTTTTAATTATTTTAATATTATATAATATTTATATTTATATTAAAAACTTCAATTTAAACTTTAAATTTTATATAGTTTGAAATTATTTAAATTATTACTTAAAAGTTTATATTGAATTTAAAGTTTCAAATTGAATTTAAGTTGTATATTGAATTAATGTTTTTTAAACTTTATATTGAATTTAAAGTTTGAAATTAAATTTAAACTTTAAAGTTTATATTGAATATTTAAAGTTTAATATAAACTTTATTTAATAATAAGTAAAAAAATTTAAATTTAGTAAAATGACATGAATTAAATATTAAGGAGACTATTATAAAAAAAAAAATTAAGGTGAATAAGCCGTATTTATTCTAATAAATAAATTATACAATTACAAATATTATAAGAGAATAAGAGTACATATTTAGGAGGAATTGGAATAGGTAAATTAGTTATAGTTTATAATAACAATCCATTTTTTTTAAAATCTTTTGGTTGTGTTTAATTTGTATTAATTTGAAAAGAAAGATTTTGGGAATTGGCATTTCGTTCTTCTCCATGCTTCCATGACATATCACTATCTCACCAACATATTTCATCTATTTGGTCACTCTATATGCCTACTTAATAGGGTAGTCCGTTTGTTTCTTCTTTCGGCAATTCATTGACTCAATCTCGAACAACACCGAATTTCCAAAACTGCCTTTGCTAATGAATATCGATGATCCAAGTACAATCTCGCGTACTAAAGGCTTGCCTCCGAAGCGAAATATGCTGCTTGATCGCTAGCACATCTCGCACAATCCTTAGAAAGGATCGGAAATTGTTTTTCACGATTCTCTCCACCAATTTAATATTCGAGGTTGATGTTCCCTTCTTCACGCACTAATCTTTTCGTGCCTGGGTGAAATATAAATCAAAAATCATTATTAGTTTCATCACTTCAAGATCAAGATATTCATCATATCCCATATCGTATCATACACCTTTTAAGCTTAGAAGATGAAGGGTTTCATCTATTGAATATTTTTTTCCATAACCTTATATGCATTATACCCCCACAATCTTAAATTTTGGTATAATGCACTTTTACATTGTTCAAAATAGGAGTTTCATCATCTTTAATTTCTAAATTTTTATAAAATCTTTGAACCATTCTTTCAACACCTTGAATTTATAATTCGGTGAACGGTAGAGTAGCAAGTCAAAAGATTTGAGGAATAGGGAAAAAATATTTTTTGAATTTTTCATCATAAAAGAACTGAATCTTTCATTAAAAAGGTTCTTTTCCTTTATATTTAGCAAATCAATTGAAATAGCACAAATATTTACTAAAACAGAAAGAAATAGAGGATAGTATTAACCAGAACATCATTTGTGGCTTTTATAAAAAACTTTTAAAAAAATCAATCAGTTCTTTTGTATTTTGCCAATCTTCAAACAATCTTAAACTCGGATCCGCATTATGAGCATTAAACACTAATGGTAGCGGTTCTGAAAAACATAAGAACTTGACAGCATTTCAAATAAAGAATTCAATCTAGTTCATATTTCTTGGAATTTTGTCTATATGCAAGGTCACATTCATTACAACGATTGTAAACATTCAGTAATTCTAGCTTTTACTTTACTTTAAAATCCAATTACAGCAAGTCTAATTTTTTCACAAGAAACTCCAAATGAGAAAAACATCTTTTCTATTTAAATATCACATGTTGCGGCACACTTAATATGAAAACAACCATACACAGTGGACAAAGTCTAATTTTAATAACTCAAACGGCACTTAAATTATTAGAAGCATTATCTAAACGTGACCACGCATTATTATCACATATTCCATAATATTGCAAATAGAGCCTACTTTAATGGCTAGAAAGAACCGGTTTTTATTCTTCAACATATGGATACGCTAATATCGTTTTTGAATATTCCATCATGGTCAATCCAATGGACAGTAAGTGTAAAAATAATCGTTACCATGTAGGGACTACGTCCCATATCAGAAAGGAATAGATAACCTACCACCATAATAAGCAAATAAACAACAAAGAAAATGAGAATATCTTTTGGAGATTTAGAAAAAGAGCATTTAATGTATTTGTAACCTTCATAATCTGAGGTTATAAATTCTCGAATATTAATGAACAAAACCAGGATGAGAGAAGGAATGAAAAAGGTTTAAACCACAAAGAACAACCAGTTAGCTAATTCTTACGATCTTTTTTCTTTACTGATACGTGCGGTGTGGCTTTCGACTCGACGGGTTCGACATATCTAATACACCCTTGAACATATTAGAACTTCCAAAACCCATGAAATATCGGGGATGGGTGTTCCATTTTTTAGTCTTTTTGATATCATCTAGGCCGAGCAAATTCTTCTATCACACTTCGTAAAGTGTTCTTAGTCGTCCCGTTCCCCCTTGTGTACCCGTAGTCACATGTTTCATTACCAATTTACACTTTTAGAGTGCAGTAACAGTAGTTTTCCCTCATTTTGTATAAAAAAATTTCCATACTAACGATCTTTTACACGTACGACGGGGACATTTGAAAAAGTAGGTATAACGAGGGATTCGGTAACCAGACTAGTCAAGGGAGGGGTCTCTTATATTCCTCATATATTTCTACTTCTTCTTCTAATTCTTCTCAAAATTAGTATAATGTCTATTTAAAGACTAATCATCTACTTCTTTTCAGAATTAAATTCAATATGTCTTGGTGACGTAAAAAATGTTCAGTAACACAAATTAGAATCATAGTATAACTAAATATCTAGGTGGCAATTTTTAGAACAAGAACTACTAACTCCTCCCTTTTTCGTTTTTTATTCGACATTGGTCTTTTACCACTATTCTTTCCGCAAATCATGTTTAAAATTTAAAACAATTACAATATTATGAGAAAACAAGCAAAATAATAAATAAAGAGATAAACCAAGTAAATTAATAAACAAAATACAATTAAAGAAGGTTGGAACGAATGGACACAAACGTCTACGTAAAAAGTAGACGTATAACCAAAGCCGGATTTGATTAGAGGCCTATTGTAGCTTCGAAATTCAAACTTCAACTCAATATCACAATATAATAATTAATAATATGAGGATTTTATATTGAGGAGTTGAGAAACTTTGAGAGATTCTTAAGATTGTAAGTACTGAATTTGTGATTTAAAATGAAAAAAAACGTATATTTATAGTGTAAATGGGTTAGAAGCGGGGGGGGGGGGGGGGTGGGGGGCATATTTGACCATTTTGCCGGGGGGGATCCCCAGCCCGACGGCTAGAAGGGCCAAATGGATTATAAAATGGTAACATTAAAAATAAAAATAAAAATAAAAAACCGGCTAACCGATTCTTACGGATGGACCGGACCGAACCGGTTCATTACCCGAACGCGTTCAAACCCCCCCCCCTGGATAAAAAAACCAGGAACCGGTCCTGCATACTAAAAGACCGGTTCAACCGGTACCGGACGGACCGATGCGGGAACCGGATTGGAACCGGACCGGACCGGCCAAAAACTGGTCCGTTTGCCAGCCTTAATTCCGTCTGTAGTCACTTAAAAGCTTATTAAATATAAGTTTATAAAGTTGTTCGGATTAAATTAAATTAATGAATATATTAGTCCATATAAATATTATGGACTAATATAATAGATTTAATTATTTAAATTCAATAAATATGAATTTAATTAAAGTCTGCTCCATAAAGCCCGTATTGACATGTCACTTAAAATCGAATTGGGTGAAGGGAGTAGTATTGTTCCATCGAACTCCTTATTCAAAAACGGATAAATAGGGGTTCATAATTGCGAAAAGAGGACAAGAATTTTTAAACAAGAATCGAGAGAAAGCTCGTGGATCAAAAGTCATAAATTTCTCTAAAAATTTAAGAATTCAAAAATTCAAGGATTCAAGAATTCATGTGTTCAAGTTCAAGATTTGAAGAAGTAAAGATCAAATTCAAGAACGATTGAGATCAAGACCACCAGATTCAAGATCAAGCTCCAAACCGTTGAATTCAACTAGAAGGTCAAGATCAAGAGTAAAATTCAACGTCAATGATCAAGATCAAGTTTAAGTCAAGAACGATCAAGATCAAGACCCACTATTCAAATCAAGCTCCAAGCCTTGAATCACTAGAAAGTCAAGATCAGATAAAGCTCAAGTCAAGATCAAGATCAAGTCTAAGTCCAAGATCAAGTTCAAGAACAGTTAGGATAAAGACCAAAGGAGTTCAAGATCAGGCTCCAAGTCCTTCAATTAAAACTCAAACGGTCAAGATCAAGATTAAAGTTAAGTAACACGATCAAGATGAAGTCCAAGGCTAAGTTCAAGTCCAAGTCAAGATCAAGATAGAGCTAAAGATCAAGTCAAGTTCAAGTCCAATGATAAAGATCAAGATATCTCAAGTTCCAAGATAAAGATTTAATCCTTGAATTTAATTGAAAAGGCGAATTCAGAGGAATCTGAAGATGTAACACTCACAATTGAAATAAATAAATGGAGTGTTGCTATAATGTTCGTTCTTGATTATTTTCTCGAGTGATTTCATTGTCCACACCATCATAAGAAGAATTATTGACCAAATTTTAGTACCCATATACTCTCACAATAAAATGGTAATTCTGAGCACAAACATCACCACCTCAATAATTTCATTTGATGCTTACTTTCCAAGAACTAGTCCTTGCATCAAATTGGCCTAAATCTCTAGTTTATGCTACTTATTACTAAAGGATACCATGTCAAAATTTGAAATTCTCCTTACCATTTAATTGCTTATTCCAAAAAAAAAAAGTCTAATTTATGCCTTATTTATTTTGCTCTAATAGTTTCCACGCACTATATTATATTTCGCGTATCTTTTTCCAACTATATGAATGTAGTAAGCAAAGTTTTAAAAAATATCTCTCCTAACAGAAAAAAGTTGCACAATCAGTATTTGATTGTACTTAGTATGATGATCGAGGCTACCGGCTTCACGAACATGGGATAGGATCAGAGGTACCACCCAAGCTAATCCCATGTCTAGCATATATCAATCATACATAGAATAATTGAATAGGATATGTACTCTGTGGAAGATAAAACAATTACTAACTGAAAGTGGGGATACCCAACCGGTATGAAGGTATAAAACAAATGAAGAGTTTATTAACAACTGAAAGATTTAACTTCACAATAATTCAAGTTTATTTCCCTACTATGTCTGAAAAGCTTATAACAGAGATGAGTTGTTGGGACATGTACCCCATCTAACTCTAACAAAACTAAAAAATAAACAAAAAAGACTAAACTGACAAGTATGCTATTGTCGCGAAAGAGATGATGAGCTAACATGAAGTTGCTGTGAAATGCAGACCGAAGAATCCAATATAAGCGCAATCTACATCTTGAGTACTTGAACTATCACGTCCTGAGCTTACACGCTAGATGTGGCCGGCATCCAATGACCATTGTTGCCCTTGAGCGGATCCTTGGACCAGCTTATTTAACTTATCGTAAGAATTAAACATAAGATATAACTCAAGAAATAACTTTAAAAATAATAATTCGCCAAAAGTGGCAAACCCAACATCTAGTCGATTACAACGGAAAGGAAAAGACTAGAGAAAACTCTAAATCTGTCTATCAGCCTCTAAAATAATGAGGGATGTTGGGACAAGACCCCCAATCATCTTAACAACTGAAACTAAAATAATTAACTGAATTCTAAAGATTTCCTTAGAAATGAAGGGAGGCTCACCAACTGATTTGAGGTGCTCACTGGATCAACGATACACCGAGTGTTGATCCTAGTTATTTGCATATGCATCATGCTACGGTATAGGCCAATTGGAATCATTACATCGAGTTGGAATTCTAAACAACAACTTAAGCTTGAAATGGAGAAAGAAGGAACACTTACCCCAGCTCTGGTAACCTCATGAATAATTAACTCATTTCAATATAACGAAATTTAAAAGCAAGTGCAATTTAAAGAAAGCTATTTGAAATATGTTGTAAACTCTGAAGGTACAAATATACAATTAACTCTGGTATGTATGTAAAATACAAGTAAATGATGTATATAAGAATCCAATAATTTTTGTGGGAGTTTCTCTAACTGACAACCATCACTTAAGAGCTACAGTGATGATAGAACGATCTACCTCACATTGCCAGCACATCATATACCCGGAAAAACGTATAAGACTTGAACTGCCTAATGGATCTACTATTCTACTGCAAAAAAGGTTCATCTAAAATGGTATGACCCCTTTTATACCCATGGTGGCTACAAGCTTTATGAGGGTTGTGAGTTGTTTGAACTCTCCCCTATATCGGTGCTAAATATTACTCCCAAAAATATACTGTCTCTTATATTTTAAATAAAACAAATAAAACATACTCATTTTGTGGTTTGAGATTAGTGCTTAAAAAAATACTTTGTTCAATGACTATCTTGGAAATCTTAGTTTCCCTAAATGGTTTTTTTAGAAAGATATAGTTCTTTTTCATAAAACTCTCCCTAAGGCTCCTTTGAAATCAAAGTTTCCTTACTTATTTAAATGTGGAAAATATTTAAAGTATCTTTTTGGGAATACTTGGTCCCATATATCCTTATAATAAAGAACTTCAACTTAACTCTTTACTTAGCTTGAAACCTTTAAGAACTTTACTTACTTCCTTGACTTTTTGATCTTAACTTTCCTTGAATTGAATTATGGATTCAAGGTTATGGTTTGAGTTCTTTAATGATTTATAGGTATTTATAAATAATGAGAATCATTGGAAGCTCTTAGTGTACCTTGGAAGGACTTAAAAGTACTAAACTACAAAAATTGGATGAAAAACATCGGGTTGAGAGCGTTTGCGGTACGCCGCGCCAGACCTATTGGTCAGAGGCCCTATCCTAGCGCACTGTAGGCGCGCCGCCCCAGGCCCCCGGCGCAAATGGGGCGTACTACGCCTGGTGCTGCCCAGGTATGGTTGACAAAGTTCTTTATTCATCTTCTAATCCTAATTTACCCCTCCTACAACCCCATAGTATATTCAAAACCCTTAGGATCATCAATACTATCAAAACCCCAACGATCTAACTAAAAAACATTGGACAACTAATAGATCATCATCAATGATGAATATCAATCAACCAAAGGGTTTCAACAAGATCTATCAAGACGATCTTCTAAGCAAGTAAACACTAAAAACTACAGAACTGAGAAGAAATATTGTTGTGCAGATGAATTAGTTCAACACGAAAGATCTCACATACCTTAATAGGGATACACCAGACGAATTCCACTAGAATCCCTTGGCGTTCTTGACTTATTCTTGATCTTTCTCCCTTCTTCTTCTCTTCTATTTTCTCCCAAGCCCTAAGCGTGAAATAACTTTTCTAATCTGAACTAAAACTTATTTTTACCCAATTAAACCCTTAAAATGAATTAGGAAATAAATGCTTTAAAAGACTAGTTTGTCCTTCCTTAAATTTGGATTGGACTTACCTTAATGCAACATTCTAAATTCCGAAAGGCGTACTCCCTCATACAATATCGAAATTTCACAAACTTGGCGCTATTGGAAATATCTTAAGGAATTTCCAACCATAACAAGAACTACCTCTAACTCATCTTTAGATAGAAGTTATGGCGATTTAAAAATGACAAAAACTCACTTTTTAAACTTAGAAAATTTTCCAGATTTTTCCCTTTTCTTTCCAAAGTGAAAATTTTTTTTAGTTTTAGCTTAGTATTTGCATATTACCAAGTTACAAGATGCTACAGTTCTCCCCCTGCGAACATTCATCCTTGAATGAGATTCTTTTTTTTTTTTCACATAATCTAAGAATGGGAACTTAAGTTTAACTCAACAATCAAAACAAGTAAAAAAGACTTACTCAAGTTTCATAAAGTATAAGACGAGGAATTTAGTACTTTGATCTGTATACTCTCGTCCGGATTCAAAGCCGATGGGATATATCTTTTTCCTATCCTCTTCATCTGTCCCAAGTTGTCCTCAAAAATTGGATCCTCCCAAAAGCACTATTAACTAATGCAACGTCCTTTGTTCTCAACTTGCGAAATTCACGCTCTAAAAATCTTAACCAGAATTCTCTTCATAGTGTAAAGCTATTCCTAATCGCAAACACTTTCAGTTAGTACAATCAAGAAGGATCCATCTATGCCCGTTTCAACATACAAATGTGAAAACATTGGATTGAAGTAAATAAAAACTCTGGGGGTAGGCTTAACTTATAAGATACACTGCGAATTCTCTTAGAGATTCTGTAAGGACCAATATACCGGAGGACTAAGTTTCCCCTTCTTACCAAACTCATAACACCCGTAAGAGTGAAAACCCAATCATCCACCTCAACTCCAACTGTCCTTCTCTCAAATTTGTGTAGATTTTGACAAATATGTGTCATTTCAATCCTCTTGGATCACCTTCACCTTCTCCATGGCTCGGTGAACTAGATCTGTACCTATTAAACTCTCTTCACCAACTTCGAACCACCCAATGGGAGATCTGCATTTTCTCTCATAAAGAGTTTCATATGGAACCATTTGGATGCTCGAATGGTAGGTATTGTTGTAAGCGAACTCAATGAGAGATAGGTGATCATCTCAATTACCACCGAAATCGATCAAGCACTGCTTAAACACATCTTCTAAAGTCTGGATAGTACGCTTTGCTTGCCCATCCGTCTGAAAATGAAAAGCAGTGCTTAAGTTCACCTTTGAACCCAAACCTTTCTGGAAAGACTTCCAAAAATGTGTAGTGAATTGTGTACCTTTATCTGAAATGATTGAAACTGGGACTCCATGAAGTCTCATCACCTCCTGAATGTATAAATTTGCATAACTCTTTGCCGAATGAGTGGTCTTTACCGGCAAAAAGTGAGCTTATTTTCTCATTCTATCGACAATCACCCAAATTGAATCATGATGTCTGTGAGACCTTGGCAGCCCTATGATGAAGTCCATGTTAATCATCTCCACTTCCGTTCCGGAAGTTCTATATTTTGAGCCAAACCTTCAGGCTTTTGGTGATCTACTTTAACTTGTTAACAATTCGGGCACTTGGCGACAAATCCGGCAATGACCTTCTTCATACCTTCCCACCAATATACTTCTCTCAAATCATGATACATATTTGTGGAACCCGGATGATTGGAATATCTTGAGCTATGAGCTTCCTCCACAATCCTCTGTTGGATTCCATTTACCATAGGTACACAAAACCTACTTTGATATCTCAATACACCATCTCCCCGTTGTTCAAAAGCTAATACTCTTTGCTTATGAACATTTGCTTTAAATTAAAGCAAAATGGGATCTTTGTCTTGCTTCTCTTTTAATTTTTACACTAATGATGATTCATCCGCATTGGTCGCTACTCCTCCTCATGCGGTGGAATCCATATGTCGAAACCCTAAGCGGTGAAAGTCTGCCAGTCTATGCATATCTTTTGATGTTCCTTCTATTTCTTCTAGATGGGAGGGATACAATAGACAACCTGATCAGGCATAACAATCATTTAGACTTAACTGGGTAGTAATGAATGCTATGTCATAATCCTTGAGCAATTTCTAACCAATCCTCTTTGTTGAGATGATTTCTTTTCTAGGTGAACCACATATTGTAAGCTCTGTGATCCGTGAAGATATCAACATGAACATCATACAAGTAGTGACACCATATCTTAAAGGTTGAAAACTACAACAACTAAAACTCTAAGTCATGAGTTGGATAATCTTATTCATGAACCTTCAAACGGTTCTGGAGCATAAGCTAGACTTCGCCATTCGGTATTAGAACAACAACCCAAACCAAGTTCATGCATCATAATTACACCAAAACCTTGAGTAATTTCCTGTAAGGTCAACACGGGACAGTAGTTAGTAACTCTTTTTCAATCATGAAAACTTTTCTACAAGGATTCAGACCATTGATATTTAAGTGTCTTTTGAGTCAACTTCTTGTCAAAGAAGATAAAATAGATGTGAAACCCCTAAACCAACATTCGATAAGTAGCTAGCCAAACCCAAGAAACTTCGTATATCAGTTGGAGACATGGCTCTAGGCCAACTCTGAACTGCTTTCATCTTTTGTGTTTCAACTCTAATCCGATCACAAAAAAAAATGTAGCCCAAGAATGCCACATACTTAAGCCAAAACTCACACTTGGAGAATATGACATATAACTCCTTATCTTTCAAATCTGAAGAACTATCCTGAGGTGACTAGCATGATCTTCTTCATTCCTTGAATAAATTAGTATGACATCAATGAAGACGATAACAAACAGATCTAAATAAGGTTTGAAGACTTTGTTCATAAGATCTATGAATGATACAGGCGCATTGGTCAAGCCAAATGACATGACCAAAAACTCATAATGCCCATATCTGGTTCTAAAAGCTATTTTTGGAATATCACATTCCCTAACTTTCAACTGATGGTAGCCTGATCTGACATCAATTTTCACGGAAGCAGAAAGAAAGAGCCCTGAGAAGCTGGGCGAAAGATCATCTATTATTGGAAGAGGATACTTATTCTTGATGGTAACCATAATCAATTGACGTAGTTATACACATCCTAAGGGACACCATACGCCATACAAAAAAAGCCGGAGCGCACAAAAGGGTGACGACACTTGGTTGATGAAACCTTTATGTAACAGATCTTCAGTGGTTCTTTCAAAAACTTCTTTAAAATCTGATGGTGCTATATTGTATAGCGGAGGGAATTGGGATGCAAGGGGACGGGGAAGGGACTGGGGACGGGGATAAGGGGGCGGGGAGGAGGGGGGATCATCCGGACCGGGATTGGGGCCGAAAATAGGTCCCATCACGTCTCAAGATATATATGGGATGGGAGGGATTTGGGGACGGGATGGGATGGGACGTGAAGGGACGGGAAGGAAATGGCAAGGGACGGACTGGATGCCATGGGACGGGGAGGAATTTTTTTTTTTTATTTATATATTTTATGAAATGTACGTCTTTAGAAATAAATTTTAAATTTAATTTTTGATTTTCAAATATGCATAAATAAATTTTCAATTAAAGTTTTAATTTTCAAAGTTAAGATTCATTTTTCAAATTTCAAGTTTTTCAGTTTCAACTGTAAAGTTTTAAATTTCAAATTTGAGAGTTTAAAATTTGTAATTTAAATGTTTTCAAGTAATGTAAATTTTAAACTTTTAAATTAAGTATGTTACAAATTAGTTGAGTATTTAAGTATATATATTTAATTGTATATATGAAAAATTAAAATTCAAAACAATACATGTATACAAAAATTTATTCAATAGAAATTATAAGTACAAACTTACAATTAACCAAATATTAGTGGAGTAACTAATATACGCAGCCCACCTCTAGAAGGAGGTCTGGTTTCAATAATTTTCATACGTAAAACTAATATTTGTTATAGATATTAGCTGAGTAACTAATTTACGCAGCCACGTTATAGGAAGGGTTCTGTTTTTGTTTCAATAGTTATCGAATGTATTAATAATATCTGTTCTCCTTTAAAATTTAATTATAATTGTCGCATCAATCGATTGTGAATATCCTTCCGTGTTGGCCAAAATTGTTAGGAAAATTCTGTGCCGTCTAGGTCGAATCACTGCATTCAAACAAGTGTGATCCAAGTGTCTGTTTTTTACTAACTTGGCAAAGTGTTATTCCTAATTTCGGCATTGCACCAAGTCTCTAATAAAAACTGTTGTTTCCAAACTTCTTCCGCCTATGAATGTACTATGATCAACGGATTTGAAACCTTGAGCCACTGTGGAAAGCACGCCTCCGATGAATGAAACGATGAAGCCTTGAATAGCTAGAATAATCACGAACCATTTTGCTCAAAGTGGAACATGCATCGCTTCGTATACTCCACCATCCTAATATAAATCTTCATTGCCATATGTGATTTCCAAGTTTCTAAAGATTTTAGGCCTTCTTCAAAAATCATTCACGGTTAGTAGAATTAAGAACAAGAAAACCTCGCATATAACATGAAATTTGAACTGACAAATCATATCAACATTAGAAGTGTGACCAACTTCTCCTTCAAAATTTTCACAGTTCTATATTTCATACAAAATTTTGCTTTCATTTTTATGCTAGAATTACAAGTTTCACAATCTGGAGTTTATTCGGTAAAAATTTCTAAAGTTTCATAAAAAGTGTCGACAAGGCTTTCACCACCTTGTAATTTATAAGCAGGGATGCAGTTAAAAGTAAAGTAGCCGTTTTTAAAAAACTTGAGGAATAGGAAAAAAATATTTTTTAAATTTTTCAATCATACCTTCAATTGCAAAAACTCTAAAGTGATCTATTTTGTTATATTACAAATGAATTGAAGAGCACAAATATTTATAATAGGTGAAATGAGATAATAAATTCCGGAAAAATTGGTAGTAGCATCATAAAAAGTCTTAAAAATTGTAATGTTCGTTGGTTTCTTCCCAATCTTCATCCAAAATTCATTATCTAATGGTTTGATTATGAGCATTAAAAACCATTGTATGGGTCTTCATATGTATAAGCAACCGAAACATTCGTAAAGAGAAAAGAGACTTTCCACCTGTCTGAATATGTTTGGAATTTTCTAGGTGACAATTCACATAGTTGAAAACGCTCATTAAATTCCCTAATTCTAGCAGCAATTGTTGTATGAAAAATCCAGGTCAGGTTAACAACTATTCACCTTTTACGCTACCACAATCAAATAATTTGAAATTTGTTTTTTTTTGTGTTTGTTGGTTTTACCATTCTTGTACAAACTAAATTTAATATATTGGGACAACAGATCTAACATTGAAAAACTTATTGTCAATGGGACATAATCTAACTTTACAGGTAGCAGCATTTTGTAGTATTAGATGCAGTATCTAAGGCGAAGACATTAGTGTACTCATAACATGGACTAATCTAAAAAACTTAACTTAAATATTTGTACTAAATCTGCACCAGGTTTTTTGTCTCATACATAGTTTATAAACATATATTCTTTTTACCCAAATTCCAATTATGATCAATCACAATGTGCAGTTATTGTTAAATCTCATTTCAATTAACACTAGACCCATGTCCGAGAGAATAGACCCACTCTACTATCTAATATGCTAAATAGAACGAGAGAAAACTGACAATGTTACCTTGATATTCAAAAACATCAGTTTGACAGTCTTCTTGAAAAGGCCTCTATATCCGGATTATAAGTGTGTTGAATATATTCGACAAACAACCGGGATTTGAAAGGAAAACTATTAGGCAAACCACAAAAGAAACCATTTAGATAAATGTTCCGATCTAATCTTATATATATTTACATATGTGTTATTGGGACCAGGGGGTTAAAAGGATCTAATGTTCCTTGAACCATGTTAGAAGCCCCTACGATGCTATTCCGGGTAATAATCTAATTCATTAATTGAAATTGCCTCTTTTTTTGGCTAATGCTTTAGCTTCTTTATATTGAATCGGGCACACACAGATAACAAATGTCTATTTAATCCCCCCGTTCCACCTGGACCCCCACCATTGTTTATTTAAAAGCTTGCTTACACTTATAACAAATAGCAAAACTATTTCTTACATAAGTCATTAAATGGGCACACAATAGAAGTTTAGTCGTTTGAGACTTCACTTCTCTCTCGTGGGGGTATTATAAGGGGGATGTCCAAAATTTTGCTCCGGTAAATTATAGTCTCATTTGGAACTTCTGTCACCGGATAGTAGGGGTTTCCTTAAACTCCTCTTCTCCCAAAATCAGCTTCTACTTTTCACATGAAATTTCATAACATTCGAATTCATAGTACCCTCACAGTCGTTCTAACTTTCGTGACGAGTTCAACATTTGAATCAATCTTATAAGGTAGTATCATCACCAAAAGTCGATAATTGATGTTAAACTAACAATACTGTTTAGGTAAACAGAGGACCACCACACGGTGACGACTGGGTGTGCGGGAGTGGGTGGGACCAAAAGGATAATAGGGAAAAGTCTAATTTCTTCGTAATCTGGGGCTTCTCTTTGGCCGTTCCGCTATTTTTTTGGCTAGAAACGCATACTAATTATTATCGTCTCTCTTCGTCGCTCGAGAGAGAGAGATAGAGAGGAGAGGGAGAGAGAGATAGAGAGACGAGAGGGAAAGGAAGGGAGATCGAGAGGAGATATATATTATATATATATATATATATATCTATATAGCTAGATATATATATAAAGTGTAATATAAAAAATAATTAATAACACAAAAGTAAGAGAATATAAAATTAAAAATATAGAAAACGAATGTACCAAACGTCTGCCGTTAATAGACAGAGTTAAACCGATTGTTGAAAGCTTGTGATTGTTGCTAAACTTGTAATTTGTAAGCCAAGCCAATGACCTTGATTTTAACAATATGAGATAATATAATAATTTATTGAGCATAAATGAAAATTTTGAATTGAAAATTGAAATATTTGGATTCTAATAATTGAGAATAAAATTGAATAGAATATTAAGATTGGACACTTGAGAGTATGAGAGTTGATAGAATATAGGAAAATATATGAGAGAAATGAGAATAGATGATTTTGTAAGAAATTAGTAGAGGTGTGGGTATTTATAGTATTACAAAATGGGTTGTGTTTTGTTCAAATGTAATTATCATCAACTAGGGTTTAAAATAATTTTTTAAAACGTAGGGGGGTGATTAGGGGGGGGTAGGGGGTGTTTGGGGGTTGAAGTCAAAAAGAGGCATAACATCCGTGGGGGCCCCCACTAGCCGTATACCCCAACGGATAGTATCCAGACTACATTTTAAATTTAAAAAATAAATAAAATTAGGGGGATCCCGTGACACCGGGCCGGTTCAACCGGCAGGGTGCCGAACGGGAGCAGGGTTGGGTGAACCGCGCCCTGAACGGTCCCCTCAACCCCCATCCCCGTAGAGTCCCCTTAAACCCTAAGGATGGCCAGAGGGGGGGCGGGACGGGTCGGGCGGAAGTGGGACGGGGCGGGATGACCCGGTCCCCCTGCCAGCCTTAAGCGGAATAGAGATGGGATGAGTATCTTGAAGAAGATCTATACAAAAATCTATCTCTATCTTAGGAGGGACTCTAGGAAGATCATCTGGCAATACTTCTGGAAACTCTTTCACTACTGGAACTGCCTGAATAGGAGGTATATCAACAATATAGTCATTAACTCGGACTACGTGTGTAACACCCCGTATACAAAAATAGACCGGACTTCAATTTTTCAGAAATTAGAGGTGCAATCTACCGTCACCATCGACGGACCATAGTCTGATCTACAACCCACACTGTGGGTCCGTGGTTCACCATTGTATCCCCTCCCAAACATAGCGCAGGAATTAATCGTCAAGTCTGGACCACGGACTCCTATGGTACACGGATCAGACCCCATTACAGTCCATAACAGGGAACACGACTTGACCAGTACAATCTACAGATAGACGTACATACTGAGGTGAGGTTAATATAGTTAAGGGGGGGAAGGGAATTATGATTGGGTCAACTTCAAAATGTCATAACTGTTTAGCACACAAAAATGAATAGGTGTGTTATCTGACTTATGAGATGACTAATAAGGAATCTCTTTCGAACACCGCTAAGCTTTGCTACCGCTAAGCTTGCTAAAATCCCACCTCCAAAGTAAAAAGTTATAATCAGTTTAGTGAGGAGTCAAGAGACTAAAAAAAGAAAGAAGGACCCAACGCAGGACGTACGATCGAACGACGATCTGTCAGTTCAATCTGTCGATTGAACGATAGAGTCTCAGTCCAATACGTAGATTGGTCCGATAACAACTATTTTAAGGGTCTTTTGGTCTTTTATAGTTTGTTTAACCCCTAAGATGCATCATTTAAACCCTAAATCATGAGATTTTAGATAGTTTAAGACTAGAAACATAACTAAAAATTACCTAAGTCAAATCATTAATCAAAGCTTAGAAAATTAGAAGCAAGGGGGAAGGAAAAAAAAGCTCAAGAACCCAGTCAAGAATGCACACAAGTTTCCTCGCTAGCCCCCGTAATCTAAGTTCTCCGGGAATTTAACATAGTCATGGGGATTGAACTAGTGGGTTCTTCACCATTAGGTTCTTACTTTTCAGCAGTTCTGATTCCATATTCTGATAAATAGGGTTTCATAAATGTTAGGAATGATGGGGCTTATTCTATTCGAATGATCTGAATCCTATAACATTACTATTCAAATTAATCGCATGATTTTAGGACCCTAGAAATGTATTTATTTAGTTTTTGAATGAACATGGTATAGGATCAGATATTTTTAGTTATTTCAGTTATATGTGGCCTCAGTTTATTAATGCATATTATCAAATTGATTGTTGCCATTCTGTTTGTCATGTTCAGTTTGAGCTATCCGTATTTACAGAAATTCATCCTGATCAGTTAACACTTATTCCAATTTGGAGTATCATAATACTTACGTGTTGTGACTGGGTTTCATAAAAAAAAAATCAGCGTATCCAATAGTCCAAGAACTACTACCAAGTAGGTTGTAAGTACCATGTGTGGGCAATCAGTCTATTGATCACGCAAAGCAATGCCTTAACTCTGCAAAGTAATATTTGTGTCCTCGTTGATGTGGCCGTATAAGTCGTACGACTGCCGGGTATGGGATGTTTACCGTGTATGTGTGTGTTGTTAGGTGGGTTTATTGGGTTTATTATAGCTCCTACAGTTTCAAATATATTCCATTGCTTTGACTATTTAACAGTATACTTAGTATTCAGTTTGAGCGTGAGAATTCAGTATATCATGTTCAACTTATATCATTGTTTTATTGCTTGCTCAAATATGTATTATTTCAGCGTTACTCTATCCTACATGCTCAGTATCTTTCAAGTATTTACGCATACGTGCGCTATTTCTTCTTGTGAAAGAGGTACAGGTTCTCAGCATCCCGAGCACGCTAAGATTGATTTTAGTGGTGAGTCCTCATTCTCCGAGGACAACAATCATGAGTTTCTTTCCGGTATTTTTAGTAAATGGGTATTCCCTATCTTTTCATTTTAGTTATGATTTAGCTTCCGCACGAGTTTATTTTCCCTAGTATGCTCATGATCATGCTAACAGGGTTAGCTTGGGATCACTTGTGGTCCTAGGTCCTTTTTTTGCGTCTCGGGGGTAGCTCGTGGAATGATAAACTTTGTATCAGAGTACTAGGTTTAAGCTTCCTAGGATATCTTAAAAGTCGCACTAAGTAGATTCAATTTTATGGGTGTGAAGTGCACCACATTTAATGAGAGAGAGGCTAAGAAGTATTTTAGAAAAACATCATTTTATTGTTACTCTAATCGTGTGTAAGGTATGATCTAATTCCATTCTAACTCGACGTTCTATGTTTCAGCTCATGTCTCCTCGTAGAGCTAACTCCAGGAATGTCAATACCTGAAATGCAAACTCAGCTCCTCCACTCCCAGATCAGGAAGTCTTCATTGTTGAATTCAGGAATTCCATTCAAATGCTAGCTCGGCGTATCACCATCCAGAACACTTAGCGAGTTCAAGCTCATGTGAATGCAAATGGTGGATCAACAACAGCTAGGGTCTGTAACTTTATTAAGATGAATTCGTCTGAGTTTTCTTGGATTGCCAGACTATTGAGGATCCCAAGAATTTTCCATGGATGAGATTCAAGAAAAGATCTTTGATGGATTCATGGCACTAAGGATGATCGAGTTGAGTTTTGACATCATACCAACCAAAATATGTTGCCACAATCTTGTGCCACTTTGGTGGAAGGAAAATAGTGGTACAAAATGCACTCCTATTACTTGGATTTGCTTTAGTGAGACCTTTTTTGGACAGCGTTTTCCCCAACAATTTGAGGAAAAAGTCCAGGCATACTCATGAACTTAAGGCAGGTAATAATCAAAGTCCTAGCGTATGAGCTTAAGTTCAACCAACCTATCTAGTAGCGCCCACATGGTTTGCTAACTCCAAGGCTTCGATGACTAATTTCTTGTATAAAATTCTAGCTTTTGGTGAAAACAGGGTGCCAAAAATGTTATGGTTACTGGGATACATGAAAGATCTCTAGGCCTTTAGACCTCATGATCATAGGTTAATGGTATAAACTAGGGAACAATCTAAGGAGATAACAAGGCTAGGACTGGGAACTATGAATACTATCAGTAGAAGTTGAGTGGTGGAAATTGCTCGCAATTTTAGCATAATTCTTCAACCCAAACCCTGTGTCAGCTAGTGTTCCATCCTCCAAGATCAAGTATGATCAGAAGGTTAGGGCACCAGGCTCTAAGTCTCAATGAAGTTTTTTAGGCACCAAGACTTATCCCAATTGCCCTAAGTATGGTAAGAAACATCCAGGCGAGTGCCTCACAGGAAAGGAAGGATGTTTGGGATGTGGTCAGTCTGATCACAGGTTGAGGACTGTCCTTCTAGATAGGGTTACAGAGATAGTAATGGTAGACTCACTCTACAAACTTCTGGCAACAACGAAAGTCTCCCGAATCAGGGTAATCTCATTGGTACAGTGGGCGTTTTCAAACTCAAGAACAAGTTTGTATGCTCTTCACAGCTCCGCTAGGCTCAGGTGATGTTTATGCATTGTTTAGATATATATGGGTTCTCTCTCCTTTGTAACTCTTTGAATAGCATTCCCATACAGGTTAGTCCTTACTCTCTCAAAACCTTCTAATCTGTACTCCTTTTGATGACCCAATTATAGCTAAACGGGTATACAGAAATTGCCCTGTCATAGTCTCTTAAAAAGTCACCTCAACAAATCTTGTAGAGTTAGAAATAGTATACTTTGATGTCATTTTAGGCATGGATCGATTACATTCCTGTTATGCCTCAAACGATAGTAGAACGAGGATTGTTTGTTTTCAGTTTCCAAATCAACCAATATTAGAGTGGAAGGGTAGTAGCTTAGCGCCTATAGGTCTATTCATTTATTACCTTAAAGACAAAAAGATAATCTCTAAGGTAATCTATATTATCTATTTCGGGTCAAGGGTTCTAACTCTAAAGCCCCAACTCTTGATTCAGTTCCAGTAGTAAGTGAGTTTCCAGAAATATTTTTAGAAGATCTTTCCGGATTCCCTCCTGAAAGGGAAATCAATTTTTGAATTGATCTTCTTCTAGATACTCAACCTTTTTCTATTCCTCCTTATAGAATCTCTCCACTTGAGCTTAAGGAATTGAAATATCAGTTGAAAGACCTTCTAGATAAGGGTTCATCAAACTTAGTATTTCACCATGGGATGCACCATTGTGTTGTTTATAAAGCCAAATGCATGGGTTCTCTCAAAATGTGCCATTGACTATAGCATTGAAATAAGGTCATTAGCAGAAAGTATTCTATCCCCCACGGGATTGAATGACCTGGTTTGACCCACTTCAAGGGTGGTTGTCTTTCCTCCAATATATACCTCAGATTCGTGTTATCCTCAGATTAATTCCAGAGATCTGACATTCCAAAAACCCCGCTTCAGAACTCGGTATGGTCATTAATGACTTTGTAGTTATGTCCCCATTTGGAACTATACAAATGGCTCCTGTATCTTCATGGATTTGATGAATAGATTGTTCAAAGATAGTACTTGGACTTGTTTCATTTTGTCTTTATTTGATGATAATCCTCATCTTACTCTCTGAATGAGGAAGAAACATGTGAGAGTCATTTGAGGTTTGTTTTTGGTATACTCTCAAAATATCGCCAATCATTCTCTAGTTTCGCAAATTTTGAATTTGCTGGTTTGTATCCGATTCTTTCCTTGGTCACATTGTATCTAGCGAGGGGATATGAGTGGATTCGCAGAAGATAGAAGCAGTAAAACAATGACCCAGACCTATCTCTGCTATAGATATCATAAGTTTCTTAGTTCTAGCGGGTTATTACAGAAGGTTCGTGAAAGGATTTTCATCCATCACCTCACCATTGACTAGGTTAACTCAAAATATGGTCAAGTTTCAATAGTCACATGATTGAGATAAAAACTTTGCGAATTAAAAATTAGATTTACTACAACTCGTGTCCTTTAATCTACCAAGGGTTTAGATGGTTTATTTGATCTATTGTTATAGATCAAGAGTTTGCCTAGTTTTAATGTGTATGAAACAACAGGTAAAGTTATAGCTTATGCTTTCTTTGACCACTTAATGTACTGAGAAAGACTATCCCACTCATGACCTCGATTTTGCAGCAGTGGTGTTTGCACTCAAGGTATGGAGACACTACTTGTATGGTGTTCATGTAGATGTTCTCTTTGATCATAAGAGCCTTTAAGATGTGTTCACCGAGAAAGAGTTAAATCTTCTCTAGAGGAGATGGCTTGAGCTCCTTAAGGATTATGATATGAGTGTGCATTACCATCTTGGTAAGGCAAATGTAGTGGCATATTCTCTTAGAAGATTATCTATGGGTAGTGTAGCACATGCTGAGGAACAAAGGAAGGAACTAGTGAAGGTTGTTCACAGACTTGCTCACTTGGGAGTTTGCCTTATGAGCATATCAAGAGTGGCACAGTTTCAGACAATTGGGAAGAATCTTTCTTTTTATGGAGGTTAAGGAAAACAAAAGAGTGATCCAATCTTCTTGAACTTAAGGGTAACAATCCCCAATCAGGAGTGAAGGTTTCTCCTTTTCTCCCAAAGGATAGATGGTATACTTTCACTACCAAGGGTCAGATTTTTGATTTCCTAATGTGGGTGGAGTTGGACAACATATTCCTTTGTAGAAGCTCATAATTCTAGAATATTTTATACATCCAGGGTTGCCAATAATATGTACCCTTGCTC
Source organism: Solanum habrochaites (assembly GCA_027704765.1). Classification (NCBI taxonomy): domain Eukaryota; kingdom Viridiplantae; phylum Streptophyta; class Magnoliopsida; order Solanales; family Solanaceae; genus Solanum; species Solanum habrochaites. Next base: position 71,828,233 of record JAKWJA010002495.1, read on the forward strand.
TTCGAGAAGTCTATTGGTGGAAGGACGTGAAAGGATTAGAAGATTTTATGATAAGTGCCCCAATTGCCAGCAAGTCAAGGTAGACATAGAAACTAGGGGGTATGATCCAGAGATCAATATTATTACTTCGAAGTGAGAAAGTGATTGCAATATGTCTTTCCCATCAAGGGTTACGTCGTACTCCGGCAAACCCACATTACTTGCATTGGGTGATAGTGGATAGGAGGATGACTAAGACTTCTTGCTTTTGGATGGTCAATACTAAACAATTCGGCAGAGGACTATGCCAAGCTTTTACATATTCAAATTATGAGGGTTGCATGGGTTCCTTGTCTATCATATCTGATATGGTCCTTGTTTTTACCTCTTATCTTTGGAAGTTCGTTTTCAGAATGGTCTTGGTACTCAAGCTAACCTTAGCCACAACATTCATCTGCAACGGATGGACGTGCAGAGATACCATTTTCAGAACCTAAAGGATTGTTGGAGCTTGTGTAATTATCAAGGAGTTTGGGATGATCACGCTTCCTCTTATTTAGTTCCGCTTACAACATACCTATCATTCTAAACCCCCCCAATTCAGATGGCCCCTATGAGTCAGAGTCACTATATGGCATAGATGTAGATATATTGTTTAGGTTGGTTTGATGTAGGGAAGAACTTTTGAGAGGAACAGATTCAGCCTCCCTTTATGCATTGAAAAAGTGCAACTCATTAGATATAAACTTAGGCAGCCCATAGTTTGTCAGAATTTATGTAAGATTTAGGACAAGGGAACTAGAGTTCCAAGTTGAGGATTGGTTTTTCCTGAATGTGTCACTTATGAAGGGGTGATGACGATTTGATATCAAGAAAGGGAATCTCATCTCGTAGATATGTGGACCTTACAAGCTCTTGGAAAAGGGTTGGCAACAAGTGCAAATTTAGTTAGAGTTGCCAGCAGAGATTAGCATCAGTGCATCCAACTTTCCACCAATTGTATTCGGTGATCCAACATTCACTAGTGCCTTATAGAGTGTGGCTTGTGAAAGTAACCTTTCTTATAGGGATATGTACCACGTTAAAGATTCTTGCTTGTCAGTTAGAAAATTTAGAAACAAAGATGTCGCTTCAGTCAAGGTTTATGGAGGAGTCAGTCCGTAGAGGGAGCTACTTGGGAAGCAGAAGCAGCCATGACAGCCAAGTATCCTCACCTCTTTCTTTCCGATTCCACTCCAACTTGAGGTAATAGTTCCTCTTCTGTTTTTCAGTCATTCCTGCGTGAATTCATCCTTAGAATCATATTCCCTCGTTTTGTACTTGCATTTTCAGCATAATTGCATGTTCTTGGAACTGCATTCAGTCAGAAATTCAGTTCTTAGTATTTAGTTTTAGGGATTGCAATCCTCTTCCTCCATTTCAGCAAGTCTAGTCTTCATTCGAGGATGAATGTTCCCAAAGGGAAGATAATGTAACACCTCATATCAAAAAATAAACCAGACTTCAGTTTTCACAAATTGTAGGTGTAATCTACGGTCACAATATACGGACCGTAGTCTGATCTATGACCCGTACTGCGGGTCTGTGGCTCACCACTGTAGCCCCTCCAAAAGGCAAAATAGAAAAAGAATTGGCTAAGTCTCGATCCAAGGACATACCTACGGTCCGTAAGTCAGAACACGGTTAGTTATGTGTGTCAGTGGATCAAGACCCCATTACCCAGCCTCTGACAGGAACCATGATTGACCAGTATGATCCGTAGATGGACCTATGGACCGTACGTGAAGTTTAAATTGTTAGTAAGGGAGAATTTGCTAATTGGTCCACTTTACATGTTTCATACTCTAGAACAAAATTAATTGGGTGCATAAGTATGACCTATATATGTATATATTGACTCCTCTTCAAAGCCGCTAGGTGTTGCTAAAATCTAACCTCAGAGTGAAAAGTTATGCCCTTTTAGTAGTGAGGTGTGCCTTTCATAAGACACAAACGAATGGAACCATCGATTGAATGACGGACCGTCAGTCCATCCTTTGATTACTCCTGACAGACAATTAATTTTAAGTTGTATTTTGGTCTTTTACTATTTTTTTAACCCCTAAGAATGCCTTGTTTTAACCCTAAATCAATGAAGATTTTTACCCTCAATTTAAGCCTAGAACCATAAGTACAACCTACCAAATTCAATGATTAGACTAAAACTTAAATTAGAAGTAGGAAAGTAGAAAAAAAGGTTATACCCCTGTTCAGAGACGCATCAAGGTTCCATCCCGTTCCGCCCCCGTATCTAAATAATTTTCTTCAATGGAATTCACTCACTAGGTACGTGGAATTTCACGAGTGGGGTTTTCTTTTTCACCCATTAGGGTACCTATTTTTTCAGTCCATTTTCTTGATTCCCATAATCTTGCTAGACTTAGGGTTTTCATTAATGTTAGAATATTGGGTTTCTAGCTATTGGGAATGATTTGATCAGATTATAAAAGATGTTGATATTCGTTTATCGCATGAATTTCCAGAACCCTAGCAAGTATTTCTTCAGTTTCTTAATACACAGCTATGTAAGAATATTTCAGTTTTATTCAGTTATACATGCCTCAGTTATTAATGCATTATTATCATATTATTTGTTGGATTCTAAGTTTGCATGTGTAGTTTGAGCTGTCTAGTATTTACGGAAACTAAGTCATAATCAGTTAACTACTTAATTCATTTGGAGTAGCATAATACCGAGTTAGACTAGGGTTCAACGTACCCACATAGTCCCAGAACTACTATCCAAGTAGGTTGTAAGTCCCCTCTATCGGCATCAGCTTAGTGATCACGCCAGTATGCATTTATATTTCTGACAAAGTATATTGGGTCCTCTCGATGGGGCGTGTACATCAGACTCCACATTTAGCTCATGTGGTTTTATTATCGATTATTGGTAGCTCCCGCACTTCAAATAGATTCCATTGCATTGACCATTTATCAGTATATCCAGTATTAAATTTCAGCATGTTATAAATTAGTCATTGTATTCAGTTATCTGAGCATTCAGTATATCATGTTCAAATTATAACATTACTTTATTGTTTGTTTAGTTATGTCTTACTTTGGTGTTACTCTATCCGACATGCTTAGGACCTTTCAGTACTGACGCAATATTGCGCTACTCTTCTCGTGAGTAAAGTTCAGTTCTCACATCCAGATCCTGCTTAGCCAACTCCGATCTCCAGTTAGCAGAATCACTGGTGAGTCCTCATTCTCCAAGGTCATCATCAATGAGTTTTCAGTGTTTTTTATTCCTTAGTTTTTAGTGTTCTAGACTTAGCTGGGGCCTTTCATAGAATTTCTAGCTCGTTTAGGGCTATTTTTCATACAGAGTTAGTTTCATCTTTAGTGTTTGATTTTAATATCTCTCTATATTAACTCATCAATTTTCATATATCTCATTTATAGTATAGGGTGGTTTCCCATTCTTTGTTTTCTTTAAATGTGGTTTAGCTTTCCGCACTAATTATTTTCTCTATAATGCTCATGAGTATTCCATCAGGGTTATCTTAGGATAAATTGTGATCATAGGTCCCTTTGTTCGTGTCTCGGGAAATGTTTTCGGGGCATGAAAACTGGTATCATAGCACTAGGTTTAAGCATCCCTAGGATGGTCTAAAAAGTCCGTACTAGTAGAACATTTTCATGGGTCTAATCTACAAGCGGTGTTCTTTCGGAGAATTCACAAAACACAATTTGAACTCTCTCATAGTAAAACTATGTTTTACCTGTATATCTCTATGTAAGTGCACAAACTTCTTTGGAGAAAACCTTGCTTTGTTTATAGAACAAAGAGTTCATTCCTACTTCAACTCTACTTCAACAAACTTATACTGATTCCTTTACCTCGTGGGACTTTGAATACTTCCAGCGGTTCCTTTTCCTCATGGGACTGGACTCGAGTAATGTATCATTACCACCGCCTCATCATTATTATTTATGTTTATGCCCAGTTCAGATTTGGTCTTTCTATGGTCATATTTGTGGACCTTTTTTGCACGGGTCACTTTTCAAAACCTATATCTGTCTAAAGAATCCCCTCTAATGACAATGACAAACCAATGAATCTGTGTGTGCATTTTAACCTACTGTAAGGTGTTACGCAAACATAGAACTCGAAATCACATGTTATAAGACTAGGAAATAATCATACCTAACAGCATCCCGCTTCTACTATCATAAGAATATATCAATAAAGCATAGAAGTAATTAATACTTAGGGTTGCAAACAAATAACCAACACTATCAAGGGTAAAACAATTGGAACTAAAATCCAAGTACATTAACTAGAAACCTCATAAATCAAAAAACATAGGGCCAATGCAACAAAAAGAAAAGAATATAAGCAAAAGAAGACATACTAGGAGCACATGGTATACAAAAGCTAGGGAGGAGTGGATGCGGAAGGAAAGGTAAGGTATGATCATTTTTCTGAAAGTCCTAGTGGCCTCTGAGATTAATAGAGTTTGTAGATTTTTCAACTAATAGAACTTCCTGAACTAAAGCAAGGTCAACCTTACAAACACACATTCCCTTCCTCCAAAATCAGAATGTTCAAGACCATAAGAGATATGCAACTAATTTATTGCTGTCAAATGAGACGCCCTTAGTGCAAAAAGCTTTGCTTTCTTAGCATCCAACGATGCCCAAAGCCTTTAAAGTGGTGCATTAATCTCCCCTGGGAGGATCAGGCACTGCAACCTAGTTCACCTTACCCAAAACATCCTTAGTAGTCTAATACTTCCATGCCTTAACTAGAGCGCCAAAGTGATAAAAAATCATTCCCAAAAAGAACTCGTACCCCAAAACTAAGGGTGTACAAAATCGAATCAAACCACAAACCGAGTCAAAATAAAAAAAAAAACTACGAGTTTTGTCCTAAACACAAATGTCATACATATGGCACAAGATAAGAACAGGAAAATTGATGGAACCCTAGAAACAAGCATCTCCATAAGTGTTAGATCTATGAATTGGCTTCAGTGTGTTTTTGGTGTTACAATAAGATAATGTTATGAACAATATCAACAGTAGGTTATTGTAGTATTGATGGGTTCTTGGGGGGGTGAGCAATCTGTGGTTGGTGGAGTTTCCATGGTAATAGGAGTGTGTTATTTAGTTAGTACAGGAGGGATTGATATCGTAGTTAAGGGCTTTGTGTATTTAGTGGTAGTGGAGCCAGATTGGTTGGTTATACTAGAAGTCCAAGAATGAAAAGACTATCACTTGGAATAAAGGTGTGGTAGGCTTCCATAATGATGTGATCGTTTTTAGTTTTTTGAAAATTATGGTGTAGTATTTGAGTATGATGGTTATAGTTTTTATTGTGACACATTGAAGGAACAAGTTATTGCTTATAGTTTTTGAATCTATAAATTTTTAATCAAGAGTTGAATACATACTTGTATTTTAGGACAGTCCGACCCCATCTTTCGATTTTTATGTGTTCTTCTGAAAAAAATTACTTTGTTATAGTTTCTCAAATGTTTGAGAATTAATGTAGGGATTATAAAAATTAATCTGATCTTTTGTGTCTTATGCATAGTATTCTTTAGTAGTTATAGAGGGTTGCTTAAGCAATTTTAATCATCCCTAGTTCAAATATGTTACTTTCAAAATGTTCTCTTGCTAATGCGTTGGCGAAGATTCTATGATTTGGTTGTTTCATAGTGGCAAAATTTATGCAGATCAACCTTTTTCTACATCAATCATCCATTAAAAAGGTGATGTGTCGAATGTCATGTGTATTTTCTCCTTTTATGTTGATTGGTTTTTGGCCTATGTTTTTGAACTAGTATTGTCAGAAAAAATTGGAGCACTCTTTTTTCAACCCGAAGTCTCTGAGTTGTTGATCCATAGAATTTGAGGACAACATAATGCAACAACATATTATGTTTCGAAATTATATAGAACTAAGAAGTTTGGTTTTTTTATTGCCCAAGAGATAATACATGACCTTAAGAAGTTATCCATACATGAAGTACTCTCAATGTCCACTAAGTTTGCTTCATAGTTTGCATAAAGATATTCTACTAGTTTAAAATTGCTTCCTTTTGGGTACTAGAGTATCAAGTTTGTGGTTCCCTTTAGGTAGCGTAGAATCCTTTTAACAACTTGTAAAATAAGGTTCCTAGGATTAGCTTGAACTCGAGCACATGGAACCCCACACAGCACATGGACCCACACTAAAACACAAGTCTGGACGTTATCTATAAGATACATAAAGTGACAAAATCAGTCCTCTATAGGAGATTTCAGTCTCGATTGACTATTTCCTCAAGATTAATTTGGTTTAGCTGGTGACAATTGGGGGTATTGATGTTTTTGATTTTCCATTATGTTGTTTCATTTTAAAGTCCTAGGAAAAAGAGTTTAAATCTCATATAAATTCTCTTTTCAAAACTCATTCTCAATAGAAACGCAAATTAATATGTGGGTGTTTTATTTTTTTCTCCCTAGATGATGTCGTCCACGTACACATTTATGATTAGCAATTCCTTTCCTTTACTCTTGAGAAAAATTGTGTTGTCAGTTTTGCCTCTTGTGTGCCCATGACTTAAGATAAACTTTTATAATCTGTCTTAACATGCCTTAGGTGCTGATTTTAACCCATAAAGAGCTTTGTCAAGCTTATAGACATGTTCAGGATGCTCATTATTTTAAAATATATGTGGTTATTTAACAAACACTTCTTTTTTTAGAAATCCATTTAAGAATGCAGTTTTCACATCCATTTGATAGAATGTTAATTCCACGTGGATAAAAAATACTATAAGTAGTCTTATTTCCTTTTATCTTTCAACTGGAGCAAAACTTTTATCATTCCCTCTTCTTGATTGTAACCTTGGAACACCAATCTTTCTTTGTTTCTTGTTATGGTACCATGTTCTACCAACTTCTTTCTGAACAGCCACTTAGTTCCAATAATGATTCTTTTTTTTGTGGGGGGGAAGGTCTTGGTATAGTGTAGAGTTATTTTTTTAAAAATTGGATTAAAATTCCTCTCCAAAAAAATTAAACCAGAAAGATCATGAAAGTCCTCACTAATTTTCTTTGGTTTCCATCACAAAAAAGGAATGCATGACGGCACAGTGATTTTGAGTTGATATGGTGGTTATTGCGGAATGACATTAGTGGGTACATTATCTTTTAATGTACCCTTGGTACTTGTAGTCTTGAATTCCAGATTTTTCCGTGGAGTTTTCTTCATTTTCTCCATAAGAAACAATAGTGTTTTACATCATGTGACAGGGTGAAAACATGGTTTCGTTTACTTTCTGTTCATTTTCGGCATATATATGAATGGCTCATATTGAAGACTTGTTGCGATAAACATTTGATTTAAGAATATTGCATGTACTCTCTCTTTTACACAGGATAACATTTTATTGCGTACCTTATAAGTTTTTTTCTATATGAAGAATTCCTAGAAGAATTCCATCATCATTTCTTAGCCATTCAAACGTTTCCTAATATTTCTTTCCATTATGTGAATGACAATTTACACTGAGGTCTTAGGTGGGAGATATGTTAGGTTTTATGCATTTAGTAATTCATAGGAGTTTTAATTAGATGGGGAAATCTAGAAATACACTTATTTATGTATATCATGCAGTACTCATGGTTGAGCCAAATTATAGTTATGTTGGCTAGCAATTAATCATAGTTCATCCATTTCTGAAGGGTTCTATTTGTTTCTTTTTTAATACGTCCCTTTTGTTGAGGAAGTCCTAGTCGATGAGAAATGAAATCAAACCCATGAATCATAATATTGAAACAAAGTTAAAGTTCTCAAATTAGTTCCATGATCATTTCTGATAACCAACCAGTTTATTTGTCAAGTTTCTTTTGAAGTGTTTCTTTATAATGTACAAAAGGCTTTAAATGCATAAGAAAATGTACCTCTGTAAACTGCCTCTACTAGTTACAAACACTTCTTTGAACCCTCATGGTCCAAATAGATCCAGGGTGTTACCATTCTAAGGATCTGGTTGATCTTAAAAACCCTATTGGTATTTAAAGAATGCATTTTAGCTAATTTTCTTCGGTAAATGCTTCCAAAATCGTCTTCTTAAATAGGTTTAGGAAGTCCTATTACTAAATCTTCAGAAAATAAGTTTTTGAAGTTAATGTATGGGACTAGCATGAACTAGGAAATTTTATGCCCATAGTGCAGGATTCTCTATCTACTATACTTAGACATATAAGACTTGCAGCCCATACCTTTGTAATATCTACAATCTATACATGGTATCTTTATCCAGTTAAGAAAATTTCATTTGGTTCGAGACTTATTACTTCAACTCCTATGGAAGAGACAATTACCTTGTTTCCTTCATCACAAAGTTGTGATATGTTAAGCAAGTTGTGATTCAAGACTCCAACATGATACACATTTTCGATTGTGTGTTCACTAGTCAACTGCCAACTAAGATTTCAATTTTGAGGGAAATGTTACAAGAATCAAGTTGATGAGTCTTTTCAAGAAGATCTTTGTTCTTTTCTTTTAGCTCAGTATTGAGTTTTACAAGATCAATATTCTCATAATTCAAACTAGTCATAGAAGCTACCAAATGATTCTTGTCACGGTTCAGTTCTTGTATGGTATTTATGAAAATGAGCATTAAAGATGATAATTTCTTCTCAGGTGTCATCTTTGAGATAAGAAATGTTTACCTTATCTTCTTCAGTGTTGGAATCAGATTCAGGTTCTAAATCTTCTATTCCGATAAGTTCAATGTCATCATACTCATCATAGTTATCTGTACCTGTTTCCTGACTATCTTATACAACTTGATTATTTTCCTTTTCATTATTTTTCCTTTTGTTTCCCAGTTCTCTTTTCTAACTTTTCTACCCTTTATTTTCTCTTCTCAACTTTCCACATAGGACAATTCTTGACTTGATGGTCAGTTTCACCACATTTATAACATGCTTTATTTCGGGCCTTTTTGTGCAATTCTCCTTGGTAGGAAAGAAAACAAATGCACTTAACGGGTTTTGTATTAATCTCCATTTTGTCACACCACTTCCTTTTTTATTTTTTTTTACAATTGTTGAGGATATGACGGTTTTTTTTAATTAAAAAAATTATATCTTTTTAGAGTCACCACTTGAAATTGGGTTTTTCAGGTGTTGCAAGTCACCTGATAATTCCTAAATTAAAACAAAAAAATGATTTATTTTTTGTCTACGAAAATAGAATGGGTAAGGAATTCTATTTGTTGGATTTAACAGGATTTCAATATCGATTCATTGGATTATTCTGCTATTTTTTGTTACTCTTATTTTTTAGATGGCTTGTGGAGGTAACCATCGTCCACCAGATACACAACCTCGTACAAAAGTTTCTGCACAGAGGCAAAATCCTCCAAATGTTGGAAAGTATGATGAACTCCAGAGATTGATTATTATTCCCAATGGATTGGGGTAAGTATTCATGTAATCTTTTTAATACTTTTGTTAATAAGTGGAGCCTTGTGTAAAAAGGAGAAGTGCACCTATAAAAAACTACTTAGTTGCATTATTATGTTTTGATGTCTTTATCCTTTTTCAGTGTTTTAATTTGCAATGCTTCTGTATCATCCACAATTTTAAATAAATGCAGGTTTTATCCTTCTAGTTGTTAGTGAAGGCTATGTTTCAAATAATGCGGTCGTTTTTTTTATCACGGCAATTGAAGGTATGGAAAGATGTGCCATTGTACATAAAGAGAGAGAATGTTTGATGACTTCAAGGTAAAAAATAAATCAATTACTAATGGAGTATTTAATAACTCCTTGGTCGCAAAACAGTTAATCAATATAGATGGAATGACATATATATTAGTGATGTCATATGTTGTTTAAATATAAACAATTATTTATGGACAATTTACTCAATCTAAAAAATTCAGTTATATGCAGATGAAGTGTACATTGTCTCTCAAGACGAGAGTAGTAGATCAGCATTTTTTTTAGAAATGTTACTCGAGGTTGAGTGATTTGTTTGTAGATCGAAAAAATGATAAGAGGCCATCACGGATTCTGAAAATATATGAAAAAAAAAAAAACATTGAATGAGTAGGACCTCTCCTAAATTCAAACAGAACAGTGAAAAGGAGAAGACAAACATCTGTTCTACACCGCTTATCCTCAACCTTATGATAAGGAGGAAGTAAGATAAATTAAGTTATACATCAATGATCCATGTAGTACCTCAATGTGAAAAAAGTGTTAATTTTTTTTAATATATTGATAAAAATTCAGAAATAACTATTTTAGCAAAATATCTATTTTATACAAAAGTGATCATTACTCTCTTTGAAAGTGCAAAGATAACCAATTTTATCAAATAGTTAGATTAATAAGCCCAATTACCGACTTTATATTTTATTTTAATAGTCATTTAATATATTTACTTCTAAAAAAATGATAAGACTATATTTACATTTTATTTATTAATTAATTTATTTTTATTTACATTTTTTTGAAAAAATGAACAAGTTTACATTTTTTACAAAAATGACCAGATTTTCATATTTTGCAAAAATGACCAAAATTTTTATAATTATTTTTTATTTTATTTTTTGCAAAAACGACCAGATTTATATTTTTTTGCAAAATGACCAGATGTGTTCATTGTTTGCAAAAGGAATGATGTATCCTTCTATGGAAAAAATGACCAGAAACTGATAAAAACTTTGTGATTATTATTATTACTATTTTAGCAAAAACATGAAGTCTACTTACTACTATGAGGTAAATATAAAACTAAACACCAATTAGTAAATATAAGTATATAAGATAATAACCAATCATATGACATCAATACCGATACAACTAAAGTAAATAAAATTACAAAGAATAATACATAACAATAAAAAATAATCACACAAGAATTCTAATAAACTGAACACAATAAAAAACAATTTAATACGAACAAATTACAAAAATAATAAAGAACATAAATATTTTCAAGATTACATGTGAATGTAAAGAATACCTGAAAGTAAGACAAAAAAAAAATGAAGACAGACGAAACTTATTTGAATTCAACGACCACCAAAGATGAATATCTTTTTTTTAAGAAGAAAAATTGTTCTTATGTTTTTCTCTCTTTCCAAATTTTGTCTCGGTTTTTCGCGAATAGTTTTGTCCTTTGAAATGAAAGAAGAAGGGGTTTAAATGAGTGTTGAGTATTAAACCCCCAAATTCTTCTTGAAAACTTGTACTTAAGAGTCAATGCATGTATTGGACTCTTTGTTTTCTCAATGTGCCAACCAAGGTGACCATAGAAATATCTTTTTTTTTAAATTTCAAATTAATTAAATGAATCTTTTGCCTTTTTAGATGACTCATTTATTTTATTTTTTAATTGAATAATAGTCATATGGGTCATCAGAAAGTTTTAAAAAAGGCCCAAATGTCATTAGATGAACCATTTCTTTTATTCATTGATTAAATAATAACTAATGCGTCATCTGAAAAATTTAACAGGCCCAAAATGTTGACCCATTTCATCAAGACCCAAAAAACAAAAGAAAATCAACCCACTAAAACAAAATATAAACATCTAAACTATTCTAAAGATCAAACACAACAAATAAGATGAAAAATAAAAAACAAAAACAAAACTAAAACAATATTATTATTATTATTATTATTATTATTATTATTATTAATAATAATAATAATAATTGAAAAAACAACACCAACATTGAAACTTAAAGAACATTAACAAAATATACAAAATCAACATCAAACAAATGACTTAAATGATCAAATGAAAAAAATTATAAGGACTGATTGGGAGAGAGGTTGGGTGGGGAACGAATGGCATAAATGTTTGGGACAAATAAAGGTCGCCGAAAATTTTTGAATTGATTTTGGACCCAAAATTTAATCAAATGACAACCCTTGAGGAACTCTACAATTTTATGTATATGGTTTGGGATGGAGATAATCGAAACTTCATAAATCCAAGGAAAAAAAATGAAGATTCATATTTTGTTTTTCTTAGATCTACGGAGTTTAGCCATAGATATGGATGAAAGGTTTATGAATTTGTGTAGAGGAGGGTAAAATGAAGAGAAGATAATTTTTTTAGAATTTTTCCGGCCAAAAAGGTGGCGGCTTACAGCGGCAGTAGCGGTGACCAGCCGGCGGCATGGGAGCAAAGGGAAAATAAAAATATAAATAAAAAAATGTTAATTTTTGGATTTTTGGATTTTGTTAGGGTCTATTAAAGACCTTGGATCAAAAATCATGAATGATTGAGATTCAATACTGACAATTTCTATGGACCAGCTCAAAAATCAATTTGGCCATTAGACAATTATCTAATCAGCAACAGTCAACCAAATTGGGTCATTTGGGCAATAAAATAATAATACTACAAAGACAAAAAAACAAAAAAACATATTTATATATATATATATATATATATATATATATTATATATATATTAATAATATATATATATATATATATATATTAGATATTATGGTAAAATAAACACGTCAAGGCTTGTTTCAACATTTAATGCTCTATTTGCTGAGTAAAGGACTTCGACATCGATTTATTGACTCAATATGCGATTTTTTTGTTACTCTTATTTTTTAGATGGTGGATCTTGGGAGGTAGGGGAATAGTCGTCCACAACTACGCAAACCTCATAACAAAGGCTTCCCACAGAAGCAAAAGCCTCCGAAGTTTAATTAAAAGGATGATGAACTTCCCACTGATGATGATTATTACTGAGGATTGGTGGTAAGTATAATGTAATCTTTTAAATAGTTCTTTAATAAGTGGAGCCTTGTGTTAAAATGAGAAGTGCACTCTATAAAATCTACTTTAGCTGCATTATGTATATTTTGATGGTTTTATCCTTGTATTCATTTGTTTTGAATTGGCCAGTTAGTTATGTATCATAACAATTATAAAATATAACGCAGGTTTTATCCCATATTTAGCTTGTGAGGCTATGATTCAATTTCAATGTGTTCGTTTTATCACGATCCATGGAGGTTTTGGAAAGATGTTCCATTGAACATTAGAGAGAGAATGTTTGATGACTTCAAGGTATTAAAAACAAATCAATTATCTACTGACCTATTTATTAATCCTTGGTCCCAAAAAAGTTATCAATCTAGTGACATGAACATTATATATGTGGAGTATATATGGTTTAAAAGAAACACTATATATTGGACATTTATTCAATCTAAAAATTCAATTATATGCAGATGAAGTGTACATGTTCTCTCGAACACGAGAATAAGAGTACGATATTTTTTTTCAGAAAATATTTTCGTAGGTTGAGTGATTAGCTTTGGTATGCCCAAAAAAATGATTATAGGCCATCATGGATTCATGAAGATATATGGAAAACATTGAATGAGTATTCGACCTCTCCAAAGTTCAAAAAGAACACAGTGAAAAAGGAAGCCCAAACATCTGCTCCACCCCGTTCTCCTCAGCCTTCTGAGAAGGAAGAATATGATAAATTTAAATTATACGTTAAACTCCATGTAGTACCTCACATGGTTATATGTCAATTTTAGTATCTCCTACAACTAGTCTTTAGTTATTGCATGATCATGTATTTCAGTATTTCAATTCAGTTATTTTACTTGGTTATTGCGTTAGCAAGTATTATAGATTCATCACGCTCAGTTATTACACTTATCATGTGTTATCTTACCTACTCAGTGTATTCATAACACGTATATATATACTTTCAGTCCTATACTTTCAATTTCAAACAGTTGGAGTTAGCTAGGGGTTTTATCCTAGCAACTCATTTGTTAAGAGGTTTAAGACAAGTTAGTTCAATTCAACTATGTGCTACTTAGATATTCTTAATGATACATTTCTAGACTCTATAGTTTGGCATTCCAATTATCTTCTATTTATTATTTCTTTCTTATTTAGTTTATGATCGTCGAAGAGGTTTTCATTGGGGTCACTATGTGCTCCAAGCACCATGTCACGATAGTAGGGCAATCTGAGTCATGACATATTCTAAAAAACTATTGGTTGTCATTAGTACATTACACTATACCAAGAGGCTTTAGTCTCTTTGATTTGACTAGGAAAATTGGCATGTTGTAAATTAGATAATATGATATGTAATGTCTCTTTGATTCATCATTCTCATATTTACAATCTAAGGGGGGTAAAGATTAGGATAAAACCCAATTTAAGTCCATATTCCATTATAAGAGAATTATTCACCAATTATATTATACATATACTCCCCCAACAATAAATGGTCATGCTGAGTACAAACATCACCACCTCAATAATCTCATTTGATGCTTACTTTCGAAGAACTAGTCCTTGCATCATTTTTGCTTAAAGCTCTAGTTTATGCTACTTATATTATTAAAGGATACCATGTCAGAATTTAAAGTTCTCCTCACCATTTAAATGTTTATTCCAAAAAAGAACCTAATTTATGCCTTATCTATTTTTCTCTATTCGTTTCTATGAACTATAATAATTCACCTATTTTTTCCTAGGTATACAATTTTTTTAGTTACAAAAGTTTTAACAATATCTCATCCTATCTGAAAGTTGTGCAGATACATTATTTGATTGTAACTATATCTCACGACCAAGGCTACACCTTGACGTAACATAGGACTTAGGATCATGAGTACCCCAAGCTAACCCTATGTCTAGTATATATAAAGCATACTGAGAATAATTTACTAAAACATACGAAGATTCAATAACAATGAAAAAGATTTAACTTCACCAAATTCAATTGTAATTCTACTACTCTGTCTGAAAAACATCTAACTGAGTTGAGTTGCTGGGATGCTGAGTACTGGAAACCTACATCATGAAAGGAGTACCGCAGAGTTTTGCAATAATACTGAATGTACTGAGCATTCAGGATATATATACTTGAAGTTGTACAATATTGTATAGTTGAAGAGAAAGAAAGACAAGCATAAATGAGACAAGACATAAACTACAGTAAGACTGTAAATTCTGAAAAATAACGTGAAAAGATAAACTAAATGTCATGACCAAGTACAATCATTAAAATAAATGCCGAACTGAAAATGGAAGTATATACTGAAAATCTGTCAAATGACTAAGAGTCTGACTAGGGGGCTCGGAGGCTAATATACACGACAATCTAAAACATGTATTATACACTTATTCTCTGCTTTGGTTTTAGATAATGTCAAAACTATCATCTTAAAAGAGGTATCTGCTCTGAAATATCTTTGAAACTCATTGTTGCATTCAGGAACAATGTATCTCTTTCGTCAAAGGTAAATATACTTCTTTGGGTTGAGATAATTATGAAAAAATTCCCCTTAAGAGGTAATTGCTCTTATCACTCTTTCGAAAAATCTTTTTAATTTTCTAAAATAATATCTCTTCGTCATGTAAATTGAAAACATTTGTGAAATACGTTATTCCTTCCTACTCTTGCTCAATTCTTGTTTTTTTTAAAACTATCTCACAAAAAACTTTAGTTTAAAACAAAAATGTTAGCTTTAAAATATTCTCAAAATCATAACAACAATATAGAGAAACTCAATACTCAGAACTCAACAATACTAATCGTATCAACATCACTCAACTAATGTGGTTCATGATGAAATATAGACAAGCATAAAGTTCTTAATGAAATCAACGAAATTGGAAGAACGCTTAAAACCCTAGCTTTTCTCCTCTAGGTACCTTGCTTTAATAACATGAAGTGTTAATGAACGTAAAATAATTGATTAAGACTTTCTAAGTCCTTAACTAGGTGAAAACTTTGTGGTTTTTCTGGGATATATACTACTAACCATGTGTTAACAAATAATATTTATTAGAGAATAAATATTTGCTCAATTTCAATAGATCATATATTCGTTTATGGTGTCTATTTACTTATATAGTAGATGATTTAGTGTGTAGAGTTTTAGCTTATACACAGAGGATTAAATCATCGGTTCTTATAAGTATAATGTTTTTTGTTCACAATCTATGATGGAAATTGGACATGTCATCGGGTACGGTTGTAGCACAAGATTATATGTAATTTATCTTGATTATGGGAACGGTATAGTTCGAACTTCTTGTGCTAGTACATTTTGTATGTATTGAATGTGACCGAGTAGAGATAGTTGTTTTAGATTGATTGACAAAAACATATTCTCTAAAATATTAAAGAAACTTAGATTAATCTGATTATAATATATTATCTGTATATGATTAATTTTGTTGTGATTTATTAAAAAAGTGAGATTTGAGATGGATCAATAGCCTGGGTAAGTTGGATGATAATAATATATATTGGTGAAATAATAAGTTAGTTGATGGATTCATGTCTTCAGTATAGAGATTGATTGATATGCCTTTTTGAGAAACTTTAAGTTTTCATCGTTCAAAATCTTGCAAGTGGATTTATGAATCCGACACCTGAAATAAAGTTAAGTAGTGCTCTAAAGAAAATTAATCTCTAAGTTAAAATTCTCAGTAATTAATTTTTGATTAGTATCTGAAATCTTAAAACATGGCAGAATTACATAAGTGTTTATGGGGAATTATGGAGTGAATTTACGAATTTCTAGTGAAGGACCTTGTAATGATTATGGTTAGAGATAATCAAAGTATGGAATTATTTTCATTGATAGGAAGCCTTGGTAATTAATTGTGGTCCGTTATAGTGCCCATATTTACTAGAACTCAGAATCTTTCCACAAAAAATGAAGAATATAAATTGGGTTTTCTGTCTTCCTAAAAAAAGTATGTTTTCTAGTCTTTTTGGATTAGGAAGAAAGAAATATCTATATATAGGGGATTTTCTAACATAGAAAATAGATGATTAGTTTTCTTTCAATGGGTCCCACCAAGTATTGAGAGATTCGGATGTGGACTTGGGATCATTTTGTAGCAGATCATAGCTATCTTGTAGATTTTTTGATTGAAAGTCTTGTCTATCTTGGGATTTGCTGAGGTATCCGCCACGCTTCAAGAAGTAATCTTGATAAATTTCATTATGTTTATGCAGTTCCAGCCATGAACTAATAAGTTCTAGCATAAATATTATTAGTTTCTATATTAAGTAAGAATAAGATCCTGGGATATATTCTCGTGGTTAGTAATTATATTTTCACGTAAACAACAAACTGATGAAACTTGGACAATGTGTGGTGGCTGTTTTGTTTATTTTAAAATTAATGGAATCTTTTTCTATTTGTATATAAAAAAAATCTTAATTTTGTATAAACAAAACAACTTGTGTGTCGTAGTTTCTTGTTCATGTGAATGGGTAGCGGGCTAGCAGCAACGTTATGTGAATTGCATATTGAGGTACTGCAGAAAATTAAAGAATAGCTTTGCACTCAAATCATGTTTTTATCCCTTTTCTTTTATTTATTAATTAAAGTGATGAGCTTGACATGATGAATATTGTGGTGCTATATTGTGTAAACTTTGTGACTTAGCTTCCACCTCAATTTTTTCTTAATCTGAATCGTAACTACAAAAGTAAAAATGTGGTTAGATTGATTTTGAATAGAAAAGGTTTTCATTACATGGTTATAGTGTCTTTTTTACATGAAAATATATAAATTTATACATATTAAGAATTCTATAATTAATAATTGGTAACCATTAAAGTGGTTTGTTTATTTGGAATTATTAGAAATTTTTAATATTTTTATATATGTGAGATTATAATACATATTGAGAATTATGATTAATATATAGGATTCATTAGTGTGATCTATTTATTTGAGTTATTAGAATATTATCAACGTGTGGTATATAAATTATTCTAAGTGAATACTAGAGGTAAATATTTATTTACTTGAATGGAGATTTACCTTAAGATGCTAGTAATGTCTAGTTAATTCTTGAGAAGAGATATGAAAGAATTTCACAGGTCTTAAAGGGAGAAATATAATATGTAGAATTCTCAAGTGTATTAATTGCGAGAACAATTTGATTATAAGAAGGTGTTGGTCCTTAGTCAAAGAAAAGGCCACACAATATGCATTTGATCATGAAGATTAAAAAAAAAGAATGAAAATATTTTATTATTACATAACTGTATTTATGAAGTTAATGAACAGAAACAGAAAACAAGATGAAGCAGAAAAAAATTTAAAATAGAAGAATTAATCCGATGTCACAGAAACTTACTGGGGTCCGTAAGAAATTTTCCCCTCCTGTACCCAAGGTTAGGATTATTTCTCCCAAGATAAAACGGAGTAACCTGTTAAAGAAAATAGCTGGTGGTACTCAAACTTTCTTTAAATTCAACGAAATGAAGAACAGCAAAAGTCACCACAGACTCAGTCGATCGGACACTTTGTATTTTATTTGGAGAAAAATAAAATGAGCGAAAAGAAGAAATTTTCAGTTTTTGAAAAAATAAAAAATGACTTTTTAGAGCCATTTTCAAGCAAGGAACATGGTGTAAGTGAAATCTGTTCAACCCATTTTATCCAGAAAGTTTGTCTTTTGAAAAAAAAAATATTCAACTTTTGAAAAATGTGTCTATTAGGAAAAATAACTACTCTTGGAAAGTAATGACTTCGAAAAGTAAAGACTTTTCGAAAATGTTACCGTTACCCGCAAAAATTTATAAGAGATTAATATGAAAGGAGTTATTTGATTTAACAAAAATTGATTAAAAAAAATTTTTCCAAAAAATTTATCATCACCTCATTTGCCAAATCCAAATGCAAAAGAAATGACTTTCATTGCAACTTTGACAATCGACTTTCATTGTTCTTCCAAAGAGTTCCTTCAATTTTGATATTATCTTTTTTCTTTCCATTCACATTGCTAAAACCAACAATCCCCCAATTAATGGGGAAGGCTATTGTTAAAAACATATGCATGAAAAAACTTGTGGGTCTTTGTAGGTAAAGGGTAATCGCATCTGGATAAGTAGGTTTCTCCTTAAAACTTTCCGTAGTGAACATATACGGATATACTCGGTCAATCGGTAGATTTGATATCTTTGAACGTCGAGCCTTGATGTATACATAGACAATATATGTCAACAATCAACCCTTGAACTGTTACAGTTCTCTGGTTTTGTCGTTTAAGCCCCTACTGACCACATCTTGGCATAGTAAGTGCTTAAAGAACTGGCCTTACAGGATTCTCCTTTGAAAGCGGCTTACACTCACACTTACATAGGTGATTTCTAAAGGTGTATCTCCATAATACCCATTTTGATATTCCCTGTATCAAATTAAAAATCATTTAAAAAGTCCTTAGTCTTATCATGGTTACTAAACCCATTGTCTCATTCATGAGAATGGACCATAATAATATATATTTTTTTTTTTTTTTGCAATGTTGCACCGTCATCAATGACTTGTTTATTCCTTGAACCTAGATCTGGGATCTACAGTCTTCTAGGTAGAGTTACGCCCACGAGACTTGTTCTTGGCCCTAGTCCATTTCCGTCGATGATTTCTTCAACTCCCCTCTCTATTTAGGCCTGTGGTAAGTGATCCGACACATTATCTTTTGACTTCACATAGTCAATTGTGATAATTCCACTAGCGAGTAGTTGTATCACAGAGTTATGTCTTCGTATTATGTGACGAGGACTTGACCGTTATTACATAAGCTTCCAGCCCCTTCCTATATTGACAGCTTGACTATCACAATGGTGCATTAAGGGGCCATTTGGTTTGGGCAAATGGAATATCTTCTAAGAAATTTCGGAGCCTCAGCTCTTCACCTGCCTTGTCTAAAGAAATGAATTCAGACTACCATTGTGAGCGGCTATAATGTTGTTTGGATGATTCCAAGAATTGCTCCTCCTCCAATAGTAAAAACGTATCCACTTGTGGATTGTGTTTCAGTTGACCCAGTAATCCCATTTGCATCACTTATATCCTTCAAGAACGGCTGGATATCTGTTGTAATGTAAAGATAGTTTTGAGTGTCATCTAAGTATCCCAAAACTCCTTCATTGCTAACCAATGATTTTTATGATTAGGATTACTGGTGTATGACTCAGGTTACTGATAGCCAAGCATGTCTGGTCGTGTACATTAATCTGCATCACATTAAGCTTCCCAATACGCTGCATAGTCCAAGTGAGACGGACTTTCGCCTTATTCTTTGCAAGATGAAAGATTACCATCATGAGTCTTGGGGGCCCTTTTAAATTCAAAAAAATTTGGAATTTTCAAGTATATTGTGAATATAGATGAGTTTGAGGACAATGCTAGACCGTGAGGAGTTTTAAGAATTTTAATTCTAATTCACATCAGCAACTCCTAAATTTTTCATGTCACACTTACTTATTGAAAGCATCGCTTGTAGCTTTTATATTAGCAATGTCTTTGCTCATATAAGCAAATAAATTTTTTTCATCTACAGATAAGCATAAAATAACTTCCTGATTGGAGTATCTTTAATGACAACACAGTGATCACATTCATTGATTCTTAAATCCATTTGAAACAGGTTTGATCAAACTTTGCATGCATGTTTGGTGCTTGTTTTAGCCCTAAAGTGACTTAAAATAAGTTTCCACACTTTATTTTCTTAACAGGAAAATACAAAACCCTCAGGTGTTCTATGTAAATTCCTCTTCCAATCTCTCCATTAAGAAGGCGGTTTTCACATCCATGTGATGAATTTCAAACCGTATACTCAGCAGTGCAATTAACATCCGAATTGAGTAATCCTAGTCACTGCGAAATATGTGTCAAAATAATCAAGACCTTCTTTTGTCTAAAACTTTGACAACAAGTTTGGGCTTTATTATTTGTGCAATAGTTCCATCGTCTTCATCTTCTTTAAAGATCCATTTTGAGCCAACGGTTTTTGTTCCCTGGAGGAAGGCTCAACCAACTCAAGTATGATTGCTAGATTGAATTCACTTCACTATTAACAGGCCTCCTTCCAAGGGTTGGTGAGTCGCTGGGCAACTGCTTTCCTCGAATGTGTGAGGCTCACTTTCAAGAAGAAAGAACGTTACAAAATCTGATTCCAAATGACAAGTAGTGCTTTGACGTTTACTGAGTCTGGACTTTCTTCATTTTGTTCATCTCTTTGGTCTTCTCTGGTTGTTTAGATCCCCCACTAGATGAATCAAGTCTAGTTTATATGGATGATATGTTCAAAAATTAGCACTATTGATTCCATGACCGATTATCATGAATATTCCGGATGTTCGGGACTTATGAACAAAAAACGGAAATGCCTTTACTGCCTTTGTGGGCATATCCAATGAATACACAATCCACAGGTTAGGTTATTTTTACCCTCTTAGGCTATAGGAACTGGACTGGGCAGACACCCCCACACTTTGAAATATTTCAAATTGGGTTTTCTACCTTCCATTTCTCAATATGGAATTTCCATTTGTCTTTGAGTGAGGCACTCTATTAAGTATCTGATTTGATGTAAGGATAGATTCCAACCACAATGTTCTGTGGTAAACCTGAACTTATAAGTATGATCTTCATTTCTTTAAAGGTCGATTTTTCTTTATGCAATCCATTAGACTGGAGTTAGGCCAGTAGTTTGATGGATTATCCAGTTTTTAAACATATTTTGCAAATGAGATTCATATCGCCACTCATCAACTTCTGATCATTGATCTTTTATCTAAATGATTTTCAACTTCAGTTTTATATTGCCTAAATGATACTATGCTTCATCCTGACTATGTAGCAAATAGACAAAACAATATATAGTGCAATAGTCAATAAAGTTATTGGAAATACTTGTTCCACCACGTGAGGTGTGACTTCATGTCACACAATTATCATGTGAATCAATTCTAAAGGATTGAATTCCTGTCAACAGCATTTATAAGGAAGCGTAACCTAATTAGATTCAAACACACCCAATTTGACATTTGGATTATTGCACGCAAAATTTGCACACCAAAATATTTAGTTTTAATCAGTTCGCAAGGTTTTTGTTATCCCGTGTCCCAAACTCCATGCCATAACATTTAGACTCAAGCAAAGTAAGAAGAAGCAAATCTTTATGTCATATCAACTGCAAGTACATTGAGTTGGAAAAGGCCATCACTAAGGTAGCCTTTTTCCATACTACATATCATTTTTGCTTACTACTACTTTATCAGAAAACAATACACATTTAAATCCATTCTTGGTCAGGAACTGAATTGAAAATAAATCTTTCTCAATTCTGGAACATATGACACCCTCTTCAAAGTCCCCACCTTGCCTCGCATGTCATCTGTAATAGGGACTTTGCCAGTTCCTTCCACCTTTGCCAACGCCGCGAGAGTGCCAAAAAACAATTTTTTCATCTATAAGTGCTGGAGTATATGATGAAAAAATTCTTGGTTGGCACAAAAATGGCATGAAGCACCCAGAATCTATCCCACCTTCTCTGGATTTCCCAACCAAGTTCCATTCTGAAAGCATTGCACAGAGATCATCCTTTCTACTTGATTCAGCCAAGTTCGCTTGATCTTCTTTTTTGTCCTTCTAGGACCCCGGCATTCATTAGCCATGACCATGTTTACACATTAAAGCAGTTTCCATGGAATTTCTTTCTAGGAGGATTGCTTTTTGGAACAAGATGCTTTCTTTCTTTTCTTTAATTTTGTGGAATCTTCTTCAACACACATTTACTCCAGATATTGCTGAATTACCACGTGACTTTCTCTGCAGCCTTATTATCCTCTTCGATTTCTCAACCTTTAATATGAGATCTTCAAGTCATCTCCTTGCGTTTGTGTTTAAGTAGTTTTTAACGTCCTTCCACAATGGAGGGAGTAACTTTCAATAATTGCAAACACTTTGAAAAAGGCATTCATTCACAATCAATCCGAATTAAAGTTTATGTGGAGTATTAAGGAAAACTTAATATTTCTAACATAGGCATAAATAAAATACCTTCTGCAAGGGAGATTCTGGTTATGGACCTGCAATTCGTGAACTTGGGTGACGACAGTCTTACTGTCTCTCATTTATAGTCCAGAAATTTGCCACCATGAATTTCTTCATCCGGCATCTTCTGTTTTGCTACTCTTTCTAAAAGCATCCCAGAGTTCTTTTGAGTTTTTGCATGGCTGTAACACATTGTACAGATCATCTTGCAAGACCACTCAAAATTATTAATTTTTTACACAAAAAATCTGAGTGTGTCCATGCTTCGTTACCACGAATCGTTCATCAGCCGGAGTTTCCTCTGGAATAACAGGGAACATCTAATTGATACTTCTTCAGACTGACGTAGTGAGATAAGAAGAACATCTTTTTCTGCAATCTCATTTAAAGTCGACTCCAGAAACATTTTGCAGGTTCTCAGCCAGGTGCTAAGGCAAGAATTGAACGAATGTTGCAAACGTTGTTGTTGCAGGCACCTTACTGTATCCAGCATTTGTTTGACTGAATTAGTCATTTTTTCGTTACAAAATGGCAGGATAAATTAAAGTATTTAAAATACTAACAGTAAAGAACAAATCGTTAACACAAAATGTTTCTGATTTAACGATAAAGTTTTTATGGTCTTTTAACGTTTAATAGAAGAGGAATTTTAAAAATTCAAGCAGAGTAGAAAAACCATAAAGTTTAATCTCCAGAAAACCTCAAATACAGAAACTGTTAAATTTCTAGATTGTTATTCTTACAATAAACTGTATTTATGAAGTTAATGAACAGAAACAGAAACAAGATGAACAGAAAAAATTTAAAATAGAAGAAATTATAATACGAGTCCACAGAACTACTTTGTGTCTTAAGAAAAACTGACAATCCCCTCACTGTAACCAAGGTTATGGATTTAATTTCGCCCAAGATAAAACGGATTTAAAACCTGTTAAGAAAAAGCGGTTAACCTCAAACTTATTTAACTTCATACGAACGTGAAAGAACAGCAACAAGTCAACACAGAAGCAGCGATCGACACTTTGATTTATTTGAGGAGAAAAAGAATGCAGAAGAAAGAAGAAAAAGAAAAATTTTTCAGTTTTTTGAAAAAAATAAAAAAATGCTTCTTTTATAGCCATTTTCAGCAAGGAACATGTCTGTCAGTGAAATCTGGCAAACCAATTTTGTCCGAAAGTTGTGTCTTTGCCAAAAAAAAAATTAACAACTTTGAAAAATTGTGTTGTAGGGAAAAAAACTCTGCTTTGGAACGCTAACGAATTTCGGAAAAGTAAGAATTTCGATGCAAATTTACCGTTACCGCAAATTTATAAGAGATAATATAACAGGATTTATTGATTTAACCAAAAATTGATTAAATAAATTTTGTCCAAAAAATTATCAATCAAGCATTTGCCCACAAATCCCAAATCAAAGAAATGACTTTTCATTTGACTTTGCAAATGACCTTTTCATTTGTCTTCCAAAGTAGTTCCCTCACTTTTGGTATTCTCTTTTTTCTTTTCCATTCACAATTGCTACAACCCAACCAAATAGAATCAAGTTATTTAATCTTAAACTAGCTTAAAACAATATTTTTTCAAAATTTGGTCATAGTTTAGGTGGTCATGAAAATCATCTAGATAGGTATAGGTAGACTATCGGAATAAAACTTGATTTGAAAAATTGATTTAAGTCATTCTTTATATCAATTGTGTTTATGTTAAAGTTGGAATTGATTTTATACATAATTGTTTAAAGAAAAATTGATATATGATAAGAATGTAGAGTAAGTTGTTTAATTCCTAAAGTGTTAAATCACTTGAAATTCAAATTTGGTCATGACTTTGGAATAAATTTTATAGACTCAATTACCTATATTTGATAAGTTCATTGATAAAGCTTAGTAAGACGTACTCATTACTATGTGGTTATATTTTTTTGAGGTCGTTTAAAATGATTTTAAATTTGTTCTGGAAAGAAAATGATGATTAGTTATGCAATGACTCCTTTATAATGGTTTATTTATGTTATATGTGGATTGGTACATGATTAGAGGTATGAGTTAACCTTAAATTGCTATATGATAAGGGTGCAGAATGTTCATTTTCTTCAACTCGTTTGAATCTAAATTGATCATTAGATTTGGAGACAAATATAGGATTTTCATGTTGATGTATGATGAAAATTCGATAGGTTCATAAAAAATGATCAAATTTGTGAATATTTATTGTTATGAAGTGACTTTTAAATTGAGTCATTTAGAAGTTCTTTGTATTTTGAAAATTATTTTAATATAAAATACTTGGACTAAGAATAGTGGGGATAGAGATTATCTCTTGTGTATTCATGACTAAATTTTAGTGAAGTATTAAGTTCATGTGTTGGCTTAGACCTTCCTCCCTATTGGATGAAATTAATACAAGTCATCAAAGTTTAATCTCTAGTTTTGATTATCTTTATTGACTCTCCTAAACTGAGTAATATTTGATGGATCAATGGATCTAGAGATAATGATATTCACTTGACTTAAATTACATATACTCTCCATCTGAGTTAGCTTTCGTTTAAAATTTGTTGAAGTAAAGATCTGACACCATATATGTATGTTGCATGAGTAGTCATTTTTTCATCAAAATTGGTTGTTCAAGATGCATTGATATCTATGAGGCATGTTTTGAATTTTAATATTCAATGTATATAAAAACATGTTGTTTGTTTTGGAATTTTAGAATTTCGTTCTTTATTCTTAATTCGTATATCTATTTTACAAAATGATGATATATGATAAGAATTACTGAGCGGAAAAATCTTAAATTCTATTATGGCCAAACAACGTTTTCAACCAAATTGATCATACTTTTTCAAAAAAAGAAAACTCCGATTGATCTGATATTTGGTAGATTCATAAGAACGACCTAGTAAGAAATTAATTTTTTTGGATCATTATATGATTTTTTGGTCATAATTAGTTAAAGAGTAGTGAAGTATTAGTTTTATGTGCTGGCTTAGACCTTCCTCCCTAATGGATGACATTGATACAAGTCACTCGATATTTAATGTCTAGTTTAAAATCTATATATTAAACTCTCCTCAACTGTATAAAGATTGATCAATGTAAATAGGGGATTTTTCACTTGAATTAAACTAAACATTAGACTCTTCAACGAGTTTAGGTCAAGTATAAGTTATGGAGTGGATAATCGGTCATTGTACATGTGTTATGCATGAGTAGTTCTTCCACCCAACGATTGCTATTCGAGTGCATGGATATATATGAGAAATGATCCCTGAATTTAATTTATTTGATTTATTCGAAAATTTGATCTATTAAGTATTGTTGTCTCATATTCTCAATAGAATATAAGCACCCCTTAGGGGGAGTTACTTACTTCTTAGATTTCTTTGGTAGAGATAAGAGATGATTCAAAGAATGCATTGTAACATGTACCTTATGTTAGAAGAAATATTTTCAGTTCTAACTAGATAAGTGATGAGTATTTAAATATTTATTTGTTAACTCTCCTATCATGAGTTTGATAAATATTTTATTCAATATTGTAAAAGACTTAGCGCTAATGTACAGATAGTTTAATTCAATTTTAAAAAATATTTTACCTTATGAGAAAGAGTAATAGAATTCAATTCATGAGAGATAATATAATAAAGGAATCATGCATCAATAGTTATTCATCTGTCTCATAGGTAAAATATTGAATTAAACTGATGTGTACATTAGACGCTAAGTCATTTACCATGAATAAAATAGTTATCTAGTTTCGTAACAGTTAACGGATGCGTATTTAATATATTTATTTGTACTCTCCTATCATGAGTTTGATAATATTTTATCATGTGGTATATTGAGCATGATTCCTTTATTAGTATTTATCTCTAATGAATTGGAATTTAACTAATCTGTCTCATAAGGGAAAATTATATTTTAAATTGAATTAAACTTATCTGTACATTAGCGCTAAGTCATTATTATGAATAGAATTTTTGGTTGGGTTGGTTAATGGATGGATTATATCGGTTTCATTGAAAGTCATAACTAACAACATGTATGTTTTATGTAGAATGAAAAATGACTAAGAGACTTTCCTCCTAAAGGGAAAAATGAGGGTGAAGGTAGAGATAGTATAATTAATCTATTTTGATTGGTTGTATTTGTAAGAACATGGACAAAGGGATTTGAGTTTTGAAGTTTTCAAGAAGGTTACTCCATTGATATGAATATATTTTTATGTTTTATAAGTTAAATGTCTTGATAAACTCAAAGTCACTTATCTTTATAAATAATTGTGTCTGTTCACATTCGGAATTCAAGTTCTTTACATATTAGTACATTGAGCAACTAAAGAAACTGTGGATTTGACGTAAGTCTATCTGTGGAATGTTCAGATATAGGTGTCCAATACATGTGCGAGTGGGAGAATAAGAAAGTTTGGCATTAAGAATGGAATGTGTGTGTTTGTTTAAAAAATTGGATATCCTAAAGCATGAAATAAGGTTTTTTAGTGGCCTAAAGAAAATAAGGAAGTGTTTAAACAACAAACAGTGATCTAGGGAAAAGGATATTTAGTAACACTAGTCTAGAAGTAAATTAGTTTTACAGAAATAGATCAAAGAAATAACAAATAAATCAATTGTAAATTCAGACGCTCAAGAACATATAATGGGTATGTGAGAATTGACGTTCAATTGCATTTAAGTAGTGGTAGAAACGTTACTAGAAAAAATTGCATGAGAAAATAGCTTGGTAAAAAAAAATTTCGATAAGAAATAAAGGAACGCTTGCGGAAGTTGTAAATGCATAGTTAATAGTCTAAGTGGGAGATTGTTAGGGTATATACTATTATTCATTTGTTTATACATAGTATTGTAAGAATTTTCAAGATAATATATCTAAGTGGAGATTGTCAGGGTATATACTATTAACCATGCTTTTAGATATAGTATTATAACAATAGCGATGGTTAAAAGTATAAGTGGGAGATTGTTGGGATATATACTATTAACCATGTGTTAACAAAAAATATTTATTAGAGAATAAATATTTGCTCAATTTCAATAAATTCAAATTCGTTTATGTGTCTAAATTACTGATATAGTAGATGATTTAGTGTGAGAATATTGCGATTATACACAGAGGATTAAATAATCTGTTTTTATTAAAAGTAAATTTTTTTGTTCACAATTATGATGGAAATTGGACATGCCATCGGGTACGATTGTTGTTAGCACAAGATTATATTATATTTATCTTGATTATTGGGAACGGTTATTAGTTCCAATTCTTGTGCTAGTTACATTTTGTATGTATTGAACGTGATCGAGTAGGAAATAGTTCTTTTAGACTGACTGACAAAAACATATTCTCTAAACATTTTAAATATACTCATTATTCTTAACATGAATATAACTATTATGATCTGTATACATAATTATCATTTTGATTATTCAAAGGTGAGATTTGAGCTGAGTCATATTCCTGTAAGTTGGATGATAATAATATATATTGGTGAATAATAAGTTAGTTGATGGAATTCCATTGTCTCATTAAGAGAGGGATTGATATGCCTTTTTTGAGAAGAAGAAACTTATAGTTTTCATCTGTCAAATCTTGCTAGTGGATTTTGAATACAACAACTATGAAATAAGTAAGTAGTGCCAAAGGAAATTAATATCTAAAAGTTACACCGCCAGAGTGATTTAATTTATTGATTAATATCAGATATCTTAACATGGAGATTACATAAGTGTTTAATATGGAATGACGAAATAGAAGACGTGCAATTACGGAATTTATAGTGGAATATTTGTTAATTTTATTATGATAAGACTAATTCAATTAATTGGAATTTATTTCATAATAGGAAGCCTCGGTTAATAATTGTGTGGTCCTCTAGTGCCCATAATTAACTATAACTCAGAATCCTAATTTCTAGGCCAAAAAAGACGAATAATTGGGTTTTCTAGTCTTTTAGAAAAAACTAGGTTTTCTAGTCCTTTTTGGATTAGGAAGAAAGAAATCTCTCTATATAGGGGTTCTTCTAACCTAGAAAATAGATGATTAGTTTTCTATTCAAACTTGCCCACCCAAGTATTGAGAGAGTTCAGATGTGACTTGAGATCACTAGAGAAGACCATAGCTATCTTCTAGATTCATTTGGAAGTCTGTCCAGCTTGGGATTTGCTTGAAGGTATCCGCTAACGCTTTCAGAGGTCATGCTTGAATTTAAATTTCATTATGTTTATGTATTTTAGCATAACGGTATTCGGTTCATCTATATTATGTAAGTAATAAAGTTCTGTATCTGCTTCCGTTGAACAATATGTTTCTAGACAGTTGTGAAACGAGAACAGGGTTTTTTAAAAAATAACACAGGAGAATAAAAAATGACCCCAACTTAAAAATTGTTGGGACAGCCCTTAAAAGGAATGTTTCAAGACTTTGTAGGGATCCATGGGTCCGTGAAACAATTCAATGGCCGTTATGTCATCATGAAAAATTCGACTGCCTGACACGAATAGGAATAACTTTTTGTACTTCTTAGAGAAACTAAAAAATGGCGAAAAAACTGGTGACGGTTGGAAGAGCCTCATTAGCAACTTTATTGTTAGGTCGTGAGCTAACATTCTTATGTTCTGAGAAGATCTGGTCCTTTGAAGTGACCCAAGTTAAAATCTATATTGTAACTTTATGAGTAAGAAAGTTTTCAACTCAAATTTGAGTTAGGAGATTTTAATGACCTTAATTCATATCCAAAATCATTCTCAAATTCAAAGAGTTGACAATAATGCTAAAGTTGACTTGTCACTTGTAAGGAACCCTAAACAATCTATACAAGTCACAAAAGTCCGTCCTTGGATCCTATCAGGTGATCAAATCCTGGCAAGTGTGGACGGTTGGGCTACCTCCCCTAAAGGATGTTTCGGGTCCGTGAAGGATCCATGGTCCATTTGAGTTAGTGGACTGTGCATGTAATCCTTTTGACTGATGTCCAACTAGTTCAAGGGTTGCACAATGATTAAATTTAAGAGTAGAGTTGCAAGGTTTATAAGAATGATTTTGGTCTTAGGGTTTGAAATGTGGGATGTCATATACAATATTTTTGAAAGTTATCACTATAAAAATTACTTTATACGCCCAAAAGTACTAATTGATATTTCATTTTATTTTTTATATAAGAACAGAGGGAAATGATTGTGTAAATGGAGCAGAACATTAAGGAGAATGTGTTGATGATAAACATGTTGTACTATTGAGGAGATACAAACTATGTGTTGCAACAAAAGCCATAGTCTTTTTAATAATGGTCTACCATAATATTTTTTTCTAGTGTGTTAATTGTAAGGGTGAACAAAATAGATATTGTTTAATTAGCCCTCTAACCTTGCGTTATATTTTTGATTGATATATTATGGAATGAATTTTGAAAGCTTCTAGAAACCTATATGTCTACCTCTTTAGGTGTGATCCAAACCAACCAAAAATAAGCGGTTTTAATACTTACTTCTTTATGCGATACGCATGTGAAAAATAGATCCTAATTGTATTTTCAATAATGTTGGAAAAAGATACTAATGGAAGTGGACGTTTGGATTCGCTTTCGGGTTGTGGAGGGTATACAGGAGGGTTGAGGAAGGACATAATCAATAGGAATACACTTGTTAACCTACATATAGTAGAGGAGTTTTTCTCTTCTCTTTTCTTTTTCATCTTTAAGGAACCTTCTTGCTAAATCATTCTTATCAACTTTTTTTAGGTTTCCCACTCGGTGTATAGAGCCTACATTGGAGAACTGCAGGACCCTTTCGGGAGGTGACACTCCTATCGATATTTTCTGCATACCCAGTGCTTAAAGTCAAAAACTTTATTTAAGGATAGAGCATTCTTACCATTGCACTATAATCCATGTTTGTGATATTCTTACCTATCGAATATGAAAAATTTGAAAAAATATTTTTTGAAAATGTTCTTCCCTGTAAAGGCTATCTTGTTTTTGAGTTTCTTACCTACATATCACATATAGTGAGAGAAGGAAAAAACTTCAGAGGTGTGTTATAATACATACTCTCTTTTTTATTAAAAATAAACTTGCTTACATACAGTTCCCCGTGGTGTGATTAAAAAATTTCACCTTGATTAAAAAAATAAAATAAACCGTTAAATTTGTTGTCAAAGTTAAAGTTTCACTATTCTAAGACAAGAAATTATTCTTTAAATTTCAAAAAATTGAATTATTCTTTAAACCATTTGAATTATTGGTTAATGTTTGACAAAATTTAATTAGGTTTTGACTGACCTATAACCAACTTTTACCCCTTGACTCATATCTTCATGTATTTATTTTCTAAGTCTTCATTTAATTTATAATATAAATGAAAATTGTTATTATTATGTTAAAATAAGAAAATAATTATTATCTTCACATAAAAAGGCAAAAGGAATTAATTGTGTGTTAAAAAGCTATTTTGCGTATTGTTTACTTGACCTTTGACGGAAAATTTGAGAAAATCTAATCCTATATTTACTTTATTAAAATACATTTATTATTATTATTATTCTAGTATTATTATTATTATTATTATTATATTATTATTATTATTAGCAACTATTATTATATTTTATAAAGAGACCTTGATGCTTCTCATTTTCACAAATTGTCTATAGAAGATTGAGAAAAATTTAGATGGACATTTGCTTGAAGTTTTCTTTTATCTTGTTGTTGTTTTCCATTGGCAATTAGGTAACAATTCTTTAATTCATGCAGACGACTCTAGACATTTTATTTAGTATTTTATAAATCAATTCTTTATATGTATATAATCTCTCCTAATTTCTTTTGTTTATCTTTTTTAGTTTTTATCTCATAATTTCTTTTAAAAGAGCTTATTAAATTTCGGGGCATTAACCTATATTTAATGAGATATTCTTACAAATAGTTTTTGACAAGCCTCAAGATTTTGTTAATTTCATACAATTACATGTAGATAGGTATTTTCTGTATGATTTTCAACCGTCTTTGATGTATTTACAAGATATATTAAATTTTGAATCAATTTACATGTTTGATTTAGTTTTTTTATGTAATAAACGTGTTATATTTGAATTATTCTTAGAAGCATATCACCCTAAATATAAAGAGATTAAAAACTTACGTATATTCATAAGTAAAGTTATCAAAACGACAACTATGAAGTAACTATAAATTATGTATAATTATTCATATATAGTAATGATTTAAATTAGATTTTATAAATATATATACATGGATTGAATTTATAAAAGGAAGAAAGATAAAACTCGAAACAAAAATGTGTACTCGGTTTCTCAATAATCACGACTTTCTAGAAGCAGAACTCAAAATTCAAAGAAAGAAGAGTACAAAAAGTACAAAATTCTTCAGCAAAATTAAAAAGAACGTGAGTTTTCAAACTTTCACATTCTATTTTTTTGTTGTTTCTTCTTTTTTGTTGTGTTGTTTCGTGATGATTTTTTCTCTAAAATTAATTCATGTTTTATAAAGCACAAATTTTCTTGATTTTTTTCTGAAATTTTTATGGAGTATCTATAGTTATATGAGCTATTTTTTTTTTCTAAACTAGTTATTCCTTCATTTAATTCAGGTTGAGAAGAGAAATACGTTAAATTCCATCTCATTTTTCTCTTAAAATGAAAGACAAGGATTATATCGTGGTGAGTTTGATACTTTCAAAATTTATTTTGTTTTTTCATTATTGTCGCCTTTCTATCCTCTTTTTCTTCTACAGTTTTATTTAGCAAGTGTTACTGCTTTAGAAAAATAATTGCTTACTTCTCCTATCATGAATCTGAAATCATTTTTCATTTGTTGCTTTTATCTCATTTTTGATAGTAGGACAAAACTATCGTGATATATGTACAAATTAATTCTATGTACAAAAAGTTGGTAGCCCCAAATTTAAAGGTGAAATAAAAAAAATATTCTTGAAAATTTGAAGGATCATTTTACCATTCATAAAACAAAATTACCTTCCATTAGTTGATCAATTTTAGCTTAACAAGAATATATATATATTCTTCATATAATGTGCTCAAATTGACTATTTAAATCCCCTCTATGCTTAGTAAAACTATTAAGAGTATTTCAATCATTCCTTTTGCTCCCCATTTTTTATACATTGCCCAAACATATTAGCTTAATGAATTAATATCAAACAACTTCTCGTTCCGTTTGTTCTCTAAAACATGGGAATCTTGGGACTGAAATTTGAGTAGTAGGATATTTTGTTTGAAACGATCCCGTTGTTTGGAAAAAAATGGTGTTCTTCGATTACTAGAGGGTGGAGAATTATAATTACAAATATTTGTTAAATCAAATTATCAAAAATATTTGTTCAAAGGAGATTAAAATGTCAAAAAGAATAAGTTTCAATTGAGAGTGTAAACAAAATCAAAATTCTTAATGGGTAGTGTAACCTTTTCTTAAAGATTTGAATTATCTCTGTAATCTTAAAGAGGTTCTAGTGATACTAACAACTTCATCCTTATATCTTATCCAAGGAAAATTCGTCCTAAAACAATCCTCATCTTTTCATGAAAATGAATTTGGATGTCGACATGCTAACCTCACTATACTTGCTGGCGGTATGATAAAATTCAACACCAACATCACAAAATACATTCTATATATCAGTTGTTTTCCAAAGTCTTCTTAAAATTGAAGAAAAACAAGCTTAGCTCCCCGCTCCGATGACAAAAAACTAAAACTAAGAAAATGATTCATCAATTTTTATTTGGATTTTAGTACAACCGGGGGAGGATGTTGAATATCAAGATTTGTTCAAAAAGAGCATAACTGAAAATGACCATAACATACATATCTTATTAAAGTGTGTTTTGAGTATCGCGGGTAGTTTCTTGAACTAATGGAGGGATTGAATACTGTAACTTTTTGGAATAGTTAAAAAGATGATTTTTGTTCATTTATAACCCAGGGATATAGCTACCTAAGTTAGCCTATAGGTCGAGATGGTTAAGCGCAAAACTCCTAACAAACACACATCATTGACTTATATAGTAGTTTGCTCTAATTAATTGAATTGTTGGTTCTATTTTAATAATTTGCTTTTGTACACTTTAAATCATTAGCCCTATAGCGGAAATGTTTTACTTTTGGTACGCATGACTTCTTAAAATTAATAGATACCTCGATTGATCCCGTTTTGATTGAATTAACACAGATATTTGGAGGTGAAAATGAAGCGGAAGAAATCCCCATGAGATGGTGCAAAATAAAAAGTCCAAATACAAAATGAGGGGCAATAGGAGAAATCTATGCTAACAAAAAAATCGTTGAAGCACTAACACAAAAAATAAAAATGATACATCTGACTTTGTTGAGAAGACGGTTGCTTTGATAAAGAACAACCAGAAGAAATCAAGGTAATTATTTGATGAAACATTTTCTGGTTATGTTAATTTTTTTGATCTTTTGGATGGTGTATCTCAGTAATAAAGTGGATTGGGGGGGGGGGGCTATAGATGTTAGAAAGAGGCGTTCTTAAAGTAAATATCCGCAAGTATTGTTTTCCATTATGGTACATGATTATTTTTCCTTTTTTGGTTAAAATTAAATTTTGTTTAGACATTAGAATGATTATTTTTTTTTAGTTTATTTTTCAAAAACATTGCTATTTAAAGGTCCTTTTAATTTTCTCTAAATGCCTAAGTAAATATAAAATCTATTTCCAATAGGGTTTAAATTCATAGGAGAGCTTCCAAACGGAGCAACTATAAATAACATGGATAAACAATCTTTGGATTGGTGCATCGCTTAGATACAACACGTCCTGACTTCAACTCGAAAGTAATAGAAGTGTATTTTCCGTCAGCTTTTGCTCTATATATACTTATGTAACCTGCATAGACTTAAGATTACGTGTCTGCAGCCTCCTAAGGAAGATGTCCGAACCTCCATTCAACAAAATGATATTGTGCAAACCCCATCGCAAGCAAAACGTCAAAAGGTATTTAAGTACACCATAAGTTTAAACTTTTTGCTCCTACTTTTTATTGTCAAGAGGACTAATTATGTATAGGGACTCATTTATTTTCATTAAGATTAAGACATATTAATATGAATGTACACACATATATTCAGATGTGTGTTGCAATCATGACCTCCATAATTCTTCTAATGATCTTTTATAGGAAATCTGATCTTTAGAATGTTTAGCAGTTCAAAGTAAGTATGTTTGTAAAAAGATGATTTAAAAAAATACTCAAACTAAACAAAATATAATTCTTCAATTTTTTTTCTCCGCAAAACTTCAACTAAACATTAATTTGAACTCTCTCAGACTAAGACTATATTTTACTTGTATCTTTATGTAAGTGCACACAAAATTCTTTGAAGAAAACCTTGCACTATTTATAGAACAAAGAGTCGATTCCTACTTCAATTCTACTTAAGCAAATTTGTAGTGATTCCTTTTACTCGTGGGACTTTGAATACTTGTAGTGGTTCCTTTTCCTCATGGGACTGGAGAACTGTATTATTTCCATTGCCTCAACATTATTATTTGTCTCTATGCCCAGTTCAGATTTGGTCTTTCTATGGTCATATTTGTGGACCATTCTTTGCACCTGTCACTTTTCAAAACCTATATCTGTCTAAAAATTCCCCCTTATGACGATGACAAACCAATGAATCTGTGTGTGCTTTCAATCAGCTGAAAGATATTACAAAAACATAGAACTCGAAGTAACATATTGTAAGACTAGGAAATAATAAAATAACACCATTCCTTAGATATCATAAGAATATATGAATAAAAGCATAGAAGTATAATATAAGGGTTTAAAAGAAATCAAAAACACTTATAAAGGCCAAAACAATTGGAACTAAAACCAAGTACATTAAAAGGTAACCTTATAAAATAAAAAAAGAAAAGAATACCCGCAAGAGAAGATTACACTAAGAACACATGGATGGAAAAAAAAGCTAGGAAGGAGTGGATGCGGAAGGAGAGGAGGTAAGCATCCTTTTACAGAAAGTCACAATGGCGCCTTTGAGATTATTATGAGATCTTTTCAGCTTTTTAAAAATAGAACTTCGTGATCTAAAGGCAAAGTCAACCTTTCAAACCACCCTTCTCTTCCTACAACCAGAATGTTCAAGAACATAAGAATATGAAACTGATTTATTGCTGTCAAAATGGACTTCTTTAGGAAAAAAATCTTTGCTCCTTAAATTGAACGATGCCCAAAGCCTCTAAAGTGGTGAATTAATCTCCCATGGGAGGTTCAGGCACTGCAACCTAGTTAACCTTACCAGAAGATGCTCAGTGGTCTGTTATTGCCATGATTTAACTAGAGTTCCAAAGTGATCAAAAATCATTTCCAACAAGAACTCATAGCCCAAAACATGACGAGTTTTTTCCTAAACACAAATGGCATGCTTATGGCACAAGATTAAACTAGGAAAATTGATGGAACCCTAGAAACAAGCATATCCAAAAGTGTAAGATCTATGAAATTGGCCTCAGTGTCTTTTTGGGGTTACGATAAGATATTCTTATGAACAATATCAAACAGTAGGTTATGGAGTGGTAACATTGCAACCTTGTTTATTTTGATACGAAATTCAAAGGTGGGATTATGCGCTAAAAGGCGAGATATCTCTAGGTAAGATGGTAACTCATCTAATATATGAGATAATCCCTGTTTACATAGTGAGACCAACCTATATTAGGAACCCCAATAATTTGTGCCATAAATTAAAAAATGAGAGTAAATGAGACACCATGAACTGTACTAGTATTAGAGGTAGATAACTAGAAGCATTGATCTGAAATAGCCGAGTTTCTTATCTTCCCATATGGCGACACATATTGCCAGGAAGAGACAAGTTAGTCCAAACCTACTAGTAACCCTACTGTGGAGAATAATGTCTTGCTTAAAGTGCATGAACCAAGAAATCCTAACATATAGGGTGTCCTCAATATCATCACCTAATTCTAGACAAAATTTATCCCTTCTCATTTCCCCTTATAATTCATCCGAAGAGATTTAGAAATAGAGAAACACTTCATGACTACCTGAATCAGTAAACTAATCGTTTAAACAGTACAGATGGTACATTTGGAAAAAGTAGGTTAAGAAGCCCATTTTATAGCACGACTAGAGGAAGCCATGTCTTTACCATTCTTAGCCCGTGCTAACTCATCAGGTTCATCAGGTATTTTTGTAGGGTCGGTGGGAGGGATAAATAAGGTTTTTGAGGACTTGGATTTGTTGGTTTAAAAGTAGAGGTTTATCTATTGGCACGAGAACAGGCTTGCTATTAGCCTTCTGTAATCTTGAACTTAGTCGTTTAGGGACATTATGTGAAATGTGCATGGTATCCTTAGAACATATATTTAATTCCTATATTATGCTAATATGAAATTCCCTTAAACTAGATGCATCAAAGATGAGCCAAGTGGGTGAACCTGGTTCAGTGATAAGGTCCTAGTGTGTTCCTCCTAAATTACCTGAATTTCAAAAAAGAACCCTAGATCCCCTTAAGATGAAGTTGTAAAGTGTGAGAAACATCACGATGATATATTCTAGTGGAATCCACAAACACAATTTCGACCAAAATAGATGTGCAAACTTGTTCCTCGAAAATAGCAATTGTCAAAACTTACTGAGAGAAAGGTTAAGGTAGGATATTGTAGTATTGATAGGTTTGGGGGGGGGGTGGTGAGGAATATGTGGTTGGTGGTGTTTTGAGGGTAAGAGGAGTGTGATGGTTTAGTTTACTAGAGGAGGAATATAGATTGTTGTTAGGAGTGTGTGTATTTAGTGGTAGTGGAGCCATATTGGTTGGTTATACGAGAAGTCCAAGAATGCGAAGAGTTTCAGTTGGAATAAAGTTGTAGTAGGCTTACATAATGATGCGATGGTTTTTAGTTTTTTGAATATTATGATGTAGTATTTTGAGTATGGTGGTCATGGATTTTATTGTGACATATGGAAAGAACAGGTTATTGTTTCTAGTTTTTGAATTTATGCATTTAGAATCAAGAGTTTAATACATACTTGTATTTTAGGACAGTCGAACCCCATCTTTTGATCTTTATATGTTCTTTCTTTAAAAAAAAAATACTTTGTTATTGTTTCTCAAATGTTTTAAAATTAATGTAGGGATAATAAATTTTAATGTAGGGATAATAAAATGTAATATGATGTTTTGTGCCTTATGCATAGTATTCTTTAGTAGTCATGGACGGTGGCTTAGGTAATTTTAATCATCCCTAGTTCAAATTTGTTCTTTTCAAAGTGTTCTCTTGCTAATGCCTTCGTAAAGACATCTATGATTTGTTTTTAAATAGTGCAAAAATTATGGAGACCAACCCTTTTCTACATTGTCCCTTAAAAAGTGATTGTTCAAATGTTAAAAGATTTTTTATCCTTTTATGTTGAACTGGGTTTGGCTATGTTATTGCACTACAGTATTGTAACAAAAAATTGGAGCACATCCATTGTTCAACCCAAGTATTGAGTTGTTGAGCCATAGAAGTTGAGAACAAAATACGTAACAATGATTACGACTTCGAAAATAGATAGAACAAAATATTTTTGTTTTGTTCCAAAAGAGGAAAGACGGACATGAACCTATGAAGTTAGCCATTAAGTATACTTATGTCACAGTTTCTTTCTTCGTTTGCATTAAAATGATATCCTACTAGTTCGAATTGATTACATTTGGGTACTAGAGTCCCAAGTTTGTGGTTCGTTTTAGGTAGCGTAGAATCATTTTAACAACTTGTAAATGAGATTCCTTAGGATTATCTTGAAATCGGGGACATGAACCAACACTAAACAAAATTCTCTCATAATTATCAATCGACTCTCTTTGATTTTGATCAGATCTTTCTTCTGAGTTTTCTTCACTTTCTCCGTGAAACAAAGTAGTGTTAACATCATCTGTAGGTGAAGAAGTTGATTCGTGTACTTTTCTTTTTCATTTCGGACATATAATCTTAATGGTTCATCTTGAAGACTTGGTTGCTAAAAACCATTGTTTACAAATAATACATGGGACTCTCTCCTTTTACACATTAATGTTTATTTCGTCCTATAAGGCTTTTCTATATAAAGAATATCCTAGAAGAATTCCCTCATCATTTCTAGAATCAAATATTCCTAATATATTCTTTCCATTATTATGAATGAACAATTTACACCTGAATGTTCTTAGGTGAGATATGTTAGGCTTTATGCATTTTAGTAATTCATAGGGAGTTTTATTTAGCATGGATCTAGACATGCATCTATTTATAGTATATCATGCAGTATCCATGAGCTTCATAATATTGAACAAAGTTAGAGTTCTCAAATTTAGTTCCATGATCATTTTTGATAACCACCAGTAGTTTGTCAATTTTCTTTTGAAGTTTTCTTTTAAATATACAAAAGGTTGTCAAAGCATAGTAAAATGTACTTGTAACACTCATCTATCTAGTACAACACACATTCCTACTATACATCTAACCTCAATAGGTACACTATATCCTACGTCCGAAATTCTAAGCACGGTTGATCCTATAAACCTGTTTATATTTAAAGAATGAGTTTAGCTATTTTCTTTTCAAGAACCATTCTTCACAAAATCTTTCTTCTTTAAAATAGGTTAGGGAAGGACCTATACTAAATCTGAGAAATAAATTTTTTAATTCATTTATGACTAGAATGACTTAGACATTTATGGACATGTGAAGGATCTCTATCAATTTAGACTTAGACATATAAAAATTTGCAGCGCCCATCACATTTGTAGTATCTACAATATAATATACATGCATGCTATTTTTTGTTCCAGTTAAGAAATTTTCTTTTTGTTTCAAGATTTATACTTCAACTCTACGGAAGAGACTAATACCTTGTTTCCTTTTTTTTCACAAAGTGTGTGATACGTGGAGAAAGTTGTAATTCCAGACTCCGACATATTACACATTTTTGATTCAGGGTTCACTTGTTTTTCCTATTTTCGAATGTCTTTAACTTGTCCTTTTTGTCCACCTCCCACTACTATTCCATGTTAGTTCTAATATTTTTGTTATTATAAATTCTGGTTTTAAAGGACATGTGTTCCTAGAGTGACCAGGATTGCCATTCATAGATTGGTTATCAAAACCTAATCTAGCTTTTGTGTTATGGATGTTAGTTCCTAGATGGGTTACAATCATGGAAAACTTAGTCCTTTAGTTGCTTTTCAAACGAATATAATGTAGATTTATCAAGATTATTCATTAGATTTTTATTGATGAGAATAATTGTCTTTAAGCCTTTTGACATCT
Source organism: Solanum habrochaites (assembly GCA_027704765.1). NCBI lineage: Eukaryota > Viridiplantae > Streptophyta > Magnoliopsida > Solanales > Solanaceae > Solanum > Solanum habrochaites. The sequence goes on from JAKWJA010002495.1 coordinate 71,868,413, forward strand.
TATTAACGTAGGGGTTGGTCACACTCCTTATCTTTTTCCTTTGCTTATCATGGATATATCATCATCAATAGATCAGATAAATCATTTTCATCAGTTGCCTTGAGAGCAAGACTCTTATCTTTATTTCCTTCACTTCTTTTGGCACTTTCGACATTCATCTTATATGTTTTTAGATTTTCTACAAGCTCATCGAAAGTCATATTTTTAAGCCTTTGGCCTCTCTTATAGAAGTAACTTTGATTTTCCATTATCTAGGTAGATTTGAAGAAAAAGAACCATTACATGTTCCTTTGTATGTCTATCCTAAGGACATACTTCCGCTTGACCACTCTGTAAATCTAGTGTCACGGTATCCTGTTTAGCAGTAGTACATCGGAGGTGTGGTTTAACTCGTAAGGTCCGAGTCCACATATGAGAATGCATTAAGCCTTGTCAATCTTTCCTAGCATCTTGTAGTCAGCTTCTCTGTATAGAGCCTTAGGTTTATGAATGTCCTTTCCTTCGTTGTCCTTGATTGTAGGCATCAAAGGTACATCAGTAACTCTCACGTGTAGTTCATAGTCCTCAACTTGAATGAAGTCCTCCATTCTTGTCTTCCACTAAGAGTAATATTTATTTCCAATTAAATAAGGGTGGCCTATTTATGTGTTCTCCTTGACCGTGTCCAAGAGGAAGTGCAGAATTCATAGTGTTCTGACCTTGACTTCTTAGGAATTCTTTATGAGATACCAGCGTGAGATATAATTGTTGGAATTATGAATGATATAATTCTTATAGGGATCATGTTCCTTAGAATATTTATTATTCCAAAATACGTCTGTTTGTAATTCCAACTGATCAATTTCAAACTTTATAAACTAATAAAAACTTTAAACTATAAATAATTACATTTATTAATGTAGCCTAAGAAATTATAAAATCAAATTCTCCAACATCTTTGAAGTTGCCACCAACTCCAAAACAAAAACAACTAGATTCATAGGAAATGAATTGCAACAACTTTTAACAAACGACCTCAAAACTAAAACTATAGGATTCTTCACTTATGTTTTCGCAGCACTTCAACAACACTTCAATTGAACTCTCACATTAAGACTATGTATTACTCGTATCGCCTATGTAAGTGCACAACCTTCTTTGGAGAAAACCATGCTCTGTTTATAGAACAATAGTCCCTTCCTACTTCAACTCTACTTCAATAAACTCCTACTGATTCCATTTACACTTGGAATGCTTGTAGTTGTTCCAATTCCTCATGGAACTTGGAGTACTGTATTATTTACACAATATCAACATTATTATTTTTCTCTATGTCCAATTTGGATTTTATCTTTTCCGATCATGTTTGTGGAACTCGTTGCTTGCACCTTTCACTATTCAAAACCTATCTCTACCTAACAATGTGAATTAAGATCTAGATGTACGGATTTGAATGTTCATTTGAATTTTTAGATAGTCTGTGGATCTTAACACCAAATGATTACGGTTTGGTTTTATTTCAATTTATCGTCATTGTGAATTAGAAATGACGTGTATCAATAAAAAATTATAAAAAGCTCATTTCAGCAAAATATTTTGTGATAGAAAATAATATAGAAAAACCTATATTTTAAATTAAAACTTTTATATCTAAATACAAATAAAAACCTATATATTGATATAAAAAAAAATACCAAACAAAAGGATAACATGAATTTTTTTAAAAGAATTAGATCATGCGATCAAAATCTCAAAATAACTCGAAGGTTAAAGTTAGGGGGGGCTTTGTCAACAATTGTTTGTTATATTAGATATGTTTGAAAACTTTGTAACATGGATTAACGTAAAAATAAAAAACCATAATTAGGGAAAAAAATACTTATTTTTCATAAGATTTAATTACATATGTAGAGGCAGTCTTTTGCTCAAAAAATATATTTTTATTCATCAATGAGACTGCAAAGAGAGAATTACATGAATTTAACACATATCAGAAAAGGGAGAGAAAAAAATGGTACATGGTGAGAGAAAAACAAGTGTGTGAAGAATAATAAACGAGACTTCGAACGGTCGCTGTTAAGCTTCTGTTATAGATCTTATCTTTCAGATTTGTTTAGACCCATTCAAAGCTTCAAAAGGAAGTGAAGAAAACAAAAAAAATGGCCACTTAATAGGTTCAATTTGAATGATAGATTCAAGATTTCTTTATCATTGAAAAAATATTTTTTGTATTTATCTTTATTCAGAGCTCATTTGCTGGAGGTAATAGGATTTCATGGATTAAACTGTTTTTTTGTTTTTTTACGCTTATTGTTTTAGATGGCATGGAGGTTAACAAGTCGTCAAACAAGCAAACACGGCCCGTACAAAAGCTTCTACCAGAGGCAAAAATCCTCCAAATGTTGGAAAGGATAATGAAACTCAAGAGATTGAGTATTATTCCGATGAGATTGGGTAAGTATTAATGTAGTTTTAATCGTTTTTGTTGTTAATAAGTGGAACTTGTGGAAAAATGAGAAGTGCACATACTATAAACTAATTTAGCCGCATTATTATATTTTTATTTTTATCTTGTATCATTTGTTTGATTTTTGCAAGTTTTAAGTAGCTTCGGTAACATCACATTTTAAATATAATGAAGGTTTTACCTTATATTCAGCTTGTGAAGGCTATGGTCCAATCAATGTGTCGGGTTATGACGAGCCATGGAGTCCTGGAAAGATGTTCCATTGAACATTAGAGAAAGAATGTTTTGCTGACTTCAAGTTAAAAGTAAATCGATGATCTACTTGAAGTATTTAATATTGCCTTGGTCTCAAAACAAGTAAATCAATTAGATGCATGACATTAATATTAGTCATGTATATATGTTTAAATTAAAAAACTTATTATTTGGACATTTTTAAATCTAAAATTTTAAATTTATGCAGTGAAGGTACATGGGATCTCGAGCATGAGATAAAAGGATCGAAAATTTTTTTCAGAAAATGTTCTCGTAGGTTGAGTGATTTGCTTTGGTATGCCCGAAAACATGATCAGAGGCCATCATGGATTAGTGAAGATATATGGAAAACATTGAATGAGCATTGGACCTCTGGAAAGTTCAAAAAGAACACAGTCAAAAAGGAAGCTCAAACATTTGTTCTACCCAGTTCTCCTCAACCTTTTGATAAGGAAGAGTAAGGTAAATTTAGATTATACATAAAAATCCATGTAGTACCTTACATGGTTATATGTCGATTTGAGTATCTCCTACAAATAATCTTTTGGGTATTAATGATTGTATTCAGTATTTCAGTTTGTACATCTAATTTTATTGTTATTTTACTTGTTATGGCGTCAACATGTTTTATAGACCATCATGTTAGTTATTTTACAACTTATCATGTGTATGTACCAACTTATTATATTCAAAGTATAAATATAACTTTATGCCATATTAGTTTAAATACTATAGGTTCCAAACACTCAATATCCAGCTTTGCAGTTAATTATTAGTACGATTCTCCGGTGAGGCAAACATTCCGAGTTGTTGAGTCCTCATCTTTTGGAGGACAACACTTATATCTCCTTTCAGTCCTTTACTTTCAATTTCAAATAGTTGGAGTTAGCTAGGGGTTTGTCCTAGTATCTCATCTTAGTAGAGCTTTTAAGACAAGATAGTTCAAATTCAACTATATGTACTCAGTTATTCGTATACAGATATTTCTATACTCCTTTAGTTTGGCATTCAATTATCTTATATATATTATCTTAGTTTCATGCTACTCCACGATGTTTCCTTGGGTTCATGTGTGGCTCCAAGCACCATGTCACGACTAGCGGCAATCTTGAGTCATGACATGATTCTCAAAAATTAGTAGTTGTCCTTAGTACATCAAAAATTACTAACCACCAGTTATTTGTCAAATTTCTTTTGAAGTTTTCTTATTAATATACAAAAGGTTTCAAAAGGTTGCAGCCCATACATTTGTAGTATATACAATATTTACATGCTATATTTTTGTCCAGTTAAGAAAATTTTCTTTGTTTCAAGATTTATTACTTCAACTCCTATGGAAGAGACAATTACCTTGTTTCCTGTATCACAAAGTTGTGATATGCTGAGCAAGTTGTATTTCAAGAATCCGACATATTACACATTTTCGATTGAGGGTTCACTAGTTTTAATTATTTTCGAGTGTCTTTAACTTGTCCTTTTTGTCCACCTCCCACTACTATTCCATGTTAGTTCTAATATTTTTGTTATTATTAATTCTGGTTGTAAAGGACATGTGTTTCTTGAGTGACCAGGATTTCCATTCATAGATTGGTTATGAAAACCTAATCTAGCTTTTGTGTTATGGATGTTAGTTCCTAGATGGGTTACAATCATGGAAAACTTAGTCTATTTATTTGCTTGTTCAAACGAATATTTAATGCTAAATTATTCAAGATTCATTCTCTTAGATTTTTACTTGTGTGATAATAATTCTTCTTTAAGACTTTTGACATCTTATTAACGTAGGGATTGGTCACACTCCTTATCTTTTTCCTTAGCAATGACACTTAATTTTAAGATTTCAGATTTGAGGGAAAGGTTACAAGAATCAAGTTGATGAGTATTTTCAAGAAGATCTTTGTTCTTTTCTTATAGCTCAGTATTGAGTTTTACAAGATCAATATACTCAAACTTCAGACTAGTCGTAGAAGCTACGAACTGATTCTTGTCACGGTTCAGATTTTGTTTGGTATTTAGGAGAGTGAGCATTAGAGATGACAATTTCTTCCTTGTTTAATCTTTGAGATATGAAATGTTTACCTTCTCTTCCTCAGTGTCACAATTAGATTCAGGTTTTGAATCTTCTATGGCCATAAATGAAATGTCATCATACTCCTCAGCGTTATTTGTACCTGTTTCCCAACTAACATATATAACGTGATTATTTTCCTTTTAATTATTTATCCTTTTGTTTGCCAGTTCTCTTTTCTACTTTTCTACCCTTTATTTTCACCACTCAACTTTCCACAAAGGACAATTCTTGACTTGATGATAAGTTTCACCACATTTATAACTTCCTTCTTTTCAGGCCTTTTTTGGTATCTTCGGTTAGGAGAAGGTTCTTTCCTTAGTTCTGTCTTTCTTGGAGGAGGTCCTGAAAATTTTGACTTATCAGGATTATATCATCATCAATAGATCAGACTAATCATTCTCATCAGTTGCCTTAAGAGCAAGACTCTTATCTTTATTTCCTTCACTTCTTTTGGCACTTTTGACATTCATCTCATATGTTTTTAGATTTTCTACAAGCTCATCGAAAGTCATATTTTTAAGCCTTTGGCCCCTCTTATAGAAGTAGCTTTGATTTTCCATGATCTAGGTAGATTTGAAGAACCTTATCTACATGTTCCTTTGTAGTGTATTCCTAAGAACATTAATTCGTTTACCACTCTGGTGAATATAGTGATCACATCCTTTAAGGTCACTCTCCAGTTATTTTTTATTCAAAGGACTCAATTTCAGGGGGCCATAGTCTAGCGATTTTGGAAATTTGAACTTGGGTAGTACCTTCATGTGCGTTTAGAAGGTATCACGTATTTGTTAGCAGTAGTACATCGCGACAGTGTGGGTAACTAGTAAGGTCCGAGTCCACATATGAGAATGCATTAAGCATTGTCAATCTTTCCTAGCATCTTATAGTCATTTTCTCCGTATATAGCCTTAGGTTTAGGAATGTCCTTTCCTTCATTGTCCTTGATTGTAGGCATCAAAGGTACATCAGTAACTCTCACGTGTAGTTCATAGTCCTCAACTTAAATGAAGTCCTCCATTCTTGTCTTCCACTAAGAGTAATATTTAATTCCAATTAAATAAGGGTGGCCTATTTATGTATTCTCCTTGACCGTGTCCAAGAGGAAGTGCAGAATTCATAGTGTTTTCTGAACTTGAATTATTAGACTCTTATTGAGATATCCCGCCTGAGAATAATTGTGGAATATGATCCATATTATAATTCTTCTAGGGATCATGTTCCTTAGAATATTAATTATTCAAAAATAAGTCTGTTTGTAATTGCCCAACAGATTCACTTTCAAACTTTTATCAACTTAGTAAAACTTCAAACTATAAATAATTACATATTAATGTAGCCTAAGAAATTATAAACTCTAATTTCTCCAACAACTTTAAATTGCCCCCAAAAACACTAAATTTCATAGGAAATGAATTGCAACAACTTTAACAAAAGACTCAAACTAAAACTACTAGGATTCTTCAATTATGTTCTTCGCAGCACTTCAACAACACTTCCAATTTGAACTCTCTCACATTACGGATATGTTTTACTCGTATCGCCTATGTAAGTGCACAACCCTTATTGGAGAAAACCTGCTTGTTTATAAGAACAATAGTCCCTTCCTAACTTCAAACTCTACTTCAATAAACTCATACTGATTCCCATTTACACTTGGAATGCTTGTAGTTTGTTTCCTTTTCCATCATGGAAATTGGAGAGTACTGTATATTTCCACATCTCAACATTATCTTTTTCTCTATGTTCCAATTTGGAATTTATCTTTTCCGATCATGTTTTGTGGTGGACTCGTTGCTGCACCTTCACTATTCAAAAAAACCTATCTCTACCTAACAATGGCGAATTAAGTCTAGATGTACGGATGGATTTGAATGACTCATTTTGAATTTTCAGATAGTCTGGGATATTGACACCAATGATTAAGTTTGTTTATTTCAAATATCTCATTGTGCATATGAAAAATTACAATGAATCAATAAAAATTTATAAAACTCATTCAGCAAAATAATTTTTTTGATAGAATATAATATTAGAAAAACCTATATTTTATATAAAACTTTATCATCTAAAATACAAAATAAATAAAAACCTATATATGTCATTATAAATAATACCCACAACAAGATAACCATGAATTTTTTAAAGAATTAAGCTCATGTCAATCAAAATCTCCAGATAACTCGAAGGATAAAGTTAGCTTTGTCAACAATTGTTTGTTATATTCAGATATGTTTGAACTTTGTAAACATGGATAAGTTGAAAAATAAAACCACAAATTAGGGAAAAATATTTATTTTTCATAAGATTAATTACATATGTAGAGGCAGTCTTTTGCTCAAACTATTTGTTTTAGTCATCAATGAGACTGCAAAGAGAGAATTACATTGAATTCACACATATCAGAAAAGGAGAGAAAAAATGGTACGTGGTTGAGAAGAAAAGTAAGTGGTGTGAAGAATAACGAGCCTTCGAACGGTGTTAAGATTCTGTTATAGATCTTATTCGTTCAGATTTGTTAAGACCCATTCAGAGGTTCAAAAGGAAAGAAAACAAATGCACTTAATGGGTCTTTCTTCCCACTAGCAGTCTGCTTATAATGAGATTTTCCACAAAACTTACACAATTCTAGATCAATATCATCCTTATAGTATAACATGCAATCATTTTCACAACAATGAATTCTCATCGATGACATTCCTAACTTTGATACAAACCTCTTTGCCTTCTAGAAATTATCAGGTATCTCTGGATTTGGGTCAACTAAATCATGAATAAGGTCAATCACAGAATCCATTGCCCCTTGAGGAACATTTAGTCTGATTTGATACTTAATAATCTAACTGCAACAGACAATTGTGAGTGTGGACTCTCCTCATATAAAGGCCGACTAGAAAGCTCTTCCAATTGTCAAGAAAATTCTACCTTCAGCATTAGGAGCTATTCTCCTTGATTAGCAAAATCAAAATCAGAATGACCCATTCAAAAGAATCTTGAACCATGTCATCCATTCTATAATTTTGTGGCTTAGACATTCACAATAATATACTTCACAAGGAATACAAGGTTGTTGAAATAATCAAAGTTATTATAAATTCTCCATTGAACTAGTCCACACAGTGTTGTTTTTTAAAGCCATTTCTATTAGATATTTGAAAACTCAACAATTATCAAGTTTTTCATAATTCAAAAAATTGACATTATTACAAGGACACTCAATCATACCACTGACGTTGAAAAGGGATCTAAATGTCTTTGCCATACTCTCAAACCCAGTGACACCTTCTACAAAATTAAAGGTCTTAGCCCCACTTCGACCAAAATTAGTCATTATTATTACACCAACTACGATCCATATATGTAAGAATCATAAAAATTAAATTTGTCAAGCACTTACATTATGAAATCATTTACTGAAAACAAATTGAAACAATCCTAATAGGGTATTGGTGTTAACGAGGGGCATTGTGCAAATGAATTTAACTTATAAACTAACTTAAAACAAAATTTTTAAAGTTCGAATTAGTCCAGTCTTTAAATTAATTCTAATATTATAGTAAGAAGTTTAAACTTATGACCAACTTAACAAAATTTCTAGTCTAATTAGGTTTATTTTAACTTAATATAAACACTATAGTCACAAATTAACTTATTAACAAATTGAACAAATTTCTAAGTCTAATAGTCAGTTTTAACTTAATTCTATTTACAATAGTAACAAGCTTTAACTTATGGACCAACTTAACAAATATTTCTAAGTCTAATAACGTTAGTTTAACTTAATTCTAACACTCTAGTCCACAAATTTAACTTATTAAACCAAATAAACACATTTCTAAGTCTAATTACTCTAGTTTTAATAATTCTAATACTATAGTAACAAGTTAACTTATTTGACCAACTTAACAAAATTTCATAAGTCTAATTAGTTTAGGTTAATTAATTCTAACAATATAGTCACAAATTAACTTATTAATCAAAGTAAACAAATGGTCTACAGTCTAATTAGTTTCGTTTTGACTTAATTTCAAAACAATCCAACCAACCCAAGGTAAAATATTAACCAACTCTTAACAACTTTCTAATTCTAAACTAATTTATTTTTAACTTCATTTATAATACTATAGTAAACAAGTTAACTTACTAGAACAACTTAAAAAAATTCTAAGTTTAAAATTAGTTTGTTATACCCTTAATACCAAAAACAAGATAGTACAAGTTTTCACAATAGGATCAACTAGTATGGTACTTATGACTAACAAATATATTATTTCTAAATTAAAGCTAAGAGTGTAAGAATAGATGGACACAAATTGATTTTCAAAGAAATTCAATTTGTCTAATATGCTCAACTAGTGTGGACTTAAAGTTTAACAAAAATATTTCTAAATTAAAGCTAAGTTTGTCAACACATATTTAAAGCTAAGTATCAATCTTAGATGGGTACAACAACATATTATAGAAAACAATGGACTTTAACTTTATAAATTGAGAATTTTCCATACCTTATCTCCTACTTTGATTAAAGAAAAAGTATAATCTGTATAACTTTTTAGATGTTGAGCTTCCTTAGTGGCCTAGCAAGAAAAGAGGAGAAAAAGTTAAACACTAGAAAAAAATAGAGTTTGATAACTCCAATGGATGAAAAATTCAAAATAGTTGATCCCATGTACTTAACTTATTTTCAAAAGAAAATCATGTATCCCATTATTAATTTATGTTTATTGGCAGTGGAATCAACAATCGAAGACCAGATACACTCGCTCTTTACCCCATTCCTTCCTCACTTGCGTGTACTCTCGTCTCCCGTCCTCCCTCTCTCCCCCCCCCATCTACCCTCGTTTCTACTTCCTTGGTAATTACTAATTATTTTTTATTGGGAAAAAACTTTTCACATATCTGATACTTTAGAAGAAATACATGTTCTTTATGAAAGGACATTGCAAATAGAGGAACCATCTCCAGTGTAGTACCATAGAAAAAAAAATATTGTCGTTGATACACAACGATTGCAGAATTGTAAAGAGTACCGAAAAACAGGTCGATTTGACACAAATTTCTTTTCAACTTTCAACGATAATCACACTGGGAATGTCAAATTACTAATGTCGGCACTAATAGAACAGGCGTAAAAATTCAATCTACTTACTACTTTTAAATTATTTTAAGCACTTTAGAATGTATGAAAACCAACGATTTTGTTCATCAAACAGTTCCACTGATTCCAAGGATGGGAGGGCGCCGACCCACTGATGTGGCAACACGACCCGGTGGAGATGGAGCGGCGCGACTTCAGTTCTGAGGCGGGACGCAAATGGCGGAGATGGGAGGCGGCCAGACTTTTCCCGTTGGAGACAGATGAAGGCGGAAGATGGAGGTGCGCGCGACCCAACTTCGCGTCTGGAGTGGAGAAGATGATAGGCGGAGGAGAGGACGATGATTGAAAGGAGCGGAAGCCGCGTCTGGTTAAAGGATGAGAGGCGAATGAGTGGACAGAGAGAGAGAGGAGTTAAGAGAAGAGATAAATTGACTAGGGTTTTCATATTTTTGTTTTAAGAGTCTCACGAAGTATTCATATATTAATCTTTAATTTAAACTAAAAGTATTATTTTTAATTTAAAAAAAAAAAAAAAAAAAAACAGTAAAAGACCTATAAAGTCTCTAATTTTATGGAAATCAGACTAAACTATCAAGAATTAAAGGAGTCAATTATAGAAAACAATAAATTCATGAAATTGACCTCACGAGGTCTCTCCTACTTTAAAAAAATAAAAAAAAATTATTGATACAAATAGAGACCTCATGAAGTCTCTTATTATAGACCAATTTTTAGGTCTCCTTTTCTAGGTCATTTTTTGCCCTTTTTTTAGTAGTGACTGGAGATTGAAAGAGTTAAATTCAAGGAGAAAAATAAAGTTGTGATTGACGGTTTGACATTGTAAACCAACTCAATCAAGTCTCATGATGAAGACAACGATCAAAACAGGGATACAACATTTTTTAATGAGTTAATAAAGCTTAATGATTTTAATAATTTGTGAAGTTTGGCATATTTACTTGTGTGAGTGTGAAGTGTATGCCGCTTCAGAGAGAATTATTGTCAAAAGCCTATTCTCCATACACTCATGCAACCAGGATGTGTTCATAGCTGAAACGAAAACAATCGTAAGAATCATAAATGGTAAAGAGTTAATTGTGTGACATATGGGGTCTCTAGTTTACACAAGCTCAAAGGTTCAAAAGATAAGATATCATATCAATCGGATTTCACCGAGCATATATGACATAGTTCACTATAAATATGCAAAGAGGAAACGTACTATCCAGATTCATTCATTCTCATGTATAGTACACATACTTATCCATTTCTTTGTCTTTCGATCTTCCCCATCCAGGTTGCGGATTCTTGGTTATAAAGTTGTGAATGGAAAGAAGAGGTGTGAACTTTTATGAAGAGTTGTGAACTTTATGAAAAGTTGTGACTTTATTGAAAGTGTTTGACTTTATAAAAGTTGACGACTCTTTTAGAAAATGTATACTTGGATGAAAAGTTGTGCCTTTTATGAAAGGTTGTGACCCTTCCGAAGATTGTGACTATTCCAAAGGGTTGGGTACCTTTCCGGTAAGGCACAACAAGAACCTTTTCAAACTACGCTTTGTTCTATTAAATTAGGATTTTTATTATGTGAAACAAAATGAATTTTCTTGACTTCTTCTACTATTACTAAATTTACTAAATTTAGTATTTTAAGTGTATTTACTTCTAGTTGTGTTTCACTGCATCATGATTTTAGGATACCGATACACTATTGACTAAGTCGTTAGATCCGGAAAGAATATATTTATTAATCGGGATTGAAGAAATTATTATCCTTAATGAACACTGTGCATTTAGTGGGATCGATTTTCTTCTTTAAGAAAAGTATTTTGTTTATTGTTTCTTATCTGTTTTTTATTTATTTTCTCTATGAATTTTAATTTTCTAGTTTTAAAAATGCTCTTTAAACTTTGATGTTTCTTATCAAGTTCTTCAAAGTTTTGATCTAAGTATCTTAGGAATACATGATGAACAACAACATATGTTGCTACATCCAAGACATAGTCATTTAGAGCATGATGAATCCATTGTTTAAAACTCTTCGTAAGGGGTTTATAATTCCTGCTCTCCAATATTTGGATCCTTTGGGATCCCCATGTATAAAGGTCCTTTTTTGTTGTTTGTAGACAACAACATGTTATTTTTTTAGCCGGTGATAAAAAGTGGGGCTGTTATGGTGAGGTATTGGGGAATCAACTTGAAGTTGGGGTGATAGGCCTCCTGCAAAGTTGTTGAAATCTCTTATATAGAAACATATTATTATATGGTAGAAATGAGTTTGTGAGCCTCGTTGGGTTTTTTATTGTCGTAGATTTGACATTTCACTAAGATGAGACATCGTCTCAAAATATTACAAGGTACTAGAAACCACTTGAAAATTCGTTAATTAACCTTGATGAATAAACAAATATATGTTCTCTTCCTTGAAACTTCCGAAGAAATATTACGATATTTCTGTAAGGTGTTAAAAAAAAGATGATAAATAGCAAATTGACATATGTATTAAGCGTGATATGTAAATAGATTAAATAATATAATTGTTTAGCTAAGAAAAAGTTTTTTCTTAATTTGCATGACCACAAAAATCTCTTAGCTCCAAAAGATAAGAAGAACTTTGTTTTTGTTAATAACTATGAATATTACCATAAAAAGAAATATTTACTACTAAAAAAAATCTTTTAGGTCTCAAACAGAAAAACCAAAACCAACAGATAGTTTCACAATTGTTGATATATAGATACTCATTTGGCGTTGGAGATATAAATTCGAGTATTCGGCAAAATTATCATTTTTATCATTTGAACAAATTTGAGCTGAGTTTGTTTTAAGGAAGAAGTCATTATTTTCAATAAAATTATTTTTGGATCGTTTGATATACTAGTGTTTAACAATAAATATCTGTAAAAAGATAAAATATTAAGATAAAATATTATATTTATTGACTTGAAATATTTTTTGATTAAAAGTTTTAACTACTAAAGGTTTGATATTAATGTCAAAATATCATGGCTAAAAGTTATATAAATCTTATTTTTATGAAAAATGACGTTCCAACTTTTTTACACAAAAAGGTCTTCTTGATTTTTCCTTTTACCAAAATACTCCACAAATTATTACATATTATAAATTCACCGTTAAGAAAATCTGAGGAAAAGAAAATTTGTAATGTGTACCTTCAAATGGGACTAGGACTTCATACAGAGTCAAACCAGGTACATCATGTCCTCAAG